>OY757012.1:117193892-118393892 GCA_963580285.1 Lucinisca nassula
GTCAATTATCGGGTCACATGGAACTAATAATGCATAGATGCTGTTTCTCCACTAAATAGTATTCAAGATACAAGGCAAAGTCACTGAACCATGAAATATAGGTCACACTGACCTAGGTCTATTTTGAGGTCAATCATCAGGTCACATGGAAGTAATAATCCAGGTATAATAATTCTCCATCAAAAGTATTCAAGATAATAGGCAAAATCACTGAACCATGAAATATAGGTCACACTCACCTAAATATATTTTGAGGTCAATCATCAAGTAAAAATGGAACTAATAATCTAGGTATAAAAATAGTCCCATCAAATAATATTCAAGATATAAGACAAAGTCAATGAACCATGAAATATAGGTCACTATGACCTAGATATATTTTGAGATCAATCATGTGGTCACACGGAACTAATATCCCAGGTATGACATTTCTCCATTAAATAGTATTCAAGATATAAGGCAAAATCACTGGACCGTGAAATATAGGTCACAATGACCTAGATATATTTTGAGGCCAATCATGTTATCATATGGAACTAATACCCCAGGTATGACATTTCTCCATCAAATAGTATTCAAGATATAAGGCAAAATCACTGGACCGTGGAAAATAGGTCACAATGACCTAGATATATTTTGAGGTCAATCGTGTGGTCATATGTAACTAATATCCCTGGTATGACATTTCTCCATCAAATAGTATTCAAGATATAAGGCAAAATCACTGGACCGTGAACAATAGGTCACAATGACCTAGATATATTTTGAGGTCAATCCACTGGTCATATGGAACTAATATCCCAGGTATGACATTCCTCCATCAAATAGTATTCAAGATATAAAGCAAAATCACTGGACCATGAAATATAGGTCACTGTGACCTTGACCCTTTTACACTTGAACCAATGTCTCATAGTTGGCTGATGTATAAGCAATTAAGTTTGAAACTTGTTACTATAATGGAAATGTATATAACAAATTACAAAGGTGTCCTAGATTTTTTACCCCTAGCCTCATCCCCCCAGGCATGATCCCAGGGGTGTTCTTTTGGAATCTCAGAAGATATTCCCTGGTATTCTCAGAAGACACTCCCAGGTATCCAAGTTGTAACTATGAATGTTTTGTGATGGGTGACTGTTGAGATATAAGCATTTCAAAAACTTTAACACAGTTTTACAGAGGTGTTCTAGATTTTGACCCCTAGCCCCACTCCGGGCTACCCAGGGGTCTGATCTCTTGGAACGTTATAAGACCCTCCCAGGTACTTAAGTTCCAAATATGAGTGCTCTGTGATGCATGACTGTTGAGATATAAGCATTTGAAAAACTATACCGCAGAGTGTGACGGAAACGGGAACGCAAATGCTTACGCTAACGCGCACATCCGGGGTGACAACAATAGCTCTCCATGTACTTCGTATAGGCGAGCTAAAAAATAATTCTTTTGTACTATGCATTTATTGTTTGAATATGAAAACATGCATGCCTAAACAAATATACTGTTATTTTTCCTTAAACGCCCCGACCCAAAAATTGATAATTTAAGATGAAAATTTTTGATATTTTTGCTATTTCTGCTCAAAAATATATAGATTGTGGGTACACGTTAGAACATGCCAAGCTTTGCTAGCACAATACACCATCACGAAAACTTATCTTTTTGACCCAATTAACACCACTTTTATCCAGTCAAACCGTTAAGATTTGCTGGGGGTATACATATCCCTTTTTATCTTAATTCTGCTCAAAAAAATACATATGTAGTTTGTGGGCACTAGTTGGCACCGTGTTGCTCAATGACCGGAAAGACCCTGATCAGATGACTAAATTGGAGGTTTTATATATATAATATAATTTTGGGTGCCGAGTTTGTAGGGGCCTACTTTGCTAGGGGCAGAGTTTGTTAGGGATGACCCGTTACCCTTTTCTACAGTCATTTTCTCCCATCAGCTGATTCAAGAAGGGCATTTGTCAGTTTCTGGCGAAAGAATGTGCACTGTACAAGTCAGCTGCTTACGAATGAGCTTGCCAAGGCCAAGGCCAAGTGTTGACGTAAGGGTGAGGATTAAGGCCATGTGAAATCGATTTAAGCCTCCCAGTGGAATTCTTTCCACTGACCGTTCCAAGGTGGTTCTGTTCCAAGGTGGTTCTTCTGTGGCGGTTTATTTATGTTATTGCTTGTTAAGTATTGTATGTATTACTCGTGTCTTTTTATTTTGGATGGTCATTAGGCCAATTTGTGGGAAAGCAACTGTCCTTTTGGCCTTCCTCTGTTGAAGTTTCTATTATTGTCTGGTTGCGTCGTGTTTGTGTTTGTTTCCCTTACTTTAAACCCAAATACAAACAAACAAAACAAAAATTGAAGGTTCTATTTCATATTGTTCAAGCCAAGGTCAAATTCACAGGTCAATTTATTTGTTCAGAGATAAGACCGTATTACATGGAACGTTCATTCCAAATATGAAGGCTGTAAAAAGCTATGACCAATATATTTTTATTTAAGTAGGTCTCAGGTCAAGGTCATTTTTTCCATGATCCATATTCTACCTTGACAGAGATGTTGTCAAGGTGATCATTTTGAGCAAGTTTGATAAACATTGGACCAAAGGTTTTTAACCTGACATGATCCATATTTGACCTTGACATATATTTTCAAAGTGATCATTCTGAGCATGTCTGATAAACATTTGCCCAAATTTATCTGCTCCAGAGTTTTCACAGGGGTTTTCTAGGCTACGACCCACTGACTTACTTTTTGACCCGAAATGATCCATATTTGAACTTGACCAAGATATTGCTGAGACAACTTTGATGACGATTCGACCAAACTGTGACCTGTATAGTATTTAAAAGGTTTTTTCTATGATTTGTTCATACTGATCTGCTTTATAGCCCTAAATGACCCTTATTCAAAGTGTACTGAGATGGTAATTCTGCACATGTTTGGGGATGATTGGACAAAAACTGTGGCCTCTAAAGTATTAATAAGGTTTTTTTATGGTATTAACTACTGTTCCACTTTTTGACTCAAAATGCCCCATATTCCAACTTGACAGAGATATTGTCAGTATGATCTAACCAATCTGATCATAATTAGACCAAAACTGTGGCCCAAGGGTGTTAACAAGAAAATTTACACATGGCATCAGCCGCCGCTGGACATCTCATTGTCACAAAAGCTCACCATGACCATTGGTTAGGTGAGCTAAAAACAAATGTAAAATAAGTTTTGCTTCTCACATACGACCCAAAAGCATGTGATGTACAAATGCCTACAGTAACAAAGGGCCATAACTCATCAAGTAGTATTCAGAATTTCTTCAAAAGTTAATAAGGTCATCTACAGATTTCTAGCAATGCACTCATCAACTTTCAATGCCATAGCTTTTATAGTTTTTGATAGTTTTATAGTTAAGGTCAAGGTCATCAAAACCTTATGGCTATTTTCCCCATCCTAGTGTTGTAACCAAGCAAGTTACTTCAGAATCCATCAAACGGTTCAGGAGATACAGTGTTTCAGAAGACTAAATGATAGAAATGGCTATTTTCATTTGTCAAAAGGCAATGCCTCTGAAAGTAAGAACACCAGAGTTATGGTTCCTTTGTCCTGCTGCTCATCTCGTGCAGCTGTACAGCAAAAGATGCATCATCCATAGTCTGTGGTCAAACATAATTGCCAGGATATTAAGTTTCTTCTCCTTTACTTTTTCATTGTAACCAGTGCCTGGCTATTAAATTGCTTCTACTTTACTTTTAGCCAATGCCTGGATATTTAATTGCATTTCCTTTATTTTATCATTGTAGCCAATGCCTGGATATGAAATTGCTTGTCCTTTACTTTTTCATAGCAATAGTTAGTTCTTCTGGTTTGCATCTCGCTTCTCTCTTATGGCTTTTCTGAACAATTTTACACAAATTTTCTTGTAGTCCTTTCCTCTCACATTCAGGTCTTTCAATGGCAGAAATTCATTGGAACTCATGAAATCTTGTGACCTACAAAAACAAGAGTAACAATGTAAGAAATGCCCCGCCATTACACTTACATCTTACAAACAAGTACTATAAGATTGTAAGAAAGGAATTCAAAGTGAAGGTGCATTGTTCTTTCCGCGAATAAATTTCAATGATTATTTTCAATGTTCAAAGGGCCACAGCTTCAAAAGATAGTAAGCAAAAATTACTTTCTCTGATCAGGCTTACGAGATTCTAACAGTTTTCTTTGGCTCCAGCATTTATGTTATTTCATGCTGTCAAGTCCTTATTGTTGTTTCATCTCTGTAGTCGACTGATATTTGTTCTCCGATATAGCACTGTTGAGTTAGCAAACTTCATGCAGACTGAACCATGTGTTTGTTTAGACCATGACAGAATCAAGGATGAGAATCATGGCCATATATAAACAAATTAAAACACACAGTGAAATACATTTTGCTGACCATTCTAAGGCTGTTCTTCTATCCTGGATTATTTATGTTGCATTTATGTATTGCTTATATCCTTTTAGTTTGGATAGCCTTTTACCGTAGCCATTCTGTGGGAAAGTAACTCGTTCTGCTGCCCGCTTGTGATCAGATTTCAACAGTGTTTAGTTACTCCATGTTCATGTTTCTTTCCCTTTGATGACTCTGATCAGAGTTGTTTGACAAATGTTTTGATACCTGATCACTGCCTACATTTTTATTTTACAGTTCCCATTTTTTGCTGAACCCCTCAGGTGATAAACCAATGTGTAAAAATTAAAAATAGTAATGATCAGGAACTGATACAATCAAATCCCAAATCCTCCCCACAACATCACCAGGGAAAGAAGTCGATAACAGAAAATATCATCATACTAAATATGAACTTAATCCGTGTAGTCATAAAAACGAGATGAGCTTCTAAAAAAACTTTAACGCAAAAACTTTAACATTTGTGGACGTCGATGCCTGGGGTAGTAGAAAAGCTTACCGGGACGAAATTTCCTGAGAGTTAAAAAAAGGATAGGAAACCAAAATAAATATGTTTCATGTTCAGCAGAGACTTGCCTGGTAAGAAGCCTTTGCTTTTCTCATTTGTCTCCAGTGTCTTCTGATTAGAATTGTGTCAACAACTGACCATCAAACTGTAAAAAGAAAACAAATATCAAACAAGAGAATCAGAGACACCAAAGGATGCCCCATGAAGATGTGTAATGGAGGAAACAAGATGTGTTTGTGAAACACCGATGCCCCAGGACAGCGCCTGTGCAATATGAAAGCCCCATCACTAAAGTATGTCATGGTCAAGGCCACAAGGTATCAAGGTCAAAAATTATGGTACCAATGGAAAGGTGTTGCGAAAAAGAATACACATGTGAAATATGAAAGCTCTATCACTTACCAATCGAAAGTTATGGACTTTATATTAAAGTTTTTAAAAAGTAGGTCAAACATCAAGGTCAAGGTCACAAGGTCAAAAATTATGGTACCACTAGAAAGGGCTTGTGACAAGGAATGCACATGTGAAATATGGAAGCCCTACCATTTACCAATCAAAAGTTATGGCCAATGTTAAAGTTTTTAAAAAGTAGGTCAAATGTCAAGGTCAAGGTCATGAGGTCAAAAATTACGGTACCATTAGAAAGGTCTTGTGACAAGGAATGCACATGTGAAATATGAAAGCCCTACCAATTACCAATCAAAAGATACGGCCAATGTTAAAGTTTTTAAAAAGGTCAAATGCCAAGGTCAAGGTCATGAGGTCAGAAATTATAGTGCCAATTGAAAGGTCTTGTGACAAGGAATCCACATGTGAAATATGAAAGCTCTATCACTTACCAATCAAAAGTTATGGCCAATGTTAAAGTTTTTAAAAAGGAGGTCAAAAGTAGGTCAAATGTCAAGGTCAAGGTCACAAGGTCAAAATTTATGGTACCTCTTGAAAGGTCTTGTGACAAGGAATGCACATGTGAAATATAAAGGCTCTATCATTTACCATTCAAAAGTTATGCCCAATGTTAAAGTTTTTGCAGACGGACGTTCTTAGTAGAGGTACCTTGTGGGGTTACTAATGTAAAGTCTATGGAGACTTTAACCCCATAACGCACCACTGTACAGAGTTTTAACCCCACATACGAAATTTTTAACCCCACTAACTGAAAAGTTACTGTGCCTTACGGAGTAAACCTCATTAAGTTGAATTGGGCAGAATCCTAACCCCACTAGGTACCTCTAGTCTGCCCGGACAAACAGACAAACGGATTAACGGACAAACAGACGGACAGACCAAAAACTATATGCCCCCCTGAATCTTCGATTCCGGGGGCATAAAAATCTAGGGTTACAATGCACATGTGTTTCATTATCAGCCACACATGACTTTGATAGGACTGACAAAACTGTTAAAAGGGGTGTAAATGTAAACGCAACCATCTACTGTATGTGATTAATAAATCATTGAACTGAAATTTGAAACCTATCATCAATGGGTGTTATGGGCACTTGGTATTTATTCTGCTAGTATTACACCTTCCTTATCTAAGAGACCATGACATTGTGTAGTAAAAGTTTCATCAAAGTTGGGCCACAAACATAATCTAAGTTATCAAGCAAAAAGTGTTTTAATTTTGCAACAAGGAGCAGTCTGAAGGACAGCCCAATCCCCCCACCATTAAAATCAAGGTTCAACCTTGTGACCTTTACCTGTGACCTTGACCCTGCGTCCGCATGGTTTATCTATGGGTTCTGCACGCCAGCTCAGAGGGGAATTATTTCTTAAAAGTTTAAAGGAAAATCCATCCAGGGGTAAAGGAGGTATGGAATAGACATAAAATTCAAAGTTGAAAAACTTCACCTGTGACCTTGCCCTTGAGTTGGCATATTTTATTTATGGGTTCTGCACATCAGCTCACTGAGGGGGATATTTTACCAATGTTTATTAAAAATCCTGCCAGGGGTAAATAAATAGGCATAAAAGTCAAAGTTTCAAACTCGTGACCTTTAAATGTGATCTTGACCTTGTGTCAGCATGATTCATGTATGCTTTATGCACATCAGCTGTCTGAGGGGGATAATTGACCAAAGGTAAATGAAAATCATTTTAGGGTAAATGAGATATAAGGAATGGACACAAAATTCAAAGCCGTGATCTTCAAATGTGACCTTGACCTAGAGTCAGCCTGATTCATTTATGGGCTTTGCACCAAGGTTGGTAGGTAAATACCAGTGGCAGGAATGCTATTTAAAATCACTCATATGCAATAGATAATGATCCTAAAATTAAGATGGACAGGCCTGAGCAAACAGACAGACCCAGATCAGACTGCTCCATCAGTCTGTAAATGCATCACAAAAACATATGCACATGATTTTGACCCCTCCAACACCACTTTTATTTAATAAAGATGGGGTTTAAGAGGGATATACACTATTTTCCGTATCTCTGCTAAAAATATAGATTGTGGGTGCTCAATAGAACTGCCTCACTGAATGATCTATAATTTCAGCAGACATACTACAATATTGGAATTTTTAATCAGAAAATTTTCATTTTTTGGTTGTAAAATGTTCATTACATTTGTATAGGCATGTTTTCTTGAACTTTGTGGGGTTTTTTTTTTATGCTTTTGTGAAATGATAAAACACATTGTTAAATTTGTTTGGAGAATTACAACAACTTTTGTGGTTGTCCGAACTTTTTTATGTGTACTTTAAAAAAAAGTTTGTTTGCAAGTTTGTCAAGTAGTTACTCCTACTTTTGAACGGTGTGAAAATTTGTTTTGTTTAAGACAGGTATTAAAAGAACAAAATACAATGGGCATACATTTCTTAACCTGCAGGTACTCTCTCAAGTATTTTTATTTACAAGTCAAGTCAAATACCAGTAGCTGATGTCTGAAAACTAGTATTTCAGTATCTTTTGAAAACAAATTCAATACATACTTGATTACTTCAAATATAAAATAATGAAGGTAACAGATTATTAATCTTTCAAACAATTCATTATCAGAAGGTCTGGAAAATCCTAAAACATTTCATTCGACCTGCATGACCAAGTGCATGTAGACTCTACAAGAGCTGTCGCATGTCAGCGTAGCTCGCCTGCTTCGCAGTTCAAGATATAAGGTAAAATCACTGAACATTGAAATATAGGTCGCACTGACCTACAAATATTTTGAGGTCAATCATCAGGTTACATGGAACAAATAATTAGGTATGTAGATTTTTCATCAAATAGTTTTCAAGATCTAAAGCAAAGTCACTGAACCCTGAAATATAGGTCACACTGACCTATATATATTTCAGGGTCAATCATTGGGTGACGTGAAACTAACAATCTGGGTATGACATTATTCCATGAAATACTATTCCAGATATAATGCAAAAACACTGAACCATGAAATATCGGTCACAATGACCTACATTTTCGGGATGGGGGAGAAATATAGGTCACACTGACATGGAGCTAATAACCAATATAGGTCACACTGACATGGAGCTAATAACCAAGGTACATGTATGATGTTTGTCCATCAAATAGTATTCAACATATAAGGCAAAATCAGTGAACCATTAAATATAGGTCACAATGACCTAGATTTATTTGAGGTCAATCACTGTGTCACATGGAACTAATAACCAAGGTATGATGTTTCTCCATCAAACAGTATTCAAGATATAAGGCAAAATCACTGAACCATAGGTCACACTTACCTAGATATATTTTGAGGTCAAACATGGGGTCACATGGAACTAATATCCCAGGTATGACATTTCTCCATCAAATAGTATTCAACATATATAAGGCAAAATCACTGAACGATGAAATATAGGTCACATTGACCTAGATAGATTTTGAGGTAAATCCTTGGGGCACATGGAAGTAATTATCCAGGTATAGCATTTCTCCATCAAATAGTATTCAAGATATAAGCAAAATCACTGAACGATGAAATATAGGTCACACTGACCTAGACATATTTTCAGGTGAATCACTGGGTCACATGGAAGTAATAATCCAGGTTTAACATTTCTCCATCAAATAGTATTCAATATATAAGGCAAAATCACAGAATCATGAACTATAGGTCACATTGACCTAGATATATTTCGAGGTCAATCATGGGGTCACATGGAACCAATATCCCAGGTATAACATTTCTCCATCAAATAGTATTCAAGATATAAGGCAAAATCACTGGACTGTAAAATGTAGGTCACCATGACCTTCACCCTTTTACACTTAAACCAACGTCACAAAGTTGGCTGATGTATAACAAATTCAGTTTGTAACTTGTTAGCATAATGATAATGTATTTAACGAATAACTTAGGTGTCCTAGATTTTGACCTTTAGCCCCCCCCCCCCCCCCCCCCCCCCCGCATTCGTGAACCCAGGGGTGTGTTCTTTTGGAATCTCAGAAGACAATCCCGCATATTCTCAGAAGACATTCCCAAGTACCCAAGTTGTAAATATGAATGCTTTGTGATGAGTGACTGTTGAGATATAAGCATTTCAAAAACTTTAACACAGTTTTATAAAGGTGTTCTAGATTCTGACCCCTAGCCCCACCTCGGGGCATGGATCCAGGGGTTTGCTCTCTTGGAACATTAGAAGACCCTCCCAGGTACTAAAGTTCCAAATATGAGTACTCTGTGATGCATGGCTATTTAGATATAAGCATTTGAAAAACTTTAACGCAGTGTGACGGGAACGCACACGCTAACGCAAACGCGGACGACCGTGGTGACTACAATAGTTCTCCTTGTACTTCGTAAAGGTAAGGTAAAATGCAAGCCCTGTATGAAATGATTTTACTTCACAATACATATACCTAGGCAGGCAGGGTATATTAAGCAGTCTCAATTGGCCCCACCTACATTAATGTCCATTTTCCAGTATTTCTCAGTATTTACCGGGATTTCCCTGTATTTCCCACTGTCCATGAAACTATATGTGTATTTTCAGCTTTTTTACCAACCTAGCTTTGGACATGAACTTTCTGAGGGGGATAACTGACCAAGTTTGATGAAAATCCTTTAAGGGGTGGAGATATGGAACAAAATTCAAAGAATAGCTCAGCCAAAGCCACCTCTGACTGGTTATCAGGAAGATGTAGGTTGATTCCTTCCGCAGTCAGGAACATTCTTTCGTGGATATTGATCATGAAATCTTTTCTACAGTCATTTCTCCCATCAGCTGATTCAAGAAGGGCATTTGTCAATTCTGGTGTGAGAATGTGCACTGTTCTGGTCAATTGCTTACGGATAAAATTGCCAAGGTAAAGTGTGGATAGATAATTGGCTCAAACTTTTAGTTAACACTGGCCGTTAAACCCCCATACATAAAAAGAACTGGTGACTATCAAATGTGACCTTGAGCTTGAGTCCAAGTAAGATATTCTGAAGGGCTCTCACATTGTGCAAATCTCAGTGTAGGGCTTCAAACTTCCACAATGAACAAACATTAAAAAATATATCTTCGAATACCAGTCTTTAGGCGACCAGATTATTTATTCTGCATTAGGTGGACTTTATTGTATATACATTTTTTGCTACATGCAACATACATTGTACAACATGTACAAAGAATATATTTATATGCTAAAATACATTAAATCAGTGTAATATTTTGTATCTGTTTTCGGCTAAATTCTGTAGGATAAAATTTACAAAAATGTTAGGCCCCTTATAATAAATATAAAAAAAATAAAGTTATTTCTACAAGTATATATACTCCGAATACCAGTCTTAAGGCGACCAGCTTATTTCTTCTGCATTAGGTGGACTTTTTGTATATATTTTATTTTCTACTATGCATCAAATCTATCATGTCTATAATGTATTTGTTTGCCTAAAATGCATTAAATCAGTGTTCTGTTTTCTTCTCAATGATGTGGGATAAAATATACAAAAATGATGGACCCCTTGAAATTTTACGAGTATATACTCTGATAGTCTTAAGGCGACCAGCTTATTTATTCTGCATTAGGTAGACTTTTTGTATATATTTTATTTTCTGCTAAGCATTATATTAATAATGACATTTTACCCTGTAAATGCAATAAATCCATATTCTGTATCTATCTGCTTCTAAATGCTGTAGGATAATATATAAAGTAGACATGTGTCAGTATGACACAGATGCCCCCGCACAGGGGCCAAACTCACGCTGAAAACTTATGTTGCAGCAACAGCCGTCACTGAACAGTATAACGCACCTGGAATAGTGTCAAACTAAACTAGATATATCTTTGTTGCATTCATCAAGTCATATTGAATTGATACTTCAGACATGAAGTTTCTCCATCAAATATTATTCAAGATTTCAGGCAAAGTCACTGACCCATAAAATACAGGTCACACCTACCTTGATATATTTTGAGGTCAATCATCTGGATGCATTCAAGTATTATCCCAGACATGACATTCCTCCATCAAATAGTATTCAAGATTACAGGCAAACTCCCTAAACCATGCAATATAGGTCACACTGACCTAGATATATTTTGTCGAGATCAATCAGTGGGTCAGATGGTATGAAATTTCTCCATAAAATAATATTCAAGATAATGGACAAAATCACTGAAGCACACCAAACTAGATATATTTGGAGGTTGATCAGCGGGGTAAATGGAACTAATAACACAGGCATGACATTTCTCCATCAAATAGTTTTCAAAATAAAAGGCAAAGTCATTGAACCATGAAATATAGGTCACACTGACCTAGATATCTTTTGAGGTTGATCAGCAGGTCGCATGGGACTAATAATCTATGGCATGACATTTCTCCATCAAATAGTATTCAAGATATTAGGCAAAATCACTGAACCATGAAATATGGTCACAATGACCTAGGTATATTTTGAGGTAAATCATTGGATCACATGGAACTAATAAGCCGGGATTGACATTTTTCCATCAAATAGTATTCAAGATATGAGGCAAAATCACTCATCCATGAAATATAGGTCACAATGACCAATATACATGTAATTATATTTTTGAATCAATCATTGGGTCACAAGGAGCTAATAAACCAGGCATGACATTTCTCCATCAAATAGTATTCAAGATATAAGGCAAAGTCACTCTAGCATGAAATATAGGTCACACTGACCTATATATATTTTGAGGTCAATTACGTACATACACACATTCGTGCAGACGGACGTACATTCATACAAACGTACGTACACACATTCGTGCAGACGGACGTACATTCGTACCAACGTACCTAGGGCTGGCTAATCGTTGCTGAAATGATAATCGCTTATCAGTTTTGCCATTGCGATAAATAATCGATTAGTAATCACTGGAGATTTGGTCATAATTTTACCTGTCTCGCTTTCTGTCTGCACATGACTCTTATCATATACATGTTGTAATTCACTCTAGTGTTTTGCACAGACAGGCCAGAGCAAACAGTGTAGACCCTGATGAGAATGCGGCGTCTCATCAGGGCCTGCACTGTTTGCCACTCATCCAGCTATTTAAGAAACATCTTTAGCTGGTAAATTCTACGAAGAAAATAATTGATTACGGAAAATCAGTATCAATAATAATATTTCTGGAATTTATCAATCAATTAATCGATTATCTGATTAATCGTGGCAGCCTTACATGTACGGCAAACCTAAAAACTATATGCCCCAGGACCTTGACATTTTACGAGTATACACACTCTGAATACCAGTTTGTAGATGACCAGCTTATTTATTCTGAATTAGGTTGAAAGCATAAGTGAAAAACTGAAAAAATATACTCCGGACATCATGCCAATGGCGGTGACAAAAATGTAAAAATTCTATTGGAAAAATTAAAATGACTATTAAAACATACTTGACAATCTGTTTTTTCTACAAGAAACGTGAGAAATGTTACTTTTCCCAAATACAGATTAAACAAGAATTCCGCCGAAGGCTATGTCACGCCTGTTGGGGCGCAAAGTCACTGAACCATGAAATATGGGTCAAGGTCAGATATGGTTACTTGTGTTGAAGTTGCAGTTCCTAGATTCAAGCTTGTACCAAGTATAATTAATGAAGCTCTAATAATTCTCAAGAAATGGACTTTTACATTAGGGTGAAAGTTAGGGTGGTCGCAATAATTTACAAAGTCAGTGAACAATAAAATATAGGTCAAAGTCAGATACGGATGCTTCTGTTGAAGTCGCAGTTCCTAGATGCAAGCTTGTACCAAATATAATAAAGGAAGCTCTAATAGTTCTCAAGAAATGGACTCTTACATCAGGGTGGAAGTTAGGGTGGTCGCAAATGTTGACGGACGGAAAATTTGACACCTATATCGTGCCATGCAGGCGCAACAAAAATGATTAAATTTTTTACCAGTTGTTTTTTTTTTCTTTCAGGGATTTCTTCTTCTAAGCTGTAGTCTTCATCTGTAAATATTTAAAATAATAAATAGAAGGTCATGAATATGTTCCATTGAATTTATTAAATTAGAGCAAGTTGATATCCCTGTGCTGTGGAAATCATGTCATGTAATAAAAGGACCCAAAATTTTTTACCTTGGGTAACCCAAATACATGCCTCCCAGCAAAGTTTTGCACCACTGTATTCCACTCTCCATTACCTTTGCATAAATAATAATAATACTATGTTTGTGCAAAAAGTAATTTTGACCCATGGGGCTCACCCCACTGCACCCCCCCCCCCCCCCCCCCCCACCAAAGGAAGTCACATCAGAATTCTGAAAAATTATGTTCCTCCAGCCCTCATTCTGGGAAAGTTTCAAGATTTTATAAGATTCTAGCACAAATACCTAGCCTTGGATGAGTTGTTTGACAATATGACCTAAAACCCTACTTTTTGACTTATCATGACCCCGGGCATTCCCCCCGCCTGCATTTTTTCCGCCATAGCTTTTACTCTCCATTAATACTTTGATTTGATATCAAACATGACTATATTTGAAGAAAATGAAGTTTTACCCTCAGGCAAGTCGGGGCCCCAACCTGTCTGGGAGGTCATATTGAAATTCTTACTATACTAGCCCAAACAGCCCATGCAACAACACATTATTTTAGAAATATTTCACCACATATGAATGTTTCCACCATAAGGAGCTATTTTTAAAGAAAACTAGAATGTGGTTAAATTGGAACGCCATTGCAAATCCCCATGCTTTCCACTCACAGGCTAAGTACCAAAAACCAAGGCCCCAAAATTTAACTTGTATTATATTCTACTAATCATCCCCTTCAATTTGAAATGTCACATGATTATGTTCCAAGAAAATTAAAATTTGACCTTTTGACCCCATCCCCAAACCTGGGCCCCAATCTGACCCTAGGGTCAAAATTTTACTTGCACTGTATTCCACTAATCATACCCTTGAATTTGATATACCACATGACTATATTTCGAAAACATTTTGGCTCTGCAACCCCAAAAGTCTGAACATTTGGGCATGACCCAGGGGTCTGAGCCAAAATCTGTTCCATATGTTTTACATATTCCATTAATTATTACTTCTGTAATGTTTGGTATCAAAATCTATGAAATTGACTTTCAAGCCTCCTAGTGGCCCACTTTGGAAATATAGGTTTTTATATAGGTTTGTCTTACAGAAAATAATGGCTAATAGCAGATTGTTCGATAAAAAATATAGGTTAAAAAGGTTCTTCGACACTCACACTAACACTTAATTCTGCTGAAAAAAAGATGTCTTTTACGTCACGATTGCTAAAAAAAGTTGATAAGAATTTTGAGTCTGAGTGAGTGAAGCGAGCGGGGAAAAATTACCATTTCTTTACAGTTTTTCATCACTATTTTGGGACTAAAATAAAAAGGAACAATAGGAAAGAAATTTAATGAAAAAAAAAAAAAGCAGCCTGTGGAATGGCCATAATCCCCTGCCTCCGTTCAGTAACTGTGACCATTGTTACCTCCCTTCCATTATCTACCTTGGTAGATCCATATGCATAGATTCTAGGTTTATAACCACTCTCTGACAACTGCGTCAGGGAGTCGACTCTTTGGCTCAGGGGTAAGAGCAGTGGACTTCTACCCGAGCGGACCGGGTTCGAATCCCACCAAAGACGGGGATTTTTTCACGCTATGCATCTTTCCTTTGTTACGACTGTCACGTCGTAAGATGGGGGCTCGTCCGGGATCGGACTTTATATGCCAGAAATGGCTTCGTGCCGAAGTTGGCATTTTTTTTTTTTTTTTTTTTGGTTTGGGTTTTACGGCCCTTTCAAGATTATTTCACTCATATCGAGCCGATCGTTAATCAGAGGTGGGCGAAAACCGGAGTACCCGGAGAAAAAACACCTGACCTTCCGTTGCAGAACTTGGCGTCTCACACGTGGCCCGAGCGAGGCTCGAACCTACGGCGGTGAGAGACCTAATGACTAAGAGTCAGCGCTCTTATCCACTAGGCCACGGAGGCCCTTTCCCGAAGTTGGCATCCTTCACGTCATCATAAATGATGACTTCCTTAAGTGGGGGTGTGTTACCTCCCTTCCATTATCTACCTTGGTAGATCCATGCATAGATTCTAGGTTTATAACCACTCTCTGACAACTGCGTCAGGGAGCCGACTCTTTGGCTCAGGGGTAAGAGCAGTGGACTTCTACCCGAGCGGACCGGGTTCGAATCCCACCAAAGACGGGGATTTTTTCACGCTATGCATCTTTCCTTTGTTAAGACTGTCACGTCGTAAGACCATAACCTGTTACCTTGACCCTAAATTGGCAATCTTTTGATGGTTAACATTTCTTCTAAGTACATGTAATTTTAAAATCCATCCAGGAGTAATACACTTATTGACAAAACACCCAAAAAGATCCTTTCCTGACCTTTGACCTCTAAGTATGACCTTGACCTTTGAGGTACCAACCTGGGTCTTGACATCATCACATTATGGTTAACAAGAACAAGTAATTTTAAAGCCATCCAGGAATAGAAATATATTGACCAGGCATGTTAAAAAAAAAAATTTTACATTTAACCCATTCCCACATGGGGACTTTGTGATTTTTGCTGTTTTTTACAGAGTTGCCTAGGGTAGCAAATTCATAAAGCCATTATTTCATCATGGATGGCCCATTTTACACCAAACTTGGCATGAATGTTCACTGGGTAGTAGCCTTTCAAATGACACCATTTTAGACTAAATCTTTGTTGCCATGGTAACGAGGGGGCATCTCAAAGTTGACAAAAAGTGTTATTTCACATGAATTTTTGACTAAATCTTTATCTTCAGCCCGCTGGCAAGGCAACAAATAAAGAGTTTGGCACCCGGGATTTTCACTGTTTGCAGCATGTTTTGTCAGGCTGCATCAATTCGGAGGCATTTTTGACCCCAGACACCGTCAGACCTCATTTCAGCGACCGGCTGGGCCAAAAAACCCATTTTTTTCGGATGTGAGGGGGGCGATAGCCCCCCTTCAATCCCCCCACAGAACGTATTAGTGGGGAGGCGCGCGAAAAAACAGGTCACTTTTTTAGGCCAACTTATTCTAATGCAAACATTGCTATCCAGGGGTGGGGAGTGCAGGTTTGAAGGTGGTTCTAGGAACAAAGGGGGGGGGGGGCTCCAGACACATTAAAACACGTATCTGACTGGGAAAGGGTTAACTAAGGCTGACACTATTAACCGGATAATCGATTAATTGATCAATACATTTTACAAAAATGATTATTGCTACTGATCTGTTAATAATTGATTATGCAATAAGTACAGTTAACTACACAACATACTGCATAAAATAGCTGGGAGAATCGCAAACAATGCAGACCCTGATGAGACGCCGCTTTCCGCGATGTCTCATCTGGGTCTACACTGTTTGCACAGGCCTGTATGTCCTCATGTGTAGGTTAAATATAGTAAAATTTATGCTAAGAAGAAAGCCAGGCCAGTTATACCCGCTTTTTGAAAAAAAACGGGTATATTATTTTCGTCACGGGTGTCCGTCCGTCAGTCAGTCCGTCCTTCCGTCCGTCTGTCCGTCCTTCCGTCTGTCACGTTTCTTGTGAATGCTAACTAGTTTTTTATTTCTTGACCTAGGGTGACCAAACTTGGTACATGCATTGCTTAGGGACTGGAGATGTGCATGAAGGTGTCGAAAATTTGATCTGACCCCCTGGGGGTCACGGGGTGAGGTCAAAGGTCAAATTTCTAAGAAATATCTTGTGAATGTTAACTAGTTTTTTATTTCTTGAACTAGGGTGACCAAACTTGGTACATACATTGCTTAGGGACTGCTGATGTGCATGAAGGTGTCGAAATTTTCATCTGACCCCCTGGGGTCATGGGCGAAGTCAAAGGTAAAAAAGTAGGACTTGGAAGTATCTTCCTAACTGATGGAATTACACATCTGAAACTTGGTTATTGGATGGTCCTTGGAATTTAGAATGCACTGGACTATTTTTGGTGTGACCTTGACCTCAAGGTCAAAGGTCAAAAACTAGGACTTTGCCATATCTTCACAAATATTTGGGTTACACTCCTGAAACTTTGGTTATGGATAGCCCTTTGAATGTAGAAGGTACTGCATGCTGTATTTGGCATGACCTGGACCTCAAGGTCAAAAGCCAAAAACTAGGAATTTGCTGTATATTCTAAACTATTTGGGTTACACACCTGAAACTTGTTAATTGTGTTGTCAATGGAAAAAGCGGGTATTTGCGATGGTGCACCATCGACTGCGCGATTCTAGTTAAATTATGATAAAATCTCCAGTGATTACTAATTGGTTATGGAGCACAATGGCATAAAGGATGATCGATTATCTTCTCAGCTCCGATTAGCCAGCCTTACATTTAACCTCAAAGTAAGACCATGACCTTTGATGTACTAACCTGGGTCTTGTGCATGATTAACTGTCATAATATGGTTAACACTTCTCCCAAGTAACTTTTTAAATCCATCAAGGAATAAGATAGTTATTGATCGGACACAACAAAAAGACCCTTGTTTTGACATTTGATCTCAAAGTAAGACCTTGACCTTTGAGGTACCAACCTGGATCTTACATGTGACACACTGTCACATTATGATTAGCATTTCTGCCAAATAATTTTTACATCCATTCAAGAATAAGAAAGTTATTGATCGGACAAGACAAAAAATATTGACCTTTGATCTCTAAGTATGACCTTGACCTTTGAGGTACGGACCTGGGTCTCACACGCTACAAAAAAATCCCCATCCCCTGGGCCCCAATCTGCCGCTAAATTTAGGTCAAAATTGTACTTGTATTATATTCTACTAATCATACCCTTCAATTTGATATGCCACATGACTATGTTGAAAAAAACTTTAATTTTGACCTTTTGACCCCTCCCTAAGGGCCCCAATCTGATCCCAGAGTCAAAATTTTACGTCTATTGTATTCTACTAATCAACCCCTTTGATTTGATATCCCACATGACTATATTCTGAAAAATTTAAAATTTGCCCTCCCGACCCCCAAAGGTGACCTCGTTGGGCATGACCCAGGGGTCGCAGCCAAAATCCCATTCAATATGTTTTACATATTTCATTAATAATTACTTATGCAAAGTTTGGTAGCAAAATCTATAAAATTGACTTTGTAATTGAATTTTATTGATATTTGACCTTTTGACTTCTCTCCAAGGCCATATGAGGGCTAAAAATAAATGTGCCATTGCGCGAGCCACTGATGTAAACAACCTACACACCAAATTTGTTTAGATTCCGATCAACGGTTTAGGAGGAGATAGTTGGACGTATGGACGGACGTTCTAACATTTCGGGTTTAGGGGCTATTTCTTTTGTTATTTTCTTTTGTTTGGTTTAGGGGCTAACCTCTTTTACCTTTTGTTTACGGAACAAATCTATTATTTCCCAATCATTTTTTGTCGCACCTGCTTGTAGCAGGGTGCGACATAGGCATCAACTTTTCCGTCCGTGCGTCCGTCTGTCACATTTACGTCGAAGTTCGACATTTATGTCAAAGTTTTTATTAAAGTCAACTACAAACCTAATCTACCATCAAACCTTATATGAAACATCTCTCAGACCTTCTGACTTTGTAAGCACATTGACCTAGTGACTTTGACCTATATTTTTCGCTCTAGTGACTTTGATCTTTATGTCGAAGTTCGACATAACTTCGACATTTATGTCGAAGTTTTTATTTAAGTCAACTACAAACCTAATCTACCATCAAACCTTATATGAAACATCTCTCAGACCTTCTGACTTTGTAGGCAAATTGATCTAGTGACTTTGACCTATATTTTTCGCTCCAGTGACTTTGATCTTTATGTCGAAGTTCGACATAACTTCGACATTTATGTCGAAGTTTTTATTTAAGTCAACTACAAACCTCATCTACCATCAAACCTTACATGAAACATCTCCCTGACCTTCTGACTTTGTAGACTCCTTGACCTAGTGACTTTGACCTATATTTTGTGCTCCAGTGACTTCGACCATTACGTCAAAGTTTGACATTTATGTCGAAGTTCGACATTTATGTCGAAGTTTGTTATATACTCAACTACAAGACTAAATAACCATCATACTTTACATGAAACATCTTCGTAAGCTCCTAACCAAGCAGGGGCTTTCATCTCGTGGCGTTTACCTATATTTTACGCTCCAGTGACCATGACAAATATTATATTATTTAGTGGAACCGTTTGAGATAGAGCCTTTATATTTGGCATGTATGTTCCTTGTGACATTGCCTTTCCACTCGTACAAAAAAAAAATTACCTGTGACCTTGACCCCTGACCTTTCGACCTACTTACCATAACTTTTTAACCATTTGAGGTAGAGCCTTCATATTTGGCATGTAGGTTCCTTGTGACATTCCCATACCACTCATACAAACAATTTTGACCTGTGACCTTGACCTGTGACCTTTGACCTACTTTATCATAACTTTCCAACCGTTTGAGATAGAGCCTTGTTATTTGGCATGTGGGTTCCTTGTGACATTGCCTTCCCACTCATACAAAAAAATTGACCTGTGACCTTGACCCCAGACCTTTTGACCTACTTATCATAACTTTTTAACCATTTGAGGTAGAGCCTTCATATTTGGCATGTCGGTTCCTTGTGACATTCCCATACCACTCATGCAAACAATTTTGACCAGTGACCTTGACCCCTGACCTTTTGATCTACTTTATCATAACTTTTTAACCATTTGACATAGAGCCTTCATATTTGGCATGTAGGTTCCTTGTGACATTGCCTTTCCACTCATACAAAAAATTTTGACCTGTGACCTTGACCCTGGACCACTGACCTACTTTGTCATAACTTTTTAACCATTTGAGATCGAGCCTTCATATTTGGCATGTAGGTTCCTTGTGACATTGCCTTTCCTTTCATACTAAAAATTTTACCTGTGACCTTGACCCGTGACCTACTTTATCATACCTTTCTAACCATTTGAGATAGAGCCTTCATATTTCGCATGTAGGTTCCTTATGGCATTGTTTTTCCACTCATACAAATAATTTGACCATTACCCTGGACCTTTGACCTACTTTATCATCAAGGTTTAACCATTTGACATAGAGCCTATATAGTTTGGCATGTAGGTTCCTTGTAAAATTGCCTTTCCACTCATACAAATAAGCTTATTTAATTTCTACGTTATGATTGTGGCTCCTTTAGCTTTCGCCCCAGCAGGTGCGACGCCGCATTTTGCGGAATTCTTGTTTTTGTTATCCAATCCTAACCCTAGCCCCGGACAACAGGCGAACGGACAGACAGAGGCGATAACAATATCCCCAGTTTTTCTTCGAAAAATAAGAGGTTAATAAAAAAACTTGAAATGTGTCACCACGACACAGATGCCCTCACCAGGGGCCAACCTAGAAAAACAACATGACCATGGGCGGGGGTATTGGTAAATCAAACTTCAGACCTATATCTATGATGATACCAAATATGAACCAATGTCATCATAAATGTTCAGTTTCTACCTGTCACAAATACCTTAACCTGAGTCTATATCATTAAAAATTTCTAAGTCCATGACCTTGACCATGAGGACATTGGCATGAGTGGGGATATTGGTGAATACTTTGGACCTGTATGTACCATCATACCAAATATGAACCAAATCAATCCAAAAAGTTTAATACAAAATTATATATGTACATGTAGCTTATTGTTATAGGTTTTATAGGTTTTGCTAGGAGGCTTAGACTTTGTAATTGAATTTTATTGGTACACTTCAGTCCCTTTAGTACTCCTCTCCTTATAACACGGTTTTGGTTATAACACGGTCAAGTCTTGCCTCCCAAATTGTCATTTTACTATTATTTCTGAATAAAATTATCCCTTTATAACAAGGTTCACTTATAACACAGTCCTATTTTATGCATCCCAAACATACATTATAGTGTTTTCAAGGGAGTGCACTGTATTTGACCTTTTGACCCCTCCCAAAGGCCCCTGGGGGTGGGACAAAAAAAAATGTGATGATGCCCACCCCACTCATGTAAGGAACTAACTAGATCTGACTATAGCCCCACACAGCGCTATCGGAAAAGACAAAAATACAATAAAACAAATGTTTTCAGCTTTCGACCTCTAATTAAAGGTGGAAAAAAGTCAATCCAGAGTTACAATTCCTGTGCTCTGCACATCGTCTCATGGTGCTTTAGATTTGTGTGATGGAGCTCTGCGTTTCATCGTTTCATGGTACTTAACATTTGTGTGAGGTTTCATGAAAATATCTCCAACAGTTTCCGAGATAAGGAGCGAACAAAGTTAAAATTGGTATTTTTCAATGTTTAAAGGGAAATAACCCTAAAAGTAGGCAATCCAGAATTATGGTTCATGCACTCTGCACATTGTCTCATAGTGCTTTACATTTGTGGGAAGTGTAATGAAAATATCTCAAACTTTTTTTTAGTTATGACGCGGATAAAGGTTAAAATTGACATTTTTCAATGTTCAAAGGGCAATAACTCCAAAAGAGGGCAATTCAGAGTTACAATGTATGTGCTCTGCACATTGTCTCATAGTGCTTAACATTTGTATTAAGTTTCATGGAAATACCTCAAACAGTTTTTGAGTAATGGAGCAAACAAGGTTAAAATTGCAATTTTTCAATGTTCAAAGGGCAATAACTCTAAAAGTAGGCAATTCAGAGTTACAATTTATGCACTCCGCACATTGTCTCATAGTGCTTTACATTTGTATTAAGTTTCATGAAAATACCTCAAATGCTTTTTGAGTAATGGAGCAAACAAGGTTAAAATTGCATTTTTTATATGTTCAAAGGGCAATAACTCCAAAAGAAGGTAATCCAGAGTTATGGTTCATGCGCTCTACGCATTGTCCTATTGTGGTTTACATTTGTGTGAAGTTTCGTGAAAATACCTCAAACTTTTTTTTTAGTTATCATAAATAACGGAATTACGGAATCACAAAAGGACGAGGCAAATCCAGTATAGTCGGGCTATAATTACACACCGAATTTGGTTGGATTCTGACTAATGATTTAAGAGATAGCATAACAGATTGACGGACTAATGGACTGAGACGATTTTAATATCCCCTACACGAAAGCATGGGGATAACTAGAATGCAGTCGATTGTGTGCCATTGCAAATCCCAATGTTTTCTCCACATGGTCTAAGTACATTTGTACCAAAATCCCCTTCCCGAGCCCGAATCTGCCCCTAGGATCAAACTTTTACTTGTATAATATTCTATGAGTTTTCCCATTCAATTTGATATGCCACATGACCATGTTCGGAAAAACTTAAATTTTGACCTTTTGACCCCCCCCTTAGGTCCCCAATCTGACCCTAGGGTTAAAATTGTATCTGCATTACACTCTACTAATCATCCCCTTCATTTTGATATGCCACATTCAATATGTTTTACACTACTAATTATTACTTCTGCAATGTTTGGTATCAAAATCTATTAAAACAGACTTTGTAATTATCCCCACGTTTTTCGAAGATATTGTTATCGGCTGACTCTCTTTCTGTCCATACGTCTGTCCGGCTATCTCCTCCTAAACCGCTGATTGGAATCCAACCAAATTTGGTGTGCAGGTTGCTTACATGAGTGGCTCGCGCAACGGCACATTTACCTTTGGGCCCCACCCTCATGGCCTTCGAGAGGGGTCAAAAGGACAAATACCAATAAAATTCAAATACAAAGTCAATTTTATAGATTTTGCAACCAAACTTTGCATAAGTAATTATTAATGAAATATGTAAAACATATTGAACAGGATTTTGGCTGCGACCCCTGGGTCATGCCCCACGGGGTCACACTTGGGGGGTCGGGGGAGGAGGGGGTCAAATTTGAAATTTTTCAAAATAGTCATGTGGGATATTATCATATGGAAGAGTATGATTAGTAGAATACAATATAAGTAAAAGTTTGACTCTGGGGTCAGATTGGGGCCCTTAGGGAGGGGTCAAAGGGTCAAAATTTAAGAATTTTTTAAACATAGTCATGTTGCATATCAAATTGAAGGGTATGATTAGCAGAATAAAATACAAGTAAAATTTTGACCCTAGCGGCAGATCCGGGCCCGAGGGAAGGGGATTTTGGTACATAGTCCCTGCGGAGAAAACGTGGGTAGAGTACTATCATAGGGATCTTCATAATTGGGACAACTTCAGGGCTAGCCGCTGTTCATCCGACAAAATCCTTTTTTTTTAGCTCACCTGACCGAAGGTCATGGTGAGCTTTTGTGACCGTAAGATGTCCGGCGTCGTCGTGCGTCGTCCGTCGTCCGTCGTGCGTAAACTTTTTCTTGTGAACAAACTAGAGGCCACAGTTTTGGTCCAATCATCATCAAACTTGCTCAGAATGATCATCATGACAATATCTCGGTCAAGTTCGAATATGGGTCATGTCGGGTGAAAAAGTAGGTCAGTAGGTCAAATCATAGAAAAACCTTGTGAACACTCTAGAGGGCACAGTTTTGGTCCAATCATCATCAAACTTGCTCAGAATAATTATCATGACAATATCTCGGTCAGGTTCGAATATGGATCATGTAGGGTCAAAAAGTAGGTCAGTAGGTCAAACCATAGATAGTCCTTGTGAACACTCTAGAGGGCACAGTTATGGTTCAATTATCATCAAACTTGCTCAGAATGACCATTGTGACAATATTTCAGTCCAGTTCGAATATGGGTCATATCGGGTTAAAAAGTAGGTCAGCGGGTCAAATCATATAAAAACCTTGTGAACACCCTAGGGGCCACAATTTTGGTCCAATCTTAATCAAACTTGCTCAGAATGATCATCATGACAATATCTCGGTCAAGTTTGAATATGGGTCAAATGGTTCCGGTCCGTTGCACATCTAGGTCACAGGAGCCAAAAACAGATTTTTTTCACCAAAAACTTAAAAAATCTTCTTCTCTGAAACCACAAGGCCCAGGTCTTTGTTATTTGGTATGAAGCTTCATCTAGTGGACCCCTACCAAGATTGTTCAAATTATAGTGCTGGGGCCAAAAATGCCCCCGCACGGGGGCCCTTTGGTTTTACATAGGCTTATATAGGGAAAATCTTTAAAAATCTTCTTCTCTGAAACCACAAGGCCCAGGACTTTGATATTTGGTATGAAGCTTCATCTAGTGGACCCCTACCAAGATTGTTCAAATTTGAGTGCTGGGACGAAAAATGCCCCCGCCACGGGGCCCTTTGGTTTTACATTGGCTTATATAGGGAAAATCTTTAAAAATCTTCTTCTCTGAAACCACAAGGCCCAGGTCTTTGATATTTGGTATGAAGCTTCATCTAGTGGACCCCTACCAAGATTGTTCAAATTATAGTGCTGGGGCCAAAAATGCCCCCGCCCCAGGGCCCTTTGGTTTTACATAGGCTTATATAGGGAAAATCTTCAAAAATCTTCTACTCTGAAACCACAAGGCCCAGGACTTTGATATTTGGTATGAAGCTTCATCTAGTGGACCCCTACCAAGATTGTTCAAATTATAGTGCTGGGACAAAAAATGCCCCCGCCACGGGGCCCTTTGGTTTTACATTGGCTTATATAGGGAAAATCTTTAAAAATCTTCTTCTCTGAAACCACAAGGCCCAGGTCTTTGATATTTGGTATGAAGCTTCATCTAGTTGACCCCTACCAAGATTGTTCAAATTACAGTGCTGGGGCCAAAAATGCCCCCGCCCCGGGGCCCTTTGGTTTTACATAGGCTTATATAGGGAAAATCTTAAAAAATCTTCTTCTCTGAAACCACAAGGCCCAGGTCTTTGATATTTGGTATGAAGCTTCATCTAGTGGACCCCTACCAAGATTGTTCAAATTTTAGTGCTGGGACAAAAAATGCCCCCGCCACGGGGCCCTTTGGTTTTACATGGGCTTATATAGGGAAAATCTTTAAAAATTTTCTTTTCTGAAACCACAAGGCCCAGGACTTTGATATTTGGTATGAAGCTTCATCTAGTGGACCCCTACCAAGATTGTTCAAATTTTAGTGCTGGGACAAAAATGCCCCCGCCACGGGGCCCTTTGCTTTTACATTGGCTTATATAGGGAAAATTTTTAAAAATCTTCTTCTCTGAAACCACAAGGCCCAGGTCTTATATATTTGGTATGAAGCTTCATCTAGTGGACCCCTACCAAGATTGTTCAAATTATAGTGCTGGGGCCAAAAATGCCCCCGCCACGGGGCCCTTTGGTTTTACATAGGCTTATATAGGGAAAATCTTTAAAAATTTTCTTCTCTAAAACCACAAGGCCCAGGACTTTGATATTTGGTATGAAGCTTCATCTAGTGGACCCCTACCAAGATTGTTCCAATTTTAGTGCTGGGGCCAAAAATGCCCCTGCCCCGGGGCCCTTTGGTTTTACATAGGCTTATATAGGGAAAATCTTTAAAAATCTTCTTCTCTGAAACCACAAGGCCCAGGACTTTGATATTTGGTATGAAGCTTCGTCTAGTGGACCCCTACCAAGATTGTTCAAATTATAGTGCTGGGACAAAAAATCCCCCCCTGCCACGGGGCCCTTTGGTTTTACATAGGCTTATATAGGGAAAATCTTTAAAAATCTTCTTCTCTGAAACCACAAGGCCCAGAACTTTGATATTTGGTATGAAGCTTCATCTAGTGGACCCCTACCAAGATTGTTCAAACTATAGTGCTGGGGCAAAAAATGCCCCTGTCCCGGGGCCCTTTGATTTTACATAGGCTTATATAGGCAAAATCTTTAAAAATCTTCTTCTCTGAAACCGCTAGGTCCAGGTCTTTGATATTTGATGTGTAGCTTCATCTAGTGGACCTTTGACAAGATTGTTCAAATTTTAGCCTTTGTTGATGTTTGGTATGAAGCTTCACCTTTAAGACCTCCCTCAACATTATGTACATTAAAGCCCTGGGGCCAATAATGGCCCTCTCTGGGGCCCACTTGTTACACTATGGATCAGGTGAGCGATCCAGGGCCATCATGGCCCTCTTGTTTTTTTTTTGGTTTGGGTTTTACGGCCCTTTCAAGATTATTTCACTCATATCGAGCCGATCGTTAATCAGAGGTGGGCGAAAACCGGAGTACCCGGAGAAAAACCACCTGACCTTCCGTTGCAGAACTTGGCTTCTCACACGTGATCCGAGCAAGGCTCGAACCCACGGCGGTGAGAGACCTAATGACTAAGAGTCAGCACTCTTATCCACTAGGCCACGGAGGCACGTTGACAAAATCCTTTCATGACATATCAGGGCAAAACAGACATAGTGACTGACAATGTAGACACTGATCAGGATGCTCCCTTTGGAACAATCTGATCAGGGTCTGCACCATCTGTCCGAATGATTAGGACCATTAGGGTAAAAAAAAATCTACATGCAGCAATTTTGGACCAGAAGAGGTTATGGTTCACAACATACGCTGATGTTGTAATATAAACATCTCAACTGAATCCAGAGGATCTAACTTTTCAGAATTTATTTACATCACAAGGAGGATCACCTTAGCAGTTTGATATGAGTCTGGACAGTTTGGTTAGGACTGTCTCTTCACTACGATAAATCAATGATGTATTAAAGAAATTAATTATTAACTTACAATTTTTGTACTTCTTGTTAAATCCAAATTTGGCTGAATTTACTCCTGAATCCAACTTTTTGGAAAGTCTCAATAGAAAAGTAGGGTAAAACTACAACTTTTTCTGGAGACAGCATTTTTACTCCAATTTTCAAAATCCTAGTGAGAACCCTGCAAAGGGCACAATGTGCTCTGGCATTGTAATCACAATAGGGATTCATATTGCAACAATGCATGGTCAGTCATTTGTAACCACTGCCCAACACCCCCACACACACCTACGGGGAATAGCGGGGACTAAGACTTTTCACAGCCCTGCTAGAAGTCCTGCACTGTGGGGACCTCCAGAATGTCACAGCCCCACTGTTTATAACAGTTAATTCCACTGGGGATATATTTCATAATATCAAAACCCCTGCATTAACCAGTCACTGCAGGGGAACACAGAGGTTAAGTACCCTGCTCATTAGCCCTGCTATCCCCCATCCATCAACGTAAATGACTAGTGCATAAAGGTCCTAAGAATTCAGACACTGTGAGGGCTTATGATGTTATGACAAACTCATGGGTGCAGATGGGGCGACAAGCAGTGTTGGCCCTGGACCAGTCTGATCTGGGTTCCATGGTTCGGATAGAACTGTCTGTCCCAATACTTGGGATCAATATGGTAAAACAATGTTCTTAAAAGGATTGTTTGCACATGATAACTTAGGAGTACAATATGCTGCTGCAGTGTATGAAATCTCCTAATCAGGAGAATATATTCCCAGATGGATGACAAACTCTTTTCATGACCATTAATTATAAGAGTTGTATAGATTGACTGGCAAACAATGTAGACCCTGATCAGACTGCTCCTTTAACGATCTGCTCAATATGAGTGAAATTATATTGTAAGGGCCATAAAACCACCCCAGTATGGCCCACCCCACAAAATAAGGCATGTATTTGTTATGGGGATGACTATCTCCTGAATATACCTTTTGTTCACGCAATTTTATTTTATTATTATTATTTTTACACCCCTATACTGGTCAGTATCTACCTGTCAATGTGAAAGGGGCATCTGAGCCACCAGGTTTAATATCTGGGTACGGAACCTGCACCCTGATACTGCAAATGACCCTGTGCAATCTAGTGGTATCTGTATCCACAACCTATTTCTCATTCTTGCACAGGTCATCACAATGAAACATTTGTTCATGTCAACTTGGAAAGTTGTTGTGTAGTATTGATTTTTAATCCCTTCCAAGCTCTAACTGCTAATCCTTTCCATGCCACTGTTGTGTGGACTCGCATATACTGCTCCACGTTCCAAGCGATTTCACGCACATCAGGTGCATAAATTTACCGGAATGCTAATTACCGGAACGAACCGGAAAGGACCCATTTCTACCCAGGTTTCTCCCTATTTTTGGGATATTTCCATAATATACAGTCTACTTACACTGCTGTCATTGTTAACTATATTCTGAATGCCCCTTTTCGTAAAAGAATTGTCCCATTTGAAATACGGGTATAAGTTCACAATAATGTCAATCAGTGCACTCAATGTCTGCCTTGGTAGTTCAGTCCGATGCGCATCAGACTGGTGATCAGAAGGTTAGCTATTTGGTAGATCTGTTTGGAGGATGGATCATGAAATATATTTTTAACAGAACAGCTATTCTCTTTGTTTTGCTGAGCCAAGAAGGGCAGTTGTCAGAATCTGGCGACAGATTGTAACAATACCGGTTAACTGCATTAGCATAAGCTGGCCCAGAAAAAGTGTGGATAGGTAGAGTGACTGGCTTGATATGACCTTAACATTGTTAACTCTTAGTAATTATCTTAGATTCAGAAAGTACTATTTCCTCTGTTCCTCTGAGTCAAGAAAGGACAGCTCTGTCAGTTTCTGGTGAAAGAATGCACACTTTACTTGTTAACCACTTATGCATACATGTAAGTGGGCCCAGGAAAAGTGTAGATAGGTAAACTAACGGACTTTACATGACCATGTTGACTGGGCTGTTAAACTCCATGTAATATTTCTAGAACCAGAAAATATGGCACATCTTTTTTCTCTGCTTCACTGAGTCAAGTCTAAATGGTGTACTGGAACATATTCCCAATGCGACCAAATTTGCATGAAAAGATGCATGCAGAATGTAGCTAACTTTAACAGCAGTGTAAGCAATTTGTATATGATCAAAATATCTTAAAATAGGAGGGAATCTGGGTAGAAATGGGTCCGTTCCGGTAATTATGTCCGTTCTGTTAAATTTACGCACTGAGGCACACCCATTAAAGTTTCATGCGTTTTGCATGCAAATAATTTGCTTGGCTTCTGTGATTTTTCCTGTGACAGTCGACGAAATAACCAACACGCCGAGTTACGGTGTAGTCCGGTAACATTGCGCACATAAAGTTTTGATAGCTATGTGTGACTTTGTGGAAACAACCAATCAAAAACTCACAATCAAAACGATTGCAATACTGTCCTATCTACCAACTGCAATAGAAACTGGCCTCTGAAGCTTTAACAGGCAGGAAAATTAATGCTAAGAAAAGGGATACCCCCTTGAAACTGAATTACAAATTCTGTCGCCTAACACTGCGCACAATAACTGTTTTGAGCTGATTGAACACGAAGGTTGACTCAAACAAGTTGTATATTAGATATTCTGTAATGTTGTTAGATGCAGGAAAATTACATACAAAATGTTTGTCCCTTTGCCTATTTTTAAACTCAGTCTTTCAAAGTTTGGCTTGGATATTTTCGGTCTTTTCACAATTTGACAAAATTGAAACATTCTGCAAAACTGTCACATCTGCACGTGCAACTCCATCTTTTCAAGGCTAAGTTAAAACGTAACGCCAATGCGCTGGTGGTGGTGGAAGAAATTATGAGGGATAAAGATACTGAAAACTAGAATGCAGGGTGCACAAAATTAACGGCTACCCAATGTTAATGGACTCGACTGTAGGGCTGGCTAATTGGAGCTGAAATGATAATCGATTATCAGTCTTGTCATTCCGATCAATAATCGATTAGTAATCACTGAAGATTTTGTCACAATGTTACCTGTCTGGCTCTCTGGCTGAACATGACTCTTACCATGTGTTGAACTTCACTCTAGGGTTTTGCCCAGACAGGCCGGAGCAAACAGTGTAGACCCAGATGAGACGCCGCAGAATGTGGCTTCTCACCAGGATCTGCACTGTTTTCCACTCATCCAGCTATTTAAGAAACATCTTTGGCTGGTAAATTCTACTAAGAAAATAATCGATTACGAAAAATCAGTATCGATAATCATATTTCTTGAATGTATCAATCAATTAATCGATTATCCGATTAATAGTGGCAGCCTTACTCGACTGTACTCCCATACATGAGAGTTCTGCGTTCCGGACATTTATATTTTACATTCATATGCTGATATTTACGTTTTTTGTTTTTATTCGGATTAACGTGTGCACAACAATAAAAAAAAAAATCTTTAAATGGGTGCATGTGATCGTCTAACGTGTTGTACTACACGCCGAGTGTAAGTTGTATTAAGATGTCGGGTTTTGTTTGATTTGAGGTTTAACGTCCCCGCCAACATAATTTAGGTCATTTTGGAGACGTTGCTTCCAGTTTTGTGGGACTTTTACCCGACATTGAGATGAAATGACATCTCAATCCCTGCCGCCCAATAAAACCAATATGGTTTATATGCATGGACGGGCCCGACTCGCAGCAGTTTTCCTGGGCAGGCTTAGACCTTCTAAGCATATTACCAGTACTAATGTGCGGTTGGTATCAACTCTGCGTGGAAGCATCGTGCAGCCCATCTATTTCTCCAAGCCCTGATGGGCAGGGGCAGTAAGATGTCGGGTAAAAATCACACTCTGCCTGCTGCCTTCACCTAATACATGGACATGGATCCTAGCCAACTATCTTTCAGCCAAGGCTATATAATATTAGGGATGAACCATTACAGTTATTTTGTGCCCTGCACCTTCGTCTGATCATAACCTGATAACGGCAGCAATAAATCAACAAATTACCCCCCCCCCCACCCCCACCCACCCACCCATCAACCGACCCGAAGCCACAACTATCCTGATAAATCTACGAAAATCGACTATCTGCCCTTATCAATAAGAAAACATACGCATTCAGAAGATCTACAACTGTTTCATCGACAAAACAGTTACTGTTTGTTGTTCTACAACGGAACTTCGGAAGTTGTCAGGCATGTATTTTCTCGAAAATGGCGTATCCGAAATTTGTCGGTGTATTTGCCGGTATGGCGCTGCCAGTAACGATACTTTGGCGATCTGTATTAGACGGAGATAAGCAAACTCTGAAGAGAAGGTTTAAAATTGGGTGCTTCATTGTCAAATTAGAAATATAGCAACACAGAATAAGTTTAAAAAAATATTCCTTGAAGGAAAAAAACAAGATCTGCATAAATCCGGTACCAGTCCGGCAAATACCGGTATGTACTTTCGTTGACCAGCCCGCCGCATTCAAACCGTGAGGGCCCAAGAAACGTCGACTTTTTTAAACAAAGGGCTTTCCATGATATAACATATTAAATAACTTTATGCTCATATTGAATATCATCATTCAAACATATTTGTGTGAATATATAGTCAAAAAGCAGTAGAATAAGCACTTTTTCTGTGGACGCCCTAATGAAGAAAATAAAATATTCCACAATATATAGCGGTTGTCTAAAACTGACCCTTTTTTTGTCCAAAACACAACGGACAAGTAATTAAAAACTTTAAAATATTAATAAACCATCCTTATTTAACAGAAACTTGAAAGAAACTATTACTATCTGGATTGAGTATTCTCATATTTGCGCTTGAAACATTAGGGGGACCAGCATTGTTCCCCTTAATGTTGCGGTCACCCTATTCCAGATAATATAGTACATGTGTTCTCCTTAATGCAGATTTTATATATATATATATATATATATATATATATATATATATATATATATATATATATATATATATATATATATATATATATATATATATATATATATATATATATATATGAAAGACATGATCAGGTTCCACTGAACCGTTCCAGTATATAAGTACAGACAAAGGATGAGCAGGTTCCAGTATATAAGTATGGATAAAGAATGAACAGGTTCCAGTATATAAGTATGGACAAAGAATGAACAGGTTCCAGTATATAAGTATGGACAAAGAATGAGCAGGTTCCAGTATATAAGTATGGACAAAGAATAAGCTGGTTCCTGTATATAAGTATGAAAGACAAAGAAAGAGCAGGTTACAGTATATAAGTATGGACAAAGAATGAGCAGGTTCCAGTACCGGTATATAAGTATGAAAGACAAAGAATGAGCAGGTTCCAGTATATAGGTGTGGAAAAAAGATGAGCCAAGGATGGACAAAGAATGAGCAGGTTCCAGTATATACATATTGACAAAGAATGAGCAGGTTCCAGTATATAAGTATGGACAAACAGTATATAAGTATGGACAAAGAATGAGCAGGGAAGCTGCACTGACCTGCATTAGTTATTGTAACCCTCTAATAAGTATCAACATAATATGTTTTGATGGAAAAATAAGAAAATAATTTTGTTGTAATTTCCTTATTTATACTCCAAACATATCTTCAGGGTGTTCTTCAGTACGGCCTCATTGAGGAGGTTCAACCTATGTCTTGGAACAGAAATACGAAAAATAAAGTATACCCCTGTAAACCCCAGTTTTCTCTATATAATGTGTGGTTTTGTTGGGGTTTTCATTGCACTGACTTGTTAATGTGTAAATCAGCGCAATACGAGCAGGCTTTTTATGAATAAAGAAAGGCCTTGTTTATAAAGAATCTCTTATTTATTAGATGATTATGATTTACTAATTGAATCATCTGTCAAGCTGTCAACACAGGATACACCTTTCCAGGTTACTTACCAAGGGCCTCTTGGCAGAAAAAGGATATCAACCGTGATTGACATACCTAAGTGACAGGTCAAAAACATAGACATTCACAAAATGTAATGCACATGTAAAGCAAGTTATAAAATAGTAGAAAGAAACACAGGTTAAAAAGTACTTTTAGTTGTCATTAACCCGCTTAGTACCGGAAACCCCAAAATGGGTACCCTGGCAAACAGTGCAGGCCCAGATCAGACGCCGCAGAATGCGGCATCCGATCAGGGCCTCCACTGTTTGCTAAAAGTTCAGTCATTTTTCAAATAAATTTTGAAGAAAACACAACCTGACATCCCTAAATTTTGAAATGGACTCATGCTATATATAAGGAGGAAGATTCCATTTGGTACAAAAAGGGTTAATAGGATCATTGCCTGATAGGCACTGTCCCTCATGGTTTAGATCAGATAAGGTCGAAGTTTGAATGGATATGGTAAATTTTTATAGGTAAGATTTAAATCCTGATAAATCCTAAGGACCATGAACCCATTTCAAAACGGGTCATTAGCGAAAAGTGCAGGCCTTGATTAGACGCTGCATAGATGCGGCAGAAAGGGCCTTCACTGTTTGCATAAAGTTCAACCATTTTGTATATATGTTTCTGAAAATATATGAATGCAGTTCAATATAAGGGGAAGATTCCATTTAGTGTACAGTGGGTTAATAACTATTTATCATATGACGTCGCGTCCGAGAGTGTAATAACGCCATGCATTATTTTCGATAATCCACTAGTGGATTAAATATGCAAATTAGCTAGATACGTCCCGTAACGTTACATGTACGACGTCCTTAACCACGTCGCGTTTACTAATGGCAGAATATTGATATTTTTGTAAACAATCGTGAATAAAATGTCATATGATAAATAGAATCTTGCATTCGTGCTCATGTATTATTGAATTTATTAAACTCGTTGAGGAAAAGGAATAAAATGCTCGGCAAGCCTCGCATTTTATCCATTTTCCTCAACTCGTTTAATAAATTCAATAATACATGAACACTCATATAAGATCCTCTATTAGGATAATAATCCATCTGACAGTGCCTTTGAAAGGTAATCTGTTTCTATTATATGAACTGTTCGGAGAATACCGTAAAAATACTAAAAATTCAGACACTTTGAGGACTTGCTGTAATTCACCTAAAATTTCAATAAGTTTGTTTCAGGATCAAGCAAGGAGTCCAAAACTGCAGACGGAATGGCAAACAGTGTATACCCTGATCAGACTGAAGCAGTCTGACGGAATGGCAAACAGTGTAGACCCTGATCAGACTGAAGCAGTCTGACGGAATGGCAAACAGTGTAGACTCTGATCAGACTGCTCCTGAAGGATCTGCACTGTTTGCTTTGGTCCATCTGTCCCTGGCAATACCTAGGATCATTACGGTAATTTGATAAAGAGGCACCACTTCACAACGTTAACATCATTTTTCTGGTATGGTAAATTTGGTAATTTTCTGGAAATTGCTTTCACTTTGGTCTCACATTTTCAAAAGTTGCATTCACCCTAAGGGCATGACGTCCTGTTTTTTTCCCCAGGCTTTTTGAAGAAAAAGGGGGGATATTGTAAAGGATTTCACCGTCCGTTACCTGCAGATAACTCCTCCCAGACCTTTAGAGATACGTATAAACTTGAAATCTTGGGAACTGATAGATCTTTGGTCTGGGGAGTGTTGGACACCTTTGGAATTTTGATCCCAGGTTTAGGGGCCCATTAGGTGTCAAAAATCTAAGTTTTCAGAAAATGGTAGTGTAATGTATATATCAAATTGAATGGCATGATGAGTAGAGTACATTGCAATCAAAATTTGACCCCTCATGTTAAAGTGGAGGTCACCAAAGGTAAAAAAAACACCCATACCCCCTCCAGAATGATTACCGGATAACTCCTGCTTGACTGTTAGAGGTAGAAACTTGAAACCTTAATAGATCTTTGGTCTGGGGAGTGCATGACACTTTTGAATTTTCAACATTCTTTCATGGAGATTTTTCATGAAATCTTTTCTACAATTGTTCTCTCACTTCAGCTGACACGAGAAGGGCAGTTGCATAATGATAACTCACCTGTACGACATAGTGCATTTTTCACATCTCCAAAATGGCTACCGGTACTTTTCTTATGAAAATCCTTTATATTTTTCTTATAAATGTTCATAACATAGATTGTGTGCGCTCGTTAGATCCACCTCATTGAGGCAGTTCTAACGAGTACACACAACCTATGTCTTGGAGCAGAAATAAGAAAAATAATGAATACCCCCATACACCCCAGTTTTCTCTGTATAATGTGTGTGGGGTTTTACGGGGTCTTCATTTCATGGACTTGTTCACGTAATGGTCAGAAAGTACACTGTACAGGATAACTGTGTGTATATATAAGCTTGCCCAGGAAAAGTGTGAATGGCATTGACCTGTCAGTTTTCAAGCACACAATGCAAGCAATCTAGATCGAACTTTACAGAGATATTCTGTCTCTCTTTTTTTTTTTTTCTTTTGAGAACTTATGGCTTCACATTTCTTTTGAATAGTCTGTTTTCAATAGGATCATTATAATTGACATGAAATGTCTTGCCTGATTTTCTATGAAAATTATTTGAAGAAAAAAAAGATAAAAATGTCTTTTATCATATGACGTCTCCTCTGAGAATTTCAGAACACCATGTAATAAATCGATAATCCACTAGTGGATTAAATATGCAAATTACCGTATTCGCCCTAATTACCGCACATGCTCCTATAAGCGCACACCAAAGCTATTTTTGAAAAGGAAATGCATAAGCGCACACTTTACAGTAACCTCCCCATGGAAGCTTTCACAGTTAATCTATAAAAATTTGCCGTTATTTCTTCAGCAGTGGAGGCAATGCTTTAGTATCCTTTTCCGTCCCATTAAATATCAGTATGCATCATCTCGGAAGCTATTGTTTTCGCATCGAATGTGCGCTAATTAGGTAGATTTTTCACTGTGATTTTTTGACACGATTTTGAAAAAACTAAGCGCATGGTGCGGTAATTAGGGCAAATACGGTAGTTAGATACGCCCCGTAATGTTACATGTACGACATCTTTAGCGACGTCGCGTTTACAAATGGCGGACAGTTGACATTTATGTAAAACAAGTGTGAATAAAATGCGTCTAAATGTCATATGATAAATAGAATCTTACATTCGTGCTCATGTATTAATGAATTTATTAAACTTGTAAAATGCTTGGCACAACACTCGTGTAAGATTCTCTATTTAAGATAAAAAAAAAGATGGAAAGAAACACAGGCTCAACTTTATTGTGTTGTACATGTGTCTTAAAGGATAAGGATAGGGAGAACTTTCCTGGTTTAAAACAAACTCTAATCAAAAAGTGGCAGCTTTAAGGACTTTTATTCCCTTTCTCTCTAGGTTTAAACTTCCTTGTTTGGGTAATAGAGTAAAGGAAGTTTCCTCAAGTAAATGAAAGTATCATATGTCTAGAAATACAAAGAAAAATTATAAATTTTGCAAATTTTGTGCATAGATTTAAAAAAATACAGAGAAAAAGCAAGGTTGTAGACAATGTCATGTAATTGTTATTGTGTCAAACATTGGATTCCAACATTTGTAGACATGTATTCATAGGAAAGAATTTATTTGCTTAGCTTGGAATGATTAAAACTTATTTTACTTTTTGGGTCAGTTGTATATCAGTCAAACCGAAGTCATAAAGCGCAGTAGCTTTTCGCTTGTGAAGTCCTTGTGACTTGTGATCACCGACGTCGAAAATCCAGGTAATGGTTATTTATAGAAAATAGCTGTGTTGTTCTTACCAGATCATTACGAAAACACGCCTATATAATTCTGACCCCCTTGAACCCCACTTTCATATAGTCAAACTGGGGTTTACAGGGGTAAACCTTATTTTTCTTATTTCTGCTCAAAAATATAGATTGTTGGTACTGGTTAGAACCGCCTCGATGAGGCGGTTCTAACGTGTACCCATAACTAGATTTTGAGCAGAAATAAGAAAAATATCACAATTTTTCATCATAAACATCGATTTTACAATATATTTGTACAGGAGTGTTTTCGTAATGTGTGAGGTCATAGTGTTGTGTAAGTTGGTTATCTATAGAATCTGGCCAGGAATCATGTGCTGGGTTTGGCAAACAGTGGCGACCCAGGTCAGACATCACAGAATGTGGCTTCAAATCAGGGTTCACACCCTTTACTTAAAGTAAAGCAATTTACCGTAACCTTTACCACTCTAGCTTGCCATCGCCCATAGGGGCTTGAAGAAATATATGGGCTGCATGATGCTTCCACGCAGAGCTGAATCCGGCCTGCACACTAGTACTGGTAAACAGCTTAGAGGATCTAAGCCTGTCCAGGAACCGCGGTGCGAGGCGGACCGTCCATGCTAATAAACCCTATTGGTTTCATTGGACGACAGGGCCTGAGATGTCATTTCATCTCAATGTCGGGTAAAAGTCCCACAAAATTAGAAGCAACGTCTCCAAAATGACCTTTACAGTGTTGACGGGGACGTTAAACCTCAAATCAACCAACCAACCAACCACTCTAGCTCTGGGCTAATTCAGCAGGTGAAAAATTGTTGATATTTTTCTTATTTTTCCCAGAAAACAGGATTTGACATTTCATGCAAATTGTCTCCAAATGATATTTTTCTTATTTTTCCTGGAAAAATAAGTAAAATATTCCAAACTGTCATCTGCTGAAAAAAATACTCAGAATGCAGAGTGTTAAATGTTAACCCTTGTCCTGCTGAATATTCATATATGCCACACCCACTACCGATTATCAACCTATCAGATTACTTGATGCAAATTGTTACACCAAATTCACAACCTGAATGACAAACAATGTAGATCCTGATCAGATGGCTTCTTCAGAAGCCATCTGATCTGGATCTACATTGTTTCAAAGAAAAGGCATATCCTGGTTCAGCAGGACAAGGGTTAAAAGAAACAGTGTAAGTCCCAAGTTCAGACCCATTTTCCCAATCTATGCTTAACCCTTGTCCTGCTGAGCCCGGATATGCCTTATTTTCCGAACAATGAAGATCCAGATCAGATGGCTTCTGACGAAGCCATCTGATCAGGATCTACATTGTTTGCCATTCAGATTGTGAATTTGTTGCAATAATTTGCATCAAGTAATCTGATTGGTTGATAATCTGTAGTGGGTGTGGCAGATTAAAATATTCAGCAGGACAAGGGTTAAAGACAGTTGATCTACCAGTGCTGTCAGTGCTTTAGTTTTATACAGTCCATCTCAGACGCATTACAAGCTGGAAGACCTTTGGGAACTTGAATTTTGTTAAAGATAGGGTAGTTCATAATACTGAGGGATACATTACGATATAACACATCTGTGCAACATAGTGCATTTTTTTCTCCAAAATGGCATTCTGTGGCATCTCATCTGGTTTCTACATGGTTTGCTCAGATCTAGTCTGTCTGAATACATTCAGATTCTGTAAATATGGCACACAGACTAGCAAGATCGAGTCTTGAAATTTCAGAAAAAAATAATTCTACAAACATAAAGGTGCTGATCAGATGGATGTGCAGGCTGATCTGCGCCCTTGTTGTTCTGATTGCAATATCAGACAAAGTGCATTTTTCACATACACCACAACCTCTTTATAACACTATTAATGGGGTCCAAAGGGGAAACCGTGTTACTTAAACAACCGTCTTATATCCAAGCAAAAAATGTATAGATTATATAGAAAAATGACCATTTATGGTCATTTTTCTATATAATCTATACATTTTTGGGATCCATCTTGAACCCGTGTTATATCCAAAACCGTGTTATAACGAACCGTGTTATAACGAGGTTGTGATGTATTCAGAATGTCTATTTACTGATAAATCTGTGATATTTTTCTTATACTGCAAACATAGGTTGTGGTGTTTGTTAGAACCACCTGAAAGAAGTACCCACAACCTACATTGTCTTGGAGCAGAAATAAGAAAAATAATGACCCCCCTTCACCCCAGTTTTTTTGGCACCTGCTATAAGATTGGTGCGATATAGGAGTCCGGTTTTCCATCCGTTTGTTTGTCAAGCGGTCAACATTTGTGACCACCATAACTTTCACCCTAATGTAACTCTGAGCCCCCACAGGCAGAATTCTTGTCTCTATATTACAGTGAAATTCTCATATTAAGACCACCTTTGGAACTGTTCAAAAGTGGTCTTTAAGACCACTTTTGAACAGTCACAGAGGTGATCCCTGACCAGAGGACATTGTGGGAAGAACACACAAAGAAAGATTGAGTGCACCCTTCAAAATAAGCTTTTAAAGCAGAAATAGTCTTAATTTTAGCTTAATAGTGGAATTTCACTGTATGTGGCAGCCCCTGCCCATCGGGGCTTGAAGAAAAAAATGGGCTGCATGATGCTTACAGGCAGAACTGAAGCCGACCCGTGCACAAGTACTGGTAAACTGCATAGAGGATCTAAGCCAGCCCAGGCAAACCTGTTCAGGCATATAAACCCTATTGGTTTCATTGGGCAGCAGGGCTTGAGATGTCATTTCATCTCAAGGTCGGGTAAAAGTCCCACAAAATTGGAAGCAACATCTCCAAAATGACCTTTACAGTGTTGACAGGAACGTTAAACCTCAAATCAAACAAACAAATTCACTGTATGTGGTGTTTAAAGGCATTTATTCTTGTAACAGTAGGACACACCGTGTGTTCATAATTGTTTTATTGCCCCCTGTGATATACTGTCTATAGCAGATCAAAGGTGGCCCTTAATAGGGTGATTAGTAGCTCTTGTTGAATCCCATGACTGAGGCACTTAAGGGGAAAATCAATAATGTACACTCTAATCAACTGTTAGTAAACTATTGATTTTTCCCAGGGAGACCCCTTACCTGTTGAAGACAGAGGACTTCTCTTCAGTCAGCACTGAGGGCTGTAATGAAATGATAGTCCTCAATAATCAAGAATAAATGCCTTTGGGGTGTTCATTTCACAGATTTGTTCATGTGATGCACATGCCAACAACACATATTCTCGTGATGTGGCTAGATCACATATATTAAACTACAAATAATATCAGTAAGTCTAATTATGTTTTTATTTTGCAGATACTGTTGGATTTGAGTTCATTAAGGAACTTTGCTAGACTAGTCAATTACTGTGAGGAAATTTATAAGTGTTTTCACAAGTGATATATTGTCGATCAGTGCTTCGTTGTTGTACATGGTGTGACTGCAAAGGGATCTTTATTCAAACAGAAAAAAAAAATAAGAGCTGCTGAATTTGAAAATTAAGGTAAGTAAAAATGTCAAATTAGGCCTAAAAACAAATAGCTGTGTATCTGCTAACCTGACTGAATTTTTGTGCCCAACCTGCAATTTTTATTGCCATCCAAAAAAAAAAAATATAAAGTTTTTCTTACCTATATACCAACCATAATATTTTTTAGCACTTTGGGTAAAAATCATCAAACTGTCAAACTAATACTTGAAACCCTGTTCTTTTGCTTCCTGTTTTTTTTTTTCTCTTTTTTTTTCCATCGAATAAACTTTTTGACAAAAAAGTAAAAAGTTATTGTGACCTACCGACCCACACCCGTTTTCAGTATGTTAATGGAAACACAGAGCTCTATATTCTTTTAGGCCTTACCAATGTTTACTTTTATTCCATAAACATTTCTGTGAATTGGGCTGCATGGTGCTTCTGTGCAAAGTTGAAACCGACCCAAAATTTCAGTACATGTTAACTGCTTAGAAGGACGATGTCTGCCTGAGCAAAGTGGTGCGAGTTTGACGCCAAGAAACAAATGTTGTGGATATTTGTTAGAATCGCCTCCTCTCGGAGGCGATTCTAACAAATAGCCACAACATTGGTTTCTTGGGAGTAATAAATACATATTGCTTAATATCTCAATTTATCCTCAGGATTCGTTTCTTTGACATTGTCGTTGTTATCAATTTTAATGTAATATGAAATGTCAGTATATATGATGTTATTAACCCTTTTTTGTACCAAATGGAATCTTCCTCTTTATATATAGCAGGAGCCCACTTCACAATTTAGGGGTGTCAGGTTGTGTTTTCATCAAAATTTATTTGGAAAATGGCTGAACTTTTAGCAAACAGTGGAGACCCTGATCAGACGCCACTTCTGCGGCGTCTGATCTGGGCCTGCACTGTTTGCCAGGGTACCCGTTTTGGGGTTTCTGGTACTAACTGGGTTAAATGAAAGACTGCTTCTGGTGTTTTGGTTGAATGCAGTTGCTCCTTCTTGTTTAGGGCTTTAGTTGAGTCCAACCACACTGCTAATTAAGCAAAAATGTCAGTTTTATTAACCCTTAAAAATTTTAATGTTCCCTCAGTCGGAGGGAAGTGGCATAAAACCTCGTACAGTAATGAAAGAATGCCTTCTTAAGCTGCATTTGAAAATGTCATATGTTTATGGCTTTTGATGGGTATTCTTATAAACCTATATTTTTTGTATATACAAAAAGTGAGGACCCTGATCAGACCGCTCATCTAGGAGCAGTCTGATCTCGGTCCACACTGTTTGCAGCAATGACTTGTATACCCTAAGACAATGAAGCAGACAACAATTGTTGTCATTGGTGTCTTAAGGGTCAAAGCACCATTGAAAAACAATGTAGATCCAGATCAGATGCTGTAGAATGCAGCATGGTTTGCAGCATGGTTAGGGACTGCACTGTTAACATTAAATTTAATTGTCAAATGTGTAATAAGTAGAATGAGATTGGACATGTCTTAAAGCTAAAATAGAATCTTCATTGTGCATTAACCCTTTTTGTACCAAATGGAATCTTCCTCCTTATATATAGCAGGAGTCCATTTCAAAATTTAGGGGTGTCAGGTTCTGTTTTCTTAAAAATTTATTTGGAAAATATCAGAACTTTTTGCAAATAGTGTAGGTCCTGATCAGATGCCGCGTTCTGCGGCATCTGATCTTGGCCTGCACTATTTGCCAGGGTACCCGTTTTGGGGTTTCCAGTACAAAATGGGTTAATGGGCAAAAATGGTCCAGACTATTTTACTCTTAGAGGACAATTTTCTGACCATTACAGCCAGGCTATAGATTGAAAGATAATTTGGACGTGTAAGAGAGGAGGGACAGCATTGCTCAAAGATGAGTAGGAGAAATGAAGATAATTAAAGGATAATTTTTCTTATTTCTTGCTAGAAGCATATGTTGTAGGTACTTGTTAGAATTGCCTCACCGAGGCAATTCTAACAAGTACTCACAACATAAGTTTAGATGGAGAATCAACTATGAAACACTATCCTATAATTATTCCCACTTCGCCATATAATCTTGGTGCTGTTTTGTTTCTCCTTATAATCTTGGTGCTGTTTTGTTTGTTTAATTTCAGGTTTAACGTCCCTGTCAACACTGTATAGGTCATTTTGGAGATGTTGCTTCCAATTTTGTGGGAATTTTACCAGACATGGAGATGAAATGACATCTCAAGCCCTGTTGCCCAATGAAACCAATAGGGTTTATAACTTTATACGCATGGACGGTCCCACTCGCACCGCTTTGCCATTTTGCCTCGGCAGGCTTTGATCCTCTAAGAGGTTTACCAGTACTCATGTGCAGTCGGTTTCAGCTTTGCCTGGAAGCATCATGCAGCCCATCTATTTCTTCAAGCCCCAATGGGTGGGGGCCTCAAGTTTAATGTCTACTCCTGGTGTTATTTATACAGTACACCAAATTATTACATCACATTCACACGTCCATGTAATCTGTGTATGCTTAGCACACCAAAAAATGAGCATACCCCCAGTGCAAACAGTTTGCACCACTGTATTCTACTGTTCATTACCTCTGTTTCAACATGCAGCATGACTATATTTGTACGAAATATATTTTTGAACCCTAGGGCCACCCCCAGGGGTTGTGTCAAAAATCCGACTCAGTTTTTCCAGTCCTCATCAATAGTTTTGATCTGGTCTACCAGCAATGGTGTGACATTACAGAAGGATGTACAGACTGTGATGGACAGACCACGTACTGGGGGTATCACATGATCGCTGCATTTTATTAAAAAAAAACACCATATATCAAAAACACCCGCTACCACTTAGCAGCACAACAATAAACAGCAGGAGAAATACTTACCACAAAATGGCTAAAAAACTTTACATCTTGGAAATCCCCAGATTGGATATAAGGTGCATAACACGTAACATAAAACGTGTATAGCAATCTTTAGAAACGTCTTCCAAATTGCAACAAAAACTTCCAAACAAAAATAACTGCTAACGATCCCCTTAAAGATAATTTCAAACTCGGAGCCTACCCCGTTACACAAAAACAACCGACACCCCTTTACGGCAATCCGCAATACCCAAGGCACAGCACTGCTAAAACTTGCACGCAGTGCAAGCACCAAGCCAAAACCTTTAGAATGGAGTTCCAAAATTACTACAACTATCCTACATTGCACCGAAACAGGCTCACATTGGAACTGTGCAACACAACCACAGCCCTTGAAAAAAAGAAGGGACGCCTAGCCCAGAAACTCTAACAATTAAAGGTGCCCGTTAGCGACAGGACACGGACGGACGGGGCTGGAGCCGAGCGATGGTCTCCCCATTCACGGCGACGTGGAATGGGGATACCACCGAACAGCTACGGTGTAGTGCCAGAATGGATTTGTTCCCAGAGACCCCATCAGCTGACGACCCGCGACATGGGGAAACTGGAAACAACAACAAACCTGATATCACTTGTAATATTGCAGTTGGAACTGACCAAAGGTATTTAAGGTTTTGTTTGATTTGCTGTTTAATGTCCCCGTCAACACTATATAGGTCATTTTGGAGGCGTTGCTTCCATTTTGGGGGGCTTTTACCCGACATTGTGACGAAATGACATCTCAAGCCCTGTTGGCCAATGAAACCAATAGGGTTTTTTAGCAGGGACGGTCCAACTTGCACCGCTTTGCCTGGACAGGCTTAGATCCTCTAAGTGGTTTACCACAACTCGTGTGCGGCCGGATTCAGCTCTGCGTGGAAGCATCATGCAGCCCATTTATTTCTTCAAGCCCCAGTGGGCAGTGGCCGAAAGGTATTTAAGGTGGAAGATTGTATGATGGGAGATTGTATGATTCATAATACATTTAACCCATTTTGTACTGGAAACCCCAAAACGGGTACCCTGGCAAACAGTGCAGGCCCAGATCAGACGCCGAAGAATGTGGCATCTGATTCCATTTGGTACAAAAAGGGTTTCTTATCTGGAAATTCCCTAAAAGAGACATAGGTGTCTGATCAGGGTCAACACTGTTTGGTAACAAGAATTTACATCAACAGTAGTATAAAAATAGAAAATAATTGACCATACCCCTTAAATGACTTGACCAACATATAGCCATGGAAGAGCCCACCAGTATACAGTGAATTAAGATATAGATCTTGATCACTGTGAGGGGTTCTGAGCCATTGTCCTTTCAGTCAGTACTAGGTGTGACACTGATATACCCCAGTAACAGTATACCATAAAACCTCCAAATATTTAGACACTATCTTGGACATTTTCAGTTTGAAGTTAGTTGATTAACAGGTTATGCTGGGCAGATGATAAACAGTGGATACCCTGATCAGACTGCTCCCTGGAGCAGTCTAATTAGGGTCTCCACTGTTTGTCCAAGATTTGTCCGAAGTTTGCCAAATTTTATGGGGTTTTGTTGCTGAAGAAATTAATTAATATCTCAATAATTGACCAGGTATATCCTTTTACCTGCCAGGTGACCGCAAGTTTTTTAATGGACAGTCTGTAGAGGGTAATCATTATGTGTCATTGTCTAGAATTTCGGTCATTAAAATACTTTTAACTTAAAATTGGTGTCTCAAGTTTTAACTGCACTCTGGATTTGATAAAATTTGTAATTGTACCTACATTATCATTAGCAAATGAAAGTGACAATTTTTTTGTGAAAGCTGTTTTTTGCTGAGTTTGTTGCTAAAATTTCAAGTAAACAACTCTTGTCAGGTTGGGATGGTCATTTAACTCCTGGGCAGGCTTAAAGTCCTATCTATCTTCACATACTGAGTCAGTCATATTTGGACATTACCTCAGTTGATGTCTGCTGCTTACTTTAAAAGCCATTGTTGCAAACAGTGTGGACTCAGATCAGACTGCTGGGAGCAGGCTGATCAGGACCCATAATGTTTGCCTGTATGCAAAAGTATTTTTAAAAAGTTTGCAAGAAGAATCAACAGACGACATCTTCAGATGCAGTTTTTCTTAGCATTCTTAGCATCTTAAGAGATAAGATGAACTCCCTGTAAAATAAAAGTTCCACATTTAAGGGGTAGGGGACAAGATATCCACGACTCTCTTATACATATCGCTAGATCTCTGGGGTACAAGTTAGCTAGGGTACAAGAAAAACTGGAACAACCCCCTAAACCCCGCTTTATATAGAGAAAACTGGGGTTTACGGGGGTATTCATTATTTTTCTTATTTCTGCTCCAAGACATAGGTTGTGGGTACTCGTTAGAACCGCCTCAATGAGGCGGTTCTAACGAGCACACACAACCTATGTCATGAGCATTTATAAGAAAAATATCAAGGATTTTCATCAGAAAAGTAGTCATTTTGGAGATGTGAAAAATGCACTATGTCGCACGGGTGAGTTATCGTAATGGACTCACCGCAAGCTTTGTCACACTGTGTTGAACTTTCTTTCATGTGCTTCTGAACAAGTTTTAGAGATGACTGACAATGTGGGCGGAATGATTGCCCAGCTAGTCCTTCTCAGTTGATTGGCCAAAATTTCAGACAACTGACGCAATGTTTCAGACATTTTTTAATATGCAGCGCAAGTCTGAAGAAGACAGGATTGCAGTGGTACTATATACTTTTTGACAATCTGTAAGCTCTGTCCAAAATGTTAAATATGGATTTTGATGAATATGTCACTATTGATGCAAATTCTTGCTTGGCATGTCATTTTAGGTATTATAGGTCACTACAGATTATAGTGTACATTCATTTGTCCCCTAAATTATGTTTCTTGAATAGCTGATTGCGGTATAAAAGCGGTTATAGTGTATTATGTATCCTGACTGTTGCACGCAGGTTAAAAGTGTTACCTATAAGAGTATGCTGATCTTCATTTACAAGTTTATTAATTTCTTGTCATAAAAAATATGACTAGATATAGGCTTGACCGAATGCTTCTGGCCATACTGGGATTTTCACTCCCATCCCCCATGAGCTGATTTGTTGGTTTATTGTGGCTAGTTTATGACCATGTATGAGGTAGCAATGGCGAAATAGCACACCTCCTGTGAGTTTGATTGACAGTCTATGTTGATGAGGTGATATGTACAACACTTGGTTCAGTTTATTTCATTGATAAATTATATCTATTTAATGGTTTCTCATTATTTTTTCAGGAAGCTATGTTTGCATTACATTAACAAATCCATGTGTGACAATTTTCAACCGTTTGTGTTGAACTGTATATAATCACCTCATCCGGGAAGAAAGAGCTGGCCACTTTGCTTTCTGTCATGTATGTACTACTTATTTGTTTGATTTGAGGTTTAACATTCCAGTCCAAAATGTAAAGGTCATTTTGGAGACGTTGCTTCCAATTTTATGGGACTTTTATAGTAGTCGCAGATAAGATCGACTAGGCGGGGCTATTCAAGTGTTGTCTCGCTGAGTCCACCAGAAGATTCGGTAGGCTTTCGTACTTTTCTACAAGCGGACGAAATGGTCATATGCGCCACAGCTACGCTTGTGTTACAGTTGAATTCACACAATCGGGTGACTTGGTTTACCTTTTTATTGATGGAATATTCCTAAGGTAGGTACAAATGATAGCTCCGCCTAGTCAATCATATCTGCGACTACTATACCCGACATTGAGATGAAATGACATATCAAGCCCTGCCGCCCAATGAAACCAATAAGGTTTTTAAGCATACTTAGGTTCGCTATTTTGTGATAATTGAAGGATAGTTTTTGTCAATTCTCCATAAAAACCTATGTTGTGGGTATTCATTAGAACCACCTCGGTGAGGCGGTTCTAATGAATACCCACAACGTAGGCTTATATGGAGAAATAATGAAAACTATCCTTCATTTATCACAAAATACCCACCTTATCTATTGCCATGCTTATATGTATTGTTCTCTTTGCTCTTCCACCTGTTCTCGGTAGCGCAGTTGACTGGTGATCAGGCCTGCCTAGGTTGGTAACATTTTTTCGTGGAGAGTGATCCTGAAATCTTTTCTACGGTCATTCTCTCCCTTACACTGATTCAAGAGGAGCAGTTGTCAGTTTCTGGCGAAAGAATGTGCACTGTACTGGTTAACCACATGTATAATAAGCCTGCCCAGCAAAAGTGTGGATAGGTAAACTGACCAGCTCAAAAATGACATAAAATGGTCTTTACTGGGCCATTAAACTCCTATACAAACAAACTCTTTGCTCTTCCTCATGTAGCCTGTGTTCTGTGATTGTGGCAACCTTTGTGTGTTACAATTAACCCTTATGCTGCTGAATGATTTAATTACCCACACCCATTCGTATTTATCAGCCAATCAAATTACATGATATAATGTTTTCATTCAAATTCACCTACAGCATGACAAACCGTGTAGATCCTGATCAGATGGCTTCTTCAGAAGCCATCTGATCTGGATCTACACTTGTTTGTAAAGGAAGGGGTTGACAACTTTGTCATGTTCAGCTGGATAAGAGATAACCCTCATCACGCTGAACCCAGTTTTGAACAGATATAGATTCAGACTGACAGATCAGAATCTATACTGTTTGAAAAGTTAGGGTTTATCATGGGTCAAATCTACATTTTTTAATGCATAGCTATATATACACAGAGTTCTAGTAACTTGTAAACTCATTGGAAGTGAATAGCTGCGTTAACCCGTTTTGTACGGGCCCCCGCCCATCGGGGCTTGAAGAAATAGATGGGCTGCATGATGCTTCCACGCAGAGCTGAAACCGACCCGCACACGAGTACTGGTAAGCCACTTAGAGGATCTAAGCCTGCCCAGGCAAAGCGGTTCGAGTCGGCCCATCCATGCTTATAAACCCTATTGGTTTCATTGGGCGGCAGGGCTTGAGAATTCATTTCATCTCAATGACGGGTAAAAATCCCACAAAACTGGAAGCAATGTCTCCAAAATGACCTATACAGTGGGACGTGGACTTTAAACCTCAATTCAAACAAACAAAACAAACCCTGCCTTAACCGGTTTTGTACCAGAAACCCTAAAACGGATAATTGGCAAACAGTTCAGGCCCAGGTCAGACGCCGCGATCAGGGCTTACACTGTTTGCAAAAAATTCAGCCATATTCCAAATAAATTTTGAAGAAAACGCAACCTGACACCCCTAAGTTTTTTTTTTAAAGAACTCTGGCTATATATAAGGAGGAAGATTCCATTTGGTACAAAAAGGGGTTAAGTGTGACGCTTTGAGACTTGACAATAATGGTCAAATATAATGTTAAAGAGTGTTATCTAATTAAACATAATTCATTAAGTTATGAATCATAAGAATAATATACATCAACTAAGTAATAAACAGTCCGTATAAATACATTTATTGTATATAGTCATAATGACTATTATTGTGGTTCACAGCAAGACATATTGGCCAAAGTAACAGATCCACATTACCAAAGTGTACTCATATTAGTCAAGACCCTTTCAAGGAACAATATATGTGATTAGGTCTACACTGTTTACACCACCAGGTTTTGTAAAATATTCCCTCTGGGACAAATTTACTTTAAGGGGAATGGATACACCTTCAGGGGAGGCAACTCCTTTGGATACATTTTTGCCCCCCCCCCCCCCTCTCCCCAGAGAGGCCTACTCTTAAAGGAAAGAATTTGCTCCTAGAGGTCTACTGTTAAAGGAAAGAATTTGGTCCTTTGGAGTCATTCAGGGGAAAGTAAACAGTAAATCACAGAAAAGGTAAGAATTTTCTTCTAGAGGTCTACTCTTAAAGGAAAGAATTTGTCTGTTGGAGCAAATTCTTTCCTTAACGAGTAGACCCCATTTTTAGAGATGTATTCAGGGAAAAGTAAACAGTAAATCACATGAAAGGAAAGAATTTTCTCCTAGAGGTCTACTCTTAAAGGAAAGAATTTGTTCCATTGGAGCCAATTCTTTCCTTAAAGAGAAGACACCATTTTAGAGATGTATTCAGGGAATCACAGGAAAGGAAAGAATTTGGAGCAAATTCTTTCCTTAATTAAAGAGTAGACCCCATTTTTAGAGATGTATTCAGGGAAAAATAAACAGTAAATCACAGGAAAGGAAAATATTTTCTCCTAGAGGTCTACTCTTAAAAGAAAGAATTTGCTCCATTGGAGCAAATTCTTTCCTTTAAGAGTAGACTCCATTTTTAGAGGAAAGGTAAACATTTATTGACAGAAGTTGTGTCTCTAACAAAAATGGCAGAAAAATCTCAAGGTATAACCATTCCCCTTCATTGGTGTCGAAAAGGGGTAATTGTTACTGTCTTTCTTTGTTATATAACTGCATTTGATCATTTTGATTATTTCTGTTCAATTTTCATTCATTCTTTTCAAGCAGATGTATTGGGTATGGAAAGACACTGACTGCCTTCTGTTAGATTCTGTTCTTTAGAATCAATAATTCCCTCTATTGGATTATTTAGAATTTCTGCATTCAGCTGACTGATGCCATTGAGTAGAATGAGGATGTGTTTCATTTTGTGACAAGTGGAGTTTTATATCCCCGGATTTAAATTAAATTTGTGTTTTGGTACTTGAGCTTATTCTTTAAACAAGGTAGGAAGTAAATTTTGTTTTTTTATTGTTGTAGTGATTTTAAGTAAGTGACAATAAAAAGAAAATTCTGGTACATGTATTCGGAAAAACATATAATATTATGTTCAGTAAAGCCCTCTGTGGAATTGATTATTCATGGGCGGGGCATAACATTTAATGTCAGGGGTTTAATGGGTGGATGTGTGATGCAAAGGTCTTGTTTATCTTTGAATACCATGCCTTGATTGCACCATATGTTATAAGGTGGTGGATTCTCATCAAACCTTGTGGGATATATAGCTGGCACTAGCTTTCTAGTTGATTGGTTTTTGGTGACCTTGACCTCATTTTCAAGGTCAGTATGGGAGAAAATTAGTCACATTTACTCAAATGAATACATCTAGCCTGAATTCCTACTACTCCAGGTTTCTTGTGAACCGTTAATGACAGTAGCGAATCTCAGAGGCCGGCGTATGTAGATTTAAAAACATTTTTCTCGAGAAAAAATTCGATGGGACTATAATTCAAAGATGAAAATGCCTGTCGAGTCAGAATTTCATGCTCTTGATATAACCTGTTTGATAAAATTCACCTCTGAAAAATAGACAGATATGAAACTTTGTGTACATTTCTTTCCGATGAAATACCACACATACACCATTCTCAGCAAAAAGTGTGTATAAAAATGCGGTAAACTTGAGAAAAATCTGGGTCGTTTCAGTGGGTTCAGAAAAGACAAAAATTCATATATTTAGCGATAAACTGGAAATTTTTCACCATAATCATTAAATCGGAAATTGAACAATCTGCAACTTGGTTAAATTTCAGGAAAATCTATTTCTGACCATTTTTTTATTCCAAAAAAACGAACTACTTCCGGTCGTTGAACAGGAACAAAAAGCCATCCAAACATGGCTGTAAACACAAGAAAATAACGAGACGAAAAGACTAACCCTGTAGTATTTCTCCAGCTACTGATTTGTTTACCCCGCCTGCAGTTCATCAGGTTTTGCCAGTAAATCCGAACTCCCGATGTTTACTTTATTTTTCCATTTGTGTCAAAAATAGCCTCGAAGAGTCTGCCAATATACGCATCTTCCATGCCATAATATGTATATTGCCAACAACAACAACAAAAACATATGACGTATACATTTGTACTGACGTCATATACGAAAAACCAATACTAACTTATTTGCCCATCTACTAATCAGATCAAATAATAATGTAGACTAACAATGTAGACAGAATGAGCACCTTACTCTGTTAATTGCCAGTTCACGCGCAGCCTAAGTTTCAACTTGTCCCATCCACCTCGAAACACAAATAACATTAAATTTCCATCACGTTTGCTCAACGATGCTTAATTTTAGTTGTCACTGCAGCTCAATCATGAGAGAGAGAGAGAGAGAGAGAGAGAGAGAGAGAGAGAGAGTTTGATTTGAGGTTTAACGTCCCAGTCAACACTGTAAAGGTCAGTTTGAGGACGGTGCTTCCAATTTTGTGGGACTTTTACCCGGCATTGAGGTGAAATGACATCTCAAGCCCTGCCGCACAATGAAACCATTAGGGTAAATAAGCATGTTAGGGCCGACTCGTACCGCTTTGCCTGGGAAGGCTTAGATTCTCTCAGCGGTTTATCAGTAATCATGTGAGGGTCGGTTTCAGCTCTGCGTGGAAGCATCAAGCAGCCCATCTATTACTTCAAGCCCCGATGGGCGGGGTCGGGCCTTTACTGGGCTGTTATAAATCTAAGGTTTCTACAGAGTCTACTGTTCACACATACGAATGCAAACAGTGTAGATCCAGATAAGAAGCCGTAAAATAAGTTATCTCAAACATAACGGTTGTCACTCTATTAATGATTTACATCGACCAAACACCCGATGGGTGAGTACTATAGTCTCACAAAAACAGACCTATATAATTTTGACACCCTTTAAACGCCACTTTTAAGTGTAGTAAAACTGGGGGTTTACAGGGGTATACTTTGCCACCGCCCACCGGGGCTTTCAACAATAGATTTGGCTGCACAATGCTTCCACGCAGAGCTGAAACCGATCGCACACGAGTACTGTTAAACTGCTTAGAAGGTCTCAGCCTGCCCAAGCAAAGTGGTGCGAGTCCTGATTGTCCAACGGGCACACAACGTTTACGCAACGTCGTATCAACGTCGATGCAACAGAATGATGTTGCATCGACGTTTAAAAGTCATTTGCCCTACCCAACATTGAGATGAAATGACATCCCAAGACTACCACCCCAGGTACCCGCTTGTCCAGCGGGCACACAACGTTTACGCAACGTCGTATCAACGTCGATGCAACAGAATGATGTTGCATCGACGTTTAAAAGTCATTTGCCCTACCCAACATTGAGATGAAATGACATCCCAAGACTACCACCCCAGGTACCCGCTTGTCCAGCGGGCAGACAACGTTTACGCAACATCGTATCAACGTCGATGCCACAGAATGATGTTGCATCGACGTTTAAAATTCATTTGCCCTACCCAACATTGATATGAAATGACATCCCAAGACTACCACCCCAGGTACCCGCTTGTCCAGCGGGCACACAACGTTTACGCAACGTCGTATCAACGTCGATGCAACAGAATGATGTTGCATCGACGTTTAAAAGTCATTTGCCCTACCCAACATTGATATGAAATGACATCCCAAGACTACCACCCCAGGTACCCGCTTGTTCAGCGGGCACACAACGTTTACGCAACGTCGTATCAACGTCGATGCAACAGCATGATGTTGCATGGACGTTTAAAAGTCATTTGCCCCCCCCCCCCCCAAACCCCCAAAGCGGTTTTACACCAGCACAAAAGTTCGGTCGGTTGTTTCAGCTCGGCGCAGAAGCTCATGCAGCCCAAACCAATTTTCTCCAAGCCAAGCTATGATAGAAGTCGGTGTAATTTTCTGAAGGCTCGAACATATAGCAGTCACCACTCACTGGCTGCAGTATTTAAATGGAATACCGACAGATACAATGCCGTCAGATAGACTTTGAGAGAGAGAGAGAGAGAATCGTTCCAGTGATGCGTTTTGCATAGGATTAACCTGGATCTGGTGAAGGATTGTCTAAGGATGTGACACCAGTAAAATTCTGATTCTGATCTACGTGTTCACAAACGGCTTCTGTCTATCTATTTATCTTCTTATACTGAGTCGGTCATATTTGACCATTTCCTCAGTTGCCGTATCAAAGTGTGAAACTGCTTAACTTACCGACAAAAATAAAGCAATCCAGAGGCAGTTAGTGTAGTTGTGGTCTAACAACCACGGTTCATAACGTATTTTGACGAAACACGCCTTCTTTCAGCGTTTAAATTTTGAATAACTTTTCTTCGCAACCATGTATTTTAAAAATCTGTGTGTGCAAGCGTTGCGACTAGGTCAAATATTGACCCAACTTCTGACGTCAACATTTCCAATATTGTGTTTACTTTCGTGTAGATACTCAGCTGGAAGACAGAATAATGTATAACAAACATTTTAGGAAAATTTGATCCAAATTTTTTTCTGACCATTTTTTTATTCCAAAATAACTGACCGGTACTGTTTGACCAGAAGTTTGTTTAAAAATATGGGTTACTTAATAAACGAAGCTTCGGAAACGTTCCATTTCAGTGGCAACCATAACTAAAGTAATGAAACGTTTTAGGAAGTGTTGATGTTTTCATTTGTGCTTTTGAATGCTATTTTTATCATTTCTGACGACTGTATGCTTATGTTAAAATGACCGGAAGTAGCTTCCGATTTCACAATTATTTTTGCTATAAAAAAAAATAATCCCTTTCGCGGAAGCTTACAAAAAATTAAAATCTTGACGACGGCCTTAGCAACTCTCCTGCTGTGATCATGTAACTTATACCTATTTACTTTATGTATTCAACAGATAGGCCTGTGCAAACAGTGTAAACCCAGATGTAATTATAACATCAGTCTGTATTTATTTTACATCAATTTGTTTGTTTATTTGATTTGAGGTTTAATGTCCCCGTCAACACAGTATAGGTCATTCTGGTGACACTGCTTCCAACTTTTTGGGACTTTTACCCGACGTTGAGATGAAATGACATCTCAAGCCCTGTCTCCCAATGAAACCAATAAGGTTTATAAGCATGGGCGGACCGACTCGCACCACTTTGCCTTGGCAGACTTAGATCCTCTAAGCAGTTTACCAGTACATGTACACATGTGCGGTCTGTTTCAGCTCTGCGGGGAAGCATCGTGCAGCCCATCTATTTCTTTAAGCCCTGATGGGCTAGGGCCTAAATTATGAAACTATGGCTGTTGCAAACAGGCTTGTAAGGCTTCCATGGATGAAACATACAAACCTTAATGTGATAGATAGCCTTGTAACTGAAATTGAAGGAAGGAAGGAGGCATTCAGGATGTCTCTGTAATTATGGCAAATCAATAAGAAATAACCAGTTGTTTGCCTAGTAATTCATCACAGCCTCCAAAATCAGAATTTCTGGGTATGAATTGTCAATAAATTAATAAACATGCATATTAGATCGGGACACTAGCTTTGATTGGAAACCTTAATTTGCCAGTCACAACCCTAGCAAACAATATTTTCAAGATGCAACAAGTCAAAATGTGTGTGTGTGTGTGTGTGTGAATTCGGGTTTAACGTCGCTTTCAACAATTTTTCAGTCATATCACGACGGTGTCTGGTTGCGACAGGGAGCTCAATGCTCACTTTTATAGTGCTGCCTCACTGAAGTATCATGTCCCAGACACATTACATGATACCACACCCAGTCACATTATCCTGACACTGGGTCGACCAGTCCTAGCTCTACCCCGTAAATCTGAGTGCCAAGCGAGGAGCAGCTAGTACCATTCTTAACGACTTTGGTATGTCGCGGCCCGGGATCGAACCCGTGACCTCCCGTTCACAAGTCAAAATGTATCTTTGGACATGTATGATCAGTCTGGTGAGAGTTGTCACTGTCTGCACATTGATGCACATTGACCATATGATGCATATACATGTACGAGGTGCAGTGACAGCATCAATAACTTAAAAATTATTTATGTCGTAATCGGCATTTTGTGGGTTAACTTGATGAGCTCTATATTAAAAAATCATCTGTAGAAAACGTAATTTATTCGGGACAAATTGGTGCATATTTAATGGAGCTTGCACAAGTAAAATGTATTCTAATTCTATCTGAATCACTTGACTGTCCACTACTACGGAGCACGTCAATGCGTGCGACGTAATGTCTTCTGGTATGGTATGTAACACTTAACATTCTTATGTCTTCTCTTCAATTATTCTTTCTCAAAATATTCACCATAGAACATGTCTTAACCCTTGTTCTGCTGAGCCCGGATATGCCTTTTCTTTGAAACAATGTAGATCCAGATCAGATGGCTTCTGAAGAAGCCATCTGATCAGGATCTACATTGTTTGTCATTCATATTGTGAATTTGTTTTAATAATTTGCTACAGGTAATCTGATTGGTTGATAATCGGTTGTGGGTGTGGCATATATGAATATTCAGCAGGACAAGGGTTAAGGAACATTTCTATGAAAGTTTTGTCACAGTATCTGCAATGACTTGGTAGTGATTGACCCGCACACATTAGTACTGGTATACCGCCCAGGCAAAGCGGTGTGTGTCCGACCATCCATGCTTATAAACCCTATTGGTTTCATTGGGCGGCAGGGCTTGAGATGTCATTTCATCTCAGTGTCGGGTGAAAGTCCCACAAAATTGGAAGCAACCTCTCCAAAATGACCTTTAGAGTTTTGACGGGGACATTAAACCTTAAATCAAACGAAATTTTACATATGAAAAATGGTATTTGTTTGATATCTTTCGAAAAGACTACTAGATTCAATTCATATTTTATACAGAGGTATATGATCATGAAATAAGTTGATTTTAACTTGAAATCTGTCAATTATTATGGGAGTTATGGTCCTTTTTTCATTTTCATCTTTTTTCTGGGTGAGGATGGCCCCTAAGTGGGGGCATCTTTGTCGTAGTGACACATTTCTAGTTTTCATTAATGTTTGTCAGAACCTCTGTAATTAGTCATTCTTATTTACATGCTTGCCCTGGCATGGTTTGTGATCAAAAGAGTATGACATGGCCTAGCGAACCTAACAAAGGTACTTAACCTCTTGAGGTCACAATTTCCATATTTAGTGTCACTGAGTATGCTCTCAGTCATGCAGTAATGGTAAGCAACATAAAAGCTGGGCCCGGGCTGATTTGCTGGGCCCGGGCTGATGTTTAACTTGATAGTACCGTAATGATCCTTAGTATTGAGGCAGATAGGCCTAAGCAAACAGTGCAGACCCAGATCAGACTGCTCCTGAAGGAGCAGTCTGATCAGGGTCTACACTGTTTGCCATTCTGTCTGCACCTTTTGAATGCCTTGCTGGATCATGAAATAAATTTGTTAAAAATTTTCGGATAATTGTAGCAAGTCCTCAAGGTGTCCCAATTTTTAGTATTTTTACAGCAATTTCCATAAGGCATATATTCCAGTCAAGATTGAATGCTGAAAAAAATGGACCAACATGTATCATCATTACACATGAACCAAATGAAACCATTAGAAATGGGCACTCTACATTTTCAGATTTATGGTCTACGAATGCAGGTAAACAGCCATGTATTAATGCTGGACGTGTGACCTGGTGCGTGACACAACCTCCGGCAGCAATAAGGCTCACGTGAGACTTCCAGAAAAGCAGTACAGTTGAACTTCGATGGGTCGAACCCCTTTGGGACCATAAAAATTTGTTCGAGACAGCGGTAGTTCGAGCCACTGTTGCATACTTCCAGAAAACATAACGGGTATTTTGGACTTCTTTTCGGTGTTCTGTAACATAAATGTAGGCTGTGTGTACTCATTAGAATCGCCTCATTTAGGCGATTCTAATGAGTACACACAGCATACATCTGCAAGATACTTTCTCACACTATCCCACACTTTTTCTTATGCAGAAGAATTCCCAGGGACTCAAAAACGGGTTCGACTCAGCCATGGTAAACGAGCCATCTGTGTTCGAGCCATCGAAGTTCGACTGTATATGCAAATTTTATGCCTTTGTAAGGGATGTTCTTCCCAAAATTGTGATGTATGGGTGGGAAAAAAGAAACCAGTTAACAGAACTGTCCAAATTTCCAGGGCAATCCAGCACCACACCCCAAAACCACCACCACAACCACACACACACACTCCCCCCAGTCCTGTGGGAGAAAACATTGATAGGTGCATAACAGATGGCAGACTGGTATTAAAGCATTGCCTTTTGGGATTTTGTTGCATGCAATGCAAGCTCTGTTCTGTATTGATGATGGGTTTCCAGAAAAATTTCTTAATTGATTTCCAGATCAGTCATGAAGCACTTAAAATTGTATTTGATCATTGATTTTTCTGCTCATGCGTTTGATCAACTGCTGAATATTGTGCTGCATATCTGCACAGTCCAATCAGCTCATCAAGTTAAGCCATGAACTGCCAATCAGGACAATTGTCTTCCGCTTTGTCGTCTGCCGTTTAATTTAGAAGCCTCTGTGGTGCAGTGATTATGCTACTCGCCTGATAAACCAGGGATCGCAGGATCATTCCCAGGCTTCTCCAGACTTTCGAATGAGTCTTTAAACCGAGGTCCCATCTTTGTATGACCTTAGCTGTTGCTGGGACGTAAAACTAAAACATGCACACTGCCAAGTAATTCGAAATTAGTTTTTGCAAACAGTGTGGACCCAGATCAGAATGCTCCTCTAGGACAGTCTGATCTGGGTCCACACTGTTTGCAAGGAGCAGACTGATCTGGGTCCACACTGTTTGCAAAAACTAATTTGCCTATATGAAATAATATTTTAAAAAGCTCGCAAGAAGATTCAGCAGAGGACATTTTCTCGGCATCTTAACAGTTAACAAGTCCACATCTTAACTCCACTTTATATAGAGAAAACTGGGGTATACATTATTTTTTTAATTGGTTCCAAGACATCGGTTGTGGGTACTCATTAGAACTGCCTCAACAAAAAAGTAGCCATTTTGGAAATGTGAAAAAATGCACTATGTTGCACAGTTGTGTAATCGTAATGCTTTTGTGGTTCAGTTGAATGTGCCTCCAACTGGTGATCAGGAGGCCACAGGTTTTATTCCAAACAGGTCCGCCAAGACTGAACTGGAACTACCATATTTATCCTGTAGAAGTATTCACACGTCTCAACTCCTTACCATACGTGTTCTAAAATTTTAACAGTGATAATTTACTACCAGATGTTGTGTCTAAAACCCCGGTCCCACAGAGCTTGCGACCGCGATGCGACCTTTCTGCGACTAAAAAAAATGGCAATCGCGGATCGGTTGCAGAAGTCGCACGGAGGTTTTATAAAGGTTGCAGCAAGGTCGCAGATAGGTCGCCGATCAAATTTAGTCACCGATCGTCTTTTGTGCATGCACAAAAGACTGGCTGCGACTGATTTTGATCGCAGACTAGTTGCAATGGTTTTCTAGACGTCGCAGACCAATCTCCGATCGACTGCCGAACAATCACCGATAGATCCACAACCGAATTTATGCAAATTTTGCTGTTAATCCGAGCAACCTTATTGCAACTTATCGGAGACTGGTCGCAGACTGATCTCCGACTAATTGCCGACTGATCCCCGATCGATCCACGACCTATCGGCGATCGGTCGGCAACTGTTCGGCGATCGGTCGGTGATCGATCGGAGATTGATCACTGATAAGTCGGGGATTGATCTGCGATTGATCTGCAACTGGTCACGACAAGCTGTAAAAAGGTGTTAAAACCACCGAACGATTATAGCGCCAACTACAATAAAAAACTGTAACATCCTAGCATCATTTCGTCGTCTCTGCCTTATACGTCTGTAGAGCACAACAGCCATAAATGCTGCTTGCTGGTGGATCTGTTGTAATTGAATTAATTGCTGTCTTGCCATGATGAAAATTTCCACAGAAATGATTTGATTTCTCTCGAAAAATTTTCAGAAATGATTTGATCTCTCCCAAAAAATTTAGTTTATTTTTGTCTGTGTCAAAAAAAAAACGCAAAACAGTCTCCGACAAGTCGCCGATCGGTTTTATCCAGTCCCTGAAGGGTCGCCGATTGATCGCCGACTAGTCGCCGATCATGTTTCACTTGTTGCAAGTCTGTCACCGATCGTACGGCAATTCTTCGGCGACAAGTCGCTGATCAATCGCCGACTTTGGGCAACATTAATCGCCGATTGTTCACGGCGATCACATTTACGGAGCAAATTTAGTTGCAGCAGTTGCAAAGGTCGCGTGCCAGTTGCAACGAAATCAGTTGCAGAGGGGTCGCATCGCAGTCGCAAGGTCTGTGGGACCCCGGCTTAAGAATAGTGGAATGAGTGGCAAACAGTGTAGACACTGATGAGATTCCACAGAACAGTGGCAAACAGTGTAGACACTGATAAAATGCTGAATTCTGCAGTGTCTCATCTCTGTCTACACAGTATGATCAGTCCTGTCTGTCGGCATACGTGTGGTGAATACGGTATTTTCTAGTCATTCTCTCCCTTCTGCTGATTCAAGAATGGCAATTGTCAGTTTCTGGTGAAAGATTTGTTTGTTTGATTTGAGGTTTAACATCCCCATCAACACTGTAAAGGTCATTTTGGAGACATTGCTTCCAATTGTGTGGGACTTTTACCCAACATTGAGCTGAAATGACATCTCAAGCCAATTGAAACCAATAGGGTTTATAAGCATGGACGGACCGACTCACACCGTTTTGCCTGGGCAGACTTAGATCCGCTAAGCGCTTTACCAGTACTTGTGTGCGGGTTGGTTTCAGCTCTGCGTCGAAGCATCATGCAGCCCATATATTTCTTCAAGCCCTGATGGGCAGGGGCCTCTTCTGGTGAAAGAATGTGTTTGAAGTTTAACATCCCCGTCAACACTGTATAGGTCATTTTGGAGAGGTTGCTTCCACTTTTGTGGGACTTTTACCCGACACGGAGATGAAATGACATCTCAAGCCCTGTCGCCGGGTTGATAAGCATGGACGCGGGCCGACTTGCACTGCTTTGCCTGGGCCAGCCAGGTCTAGCAATGAATTGGAGATCGATCATGAAATATTTTGGTTATTCTCTCCTGTCTGCAGATTCAAGAAGGGCAGTTGATTAAGTCTCTGGTGAAAGCATATGCACAGTACTGGTAAAGCTGCCCAGAAAAAGTGTGGTCTATATTAAAACATGGTAAGATGTGAGATAGCGGTAAGACCAGTACATCCTACAAAAATAAAACAACTATAGATCTTTGAAGCATAAATCATATATAAGAGCCTCTCTAAGTTATCATTTATCATTATTAGTAATATACCATCCTTACATCCTTATTTATGTTGTGATAGGATAGTGAAAAAATACCTTACAGCATTAGTCTTATCAGAACCAACCTTCAGACAAGATCCCTAGTTACTTTATGTACCAAATTTATTCGGTCAGACCGTTTGAGCAAACAATGTAGATCCAGATGAGATGCCTCATATTGGTCTACCCTGTTTACCACTCAACCATATATTTTTAGGCAAAATATTGGGTAGTAAGTTGTACTTGTTCAAATTTTAGAGCCCATCGGGGCTTGAAGAAATAGATGGGCTGCATGATGCTTCCACGCAGAGCTGAAACTGACCTGCACAAAGGTACTGGTAAACGGCTTAGAGGATCTAAGCCTGCCCAGGCAAATTGGTGCGAGAGTCTGACCGTCCATGCTTATAAACCCAATTGGTTTCATTGAGTGACAGGGCTTGAGATGTCATTTCATCTCTATGTAGGGTAAAGTCCTACAAAATTGGTAACAACGTCTCCAAAATGACCTTTACAGTGATGACGGGGATGTTAAACCTCAAATCAAACAAACAAAACAAATTTTAGAAGAATTTACTCTGAAATCAAATTGTATGGGGTATATTCTTTAAAATTGCCTTAATCCACTGCATGCGGGAAACCGTAAAAGGGTACCTTGGCAAACAGTGCGGGACCAGATCAGATGCTGCAGAATGTGGGGTCTAATCAGGGCCTGCACTATTTACTGTCAGAATTTGCCATCAAAAATAGAATAAAAACACAAAAAATAGGCCTGACACCCCTTATATGACAAATGGACTTGTCCAACATGTAGCAATGGAAGAGTCCACTAGTATACAATGGGTTTATGAGGGGTTTCTAATGAGTTTCACACAATATACACCACAACCTCTTTATAACACTATTAATGGGGTCCAAAGCAGAAACCGTGTTAGTTAAACAACTGTGTTATATCCAAACATTATAATCTATACATTTTTGGGACCCATCTTGAAACCATGTTATATCCAAAACCGTGTTATAATGAACTGTGTTATAATGAGGTTGTGGTGTACCTATCGTTTTGAAGAAAATCGAAAATATGGCACTACGACACCTCCATTTATTAACCCTACCCCGCCAAATGTGTTTGAGCCATTGAGGTTCAACTGTTGCAAAAACTTCTTGGCTGTATAATAATTATTCATTTAACCCTTATCTTGCTGAATATTCATTTAAGCCACACCCATTTCTGTCTATCAATCAATCAAATTACTTGATGTAATTTATTGCTACAAAATCATAAACTGAATGCCAAACAGTGTAAATCCTGATCAGATGGCTTCTTCGGAAGCCATCTGATCTGGATCTACACTGTTTGCAAAGATAGGGGTTATCGTGAACAGCAAGATAAGGGTTAAAGACCTCTTCAGAAGCCATCTGATCAGGATCTACACTGTTTGTAAAGATAGGGGTTGTCGTGAACAGCACGATAACAGGGCTCAAGCTAGAGGGCGACTCAGGCGAAGATGTCGCCCTGTTGGGGCTCACTTCGCCGACTTTGGCGATGAAAGCGAAAAAAACTTCGCCCTGAAATTTCGCGTTTTTTTTTTTTTTGGTGTCTTCCTTGTAAACAGTAACGGTAAACTGACAAGGTGACGATAATCCTTCGATCCACTAGTGTCAGAAATCTCAGTAATTACACTGAACAAAGCTAACTGTTTATTCTGCACTGCCTGCCAGTTGCACTTTGGTACTGTTATGTAATTAAATTCTAACCGTTAGCTCATGCCGCTCGAGCCACTTGCAACACGCTTAGCAGTCTTGTACTGTCATAAATCTATCTCGGTTGATTGCACAAAGTTTTAATTACAATAAGAGCCAATTATGATTACACAAGATCATGTAACTTAAACAGGTATATTTGTACCGTTAGCTCGTGCCAAAGTCCGGGTGCGGACGTACTTTGTTAAGTACTTTTGTATACAGTAATGAGATTATTCCAACCTTTGGCATTGACACTGCATTAGGATTTAAAAATTTTTTAAATAAAGATGGTTTATTTGTTTCGCCACTGATTTGTTTGTGCATTACTTTTGCATCCATCAATCGTTTTCATTTTTTTATGGACAACAACAAAAGTAGGTAGCAATTTTTTTATTTTGTAAGTGAAAATAATTATTACTTGCCGGTAAATTATCCAAATTCATAAAAAAAATAACAACTGATTTTCATCTAGCGAGGTTGTTCCCCCTTGTTTCTCTGTTTTAAAATACAATTGTGACAGAAACTAAGTGAGAAATGATCTAACTATTACACAGAAACCTTACCATTCATTATAACATGGTTGGATAAACAGGTTACAGCTTGCCCAAATACAGTAAAATTACTATATTAAGACCACCTTTGGGACAGTTCAAAAGTGGTCTTTAAGACCACTTTTGAACAGTCCCAAAAGTGGTCTCTGATCAGAGGTCAATGTATGCAGAAAACAGAAAGAAAGAATAACTGCACCCAACCAAATAAGCTTTTTAAAGCAGAATTAGTCCTCATTTCAGGTGGTCTCAATAGTGGCATTGATTGATACCCCTATAAAACACACTTTTCTCCAAATAGGGGTTTACAAGAGAACTCATTACATTGTTGTTGTTCGGCGTTAAGCCGCATCCACTTCTCCCTAGACCCAGCAAACTTCTCCCTATTTTCCCAGGAGGGAGAAGTCACTTCTCCCAAATTTTTTTGGCTAACTTGGGCCCTGACGATAAGGGTTAATTTTCCAAGGAAACAAAAATCAAGTCTTGTTCTCCATGGAGACAATTTGCATGAGATGTCAAATCACATTTTTCAGAAAAAAATAAAAATGCATGTATCAACAATTTGTCTAGCTCCCGCCCATCGGGGCTTGAAGAAATAGATGGGCTGCATGGTGCTTCCACGCAGAGCTGCAACCAACCCGCACACGAGTACTGGTAAACCGCTTAGAGGATCTAAACCTCCCCAGGCAAAGCGGTGCGCGTTGGTCCGTCCATGCTTATAAACCCTATTGGTTTCATTGGGCGACAGGGCTTGAGATGTCATTTCATCTCAGTGTCGGGTAAAAGTCCCACAAAATTGGAAGCAACGTCTCCAAAATGACTTTTACAGTGTTGACGGGGACGTTAAACATCAAATCAAACAAACATCAACAATTTGTAATCTGCTGAATTAGCCCACAGAAGCCATTCGCCTAATAATCTGGCCTGTGACTACACTTCAAGAGCTATGAAAAATTCTAGAGCAGACAGTCTATATTTTTTTTCCTATTTTTACAAAGAAAATAAAGGCTTGGCATTTTATGTGAATGGTTTACCCAGTAGACAATTCACAGGTAATACCAAGCCCTTTTTTGCTCTAGAAACTTTTTTTGCTCTAGAAAATAAGAAAATTACAATAAAATTCCTGTCCTAAGACCACCTTTGAGATTGTTCAAAAGTGGCTTTAAGACCACTTTTTAACAGTTCCACTAAGGTGGTCAATACTAGTCCAATACACTCTTTGAAGAACTGAAACTTAAATACTGTATGTTTTAAGGGGAATTGGAACATCTTCAGGGGAGCCAACTCCTGCAAAAGGATTTTCGTCTCCCATATCAATAGGGGTCAACTCTTAAAGGAAAAAATTTGCTCCTGAGGAGCAAATTCTTTCTTTTAAGAGTAGACACCATTTTCAGTGGGACAGGGTTTATAGAAAAATGTACAGGAAGTCCTGAAAGTTCTAGAGCCAGAAAATCTGCCAAGTGTTCCATGATTCCCCTTAAAAGGAGAATTAGTCTTAATTTTAGCTGGTCTTAATAGTGAATTCCACTGTACTTTAAAAAATTGCCATCCGGTAGGAATTCAAGGGTTAAAAAACAACCGATTTTGGAGTCTGATGTACGTAAGGGATGATAAAACTATAAATTTTTTATGCAATGGCCCATTTATCATCACATTATCTCTTCATTGTAAGCTTCAGAGCATGGCACGCTTTATAAAAACCTACATCCAGGTAGAAAAAATATTTTAACCCTTGTCCTGCTGAACCCGGATATGCCTTTTCTTTGAAACAATGTAGATCCAGATCAGATGGCTTCTGAAGAAGCCATCTGATCAGGATCTACATTGTTTGTCATTCAGGTTGTGATTTTGTTGTAATAATTTGCATCAAGTAATCTGATTGGCTGATAAGCAGTAGTGGGTGTGACATAATTAAATATTCAGCAGGACAAGGGTTAATCAACTCACCTGTCAAATTCACAATAAGAGCTCAGATAGACCGTGAATATGTAAAGCGTGTACATTGTTCGCAATAAGTTCAGCTTGAAGTTCATTTTGGTGAAATAATTATTTTGTTTTGACATATGATATTTAGAAAAGTATTTCAAAACTTGTATGTGGAATTTTTCGAACTGGACATCGATGTTGGAGTTTATTTGCTGTTAAAAAGTTTATATCAGTGAAAATTTTTGAAACGGGTCAACCAGATTTTCTGCTTATAAGGATTATTTTAAAAGTCGGTTAAGTAGGTATAATAGATATGGCGAAAAACATTTCTTATGTTGATAATAAAGAATGTCTGAATTTTACACTTTTAAAACAAGCCACACCCATCGGGGCTTGGAGAAATAGATTGGGCTGCAAGGTGCTTCCGTGCAGAGCTGAAACTGGCCACACATGAGTACTGTTTACGAGTTTACTTGAACACACTTTTCCTGAACAGGCTTATACGTATGCAGTTAACCAGTACAATACACATTCTTTTGCCAGAAACTGACAGCTGCCCTTCTTGAATCAGCAGAAGGGAGAGAATGACCGTAGAAAAGATTTCATGATCAATCGCCACGAAAGAATGTTGCCGACCCTGACAGGTATCGAACCCACGTCCTCCTGATCACCTGTCGGATGCGCATTGGACAGAGCTATTGAGGCCGACTGAATATTATTATGTTCAAAATGTAGCAATGCCAAATTGCAGAGAAATTCTATGCACTTTTTAGACCAGCTAGAAATTAATTTAAGACTAGTTCTTCTTTTAAACACATTTTATAAGGTTTCAGTTTTTCTCTTATGTTTTCTATAGCCGTTGACCATTGACTGTTCAAGAGTGGTCTTAAGAGACCACTCTTAAGAGACCACTTTTGTTTTGAATTGGTCTTAAAAGCCCACTTTTGAAAAGTCCCAAAGGTGGTCTTAATGTAGGATTTTTACTATTACAGTAGTGTGTCCCAGTTGCTGGTAGGCTGACATTTTATGTAAATACCTAGATATTTGATCTTCTAAAATTAATTTCCTTCATTTTAAGTCATTGCATTTCAGAAATTTGAAGCATGTAGTTTCTACCAGCATGAAATAAGCCATAGCTCAGGATAAGGCCCTTTTTTTTCATCCGAAAAGTACTGATAGTTTTCTTAATTCTGCACGAAAACATATGTTGTGGGTACTTATTAGAAGCCCCTTGCAAAGCGCCTTGCTTCTAATGTGTACTCACAACGTATGTTTTTGTGCAGAAATAAAGAAAATAATATGTGGATACCCTCTCTTATCTTGGTTGGGGAATCTAAATATGCATATGAAATTTGACATTTTTAGCTCACCTGAAGCAATTCTTTCCTTTCATAACAAGGATAGACTCCTTTTGATAAGGAACACAAAACTACATTTGAAAAATTTTAAGTAGGCTCCCCTGAAGATGAATCTAGTCCCCATAACATATGTTTTTAAGAATCCGTATTTTCTAAATCTTAAGCCTTATCCTGCTGAACATGACAACCTCTACCTTTGCAAACAGTGTATATCCAGATCAGTTGGCTTCTGCAGTTTAATAACTCTATGAATACATAACACTAAGTAATTTGATTGGTTTGATAGTCAGAAATGGGTGTGGCAAAATTAATTTATTCAGCAGAATAAGGGTTAAGTTTGTATGAGACATGATCATAACTCTGCCCAATGTCAGATTTAAGAATGTATATACTTTTAACCCATTGTGTACTGGAAACCCCAAAACGTGTAATTGGCAAACAGTGCAGGCCCAGATCAGATGCTGCAAAACGCGGCATCTGATCAGGGCCTACACTGTTTGAAAAAGTTCAGCCTTTTTCCGAATAAATTTTGAAGAAAACACAACCTGACACCCCTGAATTTTGAAATGTCCTGCTAAATATATAAGAAGGGAGATTCCATTTGGTACAAGAAGCCCCCGCCCATAGGGGCTTGAAGAAATATATGGGCTGCATGATGCTTCCACGCAGAGCTGAATCTGGCCCGCACACTAGTACTGGTAAACCGCTTAGAGGATCTAAGCCTGTCCAGGAACTGCGGTAAGAGGCGGACCGTCCATACTAATAAACCCTATTTGTTTCATTGGGCGACAGGGCTTGAGATGTCATTTCATCTCAATGTCGGGTAAAAGTCCCACAAAAATTGGAAGCAACGTCTCCAAAATGACCTTTACAGTGTTGACGGGGACGTTAAACCTCAAATCAAACAAATCCATTTGGTACAAAAAGTGTTAAAGCACACCAGTAGTGAACAGGCAACCTAACTGACAACTTGTTTTGTTGATGAACATGCTTTTAAAATTATCATGAGGATAACAGACCCCGTGGGAGATGATGCTTTCTTTCTTTGCTCCAAAAATGGCAATTTTTCTGATTAAAATTTGTTATATATTCAGCAGGTTAACAAGTCTGTGACATGAACACGCCTTAAAACCACTATTTAGAGAAAACTGGGGTTTACGGAGGTATTGTTTTCCCTATTTTTTATCAAAAATATAGATTGTCGGTACTCTTTAGAACTCCTGATTGAGGTGGTTCTAATGGGCACCAAAATCTATATTTGGACTAAAAATAAGAAAAATATCAATCATTTTCATCCGAAAAATGTTAGTTTCAAAGAAATGCACTGGTTAGTTAGTCCATGTAATTAATTTCCCACTAAACACCAATTTTTATAGAGATAAATAGAGTTTATTAAGAGAATGTGTGGCAGCCGTAAAAAGTCTCCCTGCCCTTCATCATAGCGTAGGTTATATTTTCTAATCCTTTGGGACCATTGATTCAACCATAGAAGTTTGAAATATTTGAGGGTCACTGATGAGGCCAAAAGGCAGAAACTATAGCTTAGGCTAGCCCAGAAAAAACAACCAAAAAAAAACTTGTACACAGTGAGACTACGGTTTTAACCCTTCTCTTGCGGAATATTCGATTAAGCCACACCCATTTCTGACTCTGAACCAATCAAATTACTTGATGTAATTTATTACTACAAATTCATAAACTTAATGCCAAATAGTGTAGATCCTGATCAGATGGCTTCTTCAGAAGCCATCTGATCTGGATCTACACTGTTTGCAAAGAAAGGGGTTGTTGCGAACAGCAAGATAAGGGTTAAGTTCTGTGTTGTTATCCTTGCTACAAAAGGATTACCTTTTCACAGAACAATGCACATGTATTGACTCTAAGCTTATTTTCTCTCAAATAAATATCATCATAATAACAAGTCCCTAAAATGAGCACTCCCTAAACCCCACTTTATATAGGGAAAACTGGAGTTTATGGGGGTAAATATTATCTGCCTTATTAGGGCCCCGCACTGAAAGTGTGGGTGCCCTATAGTAATCACTCTGTCCGTCCGTCTGTCTGTCTGTCTGTCCGTCCACAAATTTTCCTACTCCTCTGATAGCGCTGCCGGGACCCTAGTCAGTTTCACTGACAGCTCTAGTTTTTACTCAAAAACATAGATTGTGGATACTCGTTAGAACCGCCTCATTGAGGCAGTTCTAACGAGCACCCACAATGTATGTTGAAAGCAGAAATAAGAAAGATGTTATCATTTTTACCTAAAATTTATCTTTTCCCATACCATGTTGGACGCCATTATTCCACATGGACATGTTTTCCTAGTGGAAAAATATATGAAAATTCCCCATGCAAAATGTGGTAATTGGCAGTTTGAGGGATAACATGATGTTGATGATTGCATTTCAAACCCAGTCTAATGCAATATAATACTATTTTACAGGCTCGAGACTTTCAGACTAATTAATAAAATTTGCAAGAACATACATCAGACATCCAGGCATGGGAATAATATGTTTTTAGCTGTTAAGTGACTAAGCATGTCAGACTGCCTCATAAAAACCACAATTCACATGACACCAAGCACCTAAAGTCTGCAACAGTTCCCATACCATAGAGTTGGTGCATTGAAAATTCAAAATAAAACTGCATCTGCTTAGTGGATATCTTACCGCTGTGGTGCGAGCCTGGCTAGGGTCACATGTTGTTTGAACCAAAAACAAAATTGTAAAATGGAGGATGTAAACATTTCTTTGATTCTGTATGGGTTCAAAATAATAAATTGTATAGAATTATATAGAAATGAATATTGTTAAAGTTTTATTAACCCATTTGGTACCAGAAACCCCGAAATGGGTACCCTGGCAAACAGTGCAGGCCCAGATCAGACGCCGCAGAATGCGGCGGCGTCTGATCAGGGCCTACTCTGTTTGCAAAAAGTCCAGCCATTTTCCAAATAAATTTTGATGAAAACCCAACCTGACACCCCTAAATTTTGAAGTGGACACCTGCTATATATAAGGAGGAAGATTCCATTTGGTACAAAAGGTTAAACTGGCAACAACTCCAGTCCATAAGAATGTTGTTATCATTCCTCTTTGATTAATTTTAAATCATTTACACAAGTTGTCCAGTTGTTTTGATCAACATAAATTTGATTAGAAAGTCAAATTCCGGGAGTATTTCATCTATTGGGATTATATACTGTATTTACTGTCTGTATTCGGACATCTGAGTGACAGGCTTGAGCAAACAGTGTAGACCCAGACGAGAATGTGGCTTCTCGTCAGGGTCCACACTGTTTGCCACTCATCCAGCAATTTTTATTTGATTATACTTACAAGTTCAAATTACCATATGTTTGTCTGAATTTCTTCAGAAGCCGTCTTTGACATCCTTGACAGTTATGAGCCATCTGATCTAGATTTACACAGTTTGCAAAATTGAGGGTTGTTGTGTTCAGCATGATTAGGGATTAACCTATAAGATGCCAATCACGACAATTGTCGTCTGCTTTGTTGTCTGTCAGTTACTTTAAAAGTCATTGTTGCAAACAGTGTGGACCCAGGTCAGAGTGCTCGCTCCTCTAGGAGCATGCTGATCTTGGCCCACATTGTTTGCCTGTATACAAAGTTTGAAAAAAAAATCAGCAAACCACATAAGCAGACTGCATTTTCATATGTAGTTTTTCTCAGCGTCTTAAGGGTTGAGACATTCTGCAAAGGTGTGTGTCACCTGGTACCCCTAGATTTTGAAATGGACTCCTGCTATTTATAAGGTGGAATATTTTGTTCTGTATAGAAGTCGCAGATAAAATTGACTAGGCGGAGCTATTCGGGTGTTGTCAATATATGTCAAATTCGCTGAGTCCATCAGAAGATTCGGTAGAGTGCCTTTCGCATGCTTTCTGCAAGTTAACCAAATGGCCATATACGCCACAGCGTTGTTTGTGTTACACCTGTGGACACAAAAGCTTTCAAACTCTGATGAAGTACCTTTCAATGAATCTCTTTGCATCAAGTTAGTTTGACAGCAAATGTCATTCATCAAAGTAGTCGTTGTTGTTGTTTCCAGTTTCCCCGTGTCGCGGGTCGTCAGCTGGTGGGGTCCCAGGGAACTAATCCATTCTGGCACTACACCGTAGCCGTTCGGTGCTATCCCCATTCCACGTTGCCGGTGAATGGGGAGACCATCGCTCGGCTCCAGCCCTTCATCAAAGTAGTCTCAAACTGGATCAAGCAATATACATTGATTGGTCTTATTGTGGCAAGCACTTTTTAGATCTGATTGACATTCGAGATGTATTCTGATTGGCCAGTGCAGGGTCTACAATGAAATATACAACACTTTGTGTTTTGAATTTATTCCTGTCTTGCAGTTGACTGACAAGATGTAAGGAAATTTTGAATGACACATCAGATCAAAATGGTACGGGCCTCCGTGGCCTAGTGGATAAGAGCGCTGACTCTTAGTCATTAGGTCTCTCACCGCCGTAGGTTCGAGCCTCGCTCGGGCCACGTGTGAGACGCCAAGTTCTGCAACGGAAGGTCAGGTGGTTTTTCCCCGGGTACTCCGGTTTTCGCCCACCTCTGATTAACGATCGGCTCGATATGAGTGAAATAATCTTGAAAGGGCCGTAAAATCCAAACACACACACAGATCAAAATGAAATGAAGCTCATCAAAGTTTGAACGGATTTGTGTCCATAGGTGTACAGTTGAATTCACACAATCGGGTGACTTGGTTTACCTTTTTGTTAATAGAGCATTCTAAAGGCAGGTACAAATGATAGCTCCGCCTAGTCAATCTTATCTGCGACTACTATACCAATGCCACTTCTCTCTAAGACATAGCCATTGCGGTGGGATGTAAATTGAAACAGCACCGGAACAAACTAAGCTTATACTTGACCATAAAAATATTTCAAAACTTTCTAAAATTTATAAAAAATTTATAATAAACTTTAACCTGGTGATACATGATCATATCACATTAAATAGCTGGCATTTGACATTTTCCATCTATATGAGTGTGAAATGATTCACAGAGGAGCTGGAAGAGAATTCAATACCACATAAATGAATGTAACAGAATTCAATACTGTTTCAATAATTGTTTCTTTATATTGCCTTACATGATTGTTACAACTGCTATATTTTAGCTATTGTAAAAACTGTACAAAGGCTTTTAAAGAAATATCATGTAAGATGGTTTGCAAGAAAAAGGTATTTGTTTTAATACTTGTGGGGGCAGTGAAGGGTCAGAACAGACTGCACTGCCGTGCAGTCTGTTCTGACCCTTCACTGGCCACGAGAGGTTAAATTTCTATGGACTATATACATATAATGTAAATATTGAAATCTACAACCTGGTTCATATCAGCCCTGACATCAGTATTTTTTTTGGCCAGGGCTGGTGTATATACATGAAATGTATGTTTTGTCTTCTGAAACTACTTGTAAATGAATCATACAATATGTAGAGTGCATGTTTAATGGTTAATGAACATAGACAAGGGGAAACTTGTTAATGGAGGCTAGGGTGAGAAAAAGAAATTAAAATCAGTGAATTTGGGAGATATTTTGTACCAGTGTAATAAATTAGGTGGAAACTCATACCCACAATATTTGTTTGCTGTGAAAGGTTCCAGAAAATTATTGTATATTTAAAATACGGAGTTTGGATGATTTTGTTTTAATATTGAGCTGATTATTGGATTTACTTTAGGAAAACCAAAAAGCCGTTGCTTAAGACAGGTGCATGTTAATTAAAGGTTCATTTATATTTTATTTGCCTTTGAAAGGATATGGAAAAGTGGCCTTTAAATACAGATGATTGCTTAACAGAAGATGCCTTTATCCCTTGACAGGTTGAAGACATTTTTAACCCTTATCCTGCTGAATAATTTTATTAGCCACACCCATTTCTGACTATCAGCCAATCAGAATAAATGATAATTTTTTGTTCAAATTCTAAAACTGCATGACAAAATGAATAGTGTAGATCCTGATTAGAATTTAAGCCATCACTGTTTGCAAACACTGTACATGCTGACCAGAAGCCATCTTATCTGGATCTATACTCTAGGGGTTGTCCTGAACAGCATGAATAAGGTTTGTAGCATTTTCGAGTCAGTTGCTTGTAGGTCGATGAAAAGTTACTACTGTAAAAATCTTGAAAATTTGGACACCTTGAGGAATTGCTGTAATTCTCCTAAAATTTTAACAAATTTGTTTCACAAGCCAGTAAAGAGTCCAAAAAGGTGCAGACGGAATGGCAAACAGTGTAGACCCTGATCAGACTGCTCCTTAAGGAGCAGTCTGATCTGGGTCTTCACTGTTTGCTTAGGCCTTTCTGGCCCAATACTTAGGATCATTATGGTAAGCACAGAAGCACTTCAGTTGGGCATTAAAGGCTCATTTATTATACCCCCACAAATGAAATTTGGGGGTGGGGGGTATATAGGAGTGAGCTTGTCGGTCGGTCTGTTGACTTGGTTTCCAGACGATAACTCAAAAAGCGCTTCACCGATTTTTATAATTTTTGGTACACTGATGTAACATCATAAGTTACAGGTCACGTTCGATTTCCACTACAATTTGTCAATTTTCGACATAGTTATGGCCCCTTTCAAGTGAAAAAATTGCAAAATGCTGCTGTTGTACTATCAAGGCAGTTTTGTGGGGGTATTCATCACCTTTAGTGATAGCTCTAGTATTTTATTTGCCTTTGAAAGGATATAGAAAAGTGACCTTTAAATACAGGTGATTGCTTAACAGAAGATGCCTTTATCCCTTGACACGTAGGGGGGGATGTTGTTATTTCTTCAGTTTCTGTCCTCTCCCATGCACTTCACTTTTATCTCTTCTGCCGTCTCTCTTTAATCTTTTCTTCCTTTCTCTGGGAGAGGACACAAAATGACGTACTAGGTTGACATGTTGTTAACCCTTATCTTGCTGATTATTCATTTAAGCCACACCCATTTCTGTCTATCAACCAATCAAATTACTTAATGTAATTTATTGCTACAAATTCCTAAACTGAATGCCAAACAGTATAGTTCCTGATCAGATGGCTTCTTCAGAAGCCATCTGATCTGGATCTACACTGTTTGCAAAGATCGGGGTTGTTGTGAACACCAAGATAAGGGTTAAACCCAAACACAATCTTCAGTGCTAATGTCCATGTGATTATCACTGATTTGTAGCAAATCCAGGTAATGGTTATTTATAGAAAAAAGCCACGCTATTCTTATGGCTGTGAGGTCAAAATGTATCTATAGATTCTGAACTGGAGCACATGTGTTGGGTTTGGCTAACATTGTAGAACCAGATCAGACCCTGCAGAACACAATGTCTGATTAGGGTCTACACTGTTTGCTTACAGTACTTGAAACTGTCTATAAGTCTTCAGTTCAGACAATTTTTCTAGCCTACACTCAGAGACTGTAAGTCAACCCATTAGTACTCTCAGTGCTTTGATTGTTCTTATTTCTAAGAGAAAATAGCCAGACGTAAAAACCCTAGTTCTTATTTCTTAGCGAAAATACCGTAAAAAACCTAGAAATTTGGACATCTTGAAGACTTCCTGCAAGTCTCCTAAAATTTTAACAAATTGGTTTCATGAGGGACTCCAAAAGGCACTTTTGGTGCAGACGGAATGGCGAACAGTGTAGACCCTGATCGGACTGCTCCTTCTGGGTCTGCACTGTTTGCTTAGGCCTATCTATCTGTCCCAATACTTAGGATCATTATGGTACGGCTTAATGAGAGGGTGGTTGGGTGAGACAAAGATAATATGTGTCTTATTAATGCATCACTGGGGCGTGTTGGGCAGTGTCGGCCTGCTGTCATTGCAGCAGGTAAGGGTAGAGAGGAAGTGTTGTTATTTCTTCTGTTTCTACACTTCTTTATCCTCTGTTCTTCACTTTCATCTCCTATCTCTTTTCGCCTTTTCTCTGGGAGATGACACAAAATGATCAACAATGGTTGAATGTGACGTTTCGTTAAAGGTGCATTATTGAGCTACCGGGTCTCAAAATTTTTTTTTTCGTTTTTATCTTCAATGCATACTCCTTTGTCATGTGTACACTTTTGGAGCCAAATACAGCTTTAGAACTTTGTGAAAATGGTCGTTTTCATTCGTGTTTACCTTTATTGAAATGTGAATGGGTGTGGCTAAATTAATTTATACAGAGGGATAAGGGTTAAGATATTCCTGTTTCTCTTTCAGATGAGATTTGACAGACAGTTCCCATAGTTAGCTGACACCAGTTCCCAGAATGCCCAGTAAGCAGACGTTCTGTTGGTGTTTTGGCGGGAGACCACCTGATATCCAGTATGGCATCAACCAAGGGACACCACTCAAACCAATGGCCATGGATATACCAATGCCAACAGATGAAAATGAGTTAAATGCTAAATTTGAAGAGCTTGTGGTAAGTTTATCTGGCAGCAGATGAGATGGTTTTTAAAGCTACTCTGGCTTGACATTTTATGTGAATGATCTGCTATTGGGCAAATGATTCACTTGAAATGTCATGCAGGCCTTATTATCTTTAAAAATGTTTTGAAACAATTGATTATATAATAATTAAAAAAGAGAAATTAGAATGACAACTTTGATTTTCTTTTAAATTGGTGTAAATCCTTAATTGCAAGTCATAACATCTGCAGACATCATTTTCAAATATTTTACATATATTTTCAAAGAAAAACTAAAGCAAAAAAAAAATGTTTGATATTACATGTGAATTGTCTGCGCGGCACACAGTTCACATGAAACCTCTAGCCTTAATTTATCTGAAAAATAATTAAAAAATAAAATTGACATCTGCTCTAGCACTTTCTTGGCCATTTAAGGGATAAGTGTTAATTTTAGTGGGTATATACTGGACAGTTTAACAAGTGTTTGTGTTCCCAACTTTGTTTTATTGGAGTCTAACGGCCATGTCAACACTATTTTAGGTTATTTTTGAGCCGATCAGTTTACCTATCCACACTTTTCCTGGACAAATTAGTATGGAAGCGGTTAACCAGTACAGTGCACATTCTTTCGCCAGAAATGGACAACTGCCGTCCTTGAATCAGCGGAAGGAAGGGAATGACCGTGTAAAATCTCCACGAAAGAATGTTGCTGATCCTGGCAGGTATCGAGATCACAACTAGTCTGCTATTTTGTAGTTCATCATAGATGATCCTGATTATCTCAAGATCACAGTAAAAAAGGAGGTCACCTTAGTTTACAACTAATCTACTATCTTGAAATTAATCACAGATGATCCTGATTATCTCAAGATCACAGTAAAATAGGTTATCTTAGTTTACAACTACTCTACTATCTTGAAATTAATCACAGATGGTCCTGATTATCTCAAGATCACAATAAAATAAAATAGGTCACCTTAGTTTACAATTAATCTATTATCTTGTAAGTATCTGCCAAGTACTCCATAAGCCTCAGATTGATTATTATATGGAGAAAAGATTAATTCATCGCAGATGATTCTGAATATCTCAAGATCACAGTAAAATAGGTCACCTTAGTTCACAACTAATCTATTATCTTTTGGTTCATCACAGAATAGGCTGATGATCCTAATTACCTCAACTTGAGATCAGAGTAAAAATAAGTTGTTTTATTTCACAGCTTATATATTATCATGTTGAAAAAAAAAACAAGCCATCTTAGATGATCTTAATACTCTTTAACAAGGTCACCTTCCAAAAAGAAACTAGGTCGCCGATCTGCTATCTTGAAACTCAACACAGATGATCTATTCATTAATACTGATAATTTAAACCATTTGCTTCTAATGACAGCATTATTGGAGATGTGAAAACGATACTGCGTTTGTAAGATATGGAAAGCTTGGATATTGATTTGCATTAAGAGGTATTAGAATTTCCATTGTCATCATGCAACATGCTGTTCAAACAACTCCTACTCTCATATGAATCCTATCACAAGAAAACCTGTGTTCAGGGTGTGTGACCAGGTACAACAAAAACTGGCCTGTTTAGCTACACAAACTAGCAAGAGTCTTGAAATTTCAGATACAGAAACTGTACTATAGTATTTACAGTTCTGTCCAAGCAACAAACACTAACGTGCTGATCAGACCGCGCTGATATGCAGGCCAATCTGCACCATGTTCTATTTCAGATGAATAATAGAACAGATTTTCTTATGACATGGCTTGTATATATTTTGAGGTGAATGTATTTATAGCCCCGCTTTGAAAAAGTGGGGCTATATTGGATTTGCCATGTCCTTCTGTCATTCCGTGATTCCGTTAATTTGTGTTGGCTCCATAACTTTGTATCTGCTTAACATATTTTCATGAAACTTCACACAAATGTTAAACACCATAAGACAATGTGCAGAGCGAAGGAATTATAACTGTGGATTGCCTACTTTTGGAGTTATTGCCCTTTGAACATTTTCCGTAATTCCGTAATTCCGTGATTCCGTTAATTTGTGTTGGCTCCATAACTTTGTATCTGCTTAACATATTTTCATGAAACTTCACACAAATGTTAAACACCATAAGACAATGTGCAGAGCGAAGGAATTATAACTGTGGATTGCCTACTTTTGGAGTTATTGCCCTTTGAACATTGAAAAATGGCAATTTTAATTGTGTCCGCTTCATAACTCGAAAACCGTTTGAGATATTTTTAGGAAACTTCACACAAATGTTAAGCACTATGAGATGATGTGCAGAGCGCAGGAACCATAACTCTGCATTGCTTATTTTTGGAGTTATTGCCCTTTGAACATTGAAAAATGGCAATTTTAACAGTGTCCGCTTCATAACTCGAAAACCGTTTGAGATAATTTCATGAAACTTCACACAAATGTTAAGCACTATGAGACAATGTGCAGAGCGCAAGAACCATAACTCTGGTTTTCGTATTTTCTGTGTGTCTGTCTGTGTGTCTGTCTGTGTCTGTTAACAATTTTCGTGTCCGCTCCATAACTTTAAAACCCATTCACATATTTTCATGAAACTTCACACAAACATTAAACACAATGAGATGGTGTGCAGAGTGCATGTACCATAACTCTGGATTGCCTAATTTTTTAGTTATTTCCCTTTGAATATTGAAAAATATCAATTTTAGCCGTCTTTGCTCGATAACTCAAAAACCGTTTGAGATAATTTTATGAAACTTCACACAAATGTAAAGCACCATATTACGTGTGCAGAGCGCAGGAACCCAAACTCTGGATTGTCTACTTTTTCAGTTATAGGCTTTTGAATATTAAAAAATGGCAATTTTAACTATGTCCGCTCCATAACCGTTTCTGATATTTTCATGAAACTTCAAATAAATGAAAAGCACCTTGAGATGATGTGCAGAGTGCAGGAACCATAACTCTGGTTTGCCTACTTTAGGAGTTATTGCCCTTTGAACATTTAAAAAGGCAATTTTGACTGTGTCGGCTCCATAACTCACAAACCATTTGAGATATTTTCATGACACTTCACACAAGTGTAAAGCACCATGAGACAATGTGCAGAGCGCAGGAACCCTGACTCTGATTTGCCTACTTTAGGAGTTATTACCCTTTGAACATTGAAAAATGGAAGATGAAATTTAGTATAAACATGGACATTCTGGTAATGTATCATGCTCATTGAAATGAGGGACAAGGGCTCACAACTCTTAGAGTTTTTCCAGATAATGTAAAATTTTCAACAGTTATTTCTTGTTCATAACTGTTTTCTCTGCAGCTTAAATAACTTTCTTCTCTGACAGCGCTGAAGCGGGGCTATAGTCAGATCCTCTGACAGCTCTAGTTTTTGTTTGCTCATCATTATCATCATCATCATGGGAGTTTTGATTAACATGCAGGTACAGGGGCAACATCCACATAAGTGGGTTCCCTTCCAGTTAGCTGGCTTGCTGCATGCATGGCAGATCTCGCACCAGATCTTCAGGTTTGTCTATCATGCGGGTCAAAACCAAAAGCTTCCACACTCTGCGCTCTCTTTCTGTCAGCTGCTTCCAAGTCATCTTAGGCCTTCCAGGCCCACATTTTCCATCCACCTGTATGGCAAAGGCTGTCTTGACTGCACCCTTGGAAAACTCCACATGTCCATATCAGCAGAGCCTTCTCTCCTTCAGGATGAGGGCCAGATTCTCAATGCCAAGCCTGGCAAGTAGCTCACTGAACCTTGCGGTGATTGATATTGCAGATCTGTCTTAACATGGCCCTGTCATTCCACTGCAGATGTTGGAGGTTTGGTTTTGTCAATGGTCAAGTCTCGCTGGCATGGAGCATTGCACTCCACACACAAGAGCTGCACACACGACCACGTGTCTTGAATGAGAGGTGGCTTGAAGAGAGAACTGGTAGCAGGTCCTTGAACTTCTTCCAGGCTGTTTTCACACGTGATGTGGTCGAAAGATTACAGCCACTGGCTGCAGAGAACATGTCTCCTTAGTAGCAAAAGGAGGCTACCACCTCTAGCTTGTCAAGTCCGACTTGGACTTCCCTTTGTGGTCTGCCGTCTAAGTGACATGCAGTTCCCTGGCACCGTGTACACCTGTAATCAGGGTCCGCTTTTAAGTGCTTGAGCCCACTGCATTTCTTGTGGACCCAGAGCTTGCAACCATTGCAAAAGACACTGTTGTTGCCCACTCCAGTGCGACATACAGCACATGGGAACCCACCTGAACTCTGCAGGAGGTCCAGGCCAGTACCACAGATTACGATTTTCGTCTTTCCTGCATTTACTCTTAGCCTTTTCTCCTCCATAGTTTCTTTCCAAGTTAAGAGCCTGACCTGACACATTCCTCAAGTGATTCAGCTATGATAACAAGGTCATCAGCATAGAGGTCCTCTCAGGGGACTCCAGAACGGAACTGGCATGACAAGGCTTCAAGCATAATGATGAAAAGCAGAGGGCTGAGTTCTGTGCCTTGATGGACACTGGCAAACACTGCAAACTCTTCACTGTAACTGGCACCAACACAAACACGGCTCCGTGCATTAGCCAGTCGCACATTCCACTCATCCACTCAGTTTTCTCAGTGCCCACCAGATGACCTTCCGAGCTGTGTTTGCTTTCCATTTTATGGCCTTTCAGGGTTATTTCACTCATTTCGAGCCAACCATTAATCAGAGGTGAGTGAAGACTGGTGTACCTGGAGGAAAACCCCACCTGACCTTTTGTTGCAGAACTTTGCAACTTGCTAATATATAACATGACATTTTCTGCCAGATTTTACAGTAGAGACAACAGCTATAAGTCCCTGATCATTTTCCTGTTCTCTCACCAGATCTGAAAAAGGGTTCCACTCAGGAGCAAATTCTATCCTTCATGAGTGGACCTCCATTGATAAAGGAGACTAAAAAGCACCGTTGCTTGTCTGTGAGTGAAGGCTAGGAAAATGATCTTTAAAGGGAACTTAAAATGTATCTTTTGACGCTTACATTCTTGTACCCGAATACCCTTATGACACATCTCATCTGGGTCTACACTGTTTGCCAGTGACCCAGTAAATCAGCCCAGTCTAGATTTTACAGATTACTAACGCTTTTACACAGCAGTCTGATGTCACAGGGAGAAGACTAGCCCTGCTATAAATAACCGATACCTGGATTTCATACATGATATGAGCCGCGCCAAGCGAATTTGTGTCTTCGAGCATTCCGTCATGACAAATTTTAACTGCGCATGCTCAGCTATTCAGAGGGGCCAGGGATATGGCTTTCTGTCTGAAGGTCCCTCTTGATTCACTGCTTGTATGAGCGAGCAGCGAAGGTTCTGGCGAGACTGCGGGGATGTGCAGGCTCGCCTGAACCTTCGCTGCTCGCATAGGCGATAAGTACCAAAATCGCTTGACGGAGCCCATATAGTAGCAATAGTCATGTCAACAACAGCAGGCAGGAAAATTCTGTAGTTAGTAACTTTGGGTTGATTGTTAAACAGGCAACCCAGAAAAGGTGTCTTCTCTGTCCAAGGAGCAAATTCTTTCCTATATGAGTGGACCCCAATTCATAGGGGAGACAAAACAAATATAATTGAAAAAAATTCTGAAAGTATACCTTTTCCCCTTTAAGGAATGCCTTGGATTCAGGATTTTATTGTCACCATGCAACATGTTCAAACAAATCCTATTGTCATATGTATTAATTAATATATTTTAAACGTGCTGTGCGTCAGAAAGCCTTAAGATATCGACTCATATCAACCACTTAAATTGTTTCCGTGAAAGTTGCTATATATGGTCCAGTGCCACATTGACAATATTTTTCGAGTCTGCATCCACTTGTAGAAGTTATTTCCATTCCTTTATGCACTATATATATAAAGACACTTTTCTCGTGACTAGCTTAAGGGGCTCTTACACTGTCACGACTTTGACAAGGATTGTCCACGACTGTCCACGACCAATTGGGACCATGAAAATCGTGGCAAATCGGGGCATACACGGTTCCAATTTCACTACCCTACGAATACTCACGACATTGCTACGACACTTCTACGAACAATCACGATTGCTGTACGATAATTGAGCCGATTTACAACGATCCTCTACGATCGACCACGATGTCTTACGATCCTCTAGGATTCTTCCACGACTGCACCACGATTGCTTCAAGATATCAGACGATCATACACGATTTCTCACGATCCCTGCAAGACTGCTCTACGACCAAGGCACGATGATCAAAGACTCAGTACGATCATGGAGGATTCGATACGATTTACCCACGATTAACCAAGACTTCTCCCGATTCGTCAGGATTTATAACGATCTGGGTATATAAAAGTGTTCATCAAATGCACAGTGTCATTCAGTTTCAACCATTTCTGTAGAGAGCATCTGACGAAAATGTTTTTGCAGCCAGGTCAAAGGCTTCTCTTTATCTTTAAAATTTAGTTCAGCTGGAACAAGACCTGATCGAAAATGACATTGCAATGGCTGAACAACTGGAGGTGCAGAGGAACAGGAGGGACAGGTGACAGTTGACCATAGTTGCTTGGGTAATTATATGTACAAAGTTACGTGGAGAAAGTAGTGCGTTCGACGTAGTGTCGGGATAAATCGTGCTAGCGTCGTCATCAATCGTAGTGCATTCCTGGTGAATCTTGCATTGTCGTGAGCAGTCGTCAAGATATCGTAGTAGATCGTACGGCAGTCGCAACGGAATCGTAGAGGCATCGTAGATGATCGTGTCTCGTCGTAGCACAATCGTGGTAGAATTAAGTCACGATTATTCACTATTGGCCACGATTACCACGACGATGGCTCACGACTGAGCTACGATTTCTCTACGACCGCTCTACGATTTGAAAAATGATGCCGACTCGTCACGAATGTTTTGAACATGTCCAAAACAGTCGTGGTCACTCCCGAACTTTCACGATCAACCACGATTCCTCAAGATCTCTGCCGACTTCTCTACGACGTTATTCACGATTTACTACGATTTAAAAAATCGTGGTGAGTCGTGGCCAAATTCGTGACAATGTAAGAGCCCCTTTAGTTTGCTAGGCCAGGATCAATGCTCACTGATATTTAATTAAGATTTTAAAAGCCGATTTTTGTTATGTCACTGCTGTAGGGTAGAGATTTCTGTCATTGCTGTTAATTGTCAGCACGACAACCGTATTAATGGCCAACCTTGGTAGCTCAATCAGATGCAAATCTAACATCACAGGTTCGAAACCTTCTGGATCCGCAACATTCTTTTTTGAAGACTGATCATGAAGTCTTTTAGCTCCCCTTCGTTAACAGTCAAACTTGATACAATGTATCATTACAACATACCACAACATACCACAGATTTGATTAAATTTAGTGACCTTGACCTTTTTTCAAGGTCACATGCCCCCAAAAACAGTCAATTTAGGGCCCAAAATGGCTTGTCTGCACTCTAAGGTCAAGAGCTCCTGAAACCTGTTCTTTTTGGGGCCAAATAATGGTTTATCTGTACCCTATATCATTTAAGAATTGATGAATGTTGGTCATATTCAGTACAATTTTATAATTGCAGTCTAACAAATTTGATTAGATTCTGGTGATCTGACCTTTTTAATGACTGCTTTTTTTCTTAAGGTCACAGGCTTCCGAAAACTGTCAGTTTTGGGCCAAAAATGGCTTGTTTGCAGCTTACATTTTGGTGACCTTAACCTTGTTATGAAAGTTAAATGGGTGTTTAAGATATATTTATGGTTGGGGGACATTGTTTTCCTCTGAATATATTAGTAGTTGTGAGCTATTAAGATCGGTCAATGTCCATCATCCGTTGTTTGTCATCTATCATGCGGCGTCAACAGTTTGTTTTAAATGTTAACTCTATTGGTTAAATTTTAATCAAACTTCATAGGAATGTTGCTTTGGTGACCCTCAACCAAAATAGCTTAAAGGGTTCCACTCTGGTAAGCAAAATAGTTGCCAGAGCTAAAACTAGAAAAACATAAAAAATTTGCTTTCAAGACTAAATGCCAACTCCTAAAACCTTGGTGCTATATAGGAGTCCAATTTTCCTTCCATTCATCCTTTCTTTTGTCTGTCCATCCATTTTTCAAACATTTGCAACCGGCCTAGCCTTCACCCTAATGGTCAAGTTCATTTCTGAAGAACTATAAGAGCTTCATTAGCATGACTGGCTATAGTGGCTGTGGCTGCTAGCTATTAAATCCTTTTACGCCATGTAAAATACCAGCCAATCAAAATTTGTTAAACATTTCGCAGGAATTTAGTTTCTATGACCTTGATTGGTCAAAGTTTTCCTGGACCCGGGTATTTGTGAGTTATAGCCCCGGCAGCACTTTACAGCATGGTCACAGCTATTGGTCAAGTGAATTGCATTCAATTTGAGCTATGGTTCCAATAGCTTGGGCAACAGCCACAATCAAAGTAGGCCCTTGTATCTAGGGATGGCAAGCATCCATATTTGACCCACTGACTTTTTGTGAAATATTGCGACCACCCCAAGCATTCACTCTAATGGTCAAGTTCATTTCTCAAGCTTTATTAATGATACTTTGTACATACATGTAGTTGTATCTAGGGATGGCAACTTTAATGCAAGCATCCATATTTGATCTTGACCCACATTTCATGGTTCACTGATTTTGTGAACTATTGCAACAAACTTCCATCCTAATATTCAGGTTCATTTCTCAAGCACTAATAATAAACAGTACAAACTTGCATCTAGAATAGCAACAATTATGGAAGCATCCATATTTGATCTTGACCAACATTTTATGGTTCACTGAATAATTGAGCATTTGTGTCAACCCTATCTTTCACCCTGTTGTTTAATTTCATTTCTTAAGAACTATAAAAGCTTCATTAATGATACTTGGAACATATATGCTTGCATTAGGAATGGCAACTTTTATGCATACAAGCATCCATGTTTGACCTTCATCTAGATTTCAGGGTTCAGTGACATGTACAGCCTTTGGCAGAATTCTTGTCTCAAGAACTGTTAAAAAACTTGAAACCTGCTGCACGCATGGACAGTGGCAGATGTATTGTGCATGCTGGAATCAGGGCCAAGGTCCCACAACTCTTGATGTTAACACCCTTTATAGATTTAATTAATTGCCATTAATGAATAATTTTTGTTACAGATTTATCAGGAAATATATTACCTGTAATGTTGAGACTTTGCAAACACACAGACAGTTCGCTGATGTACTGAACACACAGACAGTTGGCTGATGTGCTATCTTGTATACCAGTATTAGGCCCCAGGGCCTATAACTCACAAGAGTTAAATCTCTTGATAGGTCTTACAATTTTTTATTAATGAGAAATTTTCATCGCATTTTTCCCCAGAAATGTAAGGGTTACAAAGTTGAAACCTGATACACACATGGACAGTGGGTTGATGTTATCGGGCTTAGGGCCCAGTACTCGTGGACGTAAATTCCTTGATAGGTTTTATGTTGCCATGTTACCATGTTACCTGGTAAGCTAGAATTCAAAATATTTCAGTACTATGGGTCTGACTCTAATAGGGCTGCAGCGTCATCTGACAGCTCTAGTTTTTTTCTGAAAACAAAACAAAAATATATATATAATATTGCCTTTTTCCAATCACAACACTTCACTGTCTTTTGCTTTGTTGTCTGCTGGTTATGTTTTTGCAAACAGTGTTGATCCAGATCAGACTCTAGGAGTAGTCTGATCTGGTTCTACACTGTTTGCCTGTATGCAAAAGTATTTTTAAGATTCAGTAGATGACATACTTTAGCAGACAACATTTTCATATGTAGTTTTTCTCGGTATCTTAAAGTTTAAATATTTTTTACAGGCTGAGCTTGGTCTAGACAAGCCCCACAGAGATGCTATGTTCAGTCTTCCACCAGAGAAAAAATGGCAAATCTACTGCAGCAAAAAACAGGTAAATTATCGACCCTTAAACGGCCAATCACGACATTTACAGAAGTCAGTTTCAAATTTATTTTTCAGAGAAAATAAGGCTTGAAATTATCCCCCCCCCCACCTCGAGGGATAGGTGGGGGATAGCGGGGGTAATTGCCCTCTGTGTTAACCCACAGTGCCAGGTTAATGCGGGGGTTTTGATATTATGCAAATATACCCCCAGTGGAATGAACTATTATAAACAGCGGGGCTTTGACCTTCTGGAGGTCCCCCGCAGTGCAGGGCTTCTAGCAGGGCTGTGAAAAGTGAAAAGTCATTGTCCCCGCTATCCCCGTAGGTGGGGGGGGGGCAGTGGTTACAAATGACTGGTGCATTACATGTGCAGCATCTGCTGTACAGACAGTACATATAGAATGTCAAGCCTTATTTTTCCTGAAAATAAAATTGATGTCTGCACTGTTAATTTACTTGGTCCTTTAAGGGTTAAGACTGCCCAACGCCTTTTTTGTTGTGACTGCATGTTAAGCATGGCATATTCTAGGAGTCCAGTTTTCCATCCATTTGTTCATCCTTTTGCTCATTTGTTCATCAAACCATCAGCATTGTAACCACCCTAGCCTTCAATGTAATGTTCAAGTTCATTTCTCAATAACTGTAAGAGCTTCATTATTGATACTTGGTACAAACTTGCATCTAGGGATTTCAACCCATATTTGACTTGACTATATTTCATGGTTCACTGACTTAAAATGTGAGCTTCTATGTCAACCCAGGCATTCACTCTAATGTTGAAGTCCATTTCTCAAGAATTATAAGAGCTTCATTAATGACTTATATTTTGAGTGGCAACTTAATGCAAGCATCCATATTTGACCTTGACCTACATTTCATGGTTCACTGACTTTGTGACACCCAAAAGATGCCCCCGTTATGCCTCCTAGCAGTAACCCTCAGTGGCTCGAACTTCCTCTGTCTCGAACAGAACAGGTGTTCGAGCCATTGAAGTTCGACTGTATCACCAATTTTCCACGAAAAGCAGTCATAGGTTTGTCTTTTTCATAACGTTTTCCAAATAAGCAAAAACCTCTTTATAACATTGTTTATTATAACACAGTTTAGGATATAACACAGTTTAAAGATGGATGGACCCCTAAAGGTATAGATTATATAGAAAGATGACCACAACTGGTCATTTTTCTACATTATCTATACATATTTGTTTTGACCGCAACATCTAAGTGTTATAAGAAGTTTGGGGTGTGAGTAAGTGAGTGAGTGTTTGAGTTTTATGTCTCACCAACAGCTAAGGTCATAAGGAGACAAGGACCTCGGTTTAAAGACTCATCTGAAAGTCTGGAGAAGCCTGGGATCTATCCTGCAAGCCCTGGTCTTCAAGGTGAGTAATATAACCACTACACCACAGAGGCTTCCAATGAGTTACGAACCTAAGTATTGGGATAGATAAGCCTAAACAAATAGTGCAGACCCAGATCAGACTGCTCCTGAAAGAGCAGTCTGATCAAGGTCTACACTGTTTGCCATTCTGTCTGCACTTTTTGGACCTCTTGCTGGTTTGCGAAACAAATTTGTTAAAATTTTAGGAGAAATACATTAAGTCGTCAGGGTGTCCAAATTTTTAGGATTTTTACAGTGTGAATATTTAATTTTATGGCTACTTCAAATCTTCATTAACCCATTGCATGCAGTAAACACCTAAAGGGGTACCTTGGCAAACAGTGCAGGCCCAGATCAGAAGCCGCGTTCTGAATGCGGCGTCTGGTCAGGACCTGCACTATTTGCTAACAATTTTCCGTCAAAAATAGAATAAACACGAAAAAAATGGCACTCCTTATATGACAAATGGACTTGTTCAATATAAAACAGATCACAACAAGAGCATGTCCAAAAAAGATATTTTTTTTTTGTCTTCACCATTAGTATCTCAGTTCACTAAAATTGGGACATGATCTATACACCTTACATAGGTATTTTTATAAGATTTTATATATCCTTATATGCAACAGTTAGCATGGTTATTCAGAGTAAGTATTCAGTTGGTAATATTGCCATTATATGATGCGATCAAGCTACAGGAAGCCCAGCCCAGCTTATAAACAGATTACCTTTTCATTTTTAGCTCGCCTGGGAAGAGCTATTGCACAACCCCTGGTGTTGCGGTGGTGGCTTTAGAATTAGCGTCTGCATTCACATTTACGTTAAAGTTTTTTTATGAGCTCATATTTTCCATAACCATATAATGGATTTGGTTCATGTTTGGTATGATGATAGATGTTGGTCCAAAGTTGTTTTTATGCCCCCCGATAATCTTTGATTCGGGGGGCATATAGTATTTGCCCTGTCTGTCTGTCTGTTTGTCTGTCTGCATGTCACAAAAACTTTAACTTTAATCATAACTTCAAAAGTATTTGACCTTGCCCCATGAAACTTCACACAATATTCACCATCACAAGGGCTACATTTTGACCAAGGCCCATAACTCATTGGTCACCTATAGTGACAGCTCTTGTTTTGGGGGGGGGGGGGGGTTATTCATAACCCTGCCCATACCTATGGCCTCAAGGCCAAGTTCATGAACTTAGAAATTTTTATGTAAAAGTTTTTTTTTAGAAATGTTTGTGTTATTATGTTAACAACTTTTTTAACACTCATATTTTCCAAACCATATAACAAATTTGGTTCATATTTGGTGAGTTGATATAGGTCCAAAGTTTCATTCAACAATACTCTTAGGCCATGCCAATCACCTCAAGGTCAAGGTCAAAGACGTAAAAAAAAAAAATTATGTTCAAGTTTTTATAGCTCATATTTTCCAAACCATATGATGGATTTGGTTCATATTTGGTATGATCATAAGTTATAGGTCAAAAGTTCTATTCAGCAGTTCCACACCCATCACTCAAGGTTAAGGTCACAGACTTAAAAGTTTTATGTTAAAGTTTATTCAGAGATCACATTTTCCAATATGATGGAATGGATTTGGTTCATATTTGGTATGATGATAGAGGTGCAAAGGTTTATTAAATAATTCCCCCAACTGTGCCCATGGACTCAAAGTAACTTTGCCTGGCGAGCTATGCTTTCACATGATAGCGCTTGTTGGGGAAAGAAAGAGTGGTAGCTTATTTTAGTTAATTTTCTGGCTTTTTTCTCCCAAGTTCTTTTATGTTGGTTATGGCCACTTACAATCATTTTGAGTTTAAGCTGATTCTCTTTGAAGCTGATCTGTCAGTAATACTTGTACAGAATCCTTGATGTTATCAAATGAACCTTCAAAGTCAGTCACACTGATGGAGCTGTCTGTCCAGTTATAGGAACAGTTTGTAATTAGGGCCCCGCACTGAAAGTGTGGGTGCCCTATAGTAATCACTCTGTCCGTCCGTCTGTCTGTCTGTGTGTCTGTCCGTCCACAAATTTTTCCTACTCCTCTGATAGCGCTGCCGGGGCCCTAGTCAGTTTCACTGACAGCTCTAGTTAGGTTTCAGCTTTGTAGAACTCTGATGTTCACTACTTACCCCTTTTTGTACCAAATGGAATCTTCCTCCTTATATATAGCAGGAGGCCAGTTCAAAATTCAGGGGTTTCAGGTTGTGTTATCTTTAAAATTTATTTGAAAAATGGCTGAACTTTTTGCAAACAGTGAAGGCCCTGATCAGAAGACGCGTTCTGCGGCGCCTGATCTGGCCTGGTCCCAGTTTAGGGGTTTCTGGTACAAAATGGGTTAATATAGGCAACATTCTTCATTGAGATTGGTCTACCGTCATTCTCTCCCTTCCACAGATTCAAGAAGGGCAGTTGTCAGTTTCAGGCAAAAGTACACTATACTGGCTAACTGCTTAAGTATAAGCCTGCCAAGGAAATGTGGTTGGTAAAATGACCAGCTCCATATAGGCATTTTCAATTTAACCCTTGTCCTGCTGAGCCCGGATATGTCTGATCTTTCAAACAATGCAAATCCAGATCAGATGGCTTCTGAAGAAGCCATCTGATCAGGATCTTCATTGTTTGTCATTCATTTTATGAATCTGTTGCAATAATTTGCATCAAGTATTCTGATTGGTTGATATTCAGTAGTGGGTGTGGCATATTTAAATATTCAGCAGGACAAGGGTTAAGGAGTACATGTATTTATTATATCTTTACTTATTGTGTAGACCTTGAACAGACATGGCAGAAATAATGTGACAACTGATCATTGTCTGTACATACTTTGCAATTGCACCGCAATCCATTTATATCGCTTTTAGGCTAGACTTTTGAATCTGTCCACCACTGTTTACTGACTTTAGTAAGTTAGGAGTAGGTCACTGATGGTTAGGGTTAGGTTAGGTAAAGGTTAGGATTAGAATTAGGTTAGGTTAGTCAGGTCGTTAGGGTTAGGGTAAAGAGTAAGGGTTAGGGTTAGGTATTATGAAGTGGCGGGCAGATTCTAAAGTCGCTCCCATTTTTGGGGGGTGGGGTTTAAAGCAGAAACAGTGATAACCTGCTATATACCCAAATAAAAATGAATAGATTATGTAGAAAAATTACCATTTATGGTCCTTTTTGTCGCGCCTGCTATTAGCATGGCACAATATAGGCGCCCGGTTTTCCGTCCGTTCGTCAAGGCGTCAACATTTGCGACCACCCTAGCGTTCATCCTAAGGTTCAAGTTTATTTCTCAAGAACTATAAGAGCTTCATTAATGATACTTGGTACGCACTTGTATCTGGGGATCGCAACTTAAATGCAAGCATCCATATTTGACCTTGACCTACATTTTATGGTTCACTGACTTTGTAAAATATTGCAACCACCCTAGCGTTCACCCTTAGGTTCAAGTTTATTTCTCAAGAACTATAAGAGCTTCATTAATGATACTTGATACAAACTTGTATCTGGGGATAGCAACTTAAATGCAAGCATCCATATTTGACCTTGACCTACATTTTATGGTTCACTGACTTTGTAAAATATTGCGACCACCCTAGCGTTCACCCTGATGGTCAAGTTTATTTCTCAAGAACTATAAGAGCTCCCTTAATGATATTTGGTACAAACTTGAATCTGTGGATTTCAACTTAAACGCAAGCATCCATATTTGACCTTTACCTAAATTTCATGGTTCACTGACTTTGTAAAATATTGCGACCACCCTAGCGTTCACCCAAATGTTCCAAGTTTATTTCTCAAGAACTATAAGAGCTTCATTAATGATGCTTGGTACAAACTTGTATCTGGAGATGGAAACTTAAATGCAAGCATCCATATTTGACCTTGACCTACATTTTATTGATCACTGACCTTGTAAAATATTGCAACCACCCTAGCATTCACCCTGATGGTTAAGTTCATTTCTCAAGAATTATTACAGCTTAATATATGATACTTAGTACAAGCTTGCATTTAAGAATGGCAACTTTTGTGTAAGCATCTATGTTTGACCTTGGCCTAGATGTCATGGTTCACTGACTTGGCACCCCCACAGGCGCGACATAGCCTTCTTGTTTTCTATATAATCTATACATTTTTGGATCTACCTTGAAACTATGTTATATTCATTTCTTTGATTTGAGGTTTAACGTCCCCGTCAACACTGTAAAGGTCATTTTGGAGACGTTGCTTCCAATTTTGTGGGACTTTTACCCGACATTGAGATGAAATTACATCTCAAGCCCTGTCGCCCAATGAAACCAATAGGGTTTATTAGCATGGACGGTCCGCCTCACACCGCGGTTCCTGGACAGGCTTAGATCCTCTAAGCCGTTTACCAGTACTAGTGTGCGGGCCGGAATCAGCTCTGCGTGGAAGCATCATGCAGCCCATATACTTCTTCAAGCCCCTATGGGCGGGGATGTTATATTCAAAATGTGTTTTAATGAAAAGTGTTATAAGGAGGCTAAGGCATCCTTTTTCTAAGATGTAAGCTACAAATTGGTAAATATGTTAAATTGAGGCAAAATTTGTTAAAAAAAAAACTAGGTCCTCCGAATGACTAAAAACTAAATGATTTAAACTACTTTAACGCTCTGTCATTTTGTTTTCTTTTTCATCATGCCTTGGGGACAAACCCGTAATTATTTTCTTTCCTCTTTTGGTGTTTTTTCTCTTCCTTTGTAATAGCAATCAATATGATTCAGCTTATCCCTTTCACCCCTTCAGAAGAAAAAGACAGTTATCTGAGCTTGAGTATCTGAGCAAACAGCATGGGCGCAGCTAGAAGAAAATCAGTTGTATGCAAACCAAAGAAAATACTAAAAATAATAACTCTGTTTACCAAATGGGGACCACACTTACAGGAAAGAATTTGCTCCCTAAAGGGAGCAAATTCTTTCCTGTAAGTGCGGTACCCATGGCAAAGGAGGAAACTATGCTAGCTAATAAATAGTGTTGTGTATATCCTAGACACATACAGTTTTTCTTCTTCTTCTTCTTCTTCTTCTTCTTCTTCTTCTACTTCTTCTTCTTAATATTATTATTATTGTTTTGTTCCTCTTCTCTCTGCTTATTTTTCTTCCTCTTGTTCTTCTTCTAATATTCTTCTTCTTCTTGTTCTTCTTCTTCCTCTTCTATTTCTTCTTCTTTTTCTTCAATGTCTATTTTTATGTTTGTATAATCTGTATGCAAGTGCGTATCTGCATACGGGTAGCTACGCCCCTGAACAGTGTAGATCCTGATTAGATGTCTTATAATGAGTCATCTCACCGGGATCTACACTGTTTTGCCATTCTGTGTTTTGTGTTTTGATAGAAAGACTTTTTTGTTGCAATAGAAGTGGCCAGATTTAGACAAGGATTTAGGAATCTACTGGAGAAACTCGGGGGTGAAAGGGCTTTAGCTCTCGGACATTCGATATCTGTCTAAAGTAATTGCTGGGCAATCTTGGAGCGCTCTTTGGGGAATCGGTCCAATAGATGAGTCAGTAACCCATTTTGAACGGAATAGAATCTATAGATGTAGTAGAGTCCCGGTTTGAAATTTAGAGGTGTAGGGTTTAGTTCCGGGGTTGAGTTATTGTTTAGAAATCAATTTAGAAAATGGCTCACTTTTTGCAAACAGTGAAGGCCCTGATCAGACGCTGCATTTTGCAGCGTCTGATCTAGGCCTGCACTGTTTGCTAGTTTATTTTTCCCATCTAAAATGGTTTAACCCTTATCTTGCTGTTCACGACAAACCCTATCTTTGGAAACAGTGTAGATCCAGATCAGCCATCTGATCAGGATCTACACTGTTTGGCATTCAGTTTATGAATTTGTAGCAATAAATTGCATCAAGTAATTTGATTGGTTGATAGACAGAAATGGGTGCGGCTTAAATGAATATTCAGGAAGATAAGGGTTAATGTTCAAGCACAGAGAGAAAAAATTGACAATGGTTGCATAGATACCACTGCTAAATCTGTCTCTCTTAAAATATTTCCTGGCAAAACACCAGTTCTAGACATGCAATAACCATAAATTCCGGTTAGCAGAGACACTTGACAATTCTGTAACAAATTACTTTTTGAACACTTTTGTCAATGTGTTCTAGTCAGTCTATACCAGTCATAAAGACATTTATCAAGACCACAAACTATAATTTCCTGCATATGTTCCTATGTACTCACTTGAATTGTATGACTTATGTTCTGGGAAATGTCATAATGTCATTATATCTCCCCTTACATATATGTAAGGGGAGCTATATTGTTTTCACTTTGCCATTTTCTGTCATAAGACGTTTTTTTGAGCTCAAAATTGAGCCGAACTGCTATACCTATCCATATAATGCTTATATCAAATTATGAGTATTGATCTGGAATAGAACCAATTACAACAAAATGTTTCACTTTGTGGATAATTATCCAGTAATTAACGATTAACTGCTTCATTTAATTAACATTGAGCCGGTGAAATTGCTGCGGATTGTATTAGTAGGCGGGAACCAAACAATCGGTTTCCCAATTGACTCAGATCTATAAATAGCTCACGAGTCTTGCTTCGTTCAGGTTCCCTACTTTCCGTTAGGCTAGTCGTAGAGGTTTCGATTCCTTCCGTCTGCGTCCGGTTGACGGCGGGCGCTGTCGAATGATTTACAGAGTATAAATATAGAATCAAGTCGAGAGCGCGTATTTATATCATTCTTGCTTTTTATGTTGCAAGTGCTTTGTGCTGATAAGAATATATATAAGTTAACAGATTAGCTCTTTGAGTCCACCATTGTGTCAAGCCAAGAATTTGTTTCCATAACTCGTAAATCATAAGAGCTATAATGGTCATGTGCATATACTTCAGGTCATGTGCTCTTGAAATGAGGTCACATCTCTGGACTTAAGCCCGGGCAGGCGCAACACAGCCCTCCTTAAGATTAAGAGTTTTTTTTTTTTAAATTAAGTTTTATTACTAATGTAAAAATGGTAGGTTACTGATGAGGCTTTAGTAGCTGAAACTGCGCAGTCTGACCCACTTCTGGTCTTTAGAATACGTTCATTGTTCTTAAGGGATACTCCTTTTATTCTTTATTTACAGTGTAAGAGCTAGATTTAACATGATTTGCCAAAGTATGGGGTGGGGGTGGGTAGGTAAGGGGAGATATCTGTATTCTATCGAATACTCCCTTCTAGTTTTATATTTTCGACATGTAATACGTTTAATATCACATGTTAAACCCTGAAAATGCCTCAAACTTACAATGCAGATGGCATTTTATTTGTTTCCTTACTTTTCAGAAAAAAGAAAATGAGGCTTGACATTTCATGTGAATTGTGTGCTTGGTAGATGAGTCCCATGTAATGTCTTGCATTATTTTTATTCAAAATAAGAAAAATACCTTGTAAATGCCCTCTATTAATTGTGACTTTCAACCATGTAGACTGATATGGATACCTATGCAAACAGTGTAGATACTGATGAGATGACTCATAAAGAGCCATCTCATCAGGATCTACACTGTTTGCCATTCTGTTAATGTTTTTGACTAAAACTCCTATTGTCAATGGTTCAGGGATGGATTACATCCATGTTGTTGTATTTTACACTAATGTTGCATCATCAGCATAAAGAGTAATATTTAAGTTCAAGGTAAGAGATCACTTGGTCTGTCCTGGCTATGGGTCTGAGCCTCTCTCAGGTCCCCTGTGAGCTGCCAAGTACTGCTAAAGAAGGTCAGATGTTTTTTTTTCTCCGGGTTCTCCATTTTTCGCCAACCCCTGATTAAGGATTGGCTTGAAATAAGCAAAATAATCTTGAAAGGGATGTGAAACCCAAATCAAAGTACATAGGAGCTGGCACGTTAGCACCGAGCCCTTTGCAGTCACCAGATAATGTTTAACAAATGTGCATGACAAACCAACTATTGTATTTACCATATGTTTTTGGACAGAGGCCTGAGGAAACCGGGTAGACCCTGATGAGATGCCACAGATAGTGGCATCTCATCTGGGTCTATATGTTTGCCACTCATCCTGCTACTTTTAGACATGACATTGGGTGGTAAATACTTGTTCAAATTTTAGACCAAGTGTGTTAAGAAGGTTATCTTGCATCAAGCTACCCCATGGTCTCCTCTACATATCTACGAGCGGCAATTCAGCAGACGACAAATTGATGATATTTTCTTATTTTTCCCTGAAAACAGATTTTGACAATTCATGCAAGTTGTCTCCATAGGAGACAATTTGCATGAACTGTCAAATCTTGTTTTCTAGGAAAAATCCTATGGAGACAATTTGCATGGACTGTCAAAACCTGTTTTCAGGGAAAAATAAAAAAAAAATATTTCAAAATGACGTCTGCTGAAAAAAGATTACCCAGCATGCAAAGCTTTACACGCCAGTGAGAATGCACTTAATGCACAGGCTTGTCTGAGTCATTGCTGCACCCCCATGCAATAAGTACCTCTTTATCTCATGATAATGAAACCTGAGTTACATGCCCTTGTTTTGGATATGGAACTTTTGAGTTATCTGCACTTCTATTTCAGGACAAGGATGAGGCATGGCCTGACTTCTACATTGAGAGAATCAACACTATGACCAATGTAAGTGGAATGTGATGTCATTGATGAGTTCACCACATCCTCTTTATAGCACTGTTTGTTATAAGATGGTTTTGGATGTAACAAGGTTAAGCAGAATGGATACACCTTCACAGCAAAAGTATTTTTGCCATCCATGTTAATAGGGTTCAACTCTTAACATTCTGCATGCTGGGTATTTTTTCGCAGCAGACGACATTTTGAAATATTTTTCTAATTTTCCCAGAAAACAGGATTTGACATCTCATGCAAATTGTCTCCTATGGAGACAATTTGCATGAGATGTCAAGTCCTGTTTTCTAGGAGACAATTTGCATGAGATGTCAAATCCTGTTTTCTGGGAAAAATTAGAAAAATATCAACAATTTGTCGTCTGCTGATTTTGCCTAGAGAGTGGTAAAGGTTAAAGGAAAGAATTTGCTCCTGAGGAGCAAATTTAATTCTTTCCTTTAACCCTTTTTGTACCAAATGGAATCTTCCTCCTTATATATAGCAGGAGTCCATTTCAAAATTTAGGGATGTCAGGTTGTGTTTTCTTCGAAATTGATTAGGAAAATGGCTGAATTTTTTGCAAACAATGCAGGCCCTGAACAGACGCCGCATTCTGTGGCGTCTGATCTGGGCCTGCACTGTTTGCCAGGGTACCCGTTTTGGGGTTTCTGGTACTAAATGGGTTAAGAGTTAACCCTATTTCTGTGGGACAGAGCTTATAGAAAAGCGAACAAGAATTTCATAAAGTTGTCTCCCCTTGAAAAATAGCAGAAAAATCTGCCAGGTGTTAAATTCCCATTCACCTTGAAAGATGGAGCCCAAAAAGTATAGATTATCTAGAAAAAAAAATTTTCTACATAGAGGATCTTACATGAGTGCTCATGTATTATTGAATTTATTAAACGAGTTGAGGAAAAGGGATAAAATGCGAGGCTTTGCCGAGCATTTTATCTCTTTTCCTCAACGAGTTTAATAAATTCAATAATGCATGAGCACGAATGCAAGATTCTATTTATCATATGACATTTAAAATGCATTTTATTCACGTTTGTTTAAAAAAATGTCAATATTCCGCCATTAGTAAACACGACGTCGTTAAGGACGTCGTACATGCAACGTTACGGGACGTATCTACCTAATTTGCATATTTAATCCACTAGTGGATTATCGAAAATATTACATGGCGTTATTACGCTCTCAGACGTGACGTCATATGATAAAATTGGATATAGCATGATTGTTGGCCGGCTTTGGTTGCTTAGTTGGATGCACGCCAGACTGATGATCTCATTCCACGCTGGATTTGCAACAGTCTTTCTTAGAGATTGATCCTGAAATCTTTTCTATGGCCATTCTCTCTCCCTTCTGCTGATTCAAGTTGGACAGTTGTAATTTTCTGGTGAAAATATTGTGCACTATACTGGTTAACTGCTTATGTATGATCCTACCCAGGAAAAGTGTTGGCAGGTAAACTAAATGGCAAACCAAACTGAAAATTGTGCTTGTTTAACTAAAAGGATTTACTCTTTGGATACAAACAACTGGCCTAGTAGGCAGCCTCAGTACCTCAGTGGTTAGCCGTTCGACTTATGATCGAGTGGCTGTGGGTTTGAATCCGGCCACCGGAAATGAGGTGTGGCCATGGGCAAGACACATAATGCCATTGCCCCATTCCACCAAGGTGTAAATGGGTATCAGTAGTGTAAAGTCACCTCCTGTCTCTTTCGGGCGAGATAACATCCGGAATGATTCAAATAAGCTTAAAGCTTTCATTGCAATCGAACTAAAGTAAATTTGGCTTTTAGTATAATACTGCAAATTGTTTCTGAGGAAGAAATTGATTTTGACACAATAATAAAAAGGTCATAAAAGATAAGCTAACACAGATAATAGACAATTTGTAGTCACTCAAATACTTCCAAAATAATAGAACAACAATTTGAAACTTTATCTGTCTCCTTAGCTTTTACCAACATTGGTGCTACCATTAACCCTTCTCTTGCTGAATATTCATTTTTAGCCACACCCATATGTCTATCAACCAATCAAATTACTTGATGTAATTTATTCCTACAAATTCATAAACTGAATGCCAAACAGTGTAGATCCTGATCAGATGGCTTCTTCAGAAGCCATCTGATCTGGATCTACACTGTTTGCAAAGATGGAGGTTGTCGTGAACAGCAAGATAAGGGTTAAAATCCTAAAATATCAAACTCCTTGAGGACTTGCTGTTATTCTCCTAAAATTTTAACAAATTTGTTCCGGTCAAAAAAGTGCAGAAGGAATGGCAAACAGTGTAGACCCTAATCACACTGCTCCTTCAGGAGCAGTCTGATCTGGGTCTGCATTGTTTGCTTAGGCCTGTCACGCCCATTACTTAGGATCATTATGGTAATGTGTCTAAGTCATGACTAAATGTTACTCTAAACCCTTTAAGCACTAAGCTTGTTTATCAGACATTATCAAATTTTTTTCAGTGAAAATAAAGTTTGACATTATATGGAGGCAGATGATTCACATGAAATGTCAGACCTTATTTTTCCTTTAAAAAGGATGTCTTGGAGCAGAAATAAGAAATTAATATATACCCCTGTATATAAAGTGGGGCTTAGAGGGGTGTTCATTCCACGGATTTGTTATCGTGATGACATTTCCTGGCACCCTAAATTTTGATATGGACTTGCTTTAGTGAGGAATGTTATATTCAGAAGAAAAAGAGTTGAAGGCTATAGCATTAAATAGAGTTTTATACCTGGAGATTTTACGCCCCCGCCCATCGGGGCCTGGAGAAATAGATTGGGCGGCCTGGTGCTTTGCTTCCGCGCAGAGCTGAAACCGACCGAACTTGAGTACTGGTAAACAGCTTAGGTCTTAGCCTGCCCAGGAAAAGTGATGCGAGTTGGACCGCTCCTTCAACCCTAGCGGTTTCTATGGGCGGTAGGGCTTGAGATGTCATTTCAACTCAATGTCAGGTAAAAGTCCCCAAAAATCGGAAACAACGTCTCCAAAATGACCTTAGTTGTGTTGACAGGGATGTAAAACCTCAACAAAAAGGAAAAAAAAACTGGAGATTTTAAGATCCTAATAATTTGGACACTATGGACTTATTGTGATTCTCCTGGAGTATTTACATTGTTTCACAATCCAGCAAAGAGTCCAAATGGTGCATACTGAATGACAAACTGTGTAGACCCAGATCAGAATGCTCCTCGAGAAGCAGTCTGATCTGGGTCTGCACTGTTTGCTTAGGCCTATCTGTCCCAATACTTAGGATCATTTGGGTATGTTGTGTCCAAAGTTGGAATCGGTAGAATTCCGGAATTGTCCTACGTAAAGTAGGAATTCTCTGCATACTACCTTACTTCAGGAATCGTACCAATTCTCAATTTGCACAGAACATAATAGCATCATCTGAACTTTTCATTGTCTAGCCAATTAACTTGATGCCTTTCCATTTACCCATTTTGTATCGGAAACCCCAAAATGGGTACAGTGGCAAACAGTGCAGGCCCAGATCAGACGCCGCAGAACGCGGCGTCTGATCAGGGCCTACACTGTTTGCAAAAAGTTCAGCCATAAAATTTGAAGAAAATACAACCTGACATCCCTTAATTTTGAAATGGACTTCTATATGTAAGGTGGAAGATTCCATCTGGTACAAAAAGGGTTTATCAATGCAGTGTTTTTAACTCATTTAACTCATATGACAGTAAGAATATTCCACATACAACAGTAAGTATCTTCCATCTGATAGCTAAAGAGCAGCCCTCTTCCATTTAAAGAGATGTCAGGTTTGTTTCATTTGTGGTAAGTTTTATGAAAATCTCTGTATGTTAAGCAAAAAATGTAGACCCAGATCAAGGTCCCATCTCCATTATAACATAGCTGTTGATGCAAGATCAAGATAAAACACATACAAATACAAAAAAAAATTCTATATTAACCTTTTTTGTACCAAATGGAACCTTCCTCCTTATATACACCAGGAGTCCATTTCAAAATGAAGTTAATTAAATTAAAGTTGCTCTTTTTGGATAAACTGCCACTATTTGCAGCCCAGAAGCACTTAACTTATGTCTTCTTGTGTGTTTGCTTGACCATGGCATAAAAAGACATAAAAAGCCTAAACCTGAACAAATGAATGAACGAACGAACAAAATTAAGGGGCGTCAGATTGTGTTTTCTTTAAAATTTATTTGGAAAACTGCTTAACTTTTCGCAAACAGTGTAGGCCCTGATCAGATGCCACGTTTTTTAGCAGCGTCTGATCTGGACCTACACTGTTTTTAAGGGTACCCGTTTTGGGGTTTCTGTACAAAATGGGTTAAGACCACCTTTGGGACTGTTCAAAAAATTGTCCTTTAGACCACTTTTGAACAGTCACTATGCTGGTCTCATACTAGAAAACACTGGGTGTAGAAAACACAAGAAAGAATAATCGAAACCATCTAAATATGCTTTTAAAAGCAGAATTAGTCTTCGCTGATCACAACAACCCCTGCTTTTGCAAACAGCGAAGATCCTGATCAGATGGCTTCTTCAGAAGCCATCTGATCAGGATCTACCCAAGGACACACCTCGATACCGGGTGCCGGATTCGAACGCACAACCTCTCGATCATGAGTCAAATGTGTTAACCACTGTGCTATCGAGGCTGAGGATACACTGGTTGACATTCAAGTTGTGAATTTGTAGGAATAAATTACAGCAACTACTCCTAATTGGTTCAAAGTCTGAAATGGGTGTGGCTTAATTTAATATTCAGCGGGATAAGGGTTAATTTTTGCTGATCTTGACATTGGGGTTTCACAGAACAACGAAATAGGGGATTGGAATCAAATGTTCAATATTTCATATCTTTTCAGATTTTCAGCTATGACCCTGAAGAGATGGAACAAAGGGAAAAAATTATAGAGAACTTACAGATTGCTCTACGGACCCAACCTATGAGGTATTATCAGCTTCTGTTTCCCGGGATGTCATATAGGCTGCTTTTTGATACTGTTTAACTATATACATCACATGAACAAGTCTATGAACATGAACAAGACCCCCTAAACCCCAATTTATTTCGAGGAAACTGGAGTTTACAGGGGTATACATTATTTTTCTTATTTCTGCTCCAAGACATAGGTTATGGGTATTCATTAGCACAGCCTCACTGAGGCAGTTCTAATGAGTACCCACAACCTATGTTTGCAGAATATATAAGAAAAATACCACAGATTTTCATCAGAAAAGTAGCCATTTTAGAGATGTGAAAGTGCAATATGTGGCAAAAGTGTGATTTGCGAAAATTGAAAACTTTCTAGACCAAATATAGAAGCCTCCTTGGTGTAGCGGTTAAGTTTCTTGCTTCATAAATCAGGGGTCATGGATTTGATTCTGGGATTGTCTGAGTCTTCAAACCAAGGTCTCCTGTCAGTGGGATGTAAAATACACACACACACACAAATCAAAAACAGTCAAGCTTCTTAACCTTTACCCTGCTGTAGGCGACAAGCCCTATTTTGCAAACAGTGTAGATCCAGATCAGATGGCTTCTTCAGAAGCCATCTGATCTGGATCTACACTGTTTGGCATTTAGTTTATGAATTTGTAGCAGTAAATTGCATCAAGTAATTTGATTGGTTGATAGACAGAAATGGGTGTGGCTTAATTGAATATTCAGCAGGTTAAAGGTTAACCCATTGCATGCGAGACACCCCTAAAATGGTACCTTGACAAACAGTGCAGGCCCAGATCAAATGCCGCAGAATGCTGCGTTTGATCAGCCCTGCACTATTCGCTTACAGAATTTTCCATCAAAAATAGAATAAAAAGAAAAAATAAGCCTGACACTCCTTATATGACAAATGGACTTGTCAAACATATAGCAATGGAAGAGTCCACTAGTATACAGTGGGTTAATGCAAACATTTGAAAAAGTGACAAAACTCATTCATACCTGCCAACTTTTCAAATTTTTCATGGGGGAGATTCTGCGTGTCACGGCATTTTACGATGGAATAAAGCGCGGCAAATACTTTCCCCAAAATTTCCATGGGGAAGATTTTTTTTCAAACTAGCAGACACACTCCAGTCCACTTGTACAATCAGAAAAATTGCATGTTTACATTTTATGTATTATCCAATAAATCACTGGTATAATACTTAAGCTTCAATAATTAACAGTATTTGCAATAACTTAAGATTGTCTGAATACATGATCTGTCTGAAATTAGGTTCTTTTACTCAGAAACAGTTTTCATGCAATTGCAAGGAGTGCTTAATGTCTGACTAAAACAGCCTTTATTCTGCAAAACAATTGTTTCTGAAGTGTTAGAACACTCATTACCAAATAATAATACAATTCTTAGTTTGAGAGATAAAAACTACGATTTTTCGTAGTCACGAAAATATGTGACATTGCTCATTCATAGGTAAATATTTACTATCATTACATCTGTTATACCTGTTATACCTGCGGCCACACCCTTAAGTGCAGCCTAGGGGTTAAGCGACCGAGTCATTGAAACCCCATGTATTTCCTGTAGATGTCTGTTGATGGCGTTCTTGAATCCGTTGACCGTATCACAAGAGATTACTGTTTCCGGCAGCCGATTCCAGGCGTTAACAACACGCTGAGTAAAGAAGTTGTGTCTTGTGTTGAGTCTCGAACGAGGTTTATTAAGCTTCAAGGAGTTTCCTCTTGTTGTAGATGAGTTAAGCATGAACAGACTATTCCATGGAATGCCTTCTTTTCCTTTAAGTATTTTGAAAGTTTCAATGAGATCACCTCGATGCCTTCGCAATTCTAATGTTGTGAGATTCAAACGCCTTAATCTTTCATGATAAGGTAAATGTGACAGTTCAGTAATCAGCTTAGTAGCTCTATGCTGGACTTGTTCAAGAAGCTCAATATCTTTGATCAAAGACGGATTCCATGCTTGAATACAATATTCCAATTTCGGTCTAACTAGGGACTTATATAATTTCAAAATGGTAACCTTGTCTCTGGATATAATATGCATACATGTGATAAGTTTGCGATGACCATGCTGGAGATTGGGTTTTCATTTCCTGGAGATTGGGTTCTCCTTCCTGGAGACTATTCGACGACAAGTTTGACACATCAATTTGATGTTTTTTTTTAGGTGAAATTGGAAAAAAAGTAAAAATAATCAAAGAAAAAAAGTGCAGCTCATTTCAGTTTTGTCTATTTTACTCTTAAATAGAACAAAATTTAAACAAAAGTATATATAGTAAAACTCTTATATTAAGACCACCTTTTGGACTTTCAGGGCCTGACTTGCCCACCGGGAAAGTAAAATATTTTTGCAGTTGCCCAGCTCAAAATCCTACTTGCCCAGGATTTTGAATTCAAAGTGGGGTGGATGCGGGGGGATAATGGTGACGACGATGACGACCAACATTTACAAATATAATCCAAGGTTTCTATCAAGTTTCAAGCACAACAACTTTCCATTAGGGTCTAGTTATTTCATGTTTGTGTTTCCCTTTGGTGTCTCTGATGGGGGCTATGGGTTAATTGTATTGATTCCTGATCATTCCCATCACTTCTATTTATTTCCCTCTGTGCGGTAATACGGTAGAAAATACTGTAGTTGTCACAGACAATAACGGTACTTTTTAAGTTAATTGCTGACATGTCATAACACCTTAATCGATTAGCAATTTAAGATACAGTTATATAAACTCATTTAGCTTGACATGCATAAATATCACGAGCTGCAGCCCGTATACATGTAAGTGTCAGGGCAGCGAGATAAGAGATTAAAAAAAATACAGTTTAGTTTACAATTTAATTATCAACCCACAAAAAGAGGACACCCTCCATCCAAAATGAGCCCAAACTCTCACACCCGCCCTACAAGCAAGTTCAGTGCTAACATCAAAGTTTTTCGCCATCCAAATCGCCGTCCACAAACCACCGCTACCATTTTTTCGACCCGCGATCGGTAAATGACGTAATCTGACCCCAGCAACCATGTCATTGTTTTATTTTAATGGGGTGGTTCTCTTTCATAAAAACCGTTTGGAACCAGTAAAAAATTTTTTCTCGAAAGCTAAATGGTTGTGGGTAGAGATGGATAGAAAACAGCGCTTTTCACATCCCCGAAATTTCCGTGTCATTAACCAAAAACAACATACAGATGTGTTTACACAAATTTAAGCGTTCGACTTTTCCTACCAAGCGTCTGCTATTTGGCGCCAAACATAACCGTTCACGAGATAGTCGAATAGTCCGTTTTTATTATGCATACATTTTCCGTTTGACGCAGCTAATCGTCTAAGGGGCGATTAAATCATTTTCACATTGATTTTGGATTAAATTTTATGATTGGGGGAAAAACGCAAATTGGAGACATAACTTGACCATATCTTCACACCTTGTCATGCGGGACATTGTAGCGCCGGAGGTACACACTACACAAGAAATGAAAGACACGCACCGAAGATTAGCAATTATATGACAGGGATTAACAATAGTGTCATAATTGAATCGTTATAAGTACACAGATTGTTTGTCTCTTAATTGCCGACAAAGCAGGACAGGGCCGCAATTATTGTGATTTACTTACTGGTCTAGTTTTACCGTATTTAAGTACTGAACAGGCTGGCAGTTGTAGACACGATTTTATTTTGGACTTGCCCGACCGGGCGTCATTAGGTCAAAGCGCACCTACCCGGCGTGATTTCGGACTTGTCCCGGGCGACCGCGCAATGGATTTGTCAGCTCCAGGACTGTGTCATATTAATCACCCATACCCTAAAAAAGATACCTATTCCAGATATAATGATCGCTGTAACAGGTACCTTTATTAATGCGTGAATCACTTTCACATCTCAGTGCATCTTATCAGTGAATATACCGTTAAATTCCAGCAGACTGACAGCGCCGATAATTGCACCCTGCTGTGAAGTTACCCATTTAAGTTAATCTCTTTTCGAGTCAGTACCCTTACATCCCGACGGATAAAAAATGGACGGTTCAGTAAAAAAAGTGATAGGAAAATTCAGTTTCCGGGAGTTTTTGAGTTCTGTCCGGGAGCACGGGAGATCGTGTCCATTTCCGGGAGCCTCCCGGATGATCCGGGAGATATCACATGTATGAATATGGCGCTTAATCATACCTAAAGTCATATTTGCTTTCTTCACTGCACTAACACATTGTTTTGAAGGTTTCAAGTCATTTGAGATAATCACACCTAAATCAGTTTCTTCAGTAACAGGTTGTAAGATTACACCATTCATAGAATAAGCATATTGAATATTGTTATATCCGATATGGAGCACTTTGCATTTCTTCACGTTAAATACCATCTGCCAGTCTTTAGACCATTGACAAAGATTGTTTATATCTTGCTGAAGAGTTTCTAAATCTCTAGTCGATGGTACAGAACAATAAACTTTACAGTCATCAGCAAACTTCTGAATATGACTAGTTATAACTGTGTCAGTGTCATTCACAAAGATGAGAAAAAGGGTCGGTCCCAGGACAGAGCCCTGGGGCACGCCCGATAAAACGTCTTGTAGTCTAGAGTGCTCACCATTCAGTACAACCCTCTGTTTACGATTGTGCAACCATTCAGAAATCCATGCAGATATACTGCCACATATACCATGCATCTCGATTTTATGCAAAAGCCTTTGATGGGGTACCTTATCAAAGGCCTTGCTAAAATCGAGATAAATGACATCCAGAGGTTTGCCTTCATCGATTGCTTTAGTCACATCTTCTAAAAATTGTAATAAGTTAGTTAAGCAAGACTTTCCTTTGGTAAAACCATGCTGTGATTGCAGCAATAATGTACGACTGGTCAAATGAGTAACTATACTGTCACGTAAAATAGATTCCAGGACCTCACAAACTTGTGAAGTGAGGCTAATAGGACGATAATTACCAGGATCGGATTTATCTCCCTTCTTAAAGATGGGTGTAACGTTTGCGTATTTCCAGTCACTCGGTACTTGCTTCAGCTTTAGACTAAGATTAAAAATAATGCTTAAAGGTTCTGCAATATAGTCACAAAAATCCAATAAGAAGGTTGATCCTAAATTGTCAGGTCCGGGTGATTTATTTCTCTTTAACTTTAGCAAGTATTTCTTGACAAGTTCAGGTGTGATATTTATGTCTGTTAGTTTCTCTTCATTACTCCTGTTAAACTTGACATTTGAGTCTTTCATGTTTTCAACATTTTCCCGAGTGAATGACAAAGCAAAGAAGCTATTCAGTTCTTCAGCCATAAACTTTGAGTCAGAACTCACTTCACCATTTTCAGTCTTTAATGGACCAATAGTGTCCTTAACTTGTTGTTTACTTTTAACATACTTGTAGAATGACTTTGGATCCTGCTTAATATTCTCGCCAAGTTTTTGTTCAAAGCGATATACAGAGTCACGAATAAGTTCTTAAACATGAGCTTCCACTTCTTTATATCTATTGTAAGTTTCAGGTTCTCTCGTAAGTCTGAAGTTCCTATACAAATGTTTTTTCTTTCTAATTTGACGTACAATTTCCCTGGTCATCCACACTTTCTTTTCAGATTTAGCTCGCCTCTTTTTCATTGGTACATTACCCTCAATACAGTCTTCAAGAACTTTCTTAAACTCGTCCCAGGAAGAATAAGTGTCCATTCCTTCAAATTTGACTTTCCAGTCGATATTAAGACAATCTTTAATTCCATTATTATTGGCTCTTTTCCAGTCCGGTACTTCCTGTGAATTTTCTGTAACAACAGTGCTTAAGTTCATGTCTGTAATAATGATAACATGATCACTAGACCCTAGCTTACCATGACAATCTATACTGTTAATAATATTGGGGTTAGACGTTAGGACTAAATCCAATATATTGTCTTCTCTGGTGGGAAAATGTACATGTTGACACAAGAAATTGTCCATTACCAACTCCAGAAATTCAGAACTGTCTGTACTAGCGTGAAGATTCTCCCAGCTAATATTGGGATAATTAAAATCACCCATAATAACAAGATGTCTATTACTCAATTCATGAATACAATTAAAAAGTCTTTCATTATTCTCAGCAGAAGAGTTAGGGGATCTGTATACAACACCAACAACAGTCTTTTTGCCTTCGTTGTTCACAACATCTATCCAAACAGAATTGGTATAGTCTTTACTATGCTGTGGGAATATATGAACAAAATTGATTGAGTTCTTAATCAGTAATAAGACCCCACCACCTCGACCATCCTTAGTATCAGTTCTATCTTGCCGTACCGGTTTATGATAACCTTCTGGGAGAGATTAGATAATTGTTCAAACATACTTACATGGAAAGATCAGCAAAGGGCATCCCTGTTCATGCTCATACAGATAGAAAACTGTTGGCAACTTGAATTTGTTTGTGGGTACAGGGTAATCTATCATTGGGTTAAAAATAGTCAATACAGCTAAAAATATACTCAGGTTTTTCCATCTCCAAAATAGATAGTGAAGAAATCCAAGATATTCCAAATGACTATCCACAAACAATATGGCTGATAAAAATACCAAGCGTGAGGAGGTGGAAAAATCGTGATTTTTGCTTTATTTTGGCAACACGATCGTGAGGTCAAAATGCATGGAAAAATCGTGAAACTCACGCCTAATGGGTGAAAGTTGGCAGGTATGCTCATTATAACAACAGGTTTAAGCAATGAGCTAATTTCAGATAAAAATCAGGGGCGAGTTGTTCAAAACTAGCGACGTTGTTAACCTACTGTTGAAACTTTGATCAATTATTATGGCAATTATGTGAAAAATGGGGTTTAAGGGGTATACATTATTTTTCTTATTTCTGCTCCTTGACATAGGTTGTTGGTAGTCATTAGAACCACATCAGTGAGGTGGTACGAGCACACACAACCTACGTTTGGAGTCTAAATAAGGAAAATCACATAAAATATAAAAAAAAAAAAACAATTTTTGAAGAATGCAATATGTCTCACCTATGAGTTTTTGTAATGGCTTGATGGGTTCATATTTGTCTTCTCTGTCTTTCCAGTTTTGTAGTGAGGTTCATAGAGCAGGAGGGTCTACAATGTGTTCTCAATTTCCTGACTGGTATGGACTACCAGACCTCAGAGAGTAGTATACACACGGCCGCAATTGGTTGTCTGAAAGCTTTAATGAATAACCCTGTGAGTATCATAACTAATACAACTAATGTGAGTATTCATTTGAAGTGCCTCAGTGCTTCTAATGAGTACCCACAACTTTTTTTAATGCAGAAATAAGAAAATTAGTATGTGGTTAACCCTTCTTACCTGGGGCTTTATATAAATAGTTTACCTGGATTTCTCACAAACACTAATTGCAGGTCCAGCGATAGTCATGTGGTCATTAGCAGTTTAACTCAGTCACATAGTAACTTTGGGTCATTTGATAGACAGTTGACCCAAAAACTCAATATGGATCAAACAAAAATCATTGAAGACATTGTCACATCAGCATTCTGGGTCAGTTATTCAAAGCATCATTAGCTTAACGAGCTAGTTGGTGGCCAGAATGTTAACTATTCTAGCAAGTACAATATCTGACGGGTTGGTATTTTTGGCTGGAAAAATGTGAACAGCTTCTGCAAATGGAAAAGCTGCTCACATTTTTCTACCAAAAATATTAGTATACAGTAAAATTCCTATATTAAAACCACCTTTTGTGACTGTTCAAAAGTGGTCTTTAAGGCCACTTTTGAACAGTCCCCAAGGTTGTCTCTTATTAGGAGACACTGGGTGTAGAAAACACAAAGAAAGAATAACTGAAACCTTCTTAATAAGCTTTTAAAAGCTTTTAAAGTGGTCTTAAAAACGGAATTTTTCTGTGTTTGCCAAGTTAACTGATCAAAGTTTTAATGACATGTTAACTGACAACATCATTTGTTTTGATCAACTGACCCCATCATTCTAATGAAAAAAAAACAACACTTGTTAATTTCATATACATGTTGTAATTTCATTAACATACATGTATTGGTAAATATTGCAAATGATCAATTTTGCATGTAATAAAACTAAGCATCAAGGCAACTAATCAGAATTATTACACAGTAAAGGCACTTTTTCTTGCACTTGCCATTCACAGAATGATGGAAAAGGCATATAGACTGTGTCTGTCTGTCCCAGTTTATGTTCGATATGGCATTAGCAATTTGCATTTAAGTTTTTTGGAGCTGGCATTAGCAATTTGCATGTAAGTTTTTCTTCACAACTGTCAGGCAGGTGCATCCATGTCCTTTTGGACACATTTTTAGTCTCTCAGGTAAAACAAAAAAAATTCTTAGTATCTTATATCATACTTTTTTTTTTCATATGTCCATGTTATTTTTCTTCCATAATTTTCAACCCTTAAACCCCACTTTTTTATAGTAAAACTGGGGTTTACAGGGGTATACATTATTTTTCTTATTTCTGCTAAAAACATAGATTGTGGGTACTCATTAGAACCTCATTGCCAAGGCGGTTCTAACAAGTTCCCAAAATCTATGTTCATAAGCAGAAATATGAAAAATATCAGAATTATTTATCAGAAAATTTTCAGTTTTTCATGGTAACATTTTCCAGTATATTTGAATAGGCGTGTTTTCGCAATGATTCTTGAAATGTTTCTTTATATTTTTTACAGCAAGGGAGAGCTCATGTATTGGCACATCCTAACAGTATTAACATAATTGCTCAGAGTCTTAGTGTAGAAAACATCAAGACAAAAATCGCTGTCTTAGAAATTCTCGGTGCCATGTGCCTGGTTCCCGGTGGCCACCGCAGAGTGCTGGAATCCATGCTACATTATCAGAAGTTTGCAGCAGAAAGGACAAGATTTCAGGTAAACAATATTAACCGTTATCTTGCTGTTCACGACAACCCTTATCTTTGCAAACAGTGTAGATCCAGATCAGATGGCTTCTGAAGAAGCCATCTGATCAGGATCTACACTGTTTGGCATTCTGTGTATGAATTTGTAGCAATAAATTACATCAAGTAATTTGATTGGTTGATAGACAGACATGGGTGTGGCTTAAATGAATATTCAGCAAGATAAGGGTTAATGGTTGATGGAATGTTTTGGTGAGACAAAGGTGTTGTGTAATCTGGTCTCCCACCATAACATAAACATGGCGTCTTTCATGCCTGTAGCCCTAGCTTTGAGCACATGAATTTTTTTTATATTTTGTTTGGGCTTAGAAAAAAGATTGTTAGGCCCCATACATAGATTATTGGTGCTTTTTAGAACTGCCCCATCAAGATGGCTTAACGAAAACCAACAATCCATGTTTTTCGCAGAGTTGGAGAAAATAATATAAACCCTTGTAAACCCAATTGTCTGTTTAAAGTGGGGTTTACATGGGTGCCCAGTACACAGATTTGTTAACATTATTTTTGAGTTTAACAATTGGTATTTTCTCTGAAAAATAATTTAATAAAATTGCTTTCTGCTATAAAATGTCTGTGGTGCTCGAAGGGTTAATACCTCAATCATTATTGAGCACTGATCACCCTTGATGAGTGAACAAGCACATGATGATCTGACAAACGCAGAAAAGTGACACAAAAACTGTTAACAAAGCGCGTCTTTTAATATAAATGAAAAATATTTGATGACTTGTATTCACATTTTATAGTGACTCAAATATCATGTGAATTGGAAGACAGCTAAGTGGTATACATGAACAGTGTATGGGTTTAATATAAATGAACTTTAGATTAAATATACATGATTATTGAATTAGTTTATTATACATGAACATTGATTCAAGAAGGGCAGTTGTCAGTTTCTGGCGAAAGAATGTGCACTGTACTGGCTAACTGCTTACGTATAAGCCTACCCAGGAAAAAATGTGGATAGGTAAACTGACCGGCTCAAAAATGACGTATATAGTGTTTACTGGACCGTTAAACTCCAAGACAAACAAACAATTATACATGAACATACGGTCCCTGCCCAGTGAGGCTTGAAGAAATAGATTGGGCTGCATGGTGCTTCCACGCAGAGCTGAAACCAGCCTCACATGAGTACTGGTAAACCGCTTAGCGGGTCTAAACTTGCCCAGGCAAAGTGGTGTGAGACAGACCGTCTATGCATATAAACCCTATTGGTTTGCATTGGGCAGCAGGGCTTGAGATATCATTTCATCTCGATGTCGGATAAAAGTCCCACAAAATTGGAAGCGATATCTCCAAAATGACTAATATAGTGTTGATGGGGACTTTAAACAACAAACAAACAGTATACATAAACATTGAATGGGTTTATTTTACATGAACATTGAATGGTTTTAAAATACACAAATATTGAATTGGTTTAATGTACATGAACATTAAATATGTTTAATATACAGTGGTGCGAGAAGGTCCGTCCATGCTTCTAAACCCTATTGGTTTCATTGGGCGACAGGGCTTGAGATGTTATTTCATCTCGGTGTCCGTTAAAAGTCCCACAAAATTGGAAGCAACGTCTCCAAAATGACCTTTACAGTGTTGATGGGGACGTTAAACCTCAAATCAAACAAACAAAATGTTTAATATACATGAGCATTCAGTGGGTTTAATATACATGAACATTGAATGGATTTATTTTACACGGACATTGAATGGGTTTAATAAACAAGACTGTTGAATGGATTTAATATGCATGAATATTGAACGTGTTCAATCTATATGAACATTGAATGGGTTTAATGTACATGAACATCAGGTGAGTTTAATGTACATGAACATTGAATGGGTTTAATATATTAATGAAGTGGGTTTGATATGCATCAATATTGAATAGGTTTATTGTACATGAACATTAAATATGACTGTTCATTGAAAAATATCTAGAAAATACTGGAGTAGGAAAATCAAAGTACAGTAAAATTCCTTTATTAAGACCACCTTGGGGACTGTTCAAAAGTGGTCTTTAAGACCACTTTTGGATAGTCCCAAAGGTGGTCTCTTACCAGAGGACACAGTATGCAGAAAACACAAAGAAAGAATAACTGCAACTTTTTAAGACAGAATAAATCTTAATTTTAGGTGGTCTTAATGAAGGAATTTTACTGTATTGCCTAAAGTTGTGGATGAAAATCATGTGATGTGTTTTTCATTGGTAATAAACCTTTTGATTAAAAGCTCATTTTTCCAGGGTTTGATATATGACCTAGACAGAAGTACGGGTATATACAGAGAAGAGGTGAATCTCAAGACAGCTATCATGTCATTCATCAATGCAGTGTTGCGGTGTGGACCTGGCAAGGTAGGTACAATTGAACAATGATGTTTGTGTTTTGGTTTTATGGCCCTTTCAAGATTATTTCACTCATATCGAGCCGATTGTTAATCAGAGGTGGGCGAAAACAGGAGTACCCGAAGAAAAACCACCTGACCTTCCGTTGCAGAACTTGGCGTCTCACATGTGACCCTAGCGAGGCTCGAATCACAGCGGTGAGAGACCTAATGATCAAAATTCAGCACTCTTAACCACTAGGCCACAGAGGCCCATTAAACAATGATGTACACACATTTAGGATCTAAAGATTGAAGAAAAGCTGAAAACTAATAGCAATAATGGTACCAAAACAAACCAAACTTGATATGGGGCCAGGGACCTGAGCCCAGTTAGTAACAATGTTGTTAGGTAAAATATCTTTTAAATGTTTGATCATTTAATATAGCGAACAAACATATTTTCGCTGAAGAAAAGACTGAGTGGTTTTCTCAAATACAAAAGTTGCATACATTTTTCCAGCAGAAATGCCTGAGTTTTTGATACTCTACTTGCTAGAATAGTGAGTATTGTGACCACTAATGAACTTGTTAAGAGGAATGGGAACACATTCAGGGGAGGCCACTCCTACAAAAGTGTTTTTGTCTCCCATTTCGGGGTCAACTCTTAAAGAAAAGAATTTGCTCCTGAGCAAATTCTTTCCTTTAAGAGCAGACCCCTTTTTTCGGTGGGACTGAGCCTATAGAATAGTGAACAGGAAGTCCCGAAAGTTGTCTCCCTTTGAAAAATGGCAGAAAAATGTGCCAGGTGTTCCCATTCCCCTTAAGCTAAGGATGATTTGAATAACTGGGTCCACTTGTTCGAAACTGATGATGTTGTATGCATATTGTTAAAAGTTAGCTCATTTAACATGGCAGATACACTAATATTTTTGCCGAACAAATGTTAGTAACTTTTGCAAAGATTTTGATCACAAACAAGCTTGTTAAGCTAACAATGATGTGAACAGTTGGGCTCAGTTGTTCAAAGATAAAGAAGACATTAGTTAATGAAATGTTAAAAATTCTATCATTTAAAATGGCAAATATACTACTAGTTTTCAAGGCAATTCTGATGAGTACACACAACATACTTTTTCATTTGAGTGCACACAACTTATTTTTTCAGTTGAGTACACACAACATACTTTTTTTGAGTTGAGTGAACACAACATACTTTTTTCAGTTGAGTGCACACAACATACTTTTTCAGTTGAGTGCACAGAACATACTTTTCAATTGAGTGCACAGAACATATTTTTTCAGTTGAGTGCACTCAACATACTTTTTCAAGATAAAATAAGAAAGACACCCAAACTATCCCCAAATGTTTGTTACCTGGAACTATGGGGAAGAATTTCCCAGGGACTCAAGAACAACATCAAAACAACCATATGAGCCCCGCCAAGCGAATTTGTGACTTCGAGCATTCCGTCATGACAAATTTTAACTGGGCATGCCCAACCATTCAGAGGGGCCAGGGATATGGCTTTCTGTCTGAAGGTTCCTCTTGATTCACTGCTTGTATGAGTGAGCAGCGAAGGTTCTGGCGAGACTGCGCGGATGCGCAGGCTCGCCTGAACCTTCGCTGCTCGCATAGGCGATAAGTACCAAAATCGCTTGACGGGGCCCATATGGTAAATAAGCCATCAATGTTCGAACCATTGAAATTTTACTGTATATAGAGAATACCAGGTTTGTGTCTTTTGATAGCAAGTTTATCACTCGGGCAAGGCTTCGAGAATGCTTGAGGTATAGTGAGGCATGTACACTCTTAAATTGGCAATTAAGGATCGTCCTCAGTGGGTCGCAACATTCAGACATGCAATAATCCATTGATATTTTTAGTATTGCCTGAATATAATTTTTCCTATGATTTTTTTTTTTCCAAGTAATTTTTCCTGTAATAATAAGTTTTTGACAATTTTTCCAGTAGTCGAGTTCATTCATAAAAGTGCTTTGTCATGCTGACTTAATAAAGATCACTTGTCCCGAGGTAGCATATCTTTATCAAGTTAAGGTGTTACAATGCATATAATATAGGGGGTAGTCGATAATTTGCCATATCCACTTGTTTCAGGACTACTTAGAGTTTCGATTACATCTGCGGTACGAGTTTCTGATGCTTGGAATACAACCAGTCATTGAAAAACTCAGGAAACATGAAAATTCAACATTAGACAGGTAAGAAGATCAAACTTAACCCTTATCCAACTGAACACGACAACCCCTACCTTTGCAAACAGTGAAGATCCAGATCAGATGGCTTCTGAAGAAGCCATCTGATCAGGATCTACACTGTTTGTCATGCGGATTGTGAATTGAACAGATATATAATATCAAGAAGTTTGATTGGTGGATAGTAAATAATGGGTGTGGCTAAATTGATTTATGCAGCAGGATAAGGGTTAATGCACTTCAAGTTTGGTTATTACATACATATCATATTCTAGATGGATTCCTGATAAGCTTTTTCATGACATTTTGACAATTTTCATAAAAATAAAAAAAATTTGGGCATCTATAAGTGACAAGGCACCGTTCAGTTCTGTTATGGAAATTGTCCAGATTAAGTTACAAAAAGGGTCAAGATTTGAACAGTCACTGAGCTGAAATGGACTGAACATTTGAGTATTGGCATGGTAAACTGCTTTGAAGGTCTAAGCCTGCCCAGGCAGAGTGGTGCAGGTCAGACTGTCCCTTAAATTCTAAGGGCTTCTTTCAGTGGTAGAAAATCCAATAGAATGTCTTGAAAATGACTTAGATAGTGTTGATTGGGATGTAAAACCTCAAACAAACAAACATACATATTAATATCCTAATTCTGTAACAGTCAGAAAATGATTAAGAACGTTGTATTGGAGTTGTGATGCCACACTGGTATTCTTTGACATTCCAAGATGCAGTGTTCATTTAGCAAACTTAATACATGTAGACCTTTGAAGGCTGAAAATACTGATCAGGGCCTCCACTGTTTGCAAAAAGTTCAGCCATTTTCCAAATCAATTTTGAAGAAAACACAACCTGACACCTCTAAATGTTTACATGGACTCCAGCTATATATAAGGAGGAAGATTCCATTTGGTACAAAATGGGTTACATAATGAAGCTCCAGTGTTGTTGCCTCTGTCTGAAATGCAAGTAAAAGTAATGAAATGATTTTAAATAAAAAGAGACAAAGATTTTTTTGCCACCCTACCCTAGCACTTGTATCCTTCAGGCATTTTATGATAGTCACCCTTTCATTGCAGTATACAATTTAGCTGTAAACTATAGCATGTTCATTTGGTGTACATGAAGTATTGTAATCATTTCTCTATTCTGTTGAGCATCTTTTTTATTTTTCAGGCATTTAGACTTTTTTGAGATGATGCGTAATGATGATGAAAAGATACTCGCCAAAAAATTTGAAGGTGTAAGTAACTTGACGATTTTTATTTTGTAAGAAGCAGCGGCATACCTTTAGTTTTGTGTATATTTCGTAGCATATTGATGGTTTTGATATCAGATCCTTTAACCGACTGACTGACGGTTGTTTTTAAGGTAACCTGGCGCCATGGGCACATAGGGGCTACCCCCAGTTCGCCATCTGGGATTAGTTGTAGGTACTGCTCTTTTCCCTAGGCTGCCAATATGCTGACTCCTGTCTGCTTGACAGTTATCAGCTAGCCGATTGGGAGTTAGGTGACTTCTTTCGCGGAGGATGTGAGAAGTAGGTCAATCCCACCTCCCCCATCCCCCGCTCAAGATGTCATGTAGGCACAGAACGCACCCAATGTTAAGTGTTTGTCCTGTAAAATGGGCAGTCCTCTGGCGGGGTTCGAATTTTGAATGCAGATGCAGACCAATGGTCGGGCTCTAGAATGTGGTGACACGTTGCCAATTCCGGCTGCAAAATGTGTCAGTACACAGCCCTTGTCTGACCAAGGAAAAAAGCTTCTCATGCATTATTGGTTTTGGCTTCCATTAGACTCTACCCCCACCCCTGCCATGGTAGAGAAAACGCCTATGGACACGGTGCTTGTTGAAGGGTGATAATGCATGTAATTTTGAATTTTGAACGGCGGCCAAAAGTGAGCCAGGAAGGGTTACTATTAAACCAGCCAATTTCGGCTATTGCAAAATGTCCTATTACCCGTGCTCTACCACCTTGAGAACACGCCTATGCGGTGTCGCCGCCCCCCAGATCTCTACAAGGATAATCTTGGTAGTACCATGTATTACTGGCCCCTAATTTCGTCGCGTTGGGATGTCATATGTTGGTGTTTTGGTTGTTGCTTTTCTCTTAGTTTGTAGTTAATCCAGCCAATCAGTGTGCAGTTAGTGACTTCTATCGCGGAGGATGCGAAAGGAGGTCAATCCTATTTTGCTTCTTAGCTTTTCAGTTTCTGAAAAGGTGATGCTTTCATCAACGTAGGATGTCGAGTTCTTATAAATTCGTAAGTGGGTCAATTGGGACCGGACCGCCATATTTGCATATCATTATCTCATCCTACGTGAAGGAGGATATCATATTGGGGATTGTAATACATTATGGATTAGTTCTGATTGTATGTGGTAGTGTTGTAACCCTCTTTTGTTCAGGATCAATGTGGTTAGACTTTTAATGTTTACACATAGGCGTGTCTTTTTTAGTGGTGAAAAGTTGTGTGGTTTGGCAAAGGGGAGTATGTGGCTAACCAGCCATTGTGCAATTTCGCTTTTATTTTATTTTGAACGGTCAGTCTAAAAGGCTTTTTAAGGGTCTTCCTGTGTCCAAATCCCTAACAAATTTGGTCTTTACCGTTGCCCCGCCTATTAAATTGTTCTGTACTTGACCTATTCCAGGAATGTATGCTCCGTTCTGACAGCCATGCTATCTTTGCTTCGCACATTTCCAGGTTCCATCAGGAGGGTGTCCCCAAGGGGGCCTCAACGAGGCAGCCTTCTGGGCACCCAGCAGATGACTTCTCAGTAGGTGTCCTACACGAGGTATGGTGGGGTTCCCCGTCAAGGATCCCCGTGTACCCGCAGGAGAAATAATGATTAGTGTATATTGGAGTTAGGGTTAGGGTTAGGGTTATGGCTAGGGTTAGGGTTACATAAGCCTAAGTTTAGACTTGTCTATCACTGATGTGTTACGTCGGCGGAGCACTTATAAGTGCAAAGCAAATGAGCCGCAACCACAGCGCCCCGCTTCAGCTCAACCGGCTCTAGTCCAAGTCATGTAGGGTAGGGTCTGTAAGGGATAGAAGCAGAGCTCATGTAACCACTATGTAAGCATGTGTGGGTTTTGTGCCCCCCCCCCCCCCCCCCCCCCCCGCACCCATGCATCTAAGGACCCCGGGCCACCGCCCCCGGAACGGCAAGTCCGCCCAAGGTGGGGGAATCATGTCCCCAGGGGCACCAGCCCGAAGCCTCCGGGTGCACGGAGAGGCAGAAATATGAGGATGGGGCCTATATGTATGGGTTGGGTAGCATAAGCAGCACTGTTAGATTCTTAGTAAAAATAATTCACCTGTTCGCGACGGCGCAGGCCAGAAGCACAAAGCAGTCATGGTCTGATTGGGAGAGTGCCCTACCTAGGTTGCAACCAACCCATGCCCCAGCAAGCACGTGATCACGACCAGGCGCAATTGTTGATTTGAACAATTTATTTAGAGAGAAATTTATATGTATCCGTTCCCGACGCGCACCGCGACACGCCTGTCACGCCTGGAGCCAGGAGCATGTGGCGGAAACCAATGTCCAAACATCACGCACCCAGCAACGACGATCGAGCGCACGCGGCCATCGAGAGGCCGGTGGGTTGATTAAGCCCCCGCCCCTGGTTATGGAACAAAGCACAGGGAACCAGATTGCCTTCCGCAGTCAGTAACGTAACGTTAGCAGCATTGGTCGGTTCTCTGATTGAAACCTAGAACTTTAGTCCCACGCCCAGCATATTTAGATAATGAAACTTTCTTATTGCAATGATTGAATTAAGGACTGATTATGGAATAAGGCACAGGGAACCAGATTACCTTCCGCAGTCAGTAACCTAACGTTAGCAGCATTGGTTGGTTCTCTGATTGAATTCTAGAAACCTTAGTCCCACGCCCAGCATATTTAGATTGAAACGTTCATATTTCTTTATGATCCAGTTTAGATCTTAGCTTCGGACACCTTCGCCCGAGTCTCGGGTGGCACAGATATATGGTGTTATTGGAATAGGGCCAGGTGGTTATTGGAAGCTGTGTCTGTAAGAGAAAGAAACATGCAGTATTAATGATCGCTGCATGAAAGGATTCCAGCGCTGGAAGAGAAATAAACTTTGATTAGTATTACATGGTTACTCTTAGACTGCAGCTGTCTATATGTTATCGAATAACTCAGTGTCTTTCAAAAAAGTAATGATTGCCTCAACTATCTGAGTTCTAATGTTTCGTGAGGGGTTAAGTAGGTCTTGTTCATTAAATGTGTTGTATCCCAATGTAAACAGTGCAGCTTTTAATTCCTGTCTGGGTTCTACATTTCCTTCACAGTGGAAGAGGATATGTTTGATGTCATTTTGTTCATCTTTATCACATCTGTTACATTTAATGTGGTTTTGATTAAATACACAATGGGTACCTAGTTTACTATGGTTTAAACGCAAACGAGTGTAAACTGCATCATGTTTTCGGTTATCGCTGTAATGGGTGATAGTATTTTTAACCTTAGGTTCCAATCTATGGTAGGAAAGACCTTTGCTTTGTGGGTTGTCCCATAGTTTTTGCCATTTTTGTCATAATGGCCTGGTTGATTACCGGGTATATTTCTGTTTTGGTTGGTAGGGTCTGATCGTTTTTACCGTTTGTCATTGCTGATTTGGCACTTGAGTCGGCCATTTCATTGCCTGGGATATCTACATGGGCAATGAAATCCTTTAACCCTTGACTTGCTGAATATTTATATGTGCCACACCCACTATTGATTATCAACCAATCATATTACTTGATGGAAATTATTGCAACAAATTCATGAGCTGAATGACAAACAATGAAGATCCTGATCAGATGGCTTCTTCAGAAGCCATCTGATCTGGGTCTTCATTGTTTGAAAGATATGACATATCTGGGCTCAGCAAGGGTTAACTCTTATCCTGCTGTTCACGACAACCCCTATCTTTGCAAACAGTGTAGATCCAGATCAGATGGCTTCTGAAGAGGCCATCTGATCAGGATCTACACTGTTTGACATTCAATTTATGAATTTGTAGGAATAAATTACATCAAGGAATCTGATTGGATGATAATCTGTAGTGGGTGTGACATATTTGAATATTCAGCAAGAGAAGGGTTAAGTACAATCAAAGTAGTTTAGTCTTTGATATGATATTTATCTCATTAGTATGCAAATGCTTCATAAATCTAACTCCCCCTTCCCCCACCCCCTGATTACCGTATTTACCATGTGTATTTGGACAGACAGGCCTGAGCAAACAGTGTAGATGAAGATGAGACTCATCCAGATGTTTTCAGACACAATGTCTGGTATAGTAGTCACAGATACGATTGGCAGGTGGAACAGTTCTTATGTTGTCATTTTATGTCAAATTCGCTTATGTTGCAATATTTGGTTTGCATAGAGTTTCAAAACGGAGCAATAAAACAGTTTGGTTGCATTACTGCACCCTGATTTGGTACCTGAAATGTGCCGGTAAAAATCTGAGGGTTATACATGGCTGAATAAAGTATTTCTTTTTTCTTTTCCAAATATGGATTGTTGGTACTTGTTAGAACCGCCTGAGTGTGGAGGTTCTAAAAAGTATCCACAATCTTTATTTTTGAACAAAAATATGGAACATAAGGATAACTCCCATAAACCACACTTTTCTCTCTATTGTAAAGGGCGGTTTAGAGGGGTGTTCATTTCACAGTGTTTATAACATGATACTTATTTTGTGTGTTTCTGGTCTGTTACAGGCTCATATAGATACCAAAAGTGCCAGTGGTATGTTCGAACTACTGCGTAAGAAGTTGTCCATGTCAACGGCATACACCCATCTTCTCTCATTGTTACAACATCTTCTACTACTGCCCTGTAAGTACAACTTGTGATTAATTCTTAAGGCTTGTCTCAAAAAGAGACCATTTTAATGAAATAACATTCTGTCCAAGGGAATTTCCAACCTTGAGATTTATATCTCTGCCCATTAGTCAACAGGTCTTCTGCAGGTGAGATATCATGTTCCGGTAAGGAAGGTTATTTGAGGTTTCTGTATGTCCACAAAATTAAAAGCATAAGTTAAATTTAAGAAAGTCTTATAATACTAACCAAACAATTTTCATTTCTTACCTATCTGAGAAAACCTGATTATGTATTTGAAAAAAGTTGTTGACATCACGCGAACAAGTCTGTGAAATGAACACCCCCCTAAACCCCACTTTAGAGAAAAATGGGGTTTATGGGGGTATTCATTATTTTTCTTATTTTTGCTCCAAGACATAGGTTTTGGAAGACATAGGTTGTGGAGACTCGTTAGAACTGCCTCATTGAGGCGGTTCTAACGAGCACCCGCAACCTATGTTTGAAGTAAAAATAACAAAAATATCACAGATTTTTATCAGAAAAGTAGCCATTTTGGATATGTGAAAAATGCACTGTGTCGCACGGGTGTGTGATCGTAATGATCTCCGATTTAACAACTTGTGTCTGACAGTAAATAAATATAACAACCAAGGACAGCAATGGTTACATGTAACTTTGTTTTATACGAGTAATAAGTTTTATCTTTGTCAACTTTCCTTGCACCTACTTTTCAATATGTGGCAAAACTTAGCTGGTTTGAACACTGATGAGTGAGTGAAAGTTTGAGCTTTACATCTCACCAACAGCTAAGGTCATTCGGAGACGGGACCTCGGTTTAAAGACTCATCCGAAAGTTTGGAGAAGCCCAGGATCGATCCTGGGACCCCTGGTTCACAAGGCGAGTAGCATAACCACAGATGCTTCTTTGAACACTGATGACTAAGGCTGACACGATTAATCGTATAATCGATTAATTGATCGATAAATTCCACAAAAATGATAATCATTTCTGATTTGCATCTAATCGATTACTTGATAGGTACAATTTACTACCCAATGTTATGCCTAAAATAGCCGGCTGAGTGACAAGCTGTGGAGACCCTGATGCGGCGTCTCATCGGTCTTCACTGTTTGGTTAGGCCTGTCTGTTCAAATACATATGGTTAAGTGCAACATACAGTAAGAGCCATGCTCAGACAGAAAGCCAGAACGGTAAAATTATGACAAAAATCTTAACAATTACTAATCGATTATCGATCGCAATGACAGGACTGATAATCGATGATCTTTTCAGCTCCGATTAGCCTGCCCTACTGATGACACATGGCCAAGTCAGTCTCCATTTTTGAGTCCCTATGGAATTCTACCCATAGCCCCTAATGGATAATTTTGGAATATATATTATCATGAAAAGGTTTGTTGTGTGTACTCGAGCACACACAACATAACTTTATTTTTATAGAAGCATTATATTCCCTGACATGGTGAAATGGAAATCCTCATTGCCTATAACAACCCCTGTTTCAAACAAATTTTCATTGTCCCAGATATGTTTAAGGGGAATGGGAACACCTGGCAGATTTTTCTGCCATTTTTCAAAGGGAGACAGCTTTCAGGACATCCTGTCCACTTTTCTATAAGCTCTGACCCATTGAAATGGAGTCTACTCTTAAAGGAAAGAATTTGCTCCTCAGGACCCCTATTGACATGGGAGAAAAAAATACTTTTGAAGGAGTTTCTTCCCCTGAAAGTATACCCATACCCCTGAAGCAATTGAAGTTTGATTGTATTTCTAGACAATAACAGTGCTGTAGCCACAGGGATGTGGCTCCTGGTAGACAAGATCATACAACAAGTGGTGCTACAGAAGAATGGCCAAGACTATGATGCTGCTACACTGGAGATTAATGTCAAGAAAACCATACAAATGTATGTCATCCTTTGAAATATAATGTATGTCATCCTTTGAAATATACACCTGTGGACACAAAACCGTTCAAACTCTGATGAAATAACTTTCAATGAATTTCTTTGCATCAAGTTAGTTTGACGAGCAAATGTCATTCATCAAAGAATTCTAAAACTAGATCAAGCAATTGATTGGTCTCATTTTGGAAAACACTTTCTGATTGACATTTCAGGTGCATTTTGATTGGACAGTGCAGGAGTCAACAATGAAATGTACACCACCTTGTGTTTTGAATTTATTTCTGTCTGGCAGTTGACTGATAGGATGTTAGGATATATTGAATGATGTTTCAAGTCAGAATGAAATGAAGCTCATCAAAGTTTGAAAGCTTTTGTGTCCACAGGTGTAATATTTCAGTCTCTTTGATATAATGTTAATCAAAGCACTGACAGCACTGGTGGGTCAGTTGTCCCTGAGTGTAGGCTGGGAAAATAGACCGAAAACAAGTCCTGAACGGGGTGCGGGTAGGTGGGGGGACTGTTTCTTTTAAGCCTTAAATTCCTGTGCTGTAAGCAAACAGTGCAGACCCAGATCAGATGCCACATTTTGTGGCATCTGATCTGGGTCTACACTGTTTGCCAAACCCAACACATGTTTCAATTCCAGATTCTTCAGATAACCCTCTTACGCAATACTCTGACCTCACAGCGATAAGAATAAAGTGGCTATTTACTATAAATGACCATTACCTGGATATCCCACAAATCAGTGACAGTCACATGGACCTCAACAACTTAAAGCTGGTATGCGTAGTATCTTTGGGTCAACTGACAAACAATCAAACCAAAAAACTATCTAATAAATGAACACCTTGTCAAACCCTCATAAGAAGGGAAAAGTGGAAATTCAAATTCAGGAATTCAAATTGTTTCTGAATTTATCTGAAGGAACATATATTTTGGGTACTTGTTCAAATGAAGTCATTGAAGAATATCTGACCGCCAAGCTGTATTTTGAGCATGATTCAACATAGTGCACCCACATAGGCAATGGTAAGGAACTGTGATTTATTCTGCAATATATCACTGTGAAGAAGGGTGTGATTTATTAGCTCGGCTGTTTTCAAAGAAAACGACGAGGTATTGTCATAGCTCTGGCGTCTTCGTCGTGCAAAAACTTGGACATTTTGTAATATCTCTGTCATTACTGAACATATTTACTTGAAACTAGGACCAGTTGTTCATTATGAAAAGGGGAACTCAAAGCAATAGGTGAGGTAACTCTCGAAATATTTTTGGCACAGTTATGCCCCTTTTTCAACTTAGAATTTTTGCAGCCGAGCGTTGGCACCCGCATGCGGTGCTCTTGTTTTAGATTCTTTGTTGTTACCTTAATGATCCTATGTATAGCAGAGTAGTGCAAGTTGGACTGTCTGTCCATATAAACCTTTTTTGTTTGTTTGGGTATATCATTTCATCTCAGTATTGGGTAAAGCCCCACAAAATTGGAAGCAAAGTCTCAAAAATTACCTAAATAGTGTAAACAGGGATGTAAAACCTCAATTCAAACATTAAACTGCATTAAACAATCACCTGACTTTACCGAGCAGTATTTGACTTTTCCAAAAGCATTTGATTAACACAGTTTTAATTAAGTTAATATTTTATTCAGCAAGGGGGACTGTACATGTTATGAAATATTTCTATTCACTTTTAGGCTCACCAGTGAAACTGACATCAAATCATATCAACAGAAATTACGGGAAATAGAAAAGGCCAATGATGAACTTCAGTCCAAACTGGCCAAGAAAGAGAGAGAGGCGGAAGCAAGGTCACAAGAAAAAGTAAGTCATTACGAAAACACGCCTATACAAATACATTGCAAACTTTATCTCCGAAAAATCGAAAATTTTAGATGAAAAATTGTGATATTTTTCTTATTTCTGCTCAAAATATAGATTGTGGGTACTCGTTAGAACCGCCTCATCAAAGCGGTTCTAATGAATACCACAATCTATATTTGAGAGCAGAAATAATAAAAATAAGGTTTACCCCTGTATACCCCAGTTAACTGAACAAAATACAGTAAAATTCCTATATTAGACCACTTTAAGACCACTTTTGAACAGTCCCAAAGGTAGTCTCTGAGCACAGAACATTGTGTGCAGGAAATTCGAAGAAAGAATAACTGGACCCTTCTAAATAAGCTTTTTAAAGCAGAATTATATAATAAGTCTTAATTTCAGGCGGTCTTAATAGCGAAAATTTACTGTAATTGTATGACTAATTTAACCTTCCTTTGATTTCTGATCAGATTTAAAGAAAAATATCAATGATTCTGTTCTACTGAGCACCCATAATCTTTCTTTGGAGAAGAACTAAGCAAAATATAAAAGGTTCCATCTGAAACATTTTTGCTCTAGAAAAAATGAAAGACTTCTGTTATTGTCCATGGATGTGTTATTATAATAATGACAAAATCTGTGCTGCTTTTGGTTGAATAGGAAAAAAGTTTACTCACCTCAGAACCTAGCATGTGATGCTTGAGGCCCCCAGTTCGATTCCTGGCAGCAGTAATAAAATTGCGGTGAGTGAGTGTTTGAGTTTTACATCCCACCAACAGCTAAGGTCATACGGAGATGGGACCTCGGTTTAAAGACTCATCAGAAAGTCTGGAGAAGCCCGGGATCGATCCTGGGACCCCTGGTTCCATAAAATTGTGGTATCTGAACATGCTCCATTGGCATCATTTGCAGGGATGAATGCCACAAAGTGCACCAGCCTTTGGATTGGTATGTTTACTGCAGAACCCCTGTGCAGAGAGAACCATTCCCTGTGCAGGTTAAAGATACCTACCATAATTACATGATTACTGTGTAGGCTTTCATCCTGCAAACCTGGAGTGTATGTTATGTACACCTGTGAGTAATGGTCAAATGTGATCGATCACAGTATCATTAGAAAGAAAGAAAGAAGGAATAAATGTTTTCATATGATTTTAGGATGAGTTGCTAGACACTGTTGGAAAGATGAAGATTAAATTAGAAAAAGAGACATCAGGTCATGGTGAGACTAAACAACAAATGGCTGAGCTAAACAACAGACTTCAGGAACTTACAGCTCAGGTAAGTTATCACAGTAACAAGTCTCTGTGTATTGATTACCCTTACAAACTTATAAAATAAAGGAATGTGGAGGTACTCATTAGAATCGCCTCACTTTTTCAGAGAAAAAGAGGTTTACAAAGAGGATCTTACATGAGTGTTCATGTATTATTGAATTTATTAAACCGAGTTGCGGAAAAGGGATAAAATGCGAGGCTTTGCCGAGCATTTTAACCCTTTTCCCCTACGAGTTTAATAAATTCAATAATACATGAGCACAAAGCCGAGCATTTTAACCCTTTTCCGCAACGAGTTTAATAAATTCAATAATACATGAGCACAAAGCCGAGCATTTTAACCCTTTTCCGCAACGAGTTTAATAAATTCAATAATACATGAGCATGTATGCAAGATTCTATTTATCATGTGACGTTTAAAACGCATTTTATTCACGATTGTTTAACAAAAATGTCAATATTCCACCATTAGTAAACGCGACGTCATTAAGGATGTTGTACATGTAACGTTACGGGGCGTATATAGCTAATTTGCACATTTAATCAACGAGTGGATTATCGAAATTATTACATGACTTTATTACACTCTCAGACGTGACATCATATGGGCCCCGTCAAGCGATTTTGGTACTTATCGCCTATGCGAGCAGCAAAGGTTCAGGCGAGCCTGCGCATCCGCGCAGTCTTGCCAGAACCTTCCCTGCTCGCTCATACAAGCAGTGAATCAAGAGGAACCTTCAGACAGAAAGCCATATCCCTGGCCCATCTGAATGGCTGGGCATGCGCAGTTAAAATTTGTCATGACGGAATGCTCGAAGACACAAATTCGCTTGGCGGGGCTCATATGATAAAAAGGTTTACAGTGAAACTTCGATAACTTGAACATGGATGGTTCATTTATCATGGCTAATTCGAATTTGTTCTGGAATTGCTAGAACATTCTTCTCATAGTTTAAGATGACCATATATTTAGGATAAGTTATTGGCGGTTTGTTTGATTTCATGTTGAAAAGGGCACCCCACCCATCGGGACCTGGAAAAAAGAATGAGCTGCATTGTGCTTTGGCACAGAGCTGAAACCGACTGAACTTTAGTACTGGTAAACCATTTAGGTCAAGGCCCCCACCCATCGGGGCTTGTAGAAATAGATGGACTGATTGGAAGCAGCTTCTACAAAATGACCTATACAGTGTTGACGGGGAGGTTAAACCTCAAATCAAACAAACGGTTTGGTCTATGCCTGCTCAGGAAAACTGATGCAAGTCGGACCGCTTCTTAAACCCTAGCAGTTTCTATGGGTGATAGGGCTTGAGATGTAATTTCATCTCGGTGTTGGGTAAAAGTCCCACTTTATCAGAAGCCACATATCCAAAATGACGTAAATTGTGTTGACAGACATGTAAAACTTCAACTAAAACTAAGAAAACATCTTGAAAATGTATGTTGTGTTTACTTATTAGAATGAGGCTATTCTAATGTGTACACTCCACATTCCTTTATTAGCTTACCTGAGCACAAAGTGCTCGTTCAAACTTCACAGGAATGTTGCCTAGTTAACACCCTACCAAAATAGCTAACATTGTTCCACTCTGATGAACAACATGGCTGCCAGAGCTAAAAATAGAAAAAAAATTTAAACGACAACTCCTGTACCCTTGGGCCAATTTAATTCAAACTTCGTAGGAATATTGCTTAGGTAACCCTCTACCAAATTAACTAAACCCGTTCTGCTCAGATGACCAAAATGGTGACCAGAGTTAAAAATAGAAAAACATAGTAAATTCGCTTCAAATGTGAACTCCCCCTAAACCCTTGGGCCAGTTTGATTCAAGCTTCACAGGAATGTTGCCTGGATGGCTCCCTAACAAAATTGCTAAAATCGTTCAGCTCCGATGAACAAGATGGCCACCAGAGCTAAAAATAGAAAAATTGTTAAACCACAATTCCTCCTGTACCCTTAGGCTAATTAGGGCCCCGCACTGAAAGTGTGGGTGCCCTATAGTAATCACTCTGTCCGTCCATCTGTCTGTCCATCCGTCTGTCCGTCCACAAATTTCTGATAGCGCTGCCGGGGCCCTAGTCAGTTTCACTGACAGCTCTAGTTTCATTCAAACTTCATAGGAATAGCTAAAACTGCTCCAATGAGCAAAATTGCCACCAGAGCTAAAAATAGAAAAACGTAATTTGCTTCAAAAGCAATCTCCTCCTGAACACTTGGGCCAATTTGAGTAAAACTTCACAGGAATGTTGCCTAGGTGATTCCCTGCCAAAATAGCTAAAATTGTTCCGCTCCAATGAAGAATTTGGCCACCAGAGCTATAAATAGAAAAAAAAATCAATAAATGACAACTCCTCCTGTACCCTTGGCCAGTTTCATTCAAACTTCATAGGAATGTTCTAAGGTGAGCCCTTACCAAATTAGCTAAAACGCTTTTGCTCCGATGAGCAAAATGGCCGCCAGAGCTTAAACTAGAAAAACATGGTAAATTTGCTTCTAACGCGCCTAGGTAGCTTAGTAGGATGCACGTCTGACTGGTGATCAGGACGTGGGTTCAATACTTGCCAGGGTCGGCAACATTCTTTCATGGAGATTGATCATGAAATGTTTTCTTCAGTCATTCTCTCCCTCCTGCTGATTCAAGAACTGATTCAAGAAGGGCAGTTGTCAGTTTCTGGTGAAAGAATGTGCACTGTACTGGTTAACCGCTAAAGTACAAGCCTGCCCAGGAAAGTATCAATAGGTAAACTGACCGACTCAAAAATGACCTAAATAGTGTTGACTGGGCCATTAAACTCTGATACAAACAAACAAACAATCAAATGCAAACCCTACCTAAACCCTTTGGGCCAATTTGATTCAAACTTCACAGGAATGTTGCCTAGGTGACTCCCTACCAAAATAGCTAAAATCATTCCGCTCGGATGGTCAAGATGGCCATACCAATTTTACTGAAAAATCCCCAAAAATTAAGACATCTTCAGGACTTGTTGTAATTCTCCTAAAATTTTGACATATTTGTTTCATGGTCCAGCAAGGAATCCAAAAGGTGCAGTTGGAATGACAAACAGTGTAGACCCTGATCAGACTGCTCCTTCAGGAGCAGTCTGATCTGGGTCTGCACTGTTTGCTTAGGCCTACCTGTCTCAATACTTTGAACCACTATGGTATGACATGACCTTATATGTAAATAAGTAACAGTATCTGACAATCATAAATTTGTCTGTATTGCAGTCTGTATTACCAGAGAGTAACATTATTTGATGTTTGCATTGCAGCTGGAGGCTGAGAGGGGAGAAAGAATGAAACTAGAGCACTTGGTCAAGACTGGCAGTCTTCCTGATGACGCCAAGGTTGGGCTCAGTTCTGTGTCTTCTGTGATAGGCACTGGGTTATCAGATCTGAAGACATCATCAGTCCCATTTGCCCCAGTCCCGGGGCCTCCTCCCCCACCCCCACCACCAGGGGCCCCGCCACCACCACCTGCTCCAGGTTGGTAATTTATTGTCATCCTATATTCTGCCATTTTATCTGGTCCCTGGTTGTCTGTATACTTGGTATGGATTGCTGGTACATGTATATCATGTTCATATGTTCACATGTCTGTGTAATGAACACCTCTCTAAATCACACTTTATAACAACCCTCTAAATCCCACTTTATATAGAGAAAAGGGGATTTACGAAGGTATACATTTTCTTTATTTCTGCTTGAAGACATAGGTTGTGGGTTTTCATTAGAACTACCTCATTGAGACATTTCTAATGTGCACCCTCAACCTGTGTTTGGAGTAAAAATAAGAAAAATGTCACAAATTTTTATCAGAAAAATGTCATTTTTGGGATATGAAAAAAAAATGCAATGTGTCTCTTGGATGAGTTATCTTAGTGATATAAAACTGAGCATTTTCATTCTTCTGACATTCAAGACAATATGAATGAATATTTCAATATGAATACAGTAAAATTCCTATATTAAGACTGCCTTTGGGACTGTTCAACCACCTTTGGGACTGTTCAAAAGTGGTCTTTAAGACCACTTTTGAACAGTCTCAAAGGTGGTCGTCTCTGACCACAGGACACTGTATACAGAAAACACAAAGAAAGAATAACTGCAACCAACTGAATAAGCTTTTTAAAGCAGATTTAGTCTTAATTTTAAGTGGTCTTAATATTGGAATGTTACTGTACTTTGCCCCAGTTTTCAGCTGTCTTGCAGGATTTCATTTTTACCATGGATTCAGAAGCAATAGAAAACAGTATAACATCATACCAACCTTTAGTATCATTATGTATTACCTTCCAGTCAAAAAGGTAATCCTTTAAAATTTGGAAGCAAGGACTACAAGACAGAATTGAAAACTGAGGCGTGTACAAGATTTTCGGGCCAGACTAGCTAGCTAGTTTCGGCCAGTTAGGCCTCATCAGTGACCCTCAGACAGTTTCGAAATTCCGCAACGAAGCCCAAAAAGAAACAAAATTTAAAAAGAAGCAAAAGACTTCACTGACGGTGGAAAAGAAATATTAAATGATTCAGAACTGAATACATCACATTAAAATATCTGTGAAATAAAACGCTGGAGAACCCCACTTTATATAAAGAAAAGCCAGGTTCACGGGGGTATACATTATCTGCCTTATTTTTGCCTAAAAACATGTACTGTGTGTATTTGTTAGAGGTGCATTATTGAGGCAATTGTAACATACATGTATATCCACATTCTATGTTTATAGCAGAAATGAGAAAAATGTCAGAATTTTTCATCCTATAAAGGTCATTCCAGAGACAAGAAAAAATATGTATTGTATCTCATGTGTGTGTGTAAACACAGCGATAAAACATATACAACCTTAATGCTAATTTTCAGTTAAGCAATTTGTGTGAAAATAAAATCTTTAAGATACGCAAAGAAATTCATATTTCTGATAAAAATGAAACTATGGACAGTAGAGATATATAGTATCAAGCCTTTAGCCACTACTATGCCAAACCCAGATATATCCCTTTCTGATAACAGTAAAGAAGCCAGCTAATTAAGCTGATCAGGATCAGCTGTCCAGCCCAACAAAAAACATCACTTTATGAAAAAGGCCAGGATTTGTGGAAAAAATACTTAACTGTTTACCTTGTTTGATCATTGTCCTGCTGAATATTTTAATCTGCCACACCCACTACCGACTGCCAACCAATCAGATTACGCATGCAAATTAATGCAACAAATTCACAATCTGAAACACAATGTAGATCCTGATCTGATGGCTTCTTCAGAAGCCATCTGATCTGGATCTACATTGTTTGGAAGATTATGCATATCCGGGCTCACCAGGACAAGGGTTAAGACGGAATTTTGATATATGTATATTTAGATTCCATTGATGGAATTCCTAGTAAGGAGAATAAAATAATCTTTACATTTAATATCAAACTAATTTTGAACTAATTTTGTAGACGGATCTGGGCCCAGTTGTTCAAAGCACTGTTTGCTTAATGAGCTAGTAAGTGGTCAAATGTTAACTATTCTATCAAGTGCAATACTTAATATATTGAAATTTTTGCTGAAAAAAAATGTGAGTAGCTTTTGAAAAAGCTACTCATTTATCAGCAAAAATATTAGGTATTTGCCATATTAAATGATCAAAGTTTTAAGGATAACTAACGACATTGCTAGTTTTGAACAATTGGCCCCTGCTGTACAGTTAAACGAGATCTCATTTATCAGGCTCAGAATCATTTTTGGCTCACCAGAGCCGAAGGCTCCCGGGGCGCTTATAGTAAAGGCAGTGGTCTGTCGTCCGTCGTCTGCGCCGTCAACATTTTCAAACAACATCTCCTCTGAAACTACTTAGCCAATTTAATCAAAGTACATGTGAAGCCTCTATGGGAATGGGGAACGAAAGTTTGTAAGGACTGGGTCACATGACCATTAAGGCCGCCATGCCCATATATGGTAAAACCTTTGAAAATCTTCTTCTCAGGAACCGAATGGCCGGTGACCTTGAAACTTAGTATGCAGCATCAGGGACTCAGGGCCCTACCAAGTTTGTTGACCTTGACCTGTTTTACAGCAAGGTCAAATTTGATCTTTTTGACATTTGTATGGAAAAAAGCAAAACAGTGGATTTTTTTATTGCATGGTAGCCTGTGTCATCAGAAATGATATTTGCAATCAGCTGAATGGAAGTTTATCAAATCCAAAGGTCAAGGTCATTCACTGACCTTTGTCCTGGATGGCACAGATTCATTATTTTTATCTTCTTCTCCACTTAAACCATTAGGGTGATTCAAACCAAATAACGTGAAGCCTCTATTGGATGGGGGAAGGAAAGTTTGTTCGTAAAGACTGGGTCACATGACCAGTGTGGCCGCCATGCCCATATATGATAAAAACCTTTGAAACTCTTCTTCTCAGGAACTGAATGGCTGATGACCTTGAAACTTTGTATGCAGCATTGGGGACTCAGTTCCTACCAAGTTCAAATGATGACCTTCTGTTGACCTTTACCTGTTTTACATCAATGTCAAGTTTAGTCACTTAGACATTTGTATGGAAAAACAGCAGAAAAGTTGTTTTTATGATTGCATGGTAGCCTGTGTCATTAGATATTTGCAATCAGCTGAATTGAAGTTTATCAATTCCAAAGGTCAAGGTCATTCACTGAAGGTCATTCACTGACCTTTGTCCTAGATGGCTCAGATTCATTATTTTTATAGACTTTCGGATGAGTCTTTAAACCGAGGTCCCGTCTCCGTATGACCTTAGCTGTTGGTGGGACGTAAAACTAAAACTCACTCATTATTTTTATCTTCATCATCACTTAAACCGCTTGGTTGATTGAAATCAAATTACATGTGGAGCCTCCATGGAAAGGGGAAACGAAAGTTTGTTTGCAAGGACTGGGTCACATGACCAGTATGCATGGCCACCATTCCCGTATATGGTAAAAAACCTTTGAAAATCTTCTTCTCAGGAACAGAATGGCCGACCTTGAAACTTGGTTTTCAGCATCGAGGACTTGGGACGTACCAAGTTTGTTCAAATGATGACCATTGGTTGACCTTGACCTGTTTTACATCAAGGTCAAATTTGATCACTTAGACATTTGTATGGAAAGAAAGGCAAAACAGTGGAATTTTCTGATTCTATTGTCGCCTGTGGCATTAGAATTGATATTTGCAATCAGCTGAATGGAAGTTTATCAATTCCAAAGGTCAAGGTCATTTACTGACCTTTGTCCTGGATGACTTTATCTTCTTCACTAAAACTGCTGTGCTGATTGAAACCAAATTACATGAAGAGCCTCTCTGGGCTAAGGCAATGAAAAGTTATTCATGGGGTTGTAGTGACATGACAAAGATGGGCACCATGCCTGTGTATGGTATAAACCACATGACCTCTGGTGAGCATAGTGGCCCATGGGCCTCTTGTTTGTTATACCATAATTATGAGCTTAGGCTCAGGAGAAAAATAAGGGCAGCATAGTGCCTTGGCAGTGGAGCCCCCTAAAACTTACAGGACTTATTTATTTGACTCAGATTTGGGAGAAGTCACACAGATTAATTTCTGAGAATGTTATAGTACATCTTTGTTCAGTCTAACATCCTTGATGGTCATCAAGCCACAAGGTTCTCTAACTTAATACTCAACCTTTTTGTTCCTAATGCTCATAAATATTAAAATACTTCCTGCTTATATTGCCGGAGAAAATTATTTATTCTGTTGATAAATTTTAAAATGACAGGAATAGGGGCAAGACAAATATCATGTTCAAATGAGTTGAGCATGAAAAAAGGTTTTATAAGCTCTTTGCTTTGGCATAGATTTCTCTTTTACACTTTGAATTTGTCTGTGTTTAGGTATAGATTTCTTTCATACTTGTTATTTGCAAAGGATATCATCCTAACACTACTGTTTTGGTAAAGATTTCTTTCATACTTTATATTTGTCAAGGTTATCATCCTAACGCTTCTGTGTTTAGGTATAGATTTCTTTCACACTTGGTATTTGTGAAAGATATTATCCTTACAATATGACACGGCTGTGGTCATATATAAAATCCTTTCATACTTGGTATTTGTCTAGAAAACTACTGTGCTTAGGTATAGATTTCTTTCATACTTGATTGTCAAGGATATTATCCAAACAGTATATATTTCTTTCATACTTGGTGTTTGTCAAGGAAATTCACCATATTTGCATTATCTGCTGGCTCCCAGCTTGCACATTGTCAATATTGGAAAAACAGGTAACCAGACCCCCCTGACCTTTCAAGGTCAGGGGGGTCTGGTTACCTGTTTTTCCAAAACTGATAACCTTCAGACTAGGGACCAGCAGATAATGCAAATAAGGTGAATTGTTCTAACACTTGTTCTTGTGCATAGATTTCTTTCATGCTTGGTATTTGTCAATAACTTAATTCTAACACGTTTATGCTAAGTAACAGTGTTATCTTTACATCTGTTAATTGGTAAGCAAACCAGAACAGTATGACAGAAAGCAGTCTCATAGTTGTAGATGAGGATAATAAGAGAAAACAAAATCCTTTAATGGTCCTTATTATTCACTCTTACTTTTAGCTACATGCCATGTTTTTCTCTTAGAGGAATTGCCCCCAATCTACCCGACTAATACTATATCAAAGTTGGGTAAATGGGGTATTGCATTTCAATGTTCCTTATGACTGTGGCAATAAAATACCGCTGAGCAACCGATAATATGCTATGTTATGCAATCGCTAAGTAATTCTGATAAGAGAGTTAATTAGAGGTAATTAGAAGCCTATACTAAAATTTCTTCAGGATTAACCTTTTACATGAGTACATGTATATGTACAATTAAATGTTGATCTTTGACACACCTGTTTTTAGTATGATTCAGTTTTTTTCCATCATTTCATTTCTTTGTTAAGCTGCCAACATTTATGTCAACCTTTGTGTCAATGCTTATGTTCAAGTCAGAGGCATGACATTAGTCTTTGGCAGAATTCTTGTATTATCCTAGGCTCAGTTTATAAGAACCTTATATGGATGTGAGGGGTGGATGGAAAAATCCACCCCGAGGGACACTGTCCGGCATCACGAGGCTTGCCGAGTGATGCCGGACAGTGATCCCGAGGGACGGATTTTTCTTAAAGCGGATTTTTAATGCTGCAGTTACCAACGTCCGCCATATTGTGTTGACACTGCAGGAATGTTTAGTGACGTTGCTGTGACGTCAACCTTAATGATTGGCGCATACAAGGTCGTAATCAAACAGTGCATTTATCAAACACGCGATTATATTTGATTTTGGGTCGGAACACCAGGGTCAGAACATAAATTTCTATCCCAGGGTAAAATTAGGATTTCCTTGTCTGGTGTGCAAGAATAAAGCCTTCTTAATTTTTTGGTTGTCAAAATATCAAAGTTCTGTTCGAGCAATTGATACGGTGGTATTTTTGCTTAAAAAAGTGTGAGTAGCTTCTGCGTTTCAGCAAAAAATATTTGTGTATTTACCATATTAAGTGAGCCAAGGTTTAACAATCCGTTAACCAACGATGTTGCTAGATCCTGGTGAGAAATACAGTGAAATTTCCCTATTAAGACCAGCTTAAACCAAGACTTAATTTTGCTTTTAAAAGCAAATCTAGTAGGTTTCAGTTACCCTTTCTTTCTGTTTCCTACACCTAGTATCCTCTAGAAAGAGACAACCTTTGCGACTGTCCAAAAGTGGTCTTAATGACCACTTTTGAACAGTCCCAAAGGTTATCTTAAAAAAGGAATGTTTTTGTCATTTTGAGTGTTTTAAATTTTAACGTAATGTTAGCTAATCTCTTCATTAGCTTTGAACGACTTCACCTGGTAGTGACTGAAAATTGACATTGATTTTGTCATTCCTTTGGACAGGTGCCCCTCCACCACCCATGGGAGGATTTGGAATCCCTGGCATGGCTCAGCGTAGAAATGCTCCAAAACCCAAACAACCGCTCAAGTCTTTCAACTGGTCCAAACTGGAAGAAGTAAGTACAAGTACACAACAACTCGTTTTAACATGGATCATTATAACACTGTTATTGATATAACACAGTTTCAAGATGGATCCCAAAAATGTATAGATTATATCGAAAAATGACCATAAAAATGGTCATTTTTCCATATAATCTATACATTTTTGTTTGGATATAACACGGTTGTTTATCTAACACGGTTTCTGCTTTGGACCCCATCCATAGTACTATAAAGAGGTTGTGGTGTATGTTCAACTTTCGTTTTAGGAATAAAATGTTGTTTTTTTTTTCATGTCCAGTAAAACCTATCATAATGGCCACCTCTATTAACCCTTATCCTGCTGAATAAATTAATTTAGCCACACCCAGTGCTGACTCTCAACCAATCAAATAACTTGATAAAATTTATTTGTACAGTTGACAAACTTCATGACAAACAGTGTAGATCCAGATCAGATGGCTTCTTCAGAAGCCATCTGATCTGGATCTACAATGTTTACAAAGGTAGGGGTTGTTAGTATTAACATATTTTATTCCATCTTTCAAAGCAAAGGGGTTGGACCACAAGTTCTACCAACATTAGTTACTGCCCTCCCACTACAGCTGTTTACAGCAATACACATAGGCGTTGTTGTGTTCAACAGGATAAGTGTAAAATGATTAACCTGTTCTAAGCAAGCATGTATTCATTAGCGAAAAAGGCAAATGAATTAACCCTTATCATGCTGAATATTCATTTAAGCCACACCCATTTCTGTCTGTCAACCAATCAAATTACTTGATGTAATTTATTGCTACAAATTCATAAACTAAATGCCAAACAGTATAGATCCTGATCAGATGGCTTCTTCAGAAGCCATCTGATCTGGATCTACACATTTGCAAAGATAGGGGTTGTGGTGAACAGCAAGATAAGGGTTAACTCACCTGCATTTAGCAAGCACCAGTCTTGTCTAAAGTTAAAGCAAACACAGCTTCAGTGTCCCTTTGGTGCTTGCTTAATGCAGATTGGACTGTAGTAACATAATTACCAGTGTAAAAACACAAGCCCTTGGGTTAGGGTTTCCACAACTTATATTGAATGCGTAAAAAAATATAATTCAAAACATTCATTTGTTACAATTACATTAAATAATGAAATCATTGTAAAAAGATTGATAGAGTTGAAGAAAAAAAATCTGTTACAGCCAATTTTCACCAGGAAATATGTTTATTTTTTCATGTAATGTGAAACTTTGATTGCTTCACTGAACATGCCTACACTTCATTCCAGTTCTGAACCAGCCCCCGCCCATAGGGGCTTGAAGAAATATATGAGCTGCATGATGCTTCCACACAGAGCTGAATCTGGCCCACACACTAGTACTGGTAAACCGCTTGGAGGATCTAAGCCTGTCCAGGAAACGCGATGCGAGGCGGACCGTCCATGCTAATAAACCCTATTTGTTTCATTGGGCGACAGGGCTTGAGATGTCATTTCATCTCAGTGTCGGGTAAAAGCCCCACAAAATTGGAAGCAACGTCTCCAAAATGGCCTTTACAGTGTTGACGGGGACGTTAAACCTCAAATCAAACAAACAAACAAACTTATCTAGAAGCCTCCATTGCGCAGTGGTTATGCTACTCGCCTTGTAAACCAGGGATTGCAGGATCGATCCCAGGCTTCTCTAGACTTTCAGATGAGTCTTTAAACCGAGGCCCCGTCTCTGTATGACCTTAGCTGTTGGTGGGATGTAAAACTCAAACACTCACTCACTCTTACCCTTATCCTGCTGAATAAATTAATGTAGCCACACCCTATCCTAAATATCCACCAAATCAGATTACTTGATATAATGAATTTGTTCAATTCATCAACTGCATGACAGTGTAGATCCTGATCAGATGGCTTCTTCAGAAGCCATCTGTTCTGGATCTACACTTTTTGCATAGGTAGGGTTGTCGTGAACAGCAGAGTAAGGTTTAAGATACTACATTTAACCCTCTATCTTTTCCAGAATAAAATTAAAGGCAGCATATGGATGGATTTAGATGACACTAAGGTAGGAAATCATAGCTCAAGATAAAGAAGAGTAATAAAGATAATTATGGGATAGTTTTCCTTATTTCTTGTTACAATCATGTTGTGGGTACTGGTCAGAATCGTGCCCTTGCCCATCCGAGGTTGGAGAAATAGATTGGGATGCATGGTGCTTCCCCCCCAGAGCTGAAAACAACCAAACTTTTGAGTTCTGGTAAACTGCTTAGAAGGTCAAAGCCTGCCCAGGAAAAGAGATACAAGTCGGTCTGTCACTTATTGACCAGCTGTTTCTTCGGCCGGTAGGAATTTAAATGTCATTTCCTCTCTCTGTCGGTTAAAAGTCCCACAAAAGTCAGGGGTGACAACCTACGTCATAGCAGAGATGTCGCACCTATTTCAAAAGCGGCCATATTGGTGTAAATAGGGTAAATAAAATGCTTCAAACTAGATATGTTCATTACGAGTCTTCAGAAAACATACCGGGTACTTCAGCTGGTAACGAACAATATTTGCATCCCATCAGTGAGCTAATTCTACCTAGAAACATTGAAAAGGCTTCGATAGCTTCGCCACAAAATTTGATTCGGCGCTGTAAACATTGATAGGTCCGACATCATTGCCAAATCAGCTTGTGTCGAATTATTTAAAGAAAAAGCCACATTTCTGAGACAGATTTCAGTATATCTGATTCTTTTATCAACGAATGCATCGACTGCGCCTACTTGTTATGACAAATGCCTTTTGTGTAGTAAACGCCGGCAAACCTACAAATGGTTATGACGTCACTGCTCTGACGTAGGTTGTTCCCCCTGAAAGTGGAAGCATCTCCAATATGACCTAAATAGTGTTGACGGAAACTTAAATAAAAAATGAGTATGGACTTGTTAGGCTCAGTGAGGCAATTTTTACAAGAACCCACGAAATATGTTTCAATGAAGAAACAAGCAAAATTATCATCAAATGATCTTCAGTACTTTGCCATATCTGGTGCAGTAGGAAATAGAGATCATTGAGCCTCAAAAAATGTTGGGCTTATTTTTTTGTTTGGAAGATTCACCTTATTTGCATTATCTGCTGGTTCCTAGTTTGAAGGCTATTAGTGTTGGAAAAACAGGTAACCAGACCCCCCTGACCTTTCAAGGTCAGGGGGGTCTGGTCACCTGTTTTTCCAATATTGACAATGTGCGAGCTGGGAGCCAGCAAATATGGTGAATAATGGCCTAGTGAACATTATTTAGGTCATATCAAGCTGGACAATTTATCCTTCCGCACTTTTCCTCAGCTGGCTTTTACATAAGCGGTTTTAATCTCCACAAAGAATGCTGCAAACCTGGCAGGTATCCAAATGGGGACCTCCTGATCACTAGTCATATGTGCATGGGACTCAGAAAATGTGCATTTGTGACAATAGTGGCCAAGATCAGACTGTACATCCAAGTATTCTTATCATGATCAGTGTTTGCTGTGTGCATGAAGCTTCATTGTATTTCAGTCTGTTTGTAGACAGTCTGTAGACTGAACATCAGTGACATGTACATTGTTCCAGATGAGGAGTAATGAGGATAATTGAGGGGAATGTGAACACCTTCAGGGGAGGCAACTCCTGCAAAATAATTTTTGTCTCCCATGTGAATTGGGGTCAACTCTTAAAGGAAAGAATTTGCTCCAGAGGAGCAAATTCTTTCCTTTAAGAGTCCTCCGGAGCAAATTCTTTCCTTTAAGAGTAGACCCCTTTTTCATTGGGACAGGGCTTATTGAAAAGCGGACAGGAAGTCCCAAAAGTTGTCTCCCTTTGAAAAATAGTGGGGGGAAAGGGGGGGAATCTGGCAGATGTTCCCATTTCCCTTAAGGGGTAATTTTTCTTATTCTTTTTCGAAGTGTATGTTGTAAGTACTTGTTAGAATCCCCTCTGTGAGTGAAATCAGAATAGTTTGATGTCATATATCAGCCTTGATTGCCATAAGTAGGTTACCTTAGACTGAATTGCTTTCTACATCTCAAGCACAGTCTCCTACTTTTGTATATGTTTTTGGATCTGTCCTATGCAATCTCAAAGATTGAAATACACTTTTAGGAAAGGTAACTTTTTCAAAAAATATTTTTGTTTCTCATTTGTAGTGATCTGATTCAAGAGTAGGCCCCTTTTTAGAGGGGCTCAGTTTACCACAAGGCAGATATATCCATTCTGGTTAGTGCCTGCTGCCTTTTACTTTCAGAGTTAAGCTGCCTACTTCTAAACCGAATGAATTCACTTTGTCATTTCTTTCTGTCTGGCAATAAAGTGCATTTCAGCTTAACCCTTATCTTCCTGAAAACGACAATCCCTAACTTTGAAAACAGTGTAGATCCAGATCAGATGGCTTCTGAATGATCTGATCAGGATCTGCACTGTTTGTAATGCATTTAGTGCATTGTATGAACACATTGTTTTAAGTAATTTGATTGGTTGATAGTCAGCAGTGGGTGTGGCATGATTAATTTATTCAGCAGGATAAGGGTTAAAATTGAAAGGTAAACTTGTTCTTTTTTCAGCTTTATCCGTTATTGGACCTTGAAGATTTTGAGCGGAAGTTTTCTGCATACCAAAGAAAAAATCAAGATGAAACCGATGATAAATGCTCAGGAAAACAACACAAAACCAAGGAACTGTCTGTGATTGACGGCCGCCGAGCTCAGAACTGCACCATTCTTCTCTCCAAACTGAAGATCAGCAACGAGGAGCTTAAGGCGGCCATACTAAGCATGGACGCTCATGAAGACATTCCAAAAGATATGTTAGAGCAGGTTTGTGACTTTGTAATTGTTACTTGATGTAAATCAAACACTTATATATGTAGCATACAGTAATGATCCGAAGTATTGGGACAGACAGTCCCAAGCAAACAGTGTAAACCAAGATCAGACAGCTCCTGAAGTCAGGGTCTACACTATTTGCCACAAACAGTGCAGACCCAGATCAGACTGCTCCTAAAGGAGCAGTCTGATCAGGATCTACACTGTTTGCCATTGCATCTGCACCTTTTGGACACCTTGCTGGATCATGAAACAACTTTGTTAAAATTTCAGGAGAATTACAGCAAGTCCTCAAGGTGTCCCAATTTTAGGATTTGATTTTTACGGTACTCTTGTTTGCTTATTTAGGTGATTTACAGCACGGTCAACACTGTTTAAGTCATGCCAAGCTGGTCAATTAACAACTTAATTCTGAACAGAATATGTCCTCCTAATTAGTGGTGCTTATGCTTCAATCTATTGCTAATATCTGCATTAAATGTTTTTGAATTGGGGAAGTAGAAGAATGGCCATAGAAATTGTTTCATAAAAGTTAATGGTTGTGGTGTATATGGTTTCACTTCTGAATACAGCAGCAATAAACATCATTAAGACCACCTTTCGGACTGTAAGACCACTTTTGAACAGTCCCAAAGATGGTCTCTTACTAGAGGATGTTTGGTGTAGAAAATACAGCCTTTTAATTGTGTTTTGGAAAGACGAACTACACTTAACTTTTTATGGCTTTAACAGCATAATTTCACTATGATTAACCCATTTTGTACCGGAAACCCCAAAATGGGTACCCTGGCAAACAGTGCAGGCCCAGATCAGACGCCGCAGATTGCAGCGTCTGATCAGAGCCTACACTGTTTGAAAAAAAGTTCAGTTATTTTCCAAATAAATTTCAAAGAAAACATGACCTGACACCCCCAAATTTTGAAATGAACTCCTGCTATATATAAGGAGGAAGATTCCATTTGGTACAAAAAGGGTTAAGACTTCCTTTGGGACTGTATAAGACTACTTTTGAACAGTCCCAAAGGTGGTCTCTTACTAGAGGATGTTTGGTGTAGAAACAAAAAGAAAAACTAAAGCCTTTGAATTGTGTTTTTGAAGATGGAACTAATCTTAACTTTTGATGGCCTTAACAGCATAATTTCATCATGTGAATAAGTCTGTGAAATGAACACCCCCCTAAACCCCACTTTATATAGAGAAAACTGGCATTCACGAGGTAAACATTATTTTTCTTATTTCTGCTCCAAGACATAGGTTGTGGGTATCCGGTACTCTAACGAGCACCCACAACCTATGTTTGCAGTAACAATAAGTAAAATATCACAGATTTTCATCAGAAAAGTAGCCATTTTGGGGATGAGAAAAAATGCACTTTGTCGCATGGGTGCCTTATCGTAATGTTCACCGTGGGCAAATGCTGTGAAACTGAAGACTTATGTTGATGTATCAGGTCATTATGATTACATATAATGGGGAAGATTCCTTTCTCCCATGACTTTATATATGACAATTTTTGGTGGGTAATATATATAACCTAAATACATTTATTGGTAGTGGATGCTTGTTAAAACATTTCTAACAAGTACCCACAGTCTATGTTTTTGAGCAGAAATAAGCTAATGCATACTCATGTAATTCCCACTTTTCCCCCATCTTAGGGAAATGGGAACATCTTTCAGGGGAGGCACCTCTTGCAAAAGTATTTTGTCTCCCATGTCAAAAAGGGTCAACTCTTAAAGGAAAGAATTTGCTCCTGAGGAGCAAATTCTTTCCTTTAAGAGGAGACCCCTCTTTCAGTGGGACAGGGGATATAGAAAAGTGAACAGGAAGTCCAGAAAGTTGTCTCCCTTTGAAAAATGGCAAACAAATCCGCCAGGTGTTCCCATTCCACTTAAAGTGGAGTTTACAAGATTGTTCTTTAAACAGGTACATTAACATGATGGCAAGAGGCCCCCCGCCCATCTTGGCTTGAAGAAATATATGGGCTGCATGATGCTTCCACGCAGAGCTGAAACTGACCCGCACATGAGTACTGGTAAACAGCTTAGAGGATCTAAGCCTGCCCAGGCAAAGCGTCGCGAGTCGCCAGTCCATGCTTATCAACCCTATTGGTTTCATTGGGCGACAGGGCTTGAGATGTCATTTCATTTCAAGGTCGGGTAAAAGTCCCACAAAATTGGAAGCAACATCTCCAAAATGACCTTTACAGTGTTGACAGGAACGTTAAACCTCAAATCAAACAAAAACATGATGCCGGGCAATTTGGTGGGATGATGGCAGCAGCATGTACTAAGTACACATTCCTAGTTATACCCCCACAAATGAAATTTGGGGGTGGGGGGGGTATATAGGAGTGAGCTTGTCGGTCGGTCGGTCTGTTGACTTGGTTTCCAGACGATAACTCAAAAAGCACTTCACCGATTTTTATAATTTTTTATACACTGATGTAACATCATAAAATACAGGTCCAGTTCGATTTCCACTACAATTCGTCAATTTTCGACATAGTTATGGCCCCTTTTAAGTGAAAAAAATGGCCCCTTTCAAGTGAAAAAATTGCAAAATGCCGCTGATGTACTATCAAGGCAGTTTTTGTGGGGGTTTTCATCAACTTTAGTGATAGCTCTAGTTATATAATGTAGTAAACACTGCTGTGGGTTTTGGCCTCGCTTGGTTCACATGTGAGATTCCAAGTTTTGCAATAGTAGGTCGGGTGGGGTTTTTCTTCTCCAGGTACTCAGTTTTTGCCCATCTCTAATTAACGATCGGCTCAAAATGACTGAAATAATCTTGAAAGGCCCATAAAACCGAACCAGACCAAAAATATACTTAAATAAAGCATTTGTTTGAGATTCCATTGTCTTACCAAACCGTTTTCTATTTTAACAGCTATTGAAATATGTGCCAACCCCAGAAGAGACACAACTTCTAAGTGAGTTACATGCTGAAATAGACCACATGGCAAAAGCCGACAGATTCTTGTATGAAATGAGCAAGTAAGTTAAGCTATTTGAAGTGATGTTTTTTTTCAGATTACGATCTGCTACTAGTTTTGGTTTATCAGTTAGGGAGTTAATAGATTCTTGCATTAACTGACACAGACACATATACACTTATAGATCTTCGTAACTTTGTTCGTTATATCACTGTTTTTGATATAACACACTGTTAAGATGGCTTCTCAAAAAAGTATAGATCACTTAGAAAAATGACCATAAATGGTCATTTTTCTATGTGATCTATACATTTTTGTTTGGCTATAACATGGTTGTTTTTGTTTTGATATAACATGGTTGTTTAACTTACAGCGTCTCTGCTTTGCACCCCCCACCCCTGCCCCAACACTAGTGTTATAAAGTGGTTGTATAACTTAAACAGCAGCGAAGTGTACTATATTTACTGTATCTTTTTGGACAGACAGGCCTGAGCAAACAGTATAGACCCAGATGAGATGCCATAGAATATGGCATCTCATCAGGGTCTACATTGTTTGCCACTCATCCAGCTATTTTTACACAACATCTAGTAGTAAGTTGTACTCGTTTCAAATTTTTAAAACAAGTATGGTAAGGAGATTAGATGTCTGAATACTTAGGGTAAATACAGTAGTGTTTCTCTTATAAAAATTATAATTTATCAAAATATTTTTTAAAAGAAAAATGATTTTATCCTGTTATCCTATTACACTTTAGTCTCTTTAGTACTCTATTCATTATAACATGGTTTTGGTTGTAATATGGCCGGGTCTTGCCTCCCAGATTGCCATTTTACTGTAATTTCTATCTAAAAATATCCCGTTGTAACACGGTTCACTTCTAAAACAGTCTGTTCTATGCTTCCCAAACATAGCGTTACATCACGATAACAAGTCCATGAAACGAAGGCCCCCCTAAACCCCACTTTATATAGAGAAAAGTGGGGTTTACGGGGGTATACATTATCTGTCTTATTTTTTTTCCAAAATGTAGATTGTGGGTACTCATTAGAACCGCCTCATTGAGGCGGTTCTAACGAGCACCCACAATCTATGTTGAAAGCAGAAATAATAAAGATGTTATCATTTTTACCTAATTTTTATCATTATCTGACACCATGTTGGACGCCATTATTTCTCACGGACATGTTTTCCTAATGTTAAGGACTGCCCAGTAGTACATATAATTTTTTTAGTTTTTTCTTGACATCTTAAGGGTTACAGGTTCAGTGCCTTAGCATTTATGAGTGATCTCCCTTTGAAGATGAAGGCAAAGTGTTTTACTGGATGTTACCTGTTTTATTTGCAATTTTTGCAGGATCACCCATTATGAGCAGAGAGTTAGAGCCTTGTACTTCAAGAAGAAATATCAAGACAGAATGTCTGAAGTCAAACCAAGAATAGAAGGTATGGTAAAAAAAGTTTCTCAAAGCCATCAATTAGGGGATACAGAATAGCATTTGCATGAAACAGAACTTTCTTGCACACCAGACAAGGAAATTAGTGATTTTACCCTGGGATAGAAATTTATGTTCTGACCCTGGTGTTCCCACCCAGGCAACTAAATAAATGCGCTTCAATTCTATTCAACTGCCAGAACTACTTCCGCACTACTTTTATTGTTGGACGGGTTTTTTTATTGGACGGGTTTTTAAAAAAAATCCATCCTTTAAAATAGCGATGTCTGGGCGGGCGGGCGGGTGGGCAGGCGTCGTCCCAGGTTTACCTTTTGGTTAACCTTTTTTTCTAAGTGATATTTTTCATCTATTCTGTAGCAGATTGTTTTAATATCAGGACTGATGCATAAGTGGAGGTACCGCTTTCATGTATTATCCATAAATGGCCCAAAAGACTAAAATTTTGGTGGAAATTGTCATTTTTCAAACTTGTGTTTTTCAGGTTTACCTTTTGGTTAACCTTTTTTCAAATGCCAGTGTAGTGGATAGAGTGCTGGACTACCAATCCTATTGTTGACTATGAATCTGATTGGCGTGAGTTCAAACCCCGGTGGAGACATTTTTTTTTTTTTGTCCTTTTTTTTCTTTCTTTTTTTTTTTCTTTATTTTTCTTTTCTTCTCCATAAACACATATGAACAATTATTATCTTCCTCCCCTGAAAGTTGCTAGTAATAATACATACATGCATGCACAGGCATGGAATTTTCTTTTTTTTTTTTTTTTTCGTTCTTTTTTTAGCTCACCTGAGCACGAAGTGCTCAAGGTGAGTTGATGTCCGTCGTCCGTCAACAGTTTCTTTAAACGACATCTCCTCCTGGGATAATGGCCCGATTTCAAAATTATTTTACAGAAATGTTCATTAGGTGACCCTTTTTCAAAATTGCTAAAATCAGTGGCCACTAGAGCTAAAAATAGAGCTAAAAAATAGAAAAATACTTTATTTTTTTTTCTTCGTAAAACACATAAACAAATCACCCCCCCCCCCCCCCCCCCCCCCACAAAAAGTTGTTACTGGGCTAGGATATTGCATTTGTTCTGTACATACATGCATACATAGTTTTACATACAAACAGAAATATTCATTAGGTGACCCTTTTTCAAAATCGCTAAAATCAGTGTCCACCAGAGCTAAAAATAGGAAAAAAAAAACTTTTTTTTTTTTTCTTCTTAAAACACCTAAACAAATCATAGCCCCCCCCCCCCCTCCACAAAAAGTTGTTACTGGGTTAGGATATTGCATTTGTTCTGTACATACATGCATACTTAGTTTTACATACATACCCTACCCACCCCACCCTACCCTAGCATACCCTACCCCACAACCCCACCTTACCCCCATCCCAAAACAACCCCAATCCACCCCCAACCCCACCCCACCCCACCACAAATTCCACCCCGTCCCACCCGACTCCTAACCCATCCCACCCCACCCCACCCTACCCCACACCAGCACACCCCACCCTACCCCACCCATGCCACCACCATCCTAACCGTACTGAAAAAAAAAACCCCGTCCATAATGCCATTAGGCATTTTTCTTGTTTTGTAAACAATATACATGTGCAAGCTGTCAAAACTAACCGGAGGTGTTGTGCAAGAAAAAGAATCCAATATGGGGTTCTGTTGCAGATGGGCGTTTCCAACCCTCGGGATGACCGTGCTGAGCGGAACCTCGGCGTAGCCTCGGTTCCGCTCAGCACGGTCATCCCTCGGGTTGGAAACGCTCATCTACAACAGAACCCCATATCAGATTCTTATATTGCCAGCTACTGTTGAAAAGGTGAAACAAAATAGGGCAAGAACAAATGCAAAAAAAAATACAAAATGGTTTTCCTTTTTATGCAAAAATAGCAATCAAGCATTTTTTTTTCAGTGCATTAACATATGTCAAGTTCCATGGAATCTTTTTAAACCCTCACCCTGCAGCCGAAGTTTTCAATACTGCCCTTGGGACCTGGCGAAATTTATGCATGAAATCAAAGTTGCACTATACTGAATTTCTGTTTTCTTTTCCTTGCTATAGCTGTTCATAGAGGCTCTCAACAACTGATGCGGAGTAAAAAACTGAAGAAGCTCCTAGAAATAGTGCTAGCATTAGGAAACTACATGAATAGAGGTCAGAGGGGCAATGCAAAAGGATTCCTCATCTCAAGTTTAAACAATATGGTGGATACAAAATCTAGTCTCAACAGACAAGTCACTTTATTACATTATTTGGTTGAGGTGCTTGAACAAAGGGTAAGTCATTTTAGAGCTGTATGGGAGGTAGGAATATTTCACAATGCACCCTTAAAGTGCTGGAGAAGCAAGTATTCACCCAATCTTTGGTTTGGTTTATGCCAGATGGCTCAGTACACAATTTGGTTTAGCCTACTTTCATTATAGCCCTGCTTTGAAAAAGTGGGGGCTACATTGGATTTACCTTATCTTGTGATTCCGTAATTCTGTTATTCATGATAACTCAAAAACTGTTTGAGATATTTTCATGAAACTTCACACAAATTTAAAGCACTATGAGATGATGTGCAGAGTGCATGAACCATAACTCTGGATTGCCTACTTTTGGAGTTACTGCACTGTGAACATTGAAAAATTCCGTTATTCATGATAACACAAAAAACGTTTGAGTTATTTCATGAAACTTCACACAAATGTAAAGCACTATAAGACAATGTGCAGAGTGCATGAACCATAACTCTGGATTGCCTACTTTGGAGTTATTGCCCTTTGAACATTGAAAAATGGAAACTTTAACCTTGTTCGCTCAATAACGCAAAAACCGTTTGAGATATTTTCATGAAACTTCACACAAATGTGAAGCACCATGAGACGGCGGCATCTGATCAAGACCTGCACTGTTTACCAAGGTACCCCTTTAGGGGTTTCCCGCAAACAATGGATTAAAAAGGCAAAAGCAGATGTAAAATGATAACATCACGTAAACACACCTATATAATTTTGATCCCCTCAAACCCCACTTTTATATTGAAAAACTGGGGTTTACAGGGATAAACATTATTTTTCTTATTTCTGCCCTAAAACATAGATTGTGGGTACTCGTTAGAACCGCCTCGATGAGGTTCTAACAAGTACCCACAATCTATATTTTGAGCAGAAATAAGAAAAATATCACAATTTTTCATCTAAAAATTTAGTTTTTATCGGCGGTAAAATTTACAATGTATTTGTATAGGCGTGTTTTCGTAATGAGAAGATGCATTTGAGTGGACATTCTGGATAATTTCTGCATGTATTTCACGTAAAAGCGAACTGTAGCCTATTGCATCTGAGAAATGCCATTCCTAAATCCATGAAAGATAATATAATTGTCTCATTGGTGTATATTTTCCTAATAAGTCCATGTCAAGATCATACCTTTTGAGCCCACAGCTCAATGATGCCTTCAAATCATTGAGAATAGCGTTCGACTTGTGATCGAGAGGTTGTGGGTTTGAAACCGGCCATTGGAGACAAGGTGTGTTTTTGGGCAAGACAAGTAATGCCACTGTCCCACTCCACCCAGGTGTAAATGGGTAGCAGTGGTGTAAAAGTCACTGCCTCTCTCTCGCACACATGATAACATTCCGAATGTGTGTCCGAGAGCGATTCAAATAAGCTTGAAGCTTTAATCGTAAACTGCTTGAAGGATCTAAGCCTGCTCAGGCATTGCGGTGCGAGTAGGACCGTCCATGCTTATAAACCCTATTGGTTTCATTGGTCGACAGGGCTTAAGATGTCATTTCATCTCAATGTCGGATAAAAGTCCCCCAAAATTGGAAGCAGCGTCTCCAAAATGACCTTTACAGTGTTGACGGGGAATCAAACAAACAAATAAAAATTAATCGCAATCACACTAAAAATAAATTAGTATAAACTAAATCACAGAGAGAGGGGTGATCAAGAAATCCACAAGAATGTTAAACTTGATTGAATGTTTTATGTATTTACTGGAAGCAAACATTTGTATGTAAAAGCATTTGTCATGACATTTTGAGAACACATCTGTGTGACATAGTGCATTCTTTTATCTTTTCAAATCCATTTATTTTTTTTTCTGAAAAATTAAAACTGTGATATTTTTCTTTCTAAAACTCCAAATATAGGTTGTGGGTACTTGTTAGATACCTCATTGAGTCTGTGCTAATGAGTACACCAAAACCTCTATAACACTATTAATGGGATCCAAAGCAGAAACAATATTAGTTAAACAACAGTGTTATAACCAAACAAAAATGTATAGGCTTGCCGAGCATTTTATGCCTTTCCCTCAACGAGTTTAATAAATTCAATAATACATGAGCACGAATGGAAGATTCTATTTATCATATGACATTTAAAACGCATTTTAATCATGATTGTTTACAAAAATGTCAATATTCCGCCATTAGTAAACGCGACGTCGTTAAGGACGCCGTACATGTAACGTTACGGGACGTATCTAGCTAATTTGCATATTTAATCCACTAGTGGATTATCGAAAATATTATATGGCGTTATTACACTCCCAGACGCGACGTCATATGATAAAGTGTTTTAATGAGGTTGCGCTGTACCCACAACCTATAACTTTGAGTAGAAATATGAAAATAATGTATACCCCTGTAAACCCCAGTTTTCTCCATACAAAGTGGGGTGTAGAGGGTTATTCATCACACAGACTTGTCAACATGATGACAACATCACGTGAACAAGTCTGTGACATGAACACCCCCCTAAACCCCACTTATAAAAAACAGGTTTATGGGGTATACAGTATTTTTCTTATTTTTGCTCCAAGACATAGGTTGTGGGTACTCGTTAGACGAGCACCAACAATCTATGTTTGCAATATTATAAAAAAAATATCACAGATTTTCATCAGAAAAGTAGGCATTTTAGAGATGTGAAAAATGCACTATGTCACACGATTGTATTATCGTAATGAGAATGCATTATCGTAATGAGAATGCTTTTTTTCAGTCAGAAATTCTAATCCTTGCACGCAAAATTATTTATGTCATCTTTTTTTGTTCAGTTTTCAGATGTTCTGAAGTTGGAACAGGAACTCAGCCTTATAAAACCTGCTTCTAAAGTTAAGTAAGTAACTAACTGCTAGTGCTGTTAACCTTTTTGTACCAAATGGAATCTTCCATTACAAAATTTAAGGGTGTCAGGTTGTGTTTTCTTCAAAATTGAATTGGAAATGGCTGAACTTTTTGCAAACAGTGTAGGCCCTGATCAGATGCCTCATTCTGCGGCATCTGATCTGGGCCTGCACTGTTTGCCAGGGTAACCGTTTTGGGGTTTCTGGTACTAAATGGGTTAAAAAACAGTGGATCTGCAGTGACTTAGTTTAAACTTTATTTCATTCAAATATAATAACACAAAACATATAAACACATTATCATTGGATAAGTACAATTATATCTGAAAGGGATACAGAAAAAAGTCGGTGACTTGTATGATCTGCTTCCCAGTGACTTAAACACCGGCGTCTTGGTTTGAACTCGTTCTTGCATCCCAAAGGAAATCCTTCCCATTGTTCCAAGTAATAAATATTTGGGTTAATTGAGGTCATATTTTCTTATTTTAGCTTAAAAAGGTGGGTTGTGTGTACTCATTAGAATTTCCTCATTGAGGCAACTCTAATGAGTATACACAACATACCTTTACTTTATGGAGCACTTAAAAAGATATACCTCACGTGGTGCTATGGTTTAACCTCCAAAATGGCTCAGACTAACCCTGTCCCGAACAAATTTTTGACGGTCTCAAAAGTGTTCAAGCCATTGAGTTCTACTGGATAGTTTATACCTGCCCTAGAAATATCCCCAATCCATATATAACCCGTCTTTCTGGAATCTGAAGCAAAATCTTGTTTAATAGCTGAACAATTAGTTCTCTTATTAAGGGAAATTGAAAACAAGTTTGCATTATATTTGGTTAATAATTTCTATTTTTGCATGTTTTGAAGGTATCTGGACATAATCCCCACTAGACAAAATCACCCTGGACATAATCCCCAAACTCCCCCCCGGATAACCCCCCCCCCCCCACCCCCACACACACACACACACCCAAATGCAAATGCAAAAGCTGCTCACATTTTTTAGCCAAAATAGTATTGGATTGAAGAGCCATTAACATTTTGACCACTAACAAATTTGGAAAGCTAATGATGCTTTTAACAACTGTCCTTTATTTTATTTCAGTTTCACAGAATTAGATAAAGAGCTCAGTACATTGAGAGTGGGTTTAAAAGAGGTTGAGAAAGAGTTGGAGTTCTTCCAGAACCAGGCACCGGTATCAGGGGACCGGTTTGTAACCGTCATGAACCAGTTTGCTACTGTGGCCTCTTACAACTTCTCCGAGGTTGAAGAATCCTCTACTGAGATGAAACAAAAGGTTTGTGCTAACAGTGTTTGTATTACATTACGAAAACACACCTATATAATTCTGATCCCCTTGAAACCCACTTTTATATAGTAAAACTGGGGTTTATAGGGGTAACCTTATTTTTCTTATTTCTGCTCTATAATATAGATTGTGGCTACTTGTTAGAATGAGGCATTTCTGAAGAGTACCCACAATCTATATTTTGAGCAGAAATAAGAAAAATATCACAATTTTTCATCCGAAAATTTTCATTTTTTCGGCCGTAAAGTTTACAATGCATTTGTATAGGCATGTTTTTATTAAGTATAGGGATCACTCATGGTGTTTCATGCACTAACATTTTCTGGGTCCCGAGGAAGCGATTTGAACACAAGGTCACTAGGCTGAGTGTCAGAAATCTTCCTAGGGACCCGGTAAACATTAGTGCAATTATATTTTGACGCCGTCATAAAATTTTAAAATGCAACATTCAGGACGAGGTTACATCGCTCAGCGTAAAGTAAGGAAAGCAAGGCCCATCTTGTGATATCAAAAGCTAGGCCGAGTGTTCAGATATCTTCCAAGGGACCCGGTGTAACAGGCCGGTTCTTCCCACCAGTCAGTTTTTTCCCCGGGGAAGAACTGGGCCGGCAAGTTTCTTCCCTGGGGAAGAAACTGACTAGTCAGTTTCTTCCCCACCCAGTCAGTTTCTTCCCCACCTGAATTTTTTTTAGAACCATAGAGAACGAGTAATTTATGCCTCACAAATTGTTAAAAATTCAAAAAGAAACCATTCTGAATTAGTTTTGAGTCTTTACAGCTTGAATGGCAAAATTTTCTCTATGCCATACAATATATGGAGATCCAAGGAAATTTTCATCCCAATTCCAGTATCTATGATTAATTTTCTTAGCTTTTTATGACATTAATTGGTATTAGATAAACAGATATAATAAGCAACAACTCGTTAGTGCTCCAATCTAAATATAATTTGGAAAGTGGGGGTGGGGAGGAACTGGGCCGGCCCAGTTCTTCCCCACCCCAGATTTTTCTGTTGACTAAAAATTCTTGTGATAAATGTTCTTCACTTTTAAAGACATAAATTGGTATTAACTACAGAGATATAATAAGCAACTAATGTTTGGCCCTAGAATTAAGAGACTTGGGGGTGGGGAAGAACTGGGCCACCCCAGATGTTTCTGTTTACAAATAATTCTTGTGATAAATTTCCTTTTCTTTTTAGGACAAAAAAATGGAATAAACTAATAAGATATAATAAGCAACAAATGTTTGGAGCTTTATTATCAATAGAATTTGGAGACTGGGGGTGGGGAAGAACTGGGCCGGCCCAGTTCTTCCCCACTCAAGATGTTTCTGCTTAATGATAATTCTGGTGATATATTTCCTTTGCTTTTTAAGACATAAATTGGTATAAACTAAACAGATATAATAAGCAACGAATGTTTGGAGCTCAAATCTTAATAGAGTTTGGAGACTGGGGGTGGGGGAGAACTGGGCCGGCCCGTTTCTTCCCCATCCCAGATGCTTCTGTTTACTAAAAATGCTTGTGATAAATTTTCTTCCCTTTCAAAGCCATAAATTGGTATAAACTAAACAGATATAATAAGCAACGAATGTTTGGAGCTGAAATCTTAATAGAGTTTGGAGACTGGGGGTGGGGAAGAACTGGGCCGGCCCGTTTCTTCCCCATCCCAGATGCTTCTGTTTACTAAAAATTTTTGTGATAAATTTTCTTCCCTTTCAAAGACATAAATTGGTATAAACTAAACAGATATAATAAGCAACAAATGTTTGGAGCTCAAATCTTAATAGAGTTTGGAGACTGGGGGTGGGGAAGAACTGGGCCGGCCCGTTTCTTCCCCATCCCAGCTGCTTCTGTTTACTAAAAATTCTTGTGATAAATTTTCTTCCCTTTCAAAGACATAAATTGGTATAAACTAAACAGATATAATAAGCAACGAATGTTAGGAGCTCAAATCTTAATAGAGTTTGGAGACTGGGGGTGGGGAAGAACTGGGCCGGCCCGTTTCTTCCCCATCCCAGATGCTTCTGTTTACTAAAAATTCTTGTGATAAATTTTCTTCCCTTTCAAAGACATAAATTGGTATAAACTAAACAGATATAATAAACAACGAATGTTTGGAGCTCAAATCTTAATAGAGTTTGGAGACTGGGGGTGGGGAAGAACTGGGCCGGCCCGTTTCTTCCCCATCCCAGATGCTTCTGTTTACTAAAAATTCTTGTGATAAATTTTCTTCCCTTTCAAAGACATAAATTGGTATAAACTAAACAGATATAATAAGCAACGAATGTTTGGAGCTCAAATCTTAATAGAGTTTGGAGACTGGGGGTGGGGAAGAACTGGGCCGGCCCATTTCTTCCCCATCCCAGATGCTTCTGTTTACTAAAAATTCTTGTGATAAATTTTCTTCCCTTTCAAAGACATAAATTGGTATAAACTAAACAGATATAATAAGCAACGAATGTTTGGAGCTCAAATCTTAATAGAGTTTGGAGACTGGGGGTGGGGAAGAACTGGGCCGGCCCGTTTCTTCCCCATCCCAGATGCTTCTGTTTACTAAAAATTCTTGTGATAAATTTTCTTCCCTTTCAAAGACATAAATTGGTATAAACTAAACAGATATAATAAGCAACGAATGTTTGGAGCTCAAATCTTAATAGAGTTTGGAGACTGGGGGTGGGGAAGAACTGGGCCGGCCCGTTTCTTCCCCATCCCAGCTGCTTCTGTTTACTAAAAATTCTTGTGATAAATTTTCTTCCCTTTCAAAGACATAAATTGGTATAAACTAAACAGATATAATAAGCAACGAATGTTTGGAGCTCAAATCTTAATAGAGTTTGGAGACTGGGGGTGGGGAAGAACTGGGCCGGCCCGTTTCTTCCCCATCCCAGATGCTTCTGTTTACTAAAAATTCTTGTGATAAATTTTCTTCCCTTTCAAAGACATAAATTGGTATAAACTTAACAGATATAATAAGCAACGAATGTTTGGAGCTCAAATCTTAATAGAGTTTGGAGACTGGGGGTGAGGAAGAACTGGGCCGGCCCGTTTCTTCCCCATCCCAGATGCTTCTGTTTACTAAAAATTCTTGTGATAAATTTTCTTCCCTTTCAAAGACATAAATTGGTATAAACTAAACAGATATAATAAGCTTCTTCCCCATCCCAGATGCTTCTGTTTACTAAAAATTCTTGTGATAAATTTCCTTCCCTTTCAAAGACATAAATTGGTATAAACTAAACAGATATAATAAGCAACGAATGTTTGGAGCTCAAATCTTAATAGAGTTTGGAGACTGGGGGTGGGGAAATCTTGGCCGGCCCGTTTCTTCCCCATCCCAGATGCTTCTGTTTACTAAAAATTCTTGTGATAAATTTTCTTCCCTTTCAAAGACATAAATTGGTATTAACTAAACGGATATAATAAGCAACAAATGTTTGTCACTTAAATTTCAATAGAATTTCTAATGGCCGGCCCGTTTCTTCCCCATCCCAGATGCTTCTGTTTACTAAAAATTCTTGTGATAAATTTTCTTCCCTTTCAAAGACATAAATTGGTATAAACTAAACAGATATAATAAGCAACGAATGTTTGGAGCTCAAATCTTAATAGAGTTTGGAGACTGGGGGTGGGGAAGAACTGGGCCGGCCCGTTTCTTCCCCATCCCAGATGCTTCTGTTTACTAAAAATTCTTGTGATAAATTTTCTTCCCTTTCAAAGACATAAATTGGTATAAACTAAACAGATATAATAAGCAACGAATGTTTGGAGCTCAAATCTTAATAGAGTTTGGAGACTGGGGGTGGGGAAGAACTGGGCCGGCCTGTTTCTTCCCCATCCCAGATGCTTCTGTTTACTAAAAATTCTTGTGATAAATTTTCTTCCCTTTCAAAGACATAAATTGGTATAAACTAAACAGATATAATAAGCAACGAATGTTTGGAGCTCAAATCTTAATAGAGTTTGGAGACTGGGGGTTGGGAAGAACTGGGCCGGCCCGTTTCTTCCCCATCCCAGATGCTTCTGTTTACTAAAAATTCTTGTGATAAATTTTCTTCCCTTTCAAAGACATAAATTGGTATAAACTAAACAGATATAATAAGCAACAAATGTTTGGAGCTCAAATCTTAATAGAGTTTGGAGACTGGGGGTGGGGAAGAACTGGGCCGGCCCGTTTCTTCCCCATCCCAGATGCTTCTGTTTACTAAAAATTCTTGTGATAAATTTTCTTCCCTTTCAAAGACATAAATTGGTATAAACTAAACAGATATAATAAGCAACGAATGTTTGGAGCTCAAATCTTAATAGAGTTTGGAGACTGGGGGTGGGGAAGAACTGGGCCGGCCCGTTTCTTCCCCATCCCAGATGCTTCTGTTTACTAAAAATTCTTGTGATAAATTTCCTTCCCTTTCAAAGACATAAATTGGTATAAAATAAACAGATATAATAAGCAACGAATGTTTGGAGCTCAAATCTTAATAGAGTTTGGAGACTGGGGGTGGGGAAAAACTTGGCCGGCCCGTTTCTTCCCCATCCCAGATGCTTCTGTTTACTAAAAATTCTTGTGATAAATTTTCTTCCCTTTCAAAGACATAAATTGGTATTAACTAAACGGATATAATAAGCAACAAATGTTTGTCACTTAAATTTCAATAGAATTCAGAGACTCAGGGGTGGGGAAGAACTGGGCCGGCCTGTTTCTTCACCACCCATGTGTAGTGTTGTACAGTTATGTGAGTTATATTGCTGAAGATGTCTAGGGTGGGGAAGAACTGGGCCAGTCTGTTTCTTTCTTATCCTTGGTAAGTGTTGTACTGTTAAGTCAATTATGACGTTGAAGGCGTCAGGGTGGGGAAGAACTTGGCTGACTCATTTCTTTGTATTTAACCTTTGTCTTGCTCAATAAATTAATTTTGCCAGACCCATTTCTGACTTACAGCACATCAAAATAATTGTATTTCTTCTGAATGACAAACAGTTTAGATCCAGATCAGATAGCCTGGATCCACACTGGGAAGGTAGGAATCCAGATCAGATGGCCTGGATCCACACTGGGAAGGTAGGGGTTATTGTGGTTCAGTAGGACAAGCATTAAATTTATAATTTCATATGCATAGAGGATCTTACATGAGTGTTCATGTATTATTGAATTTATTAAACGAGTTGAGGAAAAGGGATAAAATGCCAGGCTTTGCCGAGCATTTTATCCCTTTTCCTTAACGAGTTTAATAAATTAATAACACATGAGCACAAATGCAAGATTCTTTTTATCATATGACATTTAAAACGCATTTGATTCACGATTTTTGTACAAAAATGTCACTGTTCTGCCATAAGTAAACGTGGCGTCCTTAAAGACATGGTACATGTAACGTTATGGAGCATATCTAACAAATATGCATATTTAATCCTCTGGGCTGACTGGTGGTCAGAATATTGGGAGTTTGATCTCCACAGGTTGGGCAACATGCTTTCATGAAGATTGATCTTGAAATCTTTTCTACAATCATTCTCTCCCTTCCACTGATTCAAGGTGGGCAGTTGTCAGTTTCTGGCGAAAGAGTGTGCACTGCACTGGTTAACTGATTATGTTTAATCCTGCCTAGGAAAAGGTGTGATTTAGTAAACTGGGTGGCTCAGTCTAACCTTAATAGTGTTAACAAGGCCATTAGAATCAAAACCCAATTCACTGCTTGTAAGAACGGCCCCTGCCCATCGGGGCTTGAAGAAATAGATGGGCTACATGATGCTTCCACACAGAGCTGAAACCGACTCGCACACGAGTACTGGTAAACCGTTTAGAAGATCTAAGCCTGCCCAGGCAAAGTGTGGGAGTCGGCCCATCCATGCTTATAAACCCTATTAGTTTCTTTGGGCAGCAGGGCTTGAGATTTCATGCCATCTCAATGTTGGGTAAAAGTACCACAAAATTGGAAGCAAGGTCTCCAAAATTACCTTTACGGTGTTGACTGGGGCGTCAAACCTCAAATCAAACAAACAAACAAAACTGCATGGTAGAAAGGCAAACCCAGATGACACCTGTTTTCAGGTCTGTATCACGTAAACAAGTCCATGAAATGAACACCCACATAAACCCCCCTTTATATAGAGATTACTTGGGTTTATGGGGTATACATTATTGTTCTTATTTCTAATCCAAGACAGGTTGTAGGTGCTTGCTAGAACTGCGGTTCTAATGAGCACCTACAGCCTATTTTCTGTGTGTAAGGAAGAATTATATGATGGACTCTCATCAGAATATTAACCATTTTGGAGATATGAAAGAATGCATTATGTCACATGGGTGTGTTATTTATTAACTGTACAGTAGAACTTCGGTGGCTCGAACCCCTTTGGGACCATGGCAATTTGTTCGAGACAGCGGTAGTTCGAGCCAATGTTGCATACTTCCAGAAAACATAACGTGGGTACTTTTGGACATCTTTTCGGTGTTCTGTAACATAAATGTATGCTGTGTGTACTCATTAGAATCGCCTCATTGAGGCGATTCTAATGAGTACACACAGCATACATTTGCAAGATAAAAGTAAAAAATCTCCTTAATTATCCCACACTTTTTCTTCTGCAGAGGAATTCCCTATGGACTCAACAACGGATTCGACTCAACCATGGTAAACGAGCCATCGGTGTTGGAGCCATCTAAGTTCTACTGTATGTCATGTTTATTTTCAGTTTGAATCCTGTCAGAAAAGTTTCGGTATCACAGATGGCAAGATCATGCAGCCGGATGAATTTTTCGGAATTTTCGATGGTTTCATCTCCTCCATGGCAGATGCTAAAGAGGAGAATGAGAGAATAAAGAAGCAGAAAGAAGAAGAAGAAAGAAGAGCACAGCTGGAGGAAAAAGTGAGTAGATGATTATTAATGCACTACAACCTTCGTATAACAGAATTTTTTGGATCCACAGCTGCATCCATCTTAATCATTAGGTCTCTAACATCACATGAACAAGTTCGTGAAATAAAGACCCCCTTAAACCCCACTTTATATAGAGAAAACTGGGGTTTAAGGGGGTAAACATTATTTTCCTTATTTCTGCTCCAAGACATAGGTTGTGGGTACTCATTGAGGCGGTTCTAACGAGCACCCAAAACCTATGTTTGGAGTATAAATAAGAAAAATATCACAAATATTCATCAGAAAAATCACCATTTTCGAGATACGAAAGAAAGCACAATATCACATAGATGTGTTATCGTTATGACATTGAAACTGTTATTAGGGCCCCGCACTGAAAGTGCGGGTGCCCTATAGTAATCACTCTGTCCGTCCGTCTGTCTGTCTGTCTGTCTGTCCGTCTGTCCGTCCACAAATTTTTTTATCCTCCATAACTTTCTTATTCCTGGATGGATTTAAATATTACTTGGCAGAAATGTTAACCATAATGTGATGGAGTGTTGCGCGCAAGACTCAGGTCCGTACCTCAAAGGTCAAGGTCATACTTAGAGGTTAAAGGTCAAAAAAGGGTCTTTCCTGTGTCCAATTGATAACTTTGTTATTATTCCTGGATGGATTTAAATATTACTTGGCAGAAATGTTAACCATAATGTGGCCCCGCACTGAAAGTGTGGGTGCCCTATAGTAATCACTCTGTCCGTCCGTCTGTCTGTCTGTCTGTCTGTCCGTCCACAAATTTTTTTTATCCTCCATAACTTTCTTATTAGGGCCCCGCACTGAAAGTGTGGGTGCCCTATAGTAATCACTCTGTCCGTCCGTCTGTCTGTCTGTCCGTCCACAAATTTTTTCCCACTCCTCTGATAGCGTTGCCGGGGCCCTAGTCAGTTTCACTGACAGCTCTAGTTATGAACAGTTTATAAGAGGTTAAAGGTGTATATCACAGTTTCATTATAACATAGTATGTTTGTATGGCTCCCAACAGAAGTATTATTAACCCTTATCTTGCTGTTCACGACAACCTCTATCTTTGCAAACAGTGTAGATCCAGATCAGATGGCTTCTGAAGAAAGCCATCTGATCAGGATCTACACTGTTTGGCATTCAGAGTATGAATTTGTAGCAATAAATTACATCAAGTAATTTGGTTGGCTGATAGACAGAAATGGGTGTGGCACTAAATGAATATTCAGCAAGATAAGATTTAAGGGACTGCTTAACCACTTATGTATACATGTAAGCTTGCCCAGGAAAGTGTGGTTAGGTAAACTGACCAGCTTGATAATACTAAATAAATGTTGACTGGGCTGTTAAACTCCATACAATAAAGGCACCATTCTGTACAAAGAAGAATACTCTATCACATGCACAATATTACATTGTTTGAATTTGTAATTGCAGTTACTTCCCTTAGACCATTTGAATGTAAAAAGTTAGTTAATGTAACATTTTGAAAAAGATGTGCTGGACATTTGACTTATTTGTACCACTTAATAGCTTTGGACTAGTCCATTTTATATTTAATCCATTTTGAACCAAATAGAATCTTCCTCCTCACATATAGTAGGCTTCCATTTTAAAATTTAAGGATGACAGGTTATGTAGTCTTTAAAATTTATATGGAAAACGGCTGACCGTTTTACAAACAGTGTTGGCCCTGATCAGTCGCGTTCTGCAGCGTCTGATCTGGTCTTGCACTGTTTGCCAATATCCTGTTTTGGGGTTTCCGGTACGAAATGGGTTAAAGGTGTCTGCTTGATCAAATTTATTGCAAGTTTTACAAAAAAAGCCTGTACTATCAGCAGTAATTAGGGCCCCGCACTGAAAGTGTGGGTGCCCTATAGTAATCACTCTGTCCGTCCGTCTGTCTGTCCGTCTGTCCGTCCACAAATTTCTGATAGCGCTGCCGGGGCCCTAGTCAGTTTCACTGACAGCTCTAGTTACATTTTGCAATGTCTGATCTGGGTCTACTCTGTTTGCACTAGGCACATATGACTTTGTACAGGCTTCAAAGCTTAGAACTTGTTTTATGCTGGATTACCTCCCTTACACCATTATTATCAAATACTCACATCTAATTTTAATTTTCAGTTGAAAAAGGAGCGAGAGCAGAGGCTAATATTAAAGAGAGGTGGAAGCTCCGTGGCAGACAGCAATGGAAAAATTTCAAATGGAAACACAAATCCAAAGGGTAATAACGGCGTTTTGAATTTTCATATATTAATGTTGTCAGTTATAATGGCATCTTATTTATAGAGATTGAAGGACATTTACAATTACTGAGGATGAATTTATTGACCACCCATTTTTATAAAGGATACAAGATCATGAACGTTTTGTTTTCTACAGTGCTTTGAATAACCAAGCCCAGGGGCCAGTTGTTCAAAGCATCATTAGCTTAACGAGCTCGTTAGTGGTCATATTGTTAACTCTTCTAGCAAATACAATATCGTAAAATTTGGTATTTTTGCTGAAAAAATGTGAGCAGTTTTTGCATCCGCAAAAGCTGCACATTTTTTCAGCAAAAATTTTAGCATATTTGCCATATTTAATGATCAAAGTTTTAACGATACGTTAACTAACGACGTCGTTAGTTTTGAACAACTGGCCCCAGATTTATAATCTAAGGGCCAGGCCTTGAGATTATAAAAATGATTCTCCTGCTCATCACTGTTATTAAGTTGATTACGTCAATCATAAAAATGATGTTACCACATGTGTAACAACACATTGTTATACTGGCATGTAATGTTATGATGCTGTGGCTCCCACCCATCGGTGCTATGAGAAATAAGTAAAATTCCTATATTAAGACCACATATGGGACTGTTCAAAAGTGGTCTTTAAGACCACTTTTGAACAGTCCCAAAAGTGGTCTCTGACCAGAGGACATTGTATGCAGAAAACACGAAGACAGATTAACTGCAACCTACTAAATAAGCTTTTAAAAGCAGAATTAGTCTTAATTTTGGGTGGTCTCAATAGCAGAATTTCACTGTATATTGGGCTGCATGTCTCTTCCATGCAGAGCTGAAACTAACCGCACATGGGTACTGGTAAACCACCTAGAAGGACTAAACCTGCCCAGGCAAAGTCATGCGAGTTGGACCATCCATGCATATAAACCCTTTTGGTTTCATTGGAAGGCCAGGGCTTGAGATGTCATTTCATCTCAATGTCAGGTAAAAGTCCCACAAAATTGGAAGTAATATCTCAATAATGACCTTAATTGTGTTGATGGGGTTGTTACAATGTCCTGATGCTGTCCGTGATGACCTTATGTTTTGTATTGAATGTTTTGAACTTCTTTAGCAACAAAATTGTGATATGATAAACAGAATCTTACATTTGTTGTCATTGCATATGAAATTTTGAATTTCATATGAAAAGACCACTGATGTAACATTATATGAAAACTTTTAGGGTAGATTTTACTGACTTGACTCAGCAGAGACTGATACTTTATGTAGGCTGAAACTGAAAAGAAAAAGTGTTGACAGCATAGCCTTTAAATGGAAATTTTGACAAGTCATCAAGGCTGTTTACCCATTTTGTATACACTGGCAAACAGTGCAGGCCCAGGTCAGACGCCACAGAACGCGGCATCTGATCAGGGCCTACATTGTTTGCAAAAAGTTAAGCCATTTCTCGAATAAACTTCGAAGAAAACACAACCTGAAACCCCAAAAATTTGAAATGGACTTCTGCCATATATAAGGTGGAAGATTCCATTTGGTAGAAAAAGGGTTAATGACTTGGAGAAACTGAAAGTTTGTTACCTAAAATGTATATAAGGATATGTATCAATTTTCTGTATTTGTAAATAAGATGACTAAGCACAACACAAACAGTATATTTTGACCAACTGGACTAATAACCTTAATATTGGTACACCACAACCTCTTTATAACACTATTAATGGGGTCCAAAACAGAAACAGTGTTAGTTAAACAACCGTGTTATATCCAAACAAAAATGTATAGAATATGTAGAAAAATGACCATTTATGGTCATTTTTCTATATAATCTATACATTTTTTGGATCCATCTTGAAACCGTGTTATATCCAAAACCGTGTTATAACGAACCATGTTATAATGAGGTTGTGATGTACTTTTACCCATAAGATGCCAATCACAACAAATTATCAGGTCTGAGAGTTTAGCTATTTCTAAAGACTGTCAATAAAAATAAAGACAGTCTTTAAAATTATGGACTCACGTGTCTGTAGAAAGCAATGCGAATCGTAAGAATTTTAAAAAATTGGAAAATCGCAGAATATGTATTATATAAACTTCTTCGTTACATGATGAATTTCATACACAGAACATTTTTCTCGAATCTGTTGTCTAATTTTCGAGTATTTATATAAAACGGCTACGGAAGATATTCTTGTTTAGGTTTTCTTCCTTCACATACTTTACAACAAGTGTGCCATGCATCAGTTGACATATTTCATTGTTTATAGTGTAAGGGAGAAAACCTGAACTACACAGAATCAATTATTTAGTTTCTTGAATTATTAATCAACAAGACAACTGATCATACTCATTTTTTAGCTACATGCAGATTATCATATAATCAAGAAGGTTACATAACACATGTTCTGCGATTTTCGAATTTTTGAAAATTTGTACGATTTGCATTGCTTTCTACAGACACTTGAGTCCATAAATTTAAAGAATGTCTTTATTTTTATGGACAGTCTTTAAAAAATAGCTAAACTCTCAGACCTGATTATTGTCGCCTGCTGGTTACTTTAAAAGACATTGTTTCAAACAATGTGGACCCAGCTCAGACTGCTCCTAGAATCACACTTCTACTCTAGGAGCAGCCTGATTAGAGGAGCAGTCTGATCAGTATCTACACTGTTTGCCTGTAGTGTGGACCCAGATCAGACTGCTGCTCTAGGAGCAGTCTGGTCAGGGTCCACAATGTTTGCCTGTTTGCAAGTGTTTGAAAAAATTTTTAAGAAGATGCAGCAGACGACATATATAGCAGGAGGCCATTTTTAAATGCAGTTTTACTTGGCATATTAAGGGTTAATTGGGAATGGATTCATCTTCAGGGGAGGCAATGAACTCTGTCAAAATTGTCATTGTCTCCCATGTCAGTGGGGGTCAACACTTGCAGGAAAGAATAAAGGGGTCTGCTCTAAAAGAATAGAATTTGCTCCTCAGTACCTGGTACCATCTAGTAATCCAGGTCACATGTGAGATGCAAAGTTCTGCAACAGACAGTCAGGGCCCAGTTCTCGTTAGTGGCCAAAATGTTAACGTTCTAGCAAGTACAATATCAAATATAGTGGTATTTTTGCTGAACAAAATGTGAGCAGCTTTTGCAAATGCAAAAGCTGCTCACATTTTTTCAGCAAAAATATTAGCAAATTTGCCGTATTCAGTGATCAAAGTTTTCATGGTTCGTTAACTAATGGCGCCGTTAGTTTTGAACATCTGGCACCAGGTGTGTTTTTTTCGAAGGATACTCTGCTTTTTGTGAAAGTCATCATGATAACATGTCTGTGAAATGAACACCCAAAAAAAAAAAACAAATTTATATTGAGAAAAATGGGGTTCTAACAAGTACCCACAACCTATGTTTTGGAGCAGGAATAAGAAAAATAAAGTTTTCTCTACATGAAGTTTAGTTTACAGGGGTTTTCATTACATGGATTTGCCGACGTGATAACAGAGAAATTTTGGCTTTACGTTTTATGGGACTCAGTCATTTGTCAAGCAGACAATTTCTGAGTATAGATAATGAAATATCACAAATTTTCATTAGATAATCAAACATTTTTGAGATAAGATAGAATGCACTTTGTCACACGAATGTGTTATCTTAATGAAAGAAATAAAATGTTAGAAAATGTCATCTGCTACTTTTGTGATTGGCCTTTTAGGTTAACTTCACCAAGATCAAATAAAAGAGTCACACTCATTTTTACCTATTAGTTTCTTTCTTTTTTTTTTCTAGGTGAATTTGATGATTTGGTGTCAGCATTAAGAACAGGGGATATCTTTGGAGATGATATTGCTAAAATGAAGCGTAACAGAAGACGTGTTGGTGCTAATATATCAACGTCTAGAGAAAGAGTATCAGAGGATGTGAGATTATGAGACTCATGTAGTTTAGTGTAACATGTCTATCATCTTTCACGAGGTGACATTTACTGGGTCATACTAAACAAGCAGAGGTGTTTTCTCCATTGTGATTTAACTGGATCACACTAAACAAGCAGAGCCTCTTCCACACTGTGGCATTATCTAGGTCACGCTAAACAAGCAGAGCTGCTGCCCAGTTGTGATGTTAATTGGATCACACTAAACAAGCAGAGCCTCTTCTGCACTGTGGCATTATCTAGGTCACGCTAAACAAGCAGAGCTGCTGCCCAGTTGTGATGTTAACTGGATCGCACTAAACAAGCAGAGCCTCTTCTGCACTGTGGCATTAGCTAGGTCACACTAAACAAGTGGAGGCACTTGCACATTTGGACATTAACTGGGTGACATTTAACATTGTGACATTACGTCTGTCACACTAAACAAGCAGTGCCGCTGCCACATTATTAACTGGGTCACTCTATACAAGCAGGGCTTCTTCCGCATTATGGCATTATCTGCGTCACAATAAACAAGCAGGGCTGCTTCCACAATATTTACTGGGTCACACTAAACAAGTTCATCCACATCCACATTGTGGCATTAACTGGGTGACATTAACCCTTGTCCTGCTGAATATTCAAATATGCCACATCCACTACTGATTTATCAACCAATCTGATTACTTAATGCAAATTATTGCAACAAATTCACAATCTGAATGACACACATTGTAGATCCTGATCAGATGGCTTCTGAAGAAGAAGCCATCTTGTCTGGATCTACATTGTTTGAAAGGTAAGGCATATCCAGGCTCAGGTGGACAAGGGTTAAACAAGCAGAGCTGCTTCCACATTGTGGCATTAACTGGGTCCCACTAGACAAGTAAATTGGTATTAACTGGGTGACATTAAACAAGCAGTGCTGCAGTACATGGGTGGGTCAAGCTAAACAAGCAGAGTCATGCCATGAGATAACCTATTGCTCTGCTGTACATAACATTGCAATTTCAGCTTCAGGGGATTGTTTACTCCCCAACATATTTTCTTCCATTTTTGCAAGGGAGACAACACTGGTGTCACTTGTTGATCTCCCGTACTGTTAACCCTTCCAAAAATAGGGTCTACTCTTAAAGGAAAGAATTTGCTCCTCAGGGGCAAATTCTTTCCTTTAAGAGTAGACCCCTATTGAAAAGGGAGACAAAATTGATTTTGATACAGTTGCCTCCCATGCATGTGTAAGCATTGTCCTTAACAACTTACAATTTCAATCCGACCTGCATTAAACAAGCCCCTAATTGATAACAGAAATGTGCTTGCATAGGACATGTGCTGGTTTATACAGGTGGGTTATATTGAAATTGCCATTTTTTTGTTGGTGGGGGGAAGCTTAATGTAGACTTGCTTAAAACAGGATGCTTCCTTATTAGAGGTGGCCACTATTGACAGGTTTTAATGTATCATGGAATTCTGAAAGATGCTTTGTGAAGTCTAACAAACACTGCAGACCCAGATCAGATTGCACTCCACACAGTCCAGTGTTTGCTTGAGAGCTGCTGGTCCAGTATTGAGATTCATTAGGTATCACTCTGAATACCATAATCAGATCTTTCCCTTCTGTGTGTAGTGCATAAATTAATCTTTATCTTGCTTTTCACGACAACCCCTATCTTTGGAAACAGTGTAGATCCAGATCAGATGGCTTCTGAAGAAGCCATCTGATCAGGATCTACACTGTTTGACATTAAGTTTATAGCTTTGTAGGAATAAATTGCATCAAGTAATCTGATTGGTTCAAAGTCAGAAATGGGTGTGGCTTAAATGAATATTCAGCAAGATAAGGGTTAAGATAAATATCAGTTAAGATAAGACCAAAATAGGCAACGCCTACGTCCAATCCAATGGTACATATATATACTCTTTTTGTGTGTATGTATGTTACCATGAAATTTCTAATAAATAAATAAATAAATAAATAAATAAATATCACCAGTTAGAATCTATAAATATCACCAGTTGGAATCTGAACCTACCTGATAACATGGGTGTCAACTAAATACTGACCAGTCTGTGTATCTGCACAGTCTCACATAGCACTGTATAGATAGCTTCTTCACCCTTTCAACCCTGAGTTCTCTTCCATCTTCGAAAATGGCCAAGTCCATTGTGTTAGAACTAAGGGAATTTAGTCAATAATCAATTGTGGGGTGGCAAACTGTAGATCTAGATGAGATCCAAATTATGAGCAGTCTCCTCTGGATCTACACTGTTTGAATAGGTACCTGTTAACCCTTGTCCTGCTGAATATTCAGACATGCCACACCTACTACCGATTTTCAACCAATCAGATTATAAGATGCAAACTATTGCAACAAATTCACAATCTGAATGGCAAACAATGTAGATCCTGATCAGATGGCTTCATCAGAAGCCATCTGATCGGGATCTTCATTGTTTGGAAAATAAGGCATATCCGGGCTCAGCAGGACAAGGGTTAAGATGAATGTGCCAGGGGAACCATATGGGGGACTAGGTTGCTACAGACAATCTTTACTCAGTCATTTTTTATCTTGTTCCATTGTTTTTGGCTTTCTTTCTTTTCTGTAATTTGTCAGAATTTTAAGAGAATCACGGCTAGACCTAAAGGTGTACAAATTTTTAGGATCGGCCCCCGCCCATCTGGGCCTGAAGAAATAGACGGGCTGCATGATGCTTCCATGCAGAGCTGAAACAGACATGCACACGAGTACTGGTAAACCGCTTAGAGGGTCTAAGCCTGCCCATACAAAGCAGTGCGAGTGTTGGACCATCCATGCTTATAAACCCTATTGGTTTCATTGGGCGGCAGGGCTTGAGATGTCATTTCATCTCATTGTCAGGTAAAAGTCCCACAAAATTGGAAGCAACGTCTCCAAAATGACCTTTACAGTGTTGACGGGGACGTTAAATCTCAAATCAAACAAAACAAACAAAAAATTTTAGGATTTTTATGGCATATCTGTAAAACATGGAAAGAGCTGGTGTGCTGGTCATTAGCAATCAGTGTAGACCTAGATCAGCTTTCATCTTTATCAGCTGCCAAAGATGGCAGCATCTGACAAGGGCTACACTTTTTGCATAAAATACAGGAATTTAAGGTTTAAACCAAACAATTTAAGGCGGGTTAAGATCATTTCCTAGCCTACACTCAGAGACAATCAACCAAGGACTCACATCAGGTGAACAAGTCTGTGAAATGAACACCCCCTAAACCCCACTTTATTTAGAAAAGTGGAGTTTGCAGGGGTATTCACTATTTTTCTTATTTCTGCTCCAAGACATAGGTTGTGGGTACTCGTTTTCTCAATCTCATTGAGGTGGTTCTAACAAGCACCCACAACCTATGTTTGAAGTATAAATAAAATAAATATCACAAATTTTCATAAAAATAACCAAAGAATGCACTTAGTCACATGGGTATGTTATCAGACTGTGTATAAAGAAATATATTTGCATGCCATGCCTCATATATACAAAAATTATTTACAGAAAATGATGGCTAGCAGGGGCCAGTTGTTCTAAGCATCGTTAGCTTAACGAGCTCGTTAGTGGTCATATTGTTAACTCTTCTAGCAAGTACAATATCATAAATTTTGGTATTTTTGCTGAAAAAATGTGAGCAGCTTTTGCGTCCGCAAAAGCTGCTCACATTTTTTTCAGCAAAAATATTAGCATATTTGCCATAATAAGTGATCAAAGTTTTAACGATACGTTAGATAACGACGTCGTTAGTTTTGAACAACTGCCCCCCAGATTGTGGCATAGGTATGTTATGGTAAATTGACAGTGAATTTAGTGTCCATATATAGCTCATAGGCTGTCTGTCATTAAATAATTCCATGACATGACTCAAAAGACACCATGACTCATTTTGGGTGTATCAACATTGATTTCTTTGTCATAATTCAGCTAGGTATTTTGACAGCTGTGATTCTGCCTGCTGAAGGTCAAAGGTGGAAAGGTTGGGGGATGTTTTTTTTTTTTAACTTTGTTGCACTTGATGTTACTTTGCATTGATTTTGACACCATTAAAACACCTCTAATACGCAAGCAACCTGTCTTAAGCAGGCATGTATTTGGTTCCCAAAAAAGCAAAATGCATTAAAATCCACCTGTATTGAGCAAGCACCTGTCTGCAAATTTTGATTATCCCTTAAGTGCTTGCTTAATTTGTATTTTTTATACCCCCGGCATACGAAGTATGCAATGGGGGTATATAGTTTTTGTCTTTTCCGTCTGTCTGTGTGTCCGTAAACAATTATTTTGTGTCAAAGATATCTCAGGAACTGCTTCACATAGAAACTTGAAATTTTGCACACATGATCAGTATGACTACTTGTATTGTTGGAAAGAAAATAAGGGCCAAGGGGTCAGGCCTTTTAGAGTTATTTCCCTTTGTAGTTCTTGTTTCAGCTGAGGCGATGGCCCTGGCCGGGGGTATACGTGCCCCACTGGGCACTTTGTCTAGTTTTATTAGCCTGTGCCCTTATCCTGCTGAGAAGCCTCTGTGGTGCAGTGGTTACGCTACTCACCTTGTAAACCAGGGATCGCAGGATCGATCCCGGGCTTCTCCAGACTTTCGGATGAGTCTTTAACTCCGTATGACCTTAGCTGTTGGTCCTACCCTCAGTCTTCAGCAGCCAAGATAGATGCTGTTACCACACAAAGCAATGCAGGCCCAGATCAGACACCCAAGATTGCAGTGTCTGATCAGGGCCACTGATCAGGGCTTTCACTGTTTGCGAAAAGTTCAGCCAATTTTAAAACAGTTCCTAAATTCAATTCAACCTGGTACCCTTGAATTGTGAAATGGACTCCTGCTATATAATTATAAGGTGGAAGATTCAATTTGATACAAAAAGGCTTAATGTTAAGCAGATAAGTAGGTAAAGGTGTCCCTCAGCCTGGCAACCTTAGAGGCAGTGGGTTGTTAAAGCCCTTTTCTGAGTTGAACTCCTACCCACAATCTTCAGCAGCCATGACATAGCATTCTCTTACACCATGGCCACTGCACCATGTTAACAAGTCTGTGTAATGAACAACCCTCTAAACACCATTTTATAAAGGGAAAATTGGAGTTTATAGGGGTATACATTTCTTTCCTTATTTCTGCTCCAAGACATAGGTTGTGGGTACTCGTTAGAACCGCCTCATTGAGGCGGTTCTAACAAGCACCCACAACCTATGTATGGAGTAGTAATAAGAAAAATATCACAAATTTACCATTTTGGAGATATGAAAGAATCCACTTTCACATAGGTGTGTTATACAGTATAGCTCCAATATATCGCGGTAGTCGGGGTCCATAGCCCGAAAACCGCGATGTGGTCGGAGCGCGATTTAAGTCGCGGTAGTTTGCCGAATTGCCAATACAAGTCGCGCGATACCACGGGCCGAAAAACTATACAACAACAAAACTATCATTTTATTGTGTTACGATTTCGGGTAAGTGTAAAAAAAATCGTCTACAACTGTGTCTTTTTGAGTCATTAAATAAGGTAAAACTAGACCAGTAAGTAAATCGCAATAATTGCTGCACTGTCAATTGAGAGACAAACCATCTGTGTATTTATTACGGTTCAAGTATGACACTATTGTTAATCCCTGTCATATAATTGCCACCCTGCGGTGCGTGTCGATAAGGTGTGAAAATATGGTCAAGTTATGTCTCTAATTGGCGTTTATTCTCCAATCATAAAATTTAATCCCCAATCAATGTGAAAACGATTTAATCGCACCTCAGAAAAATTAGCTACATCTAACGGTAGATGTTTGCATATTAAAAACGGACTTTTCTGCGATCTCGTGAATGTTTATGTTTTGGCGCCAAATAGCAGACGCTGGGCGGGAAAAGTCAAACGATGTTGTTGGCTATTGACACGGAGCTTTTGGGGGATAATTCGGGAGCTGTGCAAAGCGCTGAAAATATTTTTTACCGGTTTCAAACATTTTTTTTTATGAAAGAGATACACACAATGACATTAAACATGTGTGGAGGTGCTGGAATCGGATGACGTCATTTACCGATCGCGTGCATGAAAATGGTAGTTGACATCGTTGTCTGATTGAGCATTGTGTGGATTACTCAGTTATGACAAGTTTGGGGATTAAGATTAATTGTTCGCCAATACCTGTTCTAACTGACGCTAATTGGATTATTTGGTTATAATGTGTGAACTGACTATTGGCGCCTGGTTTAACCTGGTTTTAAATAAATGTTAACAACTTAAAACTCTTATTTTTTTTTTTATTATGAATTTTTAAGGGAAAAAAAAACGGGATCCACGGCGCGACCGCGATAGATTGGACATCGCGAAATATCGGAACGCGATATATTGGAGCTATACTGTAGTAATGTTTCAGATCCAAAAATAGTTATTTTTTGTGCCTTTTGTATTGTCAAGAGGGAGAGCATTTGACATATTGTATGGTTTGATGTGATTGAGCCATCAATACTTCTCAAATGAGTCATGCATCTCCAAAACTATTGCATTGTTGAGTTCTTCACGCATAATTTTAACCCATAAAATGCCAGTCAGGACAATTGTTGTCTGCTTTGCTGTCTGCCGATTACCTTAATAGTAATTTTTTGCAAACAGGGTTTACCTAGATCAGACTGCTCTTCAGGAGCAGTCTGATCTGGGTCCAAACTGTTTGTCTGTATGCAAAAATATTTTTAAAAAATTTGCAAAAAAAATTCAGCAGACAACATAAGCAGACGACATATTCAGATGTAGCTTTTCTCTGCATCTTAAGGGTTAAGTGCTTATAACGATTAGCAGACAGCATTTAAAAAGTACTTTTTTCTCATTTTTCTTTGAAAAAATAGATTGTCATCTGCTTGGTAATTTTCTCTGGTGGTTTAGGGGTTGAAAATAAAAAGTGATTCAGCGTTCAGTCAACCAATGTTGGTCACTCAGCTTTTTCGTCATGTTTTTTAGAATGACTCAGAATTCAAAGTCATTAGGATGGTGTTCACATTATAAAAAGATTTTTTTTTCTTTTCTATCTTGTTCCGAATTTTTATTGAAAACATTTTGTCAGAAGTTAGAACTGTCCAAGCGGGCACATGAAATTTAAGCATGGTCACATCAATGTCGATGCAACATGACACTGGATCAATGTTGATGCAATGTTGCACACATGCTGTGTGCCCACTGGGGTGTCTCAAAGAAATCTGGGCTTGACATTTTTACCTTGTCTGTTTTTTTAGGGTCTTCATAGCTGCACAACAAGTCCATGAAATGAAGACCCCTCTATACCCCACTTCATACAGAAAAAGTGGGGTTTCCAGGGTTATACATTATCTGCCTTATTTTTTATCAAAAATAAATTTTGAGAACCGCCTCATTGAGGCAGTTCTAACGAGTACCCACAATCTATGTTGAAAGTAGAAATAAGCAACATATTACAATTTTTATCGAATATATGTCATTTCTGACAACATGTTGGATGCCATTATTTCAAATGGACATGTTTTCCTACTGTTGAGGATAATTTTGAGATGCATTACGATAACCCACCCATGTCCGTTCTCTAGAATGATGAAAACGTTTGATATTGTTTCTAAATTCTAGTCAAGATATTGATAATGAATCATGTAATATAGCAGTTCATTTCAAAATTTGGGGATGTCAGGTTGTGTTTTCATCAATATTCATTTGGAAAATGACTGAACTTTTAGCAAACAGTGGAGGCCCTGATCAGACGCCGCGTTCTTCGGCGTCTGATCTGGGCCTGCACTGTTTGCACGGCTACCCGTTTTGGGGTTTCTGGTACTAAATGGGTTAAATTTCAGGATGGTGTTCATATTTTGGATTTTCCTAGGATTTTCTTGAAACAATACTTCTTTTTTCTTTTATTGGTGACCCAGTCATATTTACTTAAATAGTGAATAATAAATTTCCCTTAATATTGACCTTAAAAAACTTTTTTCCGTGATATATCAAGTACATCATATCATATATCAAATACGTTATGGCATAACTCTCATATATCTGCTGCCCACATAATAAATTACCCTGACGTTTCCAAAATGACCTATATAGTGTTCACGTCCCCCCCCTCCCCCCCCCCCCCCCCCCCGGCCATCAGGGCTTGAAGAAATAGATGGGCTGCATGATGCTCCTACGCAGAGCTGAAACCGACCCGCACACGAGTACTGGTAAACCGCTTAGAGGATCTAAGCCTGCCTAGGTGCGAGTGTCGGACCATCCAAGCTTATAAACCCTATCGGTTACATTGGGGGACAGGGCTTGAGAAGTCATTTCATCTCAATGTCTGGTAAAAGTCCCACAAAATTGGAAGCAACGTCTCCAAAATGACCTTTACAGTGTTGACGGGGATGTTAAACATCAAATCAAACAAATATATAGTGTTGATGGGGACATTAAACCTCAATTCAAGCAAACAGCAAATAACCTGTTTGTACTAAAAAGGACACTTCTCTCTATATCAAATAGCAGGGGTCCATTTCAAAATCTAATGGTTTCATGTTAGGTTGAGTTATTTTTAGAAAGTGGCTGCACATTTTGCAAACAGTGAATGAGGCTGATCAAAGATGCGGGCATCTGTACCATTTGCCAGTGTCCCTTTATGGGTTTTCCGTCGAAATAGGGATAAAATACCGGGGAAACCAAGATAACGTCCATGACACGCTGGAATATGTCCAAAACAAACATCCCTTTAATAAGTCCATGTGATGAACACCCCTCTTAAACCATAATTTATATGGGGAAAAATTGGGGTTTATATTATTTTCCTTATGTCTGCTCAAAGATGTAGGTTGTGGGTACTCTTTTGAGCACCCACAACCTATGTTTGGAGTGAAAATATGTAAAAAATATAAAAAAAATCACAAGAAAAATAAACATTTTGGCGATATTATAGAATTCACCAGATTTCAACAGATGTCCAAAAAGTGTAGATGGAATGGCAAACAGTGTAGACCCTGATCAGACTGCTCCATTAGGAGCAGTCTGATCTGGGTCTGCACTGTTTGCTTAGGGCTATCTGTCCCAATACTTAGGATCATTACAGTAACACTATCATTGGGTATTATTATAAAGATGGCAATGGTGAAAATATGCTTCATAAGCTGTCTGAATTTTGAGGGGATTTTAGTCTTACAATATGAGCCAGCACATGACAAAACCTACGCTAAGTCATGTGCGCCCAACAAAGACTCAGATCAGCCTGCACATCCGTGCAGTCTGATCAGAGTCTTCGTTGTGCGCTCTAAGGATAGCTAAGGGCCCAATGCTCCTCCATGCAACAAGAGAGGTCTCTGGTTAGACTATTATGGATGTGCGGGCGGATCTGAGTCTTTGCTGTACGCACATGTCCTATTGTAGGTTTTGTCATGCGCTGGCTCATATTGTTTTATTTTACTCTACTACTAAAAAATGACAACTGAGTCGTGTCACAAAAGAACATTTTCTTGCCATTTGTGAACGGGAACCTGCATACATGAGCAGTCTGATCAGCACCTCACTGTTCACACCTTTGACAGTACGACACCTAGTTTCAATCATCTAAAATTTCATGCCATGCTAGTCTGTGAAGCTGTAACTGTGCAGGCCTGGATGAAAACTCCAAAGATTGGATTGTTGTTTTTTTTTTTTCACAGGGCTCAAATTATGACAGCTTGACCTATCCTTGTAATGTGTCCTGTAATTTGAATACTACAACTTTTGCCATCGTTAAGAAGTCCGGGAAATGAAGACCTCCTTCCCCCCCGTAAACCTCAGTTTATATAGTTAAATAGAGAACAACTGGGATTATAGGGGGTTTACATTATTTTTCTTATTTCTGCTCCAAGACAGGTTGTGGGTACTCGTTAGTAACGCCTCAGTGAGGCAGTTCTATCAAGCACCAACACCCAATGTTTGGAATGTACGGTAAATAAATAGAAGCCTCCATGGTGTAGTGGTTATGCTAATCGCCTTGTAAACCAGGGGTCGCAGGATCGATCCCGGGCTTCTTCAGACTTTCCGATGAGTCTTTAAACTGAGGTCCCATCTCAGTATGACCTTAGCTGTTGGTGAGACGTCAAACTCAAACACTCACTCATGTAAATAAGAAAGATATCGCAAAATTAATGTTCATTAGAAAAGTAACCATTTAGAGATGTGAAAGAATGCATTTTCTTGCACACCAGACAACGAAATCCGTGATTTTAACCTGGGGTAGAAATTTATGTTCTGACCCTGGTGTTCCGACCCAGGCAACTAACATAAATGCGCTTCAAATCTATTCAACTGCCGAAACTACTTCCGCACTACTTTTATATTGTAAACAATATACATGTGCGAGCTGTCAAAACTAACCGGAGGTGTTGTGCAAGAAAAAGAATCCAATATGGGGTTCTGTTGTAGATGGGCGTTTCCAACCCTCGGGATGACCGTGCTGAGCGGAACCTCGGCATAGCCTCGGTTCCGCTCAGCACGGTCATCCCTCGGTTTGGAAACGCTAATCTACAACAGAACCCCATATCAGATTCTTATAGTATCACAAGGATGTTTTTTCTATAATTATACATGTGTGTTAAACAGGCCTGTAGAATGGAAAAAACAATGCAAAGCATACCCATCTTCAACTGAATGGAATCTTCTTCATAATTTTAAAGGAGTTCTTTTTGAAATTGTGGGTTGTCAACTTGTCAGGTTGAGTTGGTTAGCAGAATTTGATTAGAAAATGGTTAAGGTTTTTGCTCAGTGATGACCTTGCTAATCTTGGTCTGCACTAATTGCCAGTCAGAAACCTCCGTGGTGTAGTGGTTATGCTACACGCCTTGTAAGCCAGGGGTCGCAGGATCAATCCCGGGCTTCTCCAGACTTACGGATGTGTCTTTAAACCTAGGTCCCGTCTCTGCATGACCTTAGCTGTTGGTGGGATGTAAAACTCAAATACTCACTCACTAATTGCCAGTGTACCAAGTTTGGGCTTTCAAATTTAACCATTATCCCAATGAATAATTAATTTAGCCACGCCCATTTCAGCCTTTTAACCAATCAGATTACACCCATATAATTTATTTGCAAATTCACAACCTGAATGATAAACAGTGTAGATCCTGATCAGATGGCTTCTTCAGAAGCCATCTGATCTTGGTCTACACTGATTGCAAGGGTAGAGGTTGTCGTGAATAAAATGGAAAGGGTTGAATTGTAGGAATTGAGACTGCGGACTTTTATGCAAGAAAAATAAGAATTGGATCTACACTGTTAGCCGAGGAACTATCTCAGACTGTAATGAAAGGATAGTTTCGGTATGTAAAATTGGAAACAGCTGTTTTTTTCCCATGTAGGATGTCTGTAATGTGACCAGGCCAATAGTCTGTCTGTGAAAAATAAGCATTTGGTTTGTAACCCCAAACTAGCAAAAAAAATTGACAACTGTAACTCAATATATGTTACCATAATTCTCAAAAACAAAAAAAATCAGAACATTTGTACAATAATAGTTTGTCTGTCATTTCTAACAATGACAAAACTTAGCCCTTCTCTTGCTGAATATTCAGTTTAGCCACACCCATTTCTGACTTCGAACCAATCAGATTACTTGAATTAATTTATTCCTACAAATTCATAAATTGAATGTCAAACAGTGTAGATCCTGATCAGATGGCTTCTTCAGAAGCCATCTGATCTGGATCTACACTGTTTGCAAAGAAAAGGGTCGTTGTGAACAGCAGGATAAGAGTTAATCATATTTGAGAAATGTTACTATTTGTGTGTTCTAAGATGGCTGATGAGACCGATTATAGCTCTGAACTGTCTGTTGCAAATAGAGCAACAGAGGCTAGAGGAAGACAGCTCTGTTGGTGATGCTTTAGCTCTGGCTTTGCACTGTGCATGTTTATGCTCAGCTTCACTGATTCTTTTTGCCTCATATTCATTCATCATCATCATCAACGGATTTTTGATTAACGTGCAGGTACAGGGGCAACGTCCACATAAGTGGGCCCCCTTCCAGGTAGCTGGCTTGCTGCACGCATGGCAGATCTTACACCAGATCTCCAGGCTTGTCTATCATGAGGATCGATAGCAAAGAGCTTCCATTCTCTGCAATCTCTTTCTGTTAGCTGCTTCCAGGTCATCTTGGGCCTTCCTGGCCCCCGCTTTCCACTTACCTGTATGTCACAGGCAGTCTTGATTGCACCGTTGGCATTGGCACCCCTTTTGATGAGACCTCGCCACTTTGCTCTGTCCTGTGCAATTTGTTCCCGGGACTGTTGGAATGTTGAAGTCCATGAGGGAGGCTTTGAGGGTGTCCTTGTAGCGCTTCTCCTGACCGCCTTGGGAGCGTTTTCCCATTCTCCATAGAGAATTTTCTTGGCAAACCTTCCTTTGGCATTCAGGTTATATGGCCTGTCCATCTTAACTGCTAATTTCAGAAGAGTGTGTAACTTTGCATCCCTGCCCTGTTCAGGACTTCCGTGTCTAGTTATCTGTCTTGCCACTTAATCTTTAAGAGTTTTCTAAGACAGCTGGTATGGAAGTGATTCAGTCTTTAGGCCTAAACTGTCCATGTTTCACACGCATACAATAGTGTTGGCAGCACCACAGCTCTGTAGACTTTCATTTTGTGTCCAGTCTGATTCCACTTCGATCCCAGACACTACCACATAGTCGGCCAAATGCTGCACTAGCTTTGGCAATCCTGGCATTGACTTCATCATCATGTGCATGGCTCTTGACAGTTTGCTCCTAGTAGGTGAACTTGTCTATCTCTTGCAATATTTTACCATTCACTGTGATGGTGGGCTCTTTGAAAGGCTTCCTAGGTGCTGGTTGATAAACTACTAGAAAAATGAGAAAAATGGGGTTTTATTTTCATCAGAAAAGTAATCGTTTAGAAGATATGAAAGAATGCACTATATATACACACAGGTATGTTATCGTAATGAGTTAACAGCAGTGTTACCGTATTCGCCCCAATTACCGCACATGCTCCTATAAGCGCACACCAAAGCTATTTTTGAAAAGGAAATGCATAAGCGCACACTTTACAGTAATCGCCCCTTGAAGCTCTCATAGTAAATCTATAAAAACTTACCATTATTTCTTCCAACAGTGAAGGTAATGCTTAAGTATTTTTTTCCGTCCCATTAAATATCAGTATGCACCATCTTGGAAGCTGTTGTTTTCGTATCAAGTGTGCGCTAATTAGGTAGATTTTTCACCATGATTTTATGACACCATTTTGAAAAAAATAAGCGCACGGTGCAGTAATTAGGGCGAATATGGTATATCCAAACAAAAATGTAGAGATTATATAGAAAACTATTTCATGGTCATTTTTCCTATGTGATGTACACTTTTGGAGATTGTGTAGAAAAATGACCATAAAATGGTCATTTTTCAATGTAATCTATCCATTTTCAGGGATCCAGCTTAAAACTGTGAAATATCCAAAACTGTGTCATAATCAAGAGTGTTATAAAGAGGTCAGGGGCCAGATGTTCAAAGCATAGTTAGCTTAACGAGCTCGTAAGTGGTAAAAGTGTTAACTGTTCTGGCAAGTACAGTATCTAATATAGTGTTATTTTTGCTGAAAAAATGTGAGCAGCTTTTGCATCTGCAAAAGCTGCTCACATTTTTTCAGCAAAAAATATTAGCATATTTGCCATATTAAATGATCAAAGTTTTAGCGATAAGTTAACTAACAATGTCGTTAGTTTTGAACAACTGGCCCCAGGTGTTTATCTAAAAATTAAGAGATTCTATGGTACTTTGAGGGTTGTAATATAAAATCATAGTAAAAAGTGATATCCATTATCATGTAACAGAAGATTGTTTTTCACATACATTTTTTTAATTTTTTCCGGGTTTAAAATGTATGGATGAAAAAAAAAATTACTTTGGGTTGTCCTATGAGCGAATGGAAAATATAAAGTTATTTATAAACGTTGGAAATATGCATTTTTTGACATCTAGTGGTATGATATTTTGATCATGTGTGCTTGATTTAGGCATGTACTTGATACACCTTACCATTTGAGTGGCCACCCAAATTTGCAAAGACCAATACAGTACATCCTGTAAAACTGGCCACTTCTTTGAAGGAAGTATACCACAATCTCAATAACACTATTCATTACGATAACATAGCCGTGCGTCTTTGTACATTTTTTCATATCTCAAAATGGACATTTTTCTGGTGAAAATGTTTGATATTTTTCTTATTTAAACTCCAAACATAGGTTGTGGGTGCTCTTTAGAACCGCCTCATAGAGGCGGTTCTAACAAGTACCCACAACCTATGTCTTGGAGCAGAAATAAGAAAACTAATGGATACCCCCGTAAACCCCAGTTTTGTCTATATAAAGTGGGGTTTAGAGGGGTGCTCTTTTCACAGACTTGTTCACATGATGAATGGGGATCCACATCAGAAACCATGTTAGTTAAACAACGGTGTTATATCCAAACAAAAAATGTATAGATTATATAGAAAAATGACCATTTATGGTCATTTTTCTTTCTATATAATCTACACATTTTGGGGATCCATCCTGAAAACGTGTTATATCCAAAAGCATGTTCCAATGAACCATGTTATAATAAGGTTGTGGTGTAGTCTGTTTTAAGCAAGCCTCAGGCTAATCACTTCCCCCAACTTACAAAGGCATTTAACTCATCTATAATAACCCATTGTATTCTAGTGGACTCTTCCATTGTTATATGTTGGACAAGTCCATTTGTCATTAAATCGGTGTCAGGACTATTTTTTAGCTCACCAGAGCCGAAGGCTCCGGGGGAGCTTATAGGATAGGCAGTTGTCCGTCGTCTGCGTTGTATGTCGTCGTCAACACTTTCAAACGACTTCTCCTCTGAAGCCACTGGGCCGATTAGGCCCAAAATTTATCTGTAGCATCCTTGGGTGGGGGGATTGAAAGTTTGTGTTTTTTATGAAAATCGGCTCATTAGTTTGGTTGCTATGGCAACTTAGAGTTCCCATAGACTTATAATGGGGAAAATTGAAAAATGGCATTTACTGCCAAGCCTCTGCAGATATTTTGACAAAACTTTCACAGAAATGTTCCTTAGACAATCTACTCTCTGCCATATGAATTTAGGGCTGCTGCTCATTTGTATTGGTTGCCATGGAAACCAAAGTGAAAAAAATAGAAAAAAAAATACTTAAAAAATCATCTCCTCTGAAACCGTATGCTCTATGAGGCTGAGAGTTTATGGAAATATTCACCATATTTGCCTTTACAGGTTTTGTTTTTTTTATGAAATTCGGCTCTTTAGTTTGGTTGCTATGGCAACTTAGATTTTCCATAGACTTATAATGGGGAAAATTGAAAATGGCATTAACTACCAAGCCTTTGCAGATATTTTGACAAAATTTTCATAGAAACGTTCCTTGAGTAAACTTCTCTCAGCCAATGCTTTTATGTCAACTTTTGGGTCCCGTATGTTGTGCCAGGGCCAGGCCCCGCCCCCTCCACTTCATAAAATGCCTTATATCTCAGAAACCTTACAGATCCCCACCCCTAAACCATATATATATTCTTGTTCCTTATGATAAGACTCATTAAGTGACACCAACCTGGGGGTTCCCCCAGATGTGCCGGGGACATGCCCCACCCCCTCCACTTCATTAAATGCCATTTATCTCAGATGATGATGATGATTTCGTGTTTAACGACGCGTCAACGCCATTTATCTCAGAAACCATTCAGATCCCCACCCCTAAACCGTATATATTCTTGTTTCTTATAAGACGCACTCAATGACAGCAACCTGGGGGTCCCTCGGGATGTGCCTGGGCCATGCCCCAACCCCTCCATTTCATAAATGGCCCAATATCCAAGAAACCATACAGATCACCACCCCTAAACCATATATATTCTTGTTCCTTATGATAAGACGCACTCAGTGACACCAACCTAGGGGTCCCCCGGGATGTTCCGGGGCTATGCCCCATCCCCTCCACTTCATAAAAGGCCAAATATTCCAGAAACATTTCAGATCCCCACCCCTAAACCATATATATTCTTGTTCCTTATGATAAGACACATTCAGTGACACCAACCAAGGAGTCACCCAGGGCATGCCCGGGCCATGCTCCACCCATCAACTTCACAAAAGACCATATATCTGAGAAACTGTTCAGAGCCCTACCCATAAACCATAACATATTTTTGTTCTTATGATAAGACGCAATCAGTGACACCAGCATGGGGAACTCTCGGGATGCCACCGGCCATGTCCCACCCCTTTACTTCATTAAAAGCCATATATCTCAGAAACTGTTCATATCCCCACCCCTTAACCATATATATTCTTCTTCCTTATGATATGTACCCACTTCATAATAGGCCATATATCTCAGAAACCGTTCAAATCCCCACCCCATAATCACATATATTCTTGTTCACTGTTATTAGACACATTCAGTCACCCCCATCTTGTGGGGTCCGCAGGGGCCATTTCTCTCCCATCCACTTCATAAAAGGGCCTCATATCTCAGAAACCGTTCAGCATTCAGTGACAGCAATCTTGGGCTTTTCTGGGATCCACCATGCCCGAATCCCTCCACTGCTTAAAAAGCCTTACATCTCAGGAGCCATACATATCCCCACCGCTAAACCATGTCTCTGTTCCTTTTGATAAGATGCATTTAGTGACACCAACGAGGGCTCCATTGGGTTCATGCCCCACCCTTTCTACTTTATAAAACACCTAATATTTCAGATACAGTCCACATGAGTGCTCATTTGGGTATGAGGTTTGTTTGGGAGACTTTATAATTGGTAGATTAAAATCATATCCTGTTAAAAGACAATGTCATGGGCAGTGCCCACCTGAGCTATGGTTTATGAAATTTGGCTCTTTGGTTTGTTTGCTATGGCAAGTTAAGAATTTCCATTGACTTATAAATGGGGAAAAGTGTAAAAATGACATTTATGCCGTTCAAGATATTTTGTCAAACTTACTTAGAAATGTTCCTTTAATAATGTTCTTTTAGGCCTATTAGTTGCCACAGATGGGAAATTGTCAATTGTCATCTGTTGTCCTGCCACAACACATTCAAGCAACATCAGACCTCTGAAGCCACTAGGCTGATTGGGTCCAAATTCTATTTGTAGTATCCTTGGGCGCAGGGCTTCCATGGTTAATTAAATTGCATTGCTGCCAGTGGGCAGTGCCCCCTGAGCTCTGGTGAGCATAGTGGCCCATGGGCCTCTTGTTTTTCATTCTTATTCTATTTTTGATGGAAAAAAATCTGTCCACAAACAGTGTAGACCCTGATCAGATGCCACATTGTGCAGTGCCTGATGTGTGTCTACACTATTTGCCTATGTCTCCTCTACGAGTTTCCAGATAAGAATGCATTAAACCAAGAATGACAGGCCTCCGATGGTCCGATGGCACAGACATTTAATTATTCGGTCTATCACTGCTGTGTGGTGCGAGTCTTGCTCGTGCCACATGTGAGACATCAGGATCTGCAACGTAAGGTGGGGTGGTTTTCTCCAGGAACTCTGGTTTTTGCCTACCTCTGATTAACGATTGGCTCAAAATATGTGAAATAATCTTGAAAGGACGGTACAAAACCAGAAAAAAGGCCAACTATAGTAAAATTCCTATAATAAGACCACCTTTAAGACCATTTTTGAACAGTCCCAACAGTGGTCTCTGACCAGAGGACACTGCATGCGAAACACACAGAAAGAATAACTAAAACCTACTAAATAAGCTTTTTATAGCAGACTTAGTCTTAATTTTAGGTGGTCTTAATAGCTACATGCAATGTTATTTTGTTAAAGTAGTCTCCCTTTGACAGAAACCAGTGTAATATCTTGAATTGAGACTGAAGACGATCTACAAGGATTTTTCCAAGCCTTTATCACAGTTAACAAGACTGTGTAATTGACACCCTAGAAAACTCCACCTTATATATGTAGAAAAAATGGGGTTTACAAGGATTTTTCCATCTTTTTTTTATTTTTATTTATTTTTTTTTTTTTGCTATAAAACATAAATAGTCTATGTTTCAAGCACAAATAAGAAAAAATATGTTGTTTTTTTTTACCAGGGAAATGTTCCATTTCCGGAGCCATGTGAATCTGTAAGAATTCAGTATGTCACATGTGTGGGTTGCAACATTCTGTTTTTGTATGTCCCTTGTCCATTACGATAACACGCCTGTGCGACATAGTTCATTTTTTCACATCTCCAAAATGGCTACTTTTCTGTTGAAAATCTGTGATATTTTTTCTTATTTATACTGCAAAAGTAGGTTGTGGGTGCTCGCTAGAACCGCCTCTGGTTCTAACGAGTACACACAACCTATGTCTTGGAGCAGAAATTAGAAAAATAATACATAACCCTGAAAACCTCAGTTTCCTCTATATAAAGTGAGGTTTAGGGGATGTTGAAATCACGGACTTGCACATGTGATAAAACCTTTTTTGGCACTGAATGGAATAGTTCCGAGTCCATTTCGAAATGTATGATTGTCAGGTCGAGTATTTTGTATAAGTGTATTTAGAAAATAGGTAATTTTTTTCAAACAGTGAAGGCCCTGATCAGATGCTGCATCTTGCAGCATCTGATCTGAGCCTGCACTGTTTGCTAGAGTCCCGATTTGGGGGTCAGTGATATAAAATAGGTTATGCACATTTTGTAGCAAATGGAAAATTGGACATAAAATTTGCTGAAAAACTTATTATATATGTATTTATCAATTTATGAATTAAGTTAGTGATACTTTGAACTTTTGTTCCGTGCATGATTAACCCTTATCCTGCTGAATAAACTAATTTAGCCACACCTGTTTCTGACTATTCATTATGAAAACACGTCTATACAAATACATTGTACACTTTACCTCTGAAAAATCTAAATTTGTGGGATGAAAAATTGTGACATTTTTCTTATCTCTGCTCAAAATATAGATTGTCATCACTAGTTAGAACCACCTAATCGAGGCGGTTCTAACGAGTACCCACAATCTATATTTTAGAGCAGAAATAAGAAAAATAAGGTTTAACCCTGTAAACCCCAGTTTTTCTGTATAAAAGTGGGGTTCAATGAGGTAAAAATTTTCGTGATGAACCAGTCAGATTGACATTCAAATTTGCAAGCTGAATGACAAATAGTGTAGATCCTGATCAGATGGCTTGTGTAGATCCTGATCAGATGGCTTCTTCAGGCTTTACTCTGTTACCAAAGCTAGGGGTTGTCATGTTCAGCAGTATAAGGGTTAAAATAAATGAATATAATGTGGTCATGTGCAATATTATTATTATTATCAGGTCTAATGGCCTGGGAGGGCCTGTCTGGGACCAGTCTGTGCAAAACCAGTTTGTATATTTTTATGTAGAAAATGTATATCAAATGTATGTTGTACAAAAATTTATCATAGATCTGATACTTTTATATCAGAGGTCTCGCAGATGTGAATGGATACACCTTCAGGGGAGGCAATTCTGTCAAGATAACTATTATCTCCCTTGTTTTTTCCTACTGCCAATTAACAGCTTGTAACATATTAACTTAATGCCAAACATGAGTTTTTTCTACCAAAAAATCTACTGCCCATTGAAACTGCTAGGGTTTAAAGAGGGGTCTGACTCGCGCCACTTTCCTTAACAGGCTTTTTGCCTAGTTGGTCGAAACTAGCTAGTCTGGCCCAGAAAACATATACACTCCATATTTCCAGTTATGTGGTGTACTACTTGCTTCCAAAGGATAATCCTTTCTAGAACATATTTACCAGTACTCAACTTTGGTTGGTTTCAGCTCTGCGCTGAAGCACCTTGCAGCCCAATCTATTGTTTAGCTTGTAAAAACTATACTATGGGTATCCATGGTAATGGATACATCTGCATATTTTCCACTCTTTTTCTAAGGGAGACCACTTTTTGTGACTTCCTGTTCACTTTCCAGTATGCTCAGCCCCTTTTTCAAAAAGGAGTCTACTCTGAAAAAGGAGTCTACTCTCTTTAAAGGAAAGAATTTGCTCCTTAGGAGCAAATTCTTTCCTTTAAGAGAGTAGACTTCTATTGACAGTTGGGAGGCAAAAATATTTTTGAGATAGTTACCTACCCCTGATTGTGTATCCATTTCCCTTAAAAGTATGTTGGGTAACAATTTATTATAGATCCAGAGCCCAGTTGTTCAAAACGAACACTGACGTTTAATAGTTAACATATTGTTAAAACTTTGATCATTCAATATAACAAATATAGAAATACATGTATTTTTGCTGAGAAAAACGAGTAGCTTCTGCAAATACATTTTTTTCAGCAGAAATACTGGTTTTGCAAAAGCTGCCCACAATTTTTTCAGCAAAAATACTCATACCACTATATTACATATTGTACTTACTAGAAAGCTTAACATGTTGACAACTTACAAGCTTGTTAAATTAACAATGCTTTAGACAACTGAGCTCTGATGTTTTTGTATCCGTAAACTTCCTCAGTAACTACTGACTGGTTTCTTTTACCCCACTTTATTCAGGGGAGGCAACACTTTTCAAAACTATTTTGTCTCCCTTATCAGTAAGGGTTTACGCATAGGCAAAGTTGTTCTAACGAGTACCCACAATCTACATTTAAGAGCAGAAATAAGAAAATTAAAGTTTACCCCCGTAAACCCCAGTTTTACTATATAAAAGTGGGGTTCAAGGGGGTCAGTATTATAGAGGCGTGTTTTCGTGACAAAATATACATAGGAGGGTAGGCTGAAAAGTTCTGAGCCTGACCAAGAAGCAGGCATCGAACAGCCATGAAATTTTGTATTCATTAAATCCAAACCTTTATTACTTGATTTGACTCAAACAGTTCAAGTTTACCTGCAATAACGTAGAAATTCTAGAATTTGAAAATTGATACTAGCACATTTTTGAGAAAATGGACAAAATCTGGCATCATGGTGTCATCAAGTACATGTACCTCCATAAAAAGGGGTTGGCTCCTAAGAGAACATTCTACACAGTGAATTAGGAATGTCGAAGGTTTCCGCCAGATGGGTGCCACGGCTTTTGACGCCTGACCAAAAGTTGACCAGACTGAACCTGTCACAAGCCAACTTGGCTATTTTTGAAGCAGACCAAGATGGTTTTCTTGACTGTTTTGTCACTCAGGATGAGTGTTGGGTACATCACTTTGAGCCAGAGACCAAAAGACAATCCATGCAATGGAAGCACCCTGGCTCACCCCCTCCAAAGAAGACAAAGGGCGTCTACTCTGCAGGGAAGGTGATGGCATCAGTGTTCTGGGATGTGACATCATGTCAAGGGTATAATATTCATAGATTACCTTTAAAAGGGCAGAACAATTCATGGGGAGTATTATGTAGATCTGCTAAAACAATTGCGAAAAGCAATTAAGGCTAAACGACCCGGAAAATTGACAAAAGGGGTCTTGTTCCATCAGGACAATGTGCCTGCTCATAAATCGGTTGTCGCAATGGCTGCTGTGCATGACTGTGGCTTCACACTTGTCGATCACCCTCGGTATTCACCTGATCTAGCTCCATCAGATTATTTCTTGTTTCCAAACATGAAAAAGCACTTGGCTGGGCAGCATTAACGGTCAGACGAGGCGGTGATAGCTGCTGTGGAGGAGTTTTTCAGGGACCAAGATGAGACCTTCTATACCACTGGGATCCAAGGACTGCATTGCTGGAGGAAATGTGTGGACAGGAAGGGAGACTATGCTGAAAAATAAGGCACTTTCAGCATGGACAAACCATTGGATCTTGGTCACGCTCAGAATTTTTCAGCCTACCCTCGTACTAAAGAGCATTTACAGTAAACATCCTAAAAATTGGGACACCTTGAGACTGCAATTCTCCTAAAATTTTAACAAATTTGTTTCACGATCCTGCAAGTTGTCCAAAAAGTGCAGACAGAATGGCAAACAGTGTAGACCCTGATCAGACTGTTCCTGCAGGAGCAGTCTGATCTGGGTCTACACTGTTTGCTTAGGCCTGTCTGTCCCATTACTAAGGATTAGTATGGTATATATTATTTTTTAGCTCCACTGGCCGAAGGCCAGCGGGGCTATTGTCATGGCCCTGTGTCCGTCGTGCGTCCGTGCGTTAACTTTTTTCTTTAAACATCTTCTCCTCCTAAACTACTGGGCCAATTGTAACCAAACTTCACAGGAATGTTCCTTACATAGTCCTCTTCTAAATTCCTTCAAAGAATTTTGTTACACCCAGAACTCTGGTTACCATGGCAACAAAACCACAAAAAAATAAAAATCTTTAAAAATCTTCTCCTCCAAAACCACCTGTTGGATTTCAGTTTTATTTTGCATGAATGTTCCTTGGGTGGACCTCTTTCAGATTCCTTGAAGAAATTTTGATCCGACAAAAAACATGGCCGCCATGGGCGGGGCTTATTTTTCCCTATTTAACATATAGTGTAATGCTAAAACATCTTCTCCTCCTAAACTACTGGGCCAATTGTAACCAAACTTCACAGGAATGTTCCTTACTTAGTCCTCTTCCAAATTCCTTCAAAAAATTTTGTTACACCCAGAACTCTGGTTGCCATGGCAACAAAACAACACAAAAAATTAAAAATCTTTAAAAATCTTCTCCTCCAAAACCACCTGTTGGATTTCATTTTTATTTTGCATGAATGTTCCTTGGGTGGACCTCTTTCAGATTCCTTGAAGAAATTTTGATCCGACAAAAAAACATGGCCGCCATGGGCGGGGCTTATTTTCCCTATTTAACATATAGTGTAATGCTAAAACATCTTCTCCTCCTAAACTACTGGGCCAATTGTAACCAAACTTCACAGGAATGTTCCTTACTTAGTCCTCTTCTAAATTCCTTCAAAGAATTTTGTTATACCCAGAACTCTGGTTGCCATGGCAACAAAACCACACAAAAAATTAAAAATCTTCTGCTCCAAAACCACCTGTTGGATTTCATTTTTAATTTTGCATGAATGTTCCTTGGGCGGACCTCTTTCAGATTCCTTGAAGAAATTTTGATCCGACAAAAAACATGGCCACCATGGGCGGGGCTTATTTTCCCTATTTAACATATAGTGTAATGCTAAAACATCTTCTCCTCCTAAACTACTGGGCCAATTGTAACCAAACTTCACAGGAATGTTCCTTACTTAGTCCTCTTATAAATTCCTTCGTAGTGACGAGGTGAGCTTATGGGATCACTTTTCGTCCGTCGTCCGTCTTTCGTCCGTGCTTCTGTGCGTCCGTAAACAATTCCTTTAAACGACATCTCCTCCTGAACCACTGATCAGATTTTGACCAAACTACACAGGAATGATCCTTAGGTGGTCCCCTTTCAGAGTTGTTCAAATGATTCCGGTCCGTTGCACATCTAGGTCACAGGAGCCAAAAATAGATTTTTTTCACCAAAAACTTTTTCTCTGAAACCACAAGGCCCAGGTCTTTGATATTTGGTATGAAGCTTCATCTAGTGGACCCCTACCAAGATTGTTCAAATTATAGTGCTGGGGCCAAAAATACCCCCCGCTCCGGGGCCCTTTGGTTTTACATGGGCTTATATAGGGAAAATCTTTAAAAATCTTCTTCTCTGAAACCGTAAGGCCCAGGTCTTTGATATTTGGTATGAAGCTTCATCTAGTGGACCCCTACCAAGATTGTTCAAATTATGGTGCTGGGGCCAAAAATCCCCCCGCTCCGGGGCCCTTTGGTTTTATATGGGCTTATATATATAGGGAAAATCTTTAAAAATCTTCTCTGAAACCGTAAGGCCCAGGTCTTTGATATTTGGTATGAAGCTTCATCTAGTGGACCCCTACCAAGATTTTCAAATTATAGTGCTGGGGCCAAAAATGCCCCCGCTCCGGGGCCCCATGGTTTTACATGGGCTTATGTAGGGAAAATCTTTAAAAATCTTCTTCTCTGAAACCGCAAGGCCCAGGTCTTTGATATTTGGTATGAAGCTTCATCTAGTGGACCCCTACCAAGATTGTTCAAATTATTGTGCTGGGGCCAAAAATGCCCCCGCTCTAGGGCCCTTTGGTTTTACATGGGCTTATATAGGGAAAATCTTTAAAAATCTTCTTCTCTGAAACCTTAAGGCCCAGGTCTTTGATATTTGGTATGAAGCTTCATCAAGTGGACCCCTACCAAGATTGTTCAAATTATAGTGCTGGGGCAAAAAATGCGACCGCCCCGGGGCCCTTTGGTTTTACATAGGCTTATATAGGGAAAATCTGTTTTACATAGGCTTATATAGGGAAAATCTTTAAAAGTCTTCTTCTCTGAAACACAAGGCCCAGGACTTTGATATTTGGTATGAAGCTTCATCTAGTGGACCCCTACCAAGATTTTCAAATTATAGTGCTGGGGCCAAAAATGCCCCCGCTCCGGGGCCCCATGGTTTTACATGGGCTTATATAGGGAAAATCTTTAAAAATCTTCTTCTCTGAAACCGCAAGGCCCAGGTCTTTGATATTTGGTATGAAGCTTCATCTAGTGGACCCCTACCAAGATTGTTCAAATTATTGTGCTGGGGCCAAAAATGCCCCCGCTCTAGGGCCCTTTGGTTTTACATGGGCTTATATAGGGAAAATCTTTAAAAATCTTCTTCTCTGAAACCTTAAGGCCCAGGTCTTTGATATTTGGTATGAAGCTTCATCAAGTGGACCCCTACCAAGATTGTTCAAATTATAGTGCTGGGGCAAAAAATGCGACCGCCCCGGGGCCCTTTGGTTTTACATAGGCTTATATAGGGAAAATCTTTAAAAGTCTTCTTCTCTGAAACACAAGGCCCAGGACTTTGATATTTGGTATGAAGCTTCATCTAATAGACCTCTACTAAGATTGTTCAAATTAAAGCCCTTGGACCAAAAATGTCCCCTCTCTGGGGCCCTTTGGTTTTACATAGACTTATATAGGGAAAATCTTTAAAATTCTTTTTCTCTGAAACCACAAGGCCTAGGTGTTTTATATTTGGTATGAAGTTTCTTCTAAAGGACCCCTACCAAGATTATTCAAATTATAGTGCTGGAGCCAAAATTGCCCCCGCCCGGGGCCCTTTGGTTTTACATAGGCTTATATAGGGATAATCTTTAAAAACCTTCTTTTCTGAAAGCCCAAGGCCCAGGACTTTGATATTTGGTATGAAGCTTCATCTAATGGACCTCTACCAAGATTGTTCAAATTATAGCCCTGGGGCCAAAAATGCCCCCGCCCCGGGGCCCTATGGTTTTACATAGACTAATATAGGGAAAATCTTTAAAAGTCTTCTTCTCTGAAACCACAAGGCCTGGGTCTTTGATAGTTGGTATGAAGCTGCATCTACTGGACCTCTATCAATATTATTAAAATTATAGCACTGAGACCAAAATTGTCCCCGCTCTGGGGCTCTTTGGTTTTACATAGACTTATATAGGGAAATCTTTAAAAATCTTCTTCTCTGAAACTGCAAGGCCCAGGCCTTTAATATTTGGTATGGAGCTTTATCTCGTGGACCTCTACCAAGATTGTTCAAGGTAAAGCCCTGGGGCCACAAATGCCCCCACCCTGGAGCCCTTTGGTTTTACATAGATTTATATAGCCCCGGGGCCATTTGGTTTTGCATAGGCTTATGTAGGGAATATCTTTAAAAAACAAATCTTCTTTTCTGAAACCGCAAGGCCCAGGTCTTTGATATTTGATGTGTAGCTTCATCTAGTGGACCTTTGCCAAGATTGTTCAAATTATAGCCTTTGTTGATGTTTGGTATGAAGCTTCACCTTTAAGACCTCCCTCAACATTACGCACATTAAAGCCCTGGGGCCAATAATGGCCCTCTCTGGGGCCCCCTTGTTACACTATGGATCAGGTGAGCGATCCAGGGCCATCATGGCCCTCTTTTTTTTTTACCCATTGCATGCGGGAAAACCCTAAATGGGTACCTTGGCAAACAGTGCTGGCCCAGATCAGACCCCACAGAACACCGTGTCTGATCAGGGCCTGCACTATTTGCTAACAGAATTTTCCATCAAAAATAGAAAAAATAGGCCTGACACCCCTTATATGACAAATGGACTGGTCCAACATATAGCAATAGAAGAGTTCACTAGTATACAATTGGTTAATGTAATAAATATGACAATTGTCTGAAGTTGGCCGGTGGAGCGACAGGCCCTCTTGGGCCTCTTGTTTATTATTTACTGTCATTTTTACAGTATAGAAGTGCATGTACATGTATTGCATGTTTGGTTTGTGTCAAATGATCTGTTGTATAACAGACTACAATATAAAACACTCATGATGTGGACAAGCAGTTTTCAGATGTAGTAATATATGCACTCATCTTATTCTAAATATAGATTGTAGGTGCTAGTTAGCACCACTTCGTTGAGGCAGTTTTAACAACTACCTACAATCTATGATTTTGTGCAGATTTGTTTGTATTGGGGTCTGACGGCCTAGTCAACTCTATTTTAGGTCATTATGAGCCAGTCAGTTTACCTATCCACACTTTTCCTGGACAGGCTTGTATGTCAGGGGTTAATCAGTACAGTGCACATTCTTTCACCAGAAACTGACAACTGCCCTACTTGAATCAGCAGAACGGAGAGAATGACCATAGAAAAGATTTCATGATCAATCTCCACGAAAGAATGTTGCCGACCTCGGCAGGTATCGAACCCACGTCCTCCTGATCACCAGTCAGAAGCGCATATGACTGAGCTACAGAGGCTGGCGTTTTTGTGCAGAAACAAATGAATTTGATATACATGTATGTCCTTGTAAACCCACTTTCCTTTCTATATAAAGTGGAGTTTGCATGGATGTTACTTACATGGACTTGTAAACCTCACGATATAATTGTTTATGTACTTACAACCAGTTGTGTTATTTGTATTTTGGTCAGATATTATTTAAAATGATTAAAAATTTATAATATATATCTTGTCTGCGGCATATATTTCTTTATTTCCCTAAATATGCATAATAACTTACCCATTTGACCCATTTAGTACCAGAAACCCCAAAACGGGTACCCTGGCAAACAGTGCAGACCCAGATCAGACGCCGCAGAATGCGGCGTCTGATCAGGGCCTCCACTGTTTGCAAAAAGTTAAGCCATTTTCCAAATAAATTTTGAAGAAAACACAACCTGAAACCCCTCAATTTTGAAATGGACTCCTGCTATATATTAGGAGGAAGATTCCATTTGGGACAAAAAGGGTTAACCCATTTCATATGGGAAACCTAAAAACTTGGCTCTGGCAAACAGTGTAGACCCTGATCAGACAATGCAGCATCTGATTAGGGCCTTCACATCACGAAAACATGCCTATATAATTTTGACCCCCTTAAACCCCACTTTTATATTGTAAAACTGGGGTTTACAGGGATATTCATTTTCTACTTATTTCTGCTCAAAAACAGATTGTGGGTATGTGTAAGAACCTCGCAGAGGAAGTTCAAATGAGTTCCTACAATCTATGTCTGAGCAGAAATCTGAGAAATATGGGGGTGGGGTTATCAGACTAGAAATGCATCCATAGAACATGGATGCACCCGCCTGAAAATATGTCTATGTTCATATTCATCCACAGAAAGTTATTGATCATGTTTAAATTTTGGACCCTTTTTTCACATTTGACCTCTAAGTGTGACCTTGACCTTGGAGGTAAGGACCTTGGTTTTGTGTGAGGCAGATTGTCTCATGATGGCCAACATTTCTGCCAAGTAATTTCAAAATCCATCCAGAGATAAGAAAGTTATTGACTGTGTTTTAGTTTCGGAACATTGTTATAGCCCCGCTTTGAAAAAGTGGGGCTATATTGGATTTGCCATGTCCTTCTGTCATTCCGTGATTCCGTTAATTTGTGTTGGCTCCATAACTTTGTATCTGCTTAACATATTTTCATGAAACTTCACACAAATGTTAAACACCATAAGACAATGTGCAGAGCGAAGGAATTATAACTGTGGATTGCCTACTTTTGGAGTTATTGCCCTTTGAACATTTTCCGTAATTCCGTAATTCCGTAATTCCGTGATTCCGTTAATTTGTGTTGGCTCCATAACTTTGTATCTGCTTAACATATTTTCATGAAACTTCACACAAATGTTAAACACCATAAGACAATGTGCAGAGCGAAGGAATTATAACTGTGGATTGCCTACTTTTGGAGTTATTGCCCTTTGAACATTGAAAAATGGCAATTTTAATTGTGTCCGCTTCATAACTCGAAAACCGTTTGAGATATTTTTAGGAAACTTCACACAAATGTTAAGCACTATGAGACGATGTGCAGAGCGCAGGAACCATAACTCTGCATTGCTTATTTTTGGAGTTATTGCCCTTTGAACATTGAAAAATGGCAATTTTAACAGTGTCCGCTTCATAACTCGAAAACCGTTTGAGATAATTTCATGAAACTTCACACAAATGTTAAGCACTATGAGACAATGTGCAGAGCGCAAGAACCATAACTCTGGTTTTCGTATTTTCTGTGTGTCTGTCTGTGTGTCTGTCTGTGTCTGTTAACAATTTTCGTGTCCGCTCCATAACTTTAAAACCCATTCACATATTTTCATGAAACTTCACACAAACATTAAACACCATGAGATGGTGTGCAGAGTGCAGGAACCATAACTCTGGATTGCCTAATTTTTGAGTTATTTCCCTTTGAATATTGAAAAATATCAATTTTAGCCGTCTTTGCTCGATAACTCAAAAACCGTTTGAGATAATTTTATGAAACTTCACACAAATGTAAAGCACCATATTACGTGTGCAGAGCGCAGGAACCCAAACTCTGGATTGTCTACTTTTTCAGTTATAGGCTTTTGAATATTAAAAAATGGCAATTTTAACTATGTCCGCTCCATAACCGTTTCTGATATTTTCATGAAACTTCAAATAAATGAAAAGCACCTTGAGATGATGTGCAGAGTGCAGGAACCATAACTCTGGTTTGCCTACTTTAGGAGTTATTGCCCTTTGAACATTTAAAAAGGCAATTTTGACTGTGTCGTCTCCATAACTCACAAACCATTTGAGATATTTTCATGACACTTTACACAAGTGTAAAGCACCATGAGACAATGTGCAGAGCGCAGGAACCCTGACTCTGATTTGCCTACTTTAGGAGTTATTACCCTTTGAACATTGAAAAATGGAAGATGAAATTTAGTATAAACATGGACATTCTGGTAATGTATCATGCTCATTGAAATGAGGGACAAGGGCTCACAACTCTTAGAGTTTTTCCAGATAATGTAAAATTTTCAACAGTTATTTCTTGTTCATAACTGTTTTCTCTGCAGCTTAAATAACTTTCTTCTCTGACAGCGCTGAAGCGGGGCTATAGTCAGATCCTCTGACAGCTCTAGTTCTTTTTTTTACCTTTGACCTGTAAGTATGACCTTGACCTTGGAGGTACGGATCTTGGTTTGCACGTGACACATCGTCTCATGATGGTTAACATTTCTTCGAAGTAAGTTCATAATCCATCCAGAAATAAGTTAGTTATTGACTGCGTTTAAGTTTCGGACTCTTTTTTTTTTTTTTACCTTTGACCTCTAAGTATGACCTTGACCTTGGAGGTACGGACCTGGGTTTTGCACGTGACACATCGTCTCATGATGGATAACATTTCTACAAAGTAATTTCAAAATTCATCCAGAAATAAGAAAGTTATTGACTGTGTTTAAGTTTCGGACCTTTTTTTTACCTTTGACCTCTAAGTATGACCTTGACCTTGGAGGTACGGACCTGGGTTTTGCAAGTGACACGTCGTCTCATGATGGTTAATATTTCTGCCGGGTAATTTTAAAATCCATCAAGAAATAAGGAAGTTATTGACCGCCTTTAAGTTTCGGACGCACGGACGAACGGGGGCAACGCTATATTCCCTTTCCACCATTCTTCGAATGGCGGGGGCATAAAATTTTTCATATTTTAGTGATAAAATTTTCATAGATTTGAATACTGTTTTCGTAATGACAATTTGCCATTTTCTAACAAATAGCAGTACCGGTAACTCCATATTAATTTCAAAATGAACACCTTAACCCATATCTTGCTGTTCGCGACAACCCCTATCTTTGCAGTGTAGATCCAGATCAGATGGCTTCTGAAGAAGCCATCTAGATGGCTTCTGAAGAAGCCATCTGATCAGGATCTACACTGTTTGGCATTCAGTTTATGAATTTGTAGCAATAAATTACATCAAGTAATTTGATTGGTTGATAGACAGAAATGGGTGTGGCTTAAATGAATATTCAGCAAGATAAGGGTTAAATATCAAAAGTTGAAGGTTGGAACAATCAGGAGAAAATGGGTTAACCCATAACATGGCAATCACAACAATTGAGCCCTGCCAAGCGAATTTGTGTCTTCGAGCATTCCGTCATGACAAATTTTAACTGCGCATACCCAGCCATTCAGAGGGGCCAGGGATATGGCTTTCTGTCTGAAGGTTCCTCTTGATTCACTGCTTGTATGAGCGAGCAGCAAAGGTTCTGGCGAGACTGCGCGGATGCGCAGGCTCGCCTGAACCTTCGCTGCTCGCATAGGCGATAAGTACCAAAATCGCTTGGCGGACTCAATTGTCGTCTGTTTCGTCCTGTGCTGGAAAATTTAAAACTGATTTTTGCAAACAGATCAGACTGTTCCTCTCGATACTATTGCAGATGTTTTCATGGAATTTCACAGATATGTAGAACAACATGAGACAACGTGCAGAACATTTGATCTATAACTCTGATTTTCCTACTTTTGGAGTTATTGCCCTTTGAACTTTGAATATAATAGTTGCTATCAGTTTCGAGTCCGCTCCATAACTCTGATACCATTTGAGATATTTTCATGAAACTTCGCAGATATGTAGATCAGTCTGAGACGACATGCAGAAAATATATACCAGAACTCTGATTTTCCTACTTTTGGAGTTATCGCCCCTTGAACATTTAACATAGCCATTTCTAGCATTTAGTCTGTTTGAAGCACTATATCTCCTGAACTTAATGATTGATTCTGACCAAACGTGCATGGTTACATCACAAGGATGGGGAAAACGGCCATTATGTTTTGTTGCACTGTGATATGGCACTTGCTTGGTGTAATTGTAGTGGCGGGGCATCATGCAGTGCTTGCAGTTTTATTTCTAAACCTCGTTTCCGGATAACTCCTCCTACAGTTTACATCCGATCAAGCTGAAACTTCATACATAGGTAGACCATGATGTGGGGCAGCGCATATTGTTTCGAGGTTACCGTCCACCAAATTATAACAGGGTTATGCCACTTTCAAAAAAAAATCTGTAAACATTTTGTTTCCGGATAACTCCTACATTTTATATCCAATGATGCTGAAACTTTACACACAGTGAGACCATGATATGGAACAGTGCATATTATTTTGAGGTTAGGGTTCGTCAAATATTACCAGTTATATTTTCTAAACATTCCGTTTCAGGATAACTCCTACATTTTACATCTGATGAAGCTGAAACTTTACATATAGTAAGACCATGATGTGGAACAGCACATATTATTTTGACGTTACAGTCCGCCAAATATTACCAGGGTTATTCCCCTTTCACAGATTTTTTCTAAACATATTTTGTTTCTGGATAACGCCCCCTACATTTTACATCAGATGAAGCTGAAACTTTACGTATACATATATAGTTAGACCGTGATGTGGAGCAGCGCATATTATTTCAAGACTACAGTCCACCACTTATTGCCAGAGTTATGCCCATATTATTTTGAGGTTTTCGTCCACCAAATATTACCGACCATGAAAATTTGTTGGAGACAGGTAGTTTGAGCCACTGAGGGTTATTAATAGTGTCTGGTAAGAATATATGGAGCACATATTGTTCCTTGGTTACATTCCACAAACCCAAACTTGTACAGCAGTCACCATATTACCAATTGCCACGGGTGTATAATGCCCCGCTAGCGGAAACGAATAAATAAAAATAGAAGTGAAAGCAATGATCAGGAATCGATACAAATAACCCACACCTCCCATCAGAGACAACAAAGACAAGCAATAACCAGACTGTAATGGAAACATCAGTAGCGGAAAGTCAAAAGGACAGTTACTTTCCCACAAAATGGTCAATTGGCTATCCAAAACAAAAAAGATATGAGCGATACAAACCATAACAAACCAGAGGACCAGTGGTCCTGTAAACGCTCACCTGACATCAACCCAGGGCTACCATTTGAACAAACTATGATAGGTCCGAGTAAATAAGTCCATTTTTTTTTAAAATCCGTCCAATAATGGTCCAAGTACCCAATTCTACTTGCCAAGTTTCAATGTCATTGGCCTTATGGTTCCAGAGAAGAAGAATTTGAAAGGTTTTTACTTTGTATGGGCATGGACGCCATCTTGGTCATGTGACCTGGACCGTATTAGCATTTTCATTAGTTCATCGCATAAAGGCTCCGTATCAAATTTTATTTCAAATGGCCCAGTAGTTTCTGACATATGGAACCTGAGTGATCTTGGTCCCAGACCTTTCTTACCCATAAATCTTCATGTATTCAGTTACTTTACATGATCTACCAATTTTTGTGACACTGTCTTCAATGGTTTCATAAAAATCCATTATTTTCACTTTTTCCCATGCAAAAGCCTAAGTCGGCAAATTTGACATTGGCGTAAAATAGGTCAAGGTCAATCCAGGATCACCATTTGAACAAATTATGATAGGCCTGAGTGCTATGTGCCATTGGCCGTACGGTTCCGAAGAAGAATGTTAAAGGGTTTTTACCATATATGGGCATGGCCACCATCTTGGTCATGTGACCTGAACCATATCAGCAAATTTTCATTTGTTCATCACATAAAGGATCAATATCAAATTTCACTTGAATTGGTCCAGCAGTTTCTGAGAAAAAAACGTTTGAAATATGGTCCCAGATCACTGAATGACCTTGACCATTCTTACCTATACATCTTCATGTATTCAGTAAATTTACCTGATCTACAAATTTTGGTGAGACTTTCTTCAATGGTTTCCAAAAATCCATTATTTTCACTTTTTCCCATGCAAAAGCCTAAGTTGACAAATTTGATATTGCCGTAAAATAGGTCAAGGTCAAGGTCAACCCAGTGTCACCATTTGTACAAACTATGAGGGGCCCGAGTACCATATGCTATACGCCAAGTTTCAAGGCCATTGGCGAAGAAGATTTTTAGAGAAGTTCTGGAGAAGAAGATTTATGAAGGCTTTTTACTATATATCTGCATGGCAGCCATCTTGGTCAGGTGATCTAGACCATATTGGCAACTTTTCATTTGTTCAACACACGAAGGCTCCATATTGAATTGGCTCAGTAGTTTCTGAGAAAAAAAAAATGTTTTTTTTTTTTTTAAATATGGAACCTGAGTGACCTTGGTCTAAGGTCAATGAATGACCTTGACCTTTCTTACCTATAGATCTTCATGCATTCAGTTACTTTACCTGATCTACCAATTTTGGTGACACTGTCTTCAATGGTTTCCTAAAAATCCATTATTTTCACTTTTCTCCATGCAAAAGCCTAAGTCGGCATATTTGACATTGCTGTAAAATAGGTCTTCAATGGTTTTCTAAAAATCCATTATTTTCACTTTTTCCCATGCAAAAGTCTTAGTCGGCAAATTTGACATTGCTGTAAAATAGGTCAATGTCAACCCAGGGTCACCATTTGTACAAACTATGATGGGCCTGAGTACCATATGCTACATGCCAAGTTTCAAGGCCATTGGCCTTACAGTTCTGGAGAAGAAGAATTTCGAAGATTTTTTACCATATCTGGGTGTGGCCGCCATCTTGGTCACGTGATCTAGATGGTATTGGCAATTTTTCATTTGTTCAACTCACAAAGGCTCCATATTGAATTTCACTTCAATTGGCTCGGTAGTTTCTGAGAAAAAAATGTTTGAAATATGGAACCTGAATGACCTTGGTCTATGGTCAATGAATGACCTTGACCTTTCTAACCCATAGCTCTTCATGTATTCAGTTATTTTACCTGATCTACAAATTCTGGTGACACTATCTTCAATGGTTTCCTAAAGATCCATTATTTTCACTTTTCTCCATGCAAAAGCCTAAGTCGGCAAACTTGACTTTGCTGTAAAATAGGTCAAGATCAACCCACGATCACCATTTGTACAAGCTCTGATGGGCCTGGGTACCATATGCTACATGCCGAATTTCAAGGCCACTGGCCTTACAGTTCTGGAGAAGATTTTTGAAGGCTTTTACAAGCCATGATGGGCCCGAGTACCATATGCTACATGTCAAGTTTCAAGGCCATTGGCCTTATGGTTCTGGAGAAGAAGATTTTTGAAGGCTTTTTACCATATATGGGCATGGCGGCCATCTTGGTCATGTGATCCAGACCCCGCGAACAAACTTTCGTTCCCCCATCCCACTGAGGCTCCATATGAAATTTGGCTTTGATTGGCCCTGCAGTATAGGAGAAGAAGATCTTTGAAAATGGTGGACGGACGGACGGCGGACGGACGGACGGACGACGGACCATGGCTATACTATAAGCTTACCAATGAGCCTGAAGGCTCAGGTGAGCTAAAAATAAACCGCGACAGAAGAACCGAACTATACAGTGTTGACGGGGGCGTTAAACCACAAATTAAACAAACAAACAAACATGGTGCCAAACAACACACACAAGGTTCAACTGATATAGGTCCTGAAGTTAAGATCCTCACCTGCATTCCTTATACCAACCTAGTTCTCAGTACGTTCTGATAATTGTAATTGTTGCTAAACCGACTCGAAGTGTGTTTGCAATGTGGTGCAGTCGGGTATCAACTAGCAGTACTTGCTGGGAGCTGTAACATGGGTATCTTGAGGTGGTATATGTCCTTTAAATAATGAAACCGTTATGCGAGCGTTTAAGGTTTCCAATCTGTCTACTGCATCCAGTTTCTGGATATCAATCGAAAACTGACATGTCTTTATGCAGCCAACTACCACTCAATTACTTGACTTCTGAATTTTTATTTTGATAATATTATCAGATTTTCAGCTTCACTGATTCGGTCCAGAAGTTTAATTAGATTTACTTCTTTATTTGTGATCTTTAAAAGTGAGTCGACTGACCCAGTCACCCAACAGTACCAATGTGTCGTGCGAAAAATACATTATTTTCATCAAATATTGAAACTTACACCAGTTTGTTTTGAAACTGACACCAATTATTGAACAAGATGTAGCAAAATTAACGAAACCTACAAAATGTGATGTGTGACCAGGGAAGGGTTCGAACATGTTTCCTGATAACCCTGCAGCCTAATCAGGGGTTACATAGTGATAATGACCTGCATACTTAAACCAACGCCCAGATCAAACACGCGTATAATGTAGGCTGGTTTGAGTGTTCGCTGGCTTCAAGCAGTTTTGATAAGCGTTTTTGTGATCTGGCCCAAGCGTTTCACAGTCTATTACAACCGTCCGTCTGACACTTCAGGTGGGGTAATAAAATTGCAATCAATCGAAATCTGATGAAGCTGTGCACAGGTGTGAAAAATTTACAAAAACTGACAATGAAATTAAAACTACAAAAATATCTATATACAATGTATATAATAGAATAAAGGAGGTTTTTGTACTTTTGCACACAAAAAGATCCGTTAAAACTGAATTGATTTTATGGCCAACATCACTTGTGATGTTTGAAGTTTTGCGACATTAAAAAGATTTAATTTCAAGATATTAAAAACATTAAAAGGGATTTATAAAGTAACGGATGCGCCGTGAGCGAAATATTAGTGATATACTATAACAATAAAATTCTATAGTAATGAATATAAACGAGGAAATAACGATATATTTAAAGGGAATGGATGAACTTTCAGGGAGGCAACGCTTGAAGAAAAGTTCTCTCCCCTGTCAAGTAGGATCTACTCTTAAAGAAAAGAATTTGCTCCTTTCCTTTAACAGTAGAGTGGCCCCGCCCATCAGAGCTTGGAGAAATAGATTCACTGCACGGTGCTTCCGCACAGAGCTGAAACCGACCATTTCATCTCAGTGTCGGGTAAAAGTATCACAAAATCGTAAGCAACGTCTCCAAAATGACCTTAATAGTGTTGACTGGGACGTAAAACCTCAATTCTAATGCACTAACGTATGTAATGCGACGTCTGATTGGATAACTCCAAAATTTTGCGACAGTATATTCTGTGATATACTGTCGGAAACCAGACGTCATCACTTAACGTCGCTTTTCATTGGCTAGCATTTGGTTTTACGCAGCTCACAGCGGTTGCCGCTTTGTGCAGACTAGTACAGATTTTAAGAAAACAACTGAATAAGTGTATTAGAATGGGGATAATTTTGAATACAGTTATCCCCTTAATCAATCAAACAAACAAACTTTAAGAGTAGAAGCTTATGAGAAAGTTCTTGCCATTAAGAGTAGAACCTTTTCCAATATGGACTGTGTTTGCATCGAAAAGGAAGTCGCTGAAACTGTCTCCCTTGCACAAAAGTCGAAAAATGTAGTACTTGTATCCATTAACCTTAAGAATATGAATCAAATTGTCACAAATGTAAAGAAAAATAGCAACACGAAAAACAAACTAAAAAGGAAAGTCTTGTCTGTTCTTGCTGTGTGTAAATCTGCTCTGGGCGCTGCTGTAGTCATATAAACCACATTGGCGTCGGTATCATCATCCGCATGCACTTTTCAAAGCCTCTCTTAAAACGTCCGGGCGACCTCCGTTTTCATACCCAAACACACATATTTAAAAATCGGTTTAGACTAGTACATTTGCAAAGGCATACTCGTATCACACTATGGGTTACTACTATTGACGCGACCTCAGACGACGGCGACAACAAAAACGATCTTTTATTGTTAAAGCTCAAATAACATGAGCATCAAAATTTATTAATTTTTGGTTTTCGTTTTACAGCCCTTTCAAGAGTATTTCACTTATTTCGAACCGATAGTTAAAGAGAGGTGGACGAAAACTGGAGTTATCGGAGAAAAACCATCTGACCTTTCCTTGCAGAACTTGGCGTCTCACGTGTAGCCCGAGTGAGGTTCGAACCATACTTCAATTTATTTTATTTATTATTTATTCATTCATTCATTTATTTATTTGTTAAAAAGTGTTTTATTTATTCAAGTAGAATTTACTTTGTCAGTCAGTGTTAAAGGCATCCGGGTTCTTGAACACGTAAGCGGTCGTTCACATCCTCGACCTTGCTCAAACCGCAAATTGACATGTTTAGATGAAGTTTTGTGTTAACGGACCAACATGATATAATTATGCCCCGTTCTAGTTTTTGGCCACCATCCTAATGCGAGATGGTCAGTGACACGAAAAACGGAAATTTGAGAGGAAAGCAATTGGTCCACACGGACACCGGCATATCGTATTTCAGCCAGCGCATGGCAAAACGAAAAGAAAATGAGCGAAGAGCAAAGACTCTGATCAGACTGCGCGGTCTGATCAGTCTTTGCTGTTCGTATAGCCCTTCAATTGGCCTCTCGTCCATCCAAAAACTCTGTTTAGACGGGTAGGAAACTTCATAATCGGAGCCAGTGGCTCCAATATACAAAATTTATGTGGGCCTTTCGGAGTACTTGTGGGCTTGAAAGGTACGTACAAATCTGTTGTTGTGAGGTAAATTTACTTTTTTTAAAAAAATGGAGAATGTCATGCTGTCCGCTGGTCTTTCAATTGATTTCCTGCCAAAGGAAAGTCACTAGTGACGTGATTGATCCTGCCAAAGGAAAGTCACTAGTGACGTGAGGTGAAGAATTCGACGCTAATCCCGGTTGATTTTTCCATCAAATCCGCATTTGCCTGAAATGCTTAAATTACAGGAAAAAAAAATCTTATATTAAGACCATCTTCGGGACCGTTCAAAAGTGGTATTTAAGACCACTTTAGAACAGTCTCAAAGGTGGTCTATTATTAGGAGACACCGAGTGTTGAACACAAAGAAAGAATAACTGAAACCTTCTCAATAAGCTTTTAAAAGCAGATTTAGTCTGAATTTTAGTTGGTCTTAACAGCGGAATTTTACTAGATTTACGTCAGAACGAGTTGTCTGATCTATCTCAGTTCCTGGCATCAAAATAACGAAAATAGTGGTCAGACTGGCTTTCCAGCCAGCAATAGAATACCACCGACAGCGATACGATGTTGCCATCGCTGTCGGTCCGACGTTGGTCAGCTGGGCCTTTGGGTCGATTGAGCCACATTTAATCACAGGCAAAACACAACCTCGCAGTCAGGGGCTGGTTGCCATACCATTATAAAAACACGCCTATACAAATATATTGTAAACTTTACCGCCGAAAAATCTAACATTGTAAGGCGAATAATTGTGCTATTTTTCTTATTTCTGCTCAAAATATAGATTGTTGGTACTCGTTAGATCCGCCTCGATATATATTGTGGGTACCCGTTACAACCGCCTCATCGAGGCGGTTCTAACGAGTACCCACAATCTATATCTTGGAGCAGAAATAAGAAAAATAAACCCCAGTTTTACTACATAAAAGTGGGGTATTATATAGGCGCATTTTCGTGATGATACGTTAGAAACACCTTTTCGCCATTGGTACCGCGTATCATCACATGAGAAAGAAAGAAAGAAAGAAAGAAAAAGAAAGAAAGAAAGAAAAAAAAACGAATTTTCTTGGCATTCTTTCTGTACCACCTATTCTGAATATTGTGTACTAGCACAGTTTGGTGTCATTGACCATCGACGATTAGGATTCAAGCCAGGTTTGTAATGAAGTTAATCTGCCGTAATGAGCCCCAGTTTGCAATTTCTGTGTAACAAGTTCATAGGCCTCATCAACAGACTGCACCACTGAAACGTTACAATAATACAAAATCACTCCCCATCCATACAAACGAGTTCAATGACTACATCATGAGGATAAACAAGCATATGTAATGTAATGGTATCTTACATTGCTCCAGGAATGTCTTTTTCGGAAGAACATATGTGCTCCTCCCCCCTACTCCCACCCCCGCCACCACCACGCACAGGCACATACACTTACAACTGACCTTTCTGCACATACAGTAGGGTACCCTCAAAATAGGCATTTTTAATTACATATTTTCCTAACTAGATTGCGAACGTTCGTAAAACGCCTTTATAATTTTGAACCCCACTTTTATATAGTAAAACTTGGGTTTACTGGGGAATAGATTATTTTTCTTATTTATGCTCAAAAAACATAGATTGTGGGTACTCGTTAGAACCGCCTCGCCGAGGCGGTTCTAACTAGTACCCACAACCTATGTTTTTAGCAGAAGTATGAAAACTATCAGGATTTTTATCTGAAAATTTATTGTGGTAAAATTTTTATCAATATATTTGAAAAGGCGTGTTTTCATAATGGCCCACCCGCAAATCATTTTTGAGCCACGGCAAGCAACAAGGCATCCTCAAGCATGTACGCAACACCTGCATTTCCAATGGGGGAATCTCAGAGGGTTAGTTAATTCCCGCCGCGAACCACAAGAGGGCGCCGCTTGAAACAACGGTCCTTGGTGTTTTCCCATCCGGCTTGCATTATCAGGCGTGCGTGTTATACATGTACGTAAGACTGAGTGAGTGTTTGAGTTTTACGTCCCACCAACAGCTAAGGTCATACGGAGACGGTACCTCGGTTTATAGACTCATCCGAAAGTCAGGATAAGCCCGGGATCGATCCTGCGACCCCTGGTTTACAAGGCGAGTAGCGTAACCACTACACCACGGAGGCTTCTACATGTACGTAAGATACTTGGATAGACATTCGAAAACAAATGACAGCCCGAGGTAATACGGACATAACGACTGCTCCACTTGTACAGATTGCAGAGGGAGGAGAACTGACGTTTCCTCAGTCGGTTCAAGAAACCTTGCGACAAGGGCTACCTATAAGAGCGTGAATATGCACTTTTGTTTTATACGGTGTATTTTTGGGTTGACTGTTGTCAATCGACCCAAAGTTTACAATACTATTTAATACTGCTCCACGTGATAATCACTGGCTAATAAAATTGAATGCGCGAAAATTCAATGTTTTCTGTGCTGTTTAATAAACAGAGCGAAATGAAAACGGACCTGCAAATTTTTTTTTTCAATACGTAATAGGTAAAAAGAAACAGTCTTAGTTCAGGTTCAGTACATGTACCATTTTTCAGCCTACACTCAGGGAAATCGACCCACCATTGCTGATATACTGTTTAATAATTAACGAAAGCGCAATGAAAATAAAGCAACCGCGAGTACCGCCAAAATACTTTTTAAATAATGACTTGGTAAAACGAAAGTTCAGGACCATTTTTCCATTACGAAAATCCGCCTTTTCAAATATATAGAGACTTTTGCCGCCACTTTTTTTTATTTATTTTAGCTAAATTTTAAATTTAGCTACGCACCCAACTGAGGTAATGGCCAAATAGGACCGACTTACTGTAGAATAGAATCCGATAATATCCGATATTTTTCATATTTCTCCTCTAAACATAGATTGTTGGTACTCATTAGAAGGCGGTTCTTATGAATACCAACAATCTATGTTGTTTTTTTTTGTGTAGAAATCAGATAGTTATACCCCTGTAAACCACAGTTTTACTACTATAAAATTTGGGTTCGAGGGGGTCAGAATTAAATAGGCATGCTCTTGTGATGTCCAGCATAGAGTAATAATAATAATAATAATAATAATAATAATAATAATAATAATAATAATAATAATAATAATATTTTGGGTTCGAGGGGGTCAGAATTAAATAGGCATGCTCTTGTGATGTCCAGCATAGAGTAATAATAATAATAATAATAATAATAATAATAATAAAGTCTTTATTTCAAGAGGATTACATATTAAGCATAAACATATACTTATCTAACATATGGTCCTCAAAAACATAAAATATGAATAACATATTTACAGTATATACATTATATACAAACATCGTTTCTTGGTAAGGTCTAGGAAACTTTTTAGAGAAGTATGATTAAGAGTCAGAGATAACTGACCCACCAGCACTGTCAGCACATTGATTGTTCCAGTGGCTACAATCCTTGCGTGCTATATATATTTTTTCAGGCATTTCTGGTCAGTGACACCAAAATAATATTGAACAGTTGTGTCATGATTTATTTGTTTTGTTGGCTGCTATAATAGCTATTGACTAACAGTGAAGGTGGCAATCTGTACCTGATTATTTCACAACTTTCCGGTAAAAGTGGTCACTGACAGCCTAAAGTGGTGGCACTGACCCTTCTCATTGAACAGATGGTAAAAACAGCGTTCTCCATGTCAATGACCACATCGGGTTTATCGATTTAACCTTACCCCACCCGACCCCACCCCACCGCACACACACCCACTTATCACATGTGCAACGGTGCAATTTTATAATTGTAGTGGACTTATAAGCATACAGAAGACTGTGTGTGCCTAATACTATGCTTTGAAATAGACGGAATAAGAAAAAATATTCAATTGTAGATTTTTCTTCATGAGGGAATAAAAATAACCAAGCACTTGTTTTACTTCAACTCTATGCCAAATTTTCGAGTGTCTCCCCTCTCCCCGTTATATGGACACCACACTTCTACAGTTTACATGGCTTTCCAATATGGCCTTCCAATGTCTGAGTCTCAATGACATTTTTTTTGAGACATGAGAGATTTCACTATGTTACGTGGAAGTAGAGAGAGATAAAAAAAAAAACCCTGCTTTATCACGCATAGATCAGACGTTGCAGAACATGGAGTCTAATCAGGGTCTACGGGTTAAACGAAACAGGACAATTTTTCCTACCTACAATCAGTGACAGTCGACCCACCAGTGCTGTGAGTGCCTTGATTCCATAATATCATCAGTGGCAGAAATATGAAAAGTACAAAATGGTCAATATGACCTAATAGTGTCCAAGAGTCCGAGTGGTCAATGACATCCGACTAGGTGGGACTTTTTTATGCGATAATGTCACGCCCACGTTTTTGTAATTATTACATTATTTACGTTCGCGATTCAATCTATTTTCAATCTCTCATCCGTAAGTAATTGTGTCCAGGGGCGATTAAACTTTCAATATGAAAACATTAAATTAACAATTACTGCCGTAGCACTGCACACTTAGGGGCATCGATACATAAAAAGGGGAAGGAAGCAACTCTTTCGAAAATAAGTAGGGGTAACAATTTGCCCCTGAGGAACAAGATTTGGGTCTACTCTGAAACGAAAGTTTATTCATGAGGAGAAAATCCTTTCCTTTCAGAGTAGACCCTTTTTAGTGGACTACTAAATGCTCCTGAGAAGTCCTTTCCTTTAAGAGAAGACCTGTTTTTTTTTCAGCTGGGTTCGGTTTATGGAAAAACAAGTGGCCATTCCGCAAACACGCCTATACAAATAGATTGCCACGTTTATCGTCCAAAAAATGAAAATTGTATGATGAAAAATTGTGATATTTTTCTTATTTCTGCTCCAAATATAGATTGTGGGCACTCGTTAGAACCGCCTCATTGAGGCGGTTCTAACGAGTATCCACAATCTATATTTAGAGCAGAAATAAGAAAAATAAGGTATACCCCCGGAAACCCCCGTTTTACTATATAAAAGTGGGGTTCAAGGGGGTCAAAATTATATAGGCGTGTTTGTGTGATGCCTAGTGGGTAAGAGGGGTGATTCTTAATCATTAGGTTCTCACCGCTGTGGCGATCACATGTGAGACGCCAAGTTCTGCAGGTGGTTTTTCACCAGGTTCCCCGGTTTTAGCCCTCCTTTCACTAACGATCGGTGCAAAATGTGTGAAATTATTTTGAAAGGGCCGTGAAACCAAAATCAAAAAAGAAAAAGTGAAGAAATGCCGAGAGTTGTCTTCCTTGTTAAGGTGACGGACAATGGCAGGTGTTTAATTTTCCTTAAATGAAAAAGATTTTATCTTGCTTTATAACAGACGTTTCGTGAATGGTCTGGCGCAATTATGGACAATTAGAGGAAAAATGAATGTCTTTCGAAGGGATAAAGCTGACATTTAAATGGTTACCCGGCTAGTTACTTTTGCCTCCAGATATCCAGTATATCATCAGACCCCAAAAATATCTACAAATTTTAGCATACCCCAAAAAATATTCCCAAATTATACAGGCTTGCCTTCTGAAAAGAAAACATGTTTTAAACAAATTCCTGCCTGTAACGATTGTATTTGGTAGCTAAAGAGCTATAAGCAGTCCTTACAGTATATAACAGCTCTGTTATTAATTACTAAAGCCACTGAATGTTGTGCAGCAAGGAAAACAAAAACAATAATTAAAACAGCTTCTAATATGAGTAATATAATGTGTCAATAATACGCATCATGTAAGCATTTAAAGCCCAAAAATACCAAAACCAAAGATATTTAATAGTTGAGGTGATCAAAAAAAAAAAAAAGAAAAAATATCCGCTAAATGGCCAGACCCATAAAAATACCAGTTTTTCCCTACCCGCACCTCCCCCCCCCCCCCCCCCCCCCCAAAAAAAAAAAAAATACTAAAGTTTAAAATTTTGAACCCCACAAAATAGTCCCAGCCTAGGTAGCAGGCAAAGTTCAGAGTATCCCCGTATCTCCCCAACTAGGTCTGCCGTCTAAGGGGCGTGTAGTTGCCTGGCACTGTGTACGCCTGTAAGCAGTGTTCTCTGTCAAGCGCATGAGCCCACTGCATTTCTTGTGCTTCCAGAACTTGCAGCCATTGCAAACTATACTGTTTCTGCCCACTCCAATGCGACATACAGTACATGGGAACTCAACTGAACTCTGCAGGGGGTCCAGGCCACTACCACAGATAATGATTTTCGTCTTTCCGGTATGATCTCTCAGCCCTATCTCCTCCATTGCTTCTTTCCAAGTAAAGAGCCTCCCGGCAATTTCCTCGAGTGATTCAGCTATGATGACAAAATTATGATGACAAGGTCATCGGCATACAGGTTCTCCTGGACGGCTCCAGAGCGAAACTTGGGTGACAAGGCTTCAAGCACAATGATGAAAAGCAGTGGGCTGAGAACAGAGCCTTGATAAACACGGACCTTTGAACTTTTCACTGTAACCGTCACCAACATGGTTCCCCACATAAGCATACATGTACATCCCCTGGAGCGGTCACACAATTCAGTCGTCCACTCCAAGTTTTCAGTGCCAACCAGATGACCTTCCAGGGTACTTGTTTAAATGCCTTCTCCAGGTCTATGAAAGCCACGTAGAGTCTCTTGTTGGCACATTATTGGAGTTGGGAAATTTTATTGAGGAGACAGGGATATTTGTGTCTTCCAAAGCAAAGGAAAACTAAAAATCAGCATATTTTTCTGCATCCCAGTATCTAATATATATTTTGTTTTTCAGAAAATACATTCGAGAACAAAACAGTTGAGGTAATATACAGGAGATACATTTACCTTTGAGCTCTTTCCAGCCTGTAACAGCTCAACGATCCAAAAGACTCCATACTTATTTTGATAACCACAGAAGATTGAACGTAAATCAGAAATAAAATAACTCAGAAAGCCAAACATTCAAAGACAACGTCTCTCACCTTATTGTAGTTCTGATGTCACATTAAGCTTCTGTGACGTTACCAGCTTTGATGGCTCAGTGGCGGAGTGTCCGCTTTGGATCAGGCCGCAAGTTTCGATCCCCGGCCATGGCGAAGAGCTTATGTTACTTGTTTCTGATCGATATGCTAAGTTAAATAAAGCTTCTTTGTCTTTTATCTTTATGGGCTACTATGCTTTGTTATTTCCGCATCAGTGTCATGGAATTATTTAGTTGCATAGACTCGTGTATGCTATGCTGTGCTCGCCCTTAAGCTAAGCCTATTTACATATTATGGTGTCAAAATGGCTGCCAGATAAAAAGTTTAATCAAATGTATAGCCGCTGTTATGCCATTTAATGGACTCGGACTAAAGCAAAAGTATGAATAGGTTGCGTTTTCATGATGGTATATGTAAAGGCAGAACGAGGAGCTGATTGGCCACTGCATCTATCAGCTGTGAAACAGATGCTGCCCTACTTCTTTGCAGCTTGACATGTTAACTCTGCCAAATATGGTCAATAGACAGATTGAAGCAGCATATTCTTACGCATTTCATGAAACTTACAGTGAGGCTCAGGTGTATGGAATGCTATATGGAGTGACATGTAATACTGTCATGAGGTAGTAAGAAGGGAATTATTGGTGTTAAAGACCTGGGAATTGTCTCTTTACATCTGTAGTCCACTTGAAGAGGACCTCACGCATATCACAAGTCCAGAGAAGGCCAACAAGAGTCATGGCCACCACAAGAAGGAAGAAAACGGTCGTATTGCGTTCGTAAGAAGCTAGAGCTTTGCATTGAACCTCAAGACCCTGATAAGCATCCAGAGACAATAATAAACATTTGCCATTGTTCGCATATTGTACAAAATTGTAGGGGAAGGGCCGTAACTAATGTTGGTAGAACTTGTTGCCCAACCCCATTTGCTGTTCTGAAAGGCAATAAAATATTTTAACTCAATAATAAACATTGCAAATGGTCAGTTAGCGAGTGCTAACTGACCATTTGCAATGTTTATTATTGAGTTAAAATCGAATCTTGTGCTAATCGGATCTTGTGCTAGAGCTCGGCACTGAAAAATCACTCTCTGGAAGTCTTTAAACCATTTGTAACACAAGCTGAAAGTAAAGTGCATCTAAAAGTTGAAGAGACAAAGGTGTTTGACACAAGTTTGATCTACACTAGGGTTATTGGTCTGCAGGAAGTTCCCGTGGCATAGAAATTTAAAGAATATTAGGCTATTAAGTGGCACATGATCCAACATCTATGTTTACAGATACCGGCGATTGAAGCATTTGTGCAGCAAAGTCAGCTTTGAAGAAAGTATATCAGCTTGGCAGACAGACAAAGAAATTGCATGCTATGGTGTGATGGGTCTGCAATCCTCTATGTAATTCATTGACCAATAAATTGAGTAGTACAGGATTATGTGAATAACTTTAAAACACATGTCAGTAAACTGCTAAACAGATGTTTACCTGGTCTTTGATAGATATAAACTCTACAGGGCAAAAAGTGTGACCCGATCAGGTAGAACAACACAATCCAGCAGATTACAAACTGAATCTAACATGCAATTCCCTGCTCAAAAGGTCGCGCTGACAGTTACTGACAACAAGCGACAGTTTAAGATAATATGTGATGAAATGATACAGGACGAACAGTAATGTCACCAAACTTGTCGTGACATGTGAACATGGCACGGCTGTAGAAATAAGTAAAGATGTAGTGTTCGAAAGAGCCGACGAAAACAATTCACGAGGGGGTGGGCGTGTGTGTGTGTGGGGGGGGGGGGAGGAGATGATAATAGTCCAGCAAATTATTGGTTGCCTCACAGGCAATTCAGAAAGGAATCTGTGTCATTTCAGATGACACAGATGCATTTGTGCTGCTCCCCAACCATTATCAGGCGCAACAACTAACTCTGCCACTGGTCATGGAATCTCCAATCAAAGACAGAACTGCCCTTGACATACGAGACTGAGTACATAGACATACAGATATAGTGCCAAATCTAATTGCTCGCAGAACATGTGTAGGAATAAGGTTAAAAAGGCATCTAAGGCAGTTCCAAGCTTATCTTCGCTTCCACCAACGATGGAATCATTCAGTGAAAATGCGAAACGCGCTCATTTGCAACCGTGTCCTTGATGCAGAGCCTCCTGATTTGTTACCAGAGAACTTTGGTTGGATACGGAAGGAAGCTAGTCCGACGCTGTCCCCAACGACTGTACTAGATGGTGTTAAGCTTGAGTCAGAAGATATTTTAAAGCTTAATAATATGCAAGTGTGATAGTGTGATCCTGTGTCTTCTTGCACTGTAAATATAATCGGGCAATACTTGGGTGTACAATATTTTGCTTGTGTCAAGGTGGTGTCGGCTGCACGAACAAGCAGTCCACCCAACCTAGAATTACTCAGCACTATGAGCGATTTGTCGTATTAATAACTCGATCCAAACACAGCGAAACCTATTTTAAAAGCAATAGTGTGTCCTTGCACATACTCTGATCACATTATTTGTATATGCAAGTGTATCCGCGTCTTCTTAATGTGCTCAAATGTTATTACACAGGATCGTCTATTTTAAGAGATGTACTTTATCCCAAAATGGTATCACAGTAAATTAGTTCAACTGAATATAAGATCATAGAATATGATCCAAAAACAAATGACCACTTCAGTCTCAGACTTCACAAATGAAAGAAGTATGAGTGCTTACAAAACAAATTGACAAGACGGTTCTTATAACAGTGTTTAAATGTGCACTATACTGAATGAGAACGTGGCTGTAGCATTATGTGCCGTTGTCTATTCATTTGGGAAATGTTGTAACACTGTTGTTGAGTATGAATCTTTGAATACCCAGTTAGAAACATTCAAATTGGACATTCAGACAGCCTTATGAGATGCCATACTGGATGTTTTGGTATATGGAATGTATCTGTTTTCAACATTTATGGAAAACGTCATTTGCATAGAAGAAATCCTTATTTAGCCTTATCCGATATACAATAATGTTCAGAACTTGATATATCTCAAAATATCTGACGGCCATATTGGATGGCATCTTTATATTTTCATGTAAAAGAAGTAATACCGGACATATAATTTATACACAATCTTGTTGTTTGTATACATATAAAACAAAAGAGTAAGAATCATATCAATTTTAGGGGAAGACCATTTATCATATAAGCAGAAATGTTAGTTTGCAACTATCTTGGGCGCCATCTTAAATTTCTCGAAATGCTCAAGGATGCCAAGGTGGCATCAATTGGATTCTTTAACCCTTCTCTTGCTGAATATTCAGTTTAGCCACACCCATTTCTGACTTGGAACAAATCAAATTACTTGATGTTATTTATTCCTACAAATTCATAAACTGAATGTCAAACAGTGTAGATCCTGATCAGATGGCTTCTTCAGAAGCCATCTGATCTGGATCTACACTGTTTGCAAAGGTAGGGGTTGCCGTGAACAGCAAGATAAGGGTTAAAACCAATGTCTGGACTACAAGAATCAGTAAAGAAAAACACTTTGTCCCCAATTTCCAGGTCCAGGTGCAATTAGCTACTGTTCTGTCGAACTAATATAAACATATGCCACTTCTATAGCCTTGCCGTAGGAGTCGACTCCAATGCGATGCGAGTAGAGTGGCTGGCTTTTTCACGAGTTCGGTTTAGGCATTGGCTTCGTAGGCTGAAATATGGCTCCGCATTCGGAGTTGCCTATAGTTAGGTGTGTACCATTTAGCGTTGCCGGTTTTCGCGATGGATCGGGCTTGGAGAAATAGACTGGGTTGCATCAGGCTTCCACACAGAGCTGAAACTACTGGTTAACCGCTTAGAAGGACGAAGCCTGTCCAGGCAAAGTAGTTTGAGTCGGACCATCCAATGCATATAAGCCTTTTGGTTTCATTTGGCGGCAGGGCTTAAGATGTCATTTCATCTCAATGTCGGGTAAAAGACGCACAAAATTGGAAGCTAGCGTTGACGGGGACGTTAAACGGTAAAACCACCACCAAACAAACCAGTACCTTGATGGATGACCCGCGGCGAGCCTTTTAAACTACAAGCAAACACTACATCAGCATTTTCTCTGAAAACTGGAGTTGTTTTTTACCCAGAATAGATTTGGGTTCTAGATTAATGTACCTTCTTTGGATACATTTATCAGCTAGACAAACAACAGACCTATCAGATTGTCACAAATGGATAGGGTTCCACATTATAATATGCTGGCAACACGCAACACGCAACCTAAGCTGAACTGAACTGCAGCAACAGAAAAAGAACTCCCCAGACATACCTTACGTGTACACGGAGATTCGAGCTAAAATACATTTTATCCCTCAGGCAGTGCAGGGCACGGACGAAGGCATTAGTTAATTAACGTAGCGTTATACAATCATCATTTACATATCTTGATTAATGCTGAAAACTAATTACACTGAGTGACTAGATAAACACCTGAGGCAGTTGGGCCCCCTGTATCGGGATATGGAGAAATAAATTAGGCTGTATGATGCTTCCACGCAGAGGTGAAACCCACCGCGCATGAGTACTGATAAACCGCTTAGAGGGTATACGCCTGCCCAGGCGAAGTGGTGCGGGTCGGGTCGGACCGTCCCTACATATAAACCTTTTCGGTTTGTTTGGGCAGCAGGGTAAGAGATGTCAGTTAATCTCAATGTCGGGTTTTGTTTGTTTGTTAGTTTGATTTGATGTTTTACGTCCCAATCAACACTATTTAGGTCATTTTGGAGACGCTGCTTCCAATTTTATCGGGTTTTTACCTAACATTGAGATGAAATGACACCCAAAGCCCTGCCGTGCAAAGAAACTAATAGGGTTCTAGACTTATAGTCCAGAACTGAAATTATAGTCCAGAACTGAAACAAACTGTTTTGTTTATGCCTTAAATTCCAGCATTTCAAGCAAACAGTGTAGACCCTGATCAGACGCCGCGTAATGCGGCGTCTAATTAGGGTCTACACTGTTTGCCAATAGCCCAGTCCAGATTTTACTTTTTACACAGCGCTCTGACATCACAGGGATAAGACTAGCGCTGCTATGAATAACCTGTACCTGGATAGCGATAGTCACGTGGACAAAAGCGGACGGGAAACCTCTGCAGTTAGTAACTTTGGGCCGATTGATTAACCTAAAACTGTCATTGCTTCCGTTTGCAGAAAAATGTATAAAGGTCATTGCTCTTTTCAACAACACAATAAAAACAAAATTAATATTTCAGTGGTGATTTCGAGGATATTGCAACATAATTACGCATTCAAGATCACAATTCATTTTGCCACTGGTAAAACTCCGAGGACAATTATATTATGTCGTTAATTGTTGACAATCGGAACCATTAACAGTTTGGAATATTAAAAGCCTGTATACGGTGACTGACCTATGACAAATAATATATCAATATTCTATACTTATATCAGTTTCTGTAATCATATTGCTGACATAAGGCTATGCTTAATTTACAACAGGCCAAACCGAAAAACTAACAAAACTTGATATTGGTCTTTCCCTTTTGGTTCACAATGCGTACAGGCAACGTCATATCAACGTCGGTGCAGCGCCAAGGTGTTGCACCGACGTTGATTTGACGTTGCTTAAACATTAACATCATGTGCCCAGTGGGTTAATTCAAGGGGGAAATTTGCAGCTCATGTTCGAGAAACAGTAATAAGTTAACCCAATTAGTACCAGAAACCCCAAAACGGGCATTTGGCAAACAATGCAGGCCAGATCAGACGCCGCAGAATGCGGCCTCTGATCAGGGCCTGCATTGTTTGCAAAAAGTTCAGCCATTTTCCTAATGAATTTTGAAGAAAACGCACCCTGACAACCCTAAATTTTGCCCCCGCCCATCGGGGCTTGGAGAAATAGATTGGACTGCATGATGCTTCAACGCAGAGCTGAAGTCGACTGCACATGAGTATATATACTGATAAACCGCTTAGAAGGAGGCAAAGTGGTGCGAGTATATAAATCCTATATGCAGGGACTGAACTGTCATTTCGGTAAATGTTCCACAAACTCCAAAATGACCTAAATACTGTTGACTGGGACGTTTGACCTCAAATCAAGCAAAACAAAAAAAACTATATTATTCAATGTATGCCCTTGAAAAACGACTTTTTCCAACTAAGGGTATATATATTACACGGACTCGTAAATGTATTGCTTTCGAGGAATGCATTACGAAAACACACCCGTGCATTATAGTGCATTTTTCACATCTTTTCTGATGAAAATCCCTGATAGGTTTCTTATTTATACTGCAAACAGAGGTTGTGGGTGCTCGTTAGAACCGCCTCATTGAGGCGGTTCTAACGAGTACCCACAACCTATATCTTATGAAATAATGGATACCCCTGTACACCCCAGTTTCTGTTTCGGGGGTGTTCATTTCACCGACTTGTTCACGAGAAGGGTGTTTTTTTATGGGTTTCGTCGTTGCTTCCTGTTAACTGTACTGTGGGATGCGCCCTCCACATTGATAAGGGTCTACTCTTAGAGAAACCAATATGTCCTTAGGCCCCTACTGATAATGGCGATCGGCCCCTGTCCATAGGGGCTTGAAGAAATATATGGGCTGCATGATGCTTCCACGCAGAGGTGATTCCGGCCCGCACACTAGTACTGGTAAACCGCTTAGAGGATATAAGCCTGTTCAGGAACCGCGGTGCGAGGCGGACCGTCCATGCTAATAAACCATATTGGTTTCATTGGGCGACTGGGCTTGAGATGTCATTTCACCTCAATGTCGGGTAAAAGTCCCACAAAATTGGAAGCAACGTCTCCAAAATGACCTTTACAGTGTTGACGGGGACGTTAAACCTCAACTCAAACTGATAAAGGCGACAATACTGTGATTGAAAGAGTTGCGTCTACTTTCTTCCATAAGACAAAGCCGGCCTCGGTAGCTCAGTCGGATGCGCGTCTGACTGGTGATCAGGAGGATCGACACCTGCCGTAGTCTGCGACATTCCTTCATGGAGATTGATCATGAAATCTTTTCTAAGGTCATTCTCTCCCTTCCGCTGATTCATGAAGGGTGGTTGTCAGTTTCTGCCAAAAGAATGTGCGCTGTACTGTTTAACCGCTTACGTATAAGCTTGCCCAGGAAAAGTGTGGATAGGTAAACTGACCGGCTCAAAAATGACCTAAAATAGTGTTTACTGGACCGTTAAACTCCAATACAAACCAAATCCATAAGACAAAATATTTTGCAAGAGTTTCTTCCCCTTAAGGTGCGTTTACTGCCATTCATATTTTTTTCATATAGATAACAACTTAACTCTTTTATACAGTTTTGAAACATATGTCTCGGCTATCGTCTTTCGAAACAAAAGTAACGAGTTTCGTGTCTCAAAGACTGGTTTTGAATTTCTACCCAGTTTTGTTTTGTCATTTTAATAAGCGCCGTTCGGCGCGAGCCAGGGCGTGGCTTTTGTTTGTTTGTATTGTCCCCAAGAAGGTTTTGACGATTGCGATTATAATATGAGCATAAATTACATGAGTCGGTGTACATTTCAACCTTACAAACGTCACATTCGAACATGAAAACCCGGAGTCTTCGCTTACCGCATGGTCATGATAGCTTCTCTATGGACCCAACTTGAACATGGGGGCCTCTGATTAGCCTGCGCATGCGCATGCGCAGGCTAATCAGAGGTCTCCCTGTTCGAACATGATAATTTGTATATTTCGCTGTGTTCAGGCCTACATGCTACGATATTTTGTTTTTCTTTTTAAATATATATATATATGATACTGATCAATCAATGAATAAGTTAAGTATATAACAAGTATATCGCGTTTTAATGTCAATTTGCTTGAAAATTTAAACATCTGGCTAGAAAAGATAATCCCCCAAAACAATAGAAGATAAGTCTTAGATTACTATCATCGTATCATCCAGACACTCCAAGGCGTCGATTGAAACTCTTTTCTTTATCTCTCTGTTGAATCACTCAGTTTTTTTGGTCACAAGTGCTGAGCGAGCACTGCAGATATTGAGACGTATCTAATTTTGCGTACAGTAAAACTCCTATATTAAGACCACCTTTGGGACTGTTCAAAAGTGGTCTTAAAGACCACTTTTGAACAGTCCCAAAGATGGTCCCTGACCAGAGAGCATTGTGGCCAGAAAATACAGAGAAAGATAAAGTGCACCCTTCAAAATAAGCTTTTAAAAGCAGAATTAGTGTTAATTTTAGGTGAATTTCACTGTATTTGAACGAATACTGTCAGGTCGGGAGACTGTGTCTGAAACTTGGCGAATTTGACCATTTTCTTGCAAACGTTTCAAACATTTTAGCAAACAGGCAAACAGTCTGATCTGGGTCTACGCTGCTTGCAACAATGACTTTCAAAAGTAACAAGAAGACAACAAAGCAGACGACAATTGTCGTGATTGGCATCTCAATGGTTAACTAGGAAGCCAGCAGAAGACTGCAACGTGATAATGTATAAGGGGCCAAAAGGCAAATCTAAACTAGGTAGGCGTGCTAAACTAAGTATATGTGGCAACGGTCCAACGAAGAACAGCAATATGATCCTGCACTTTGTAAGGAACCAAAATGTCTTGCACACCCACACACAAAAACTTTGATGAGCAACGTATTGATTTCATTATCATGCGGTCGTGGGTTGGAGTAACAACATCGCTCACTGCATGAATCATTTTCAAAAACGAAATACGTAATTATCCACATAAAGAATTAAGGGTAGAGGGTCAGTTGTAGTGAATCCCCACGATTAATACAATATATCCAATCTATTTAAGTGGAATGGTAACACCTGGCTGATTTTTCCGCCATTTTCCAAAGGGAGACAACTTTCGGGACTTCCTGTTCGCCTTTCTATAAGCCGTGTCCCACGGAAAAAAGGGTCTACTCTTAAAGGAAAGATAGGAACAAATACTTTCCTTGTTGACCCCTATTGACATGGGGGACAAAAATACTTTTGCAGGAGTTGCCTCCCCTTCCCCTTAAGCCTCACTTCATAAGAATGTTAAAAATACATAGATTAAAACTTTCATAAATGAGTGGCTTCACTTTAGAGCTATGAGTGTACATATGTATACATATTTACAATAAAACCATAGAAGCCTAGAACATATCACAGACCCTAATTTAAAATGATTCTGCACCATACGTGCAATGTTACATTTAAACCCTTTCAGCGGCCCCTGTTACATGTGGGTTTACGGCGTCCCGCAAACCCCCATGCTGACAAGACAACCGAGCGTGATCTCTGACAGGTGTACGGGCAGCTGTGGGGTAAGGCACAAGAAAGATGTTAAATGATTGACATGAATTATTTACAGTATCTACATACAACACTTACTAACACAAAACATCACAAATTGTTGCTTCTGTAGCCAACTCACGACGTCCGCTCCGAAGGCAAAACACTGTTCTGTGCTCGGAACGGGTGACGTGAATACCTACAGAAGCAAACAACAAAAACAACAAGAAAAACAAAAAAAGAAACAACACAAAACGCGACTGGCCAGTTTATAACTTTGGGTGAATCCCCCACTCGCGTGACACTTCTTCTCGCGAACTAGTAAAACTAGTCTATCAACATAATTGATTATCCTAGGATTAGCGATCACGTTTGCTGATCAGCCGTTTAGTGATCGTCCAAATAAGGTAAGTTGACCTCTTCCATGATCACATTTGTTTACAACGAACAATGATTTAGAAGAATCTGCTTCTATCCTGGTAGGCGCTGATTACGGCGGTCTGTCCGCCCTTGCTGGACCCTAACGCCTAGCGTCGTACCAGTACCTGCTGCTATGAAGCAGGGAGCAGCAGGTCACACATTGTTATGCCTGCAAATTACGATAACGGGACTAGAAACGAGTCACAAAACATACATGCTATATCATGATCCCCCTCCCGGAGAAGTAAAAATATGTTCATGCATATACCGTTATTGCGCATGCGCCGACCAGACATACAGGCTGATTAGTGCATGCGACAAATAACCGTACAGCAGAACTCAACTTGACTGTGCATCAAATTATCAGCACCCAGCGCTTGACACAATAATACTCAAAGTTCATGGTTCCTTACTGAGCACTACAGAAATCAATTAATGCTCACTACTACTGAGCATAATACTCATCAAATTTGTGCTCACTACATTATCACAAGTAAGAGGCAATTGAACAGACCACGCCTTTGCGCTACCTGGTCAGCCGCCAATTACAGGAAACATAACAATCACTATTTCATATCCTTCTCCGCGACACGGCTCACAAATATAGCTATTCACAAATTCAATACATTAATAACAGATAGAAACTACAACAGAAGATTTTCATCTATAATCACAACATTTGTTAGTGTCTCATAAGGGCCAACACTGTTTGCCGTAAATTCTTTCTATTTGGTAGGCACCCCGTCACAACCGTCCTCGCGACGCCGATGACGCAGCTGACGTCATCCCCGCCGTTCAGGCCGTTATGACGTGTGGCGACCAAATACTCCCACTTATCATCATCACGTTCTTTATATGTACATACATGCACAAACTGAGTTATCAGACAAAAACGGCATCATTACAAAATGAACTCGTAATTCTTCTTGAACAAAATTATTTCTAATCAACGTGAACATGCTTGTAAAATAAAATTCATTACAGTTCATCATCACGGATAACCCAACAGGCTCTTGTAAGAGTTTGCCCTGATGATGAAGATATGGTTAAACCCGTCTTAAGTTTACGTCCCCTCTACACCTAATATCATATTGGGACGGAACCACGGTTTTCTAACCACAGCTAGTCAAAAGTCATGGATCAAACAAGTGACCCGGCGTTTATTAATTACATTCTACAAAAGGGGTCTAAAAGCCTAAATGAATCCAGAATGAGCGGGTGTCCAAACTTTACGTCTCACCAACATCTAGGGTCAGCATGAGACAGGACCTCACTTAGAAAGACTCATTCTACTACTGGAGAAGCCTGGGATCAATTCTGCGACGTCTAGCTGGCAAAGCTAGTAGCCTAATCACTACAGGCCACAACAGTGAATTCAGAATAGGCTTCAGAAAGTTGGGGTATACTAGAAGTAAACCCCTCCAAAACCTACAAGCATGTTCATACAAAAATAATACTAAACATAGATTTAACATACCTTTCAATATACTTTCTATTTCCCCGTCACAATGTTGTGTTCACTCTTTACAATTTGACCTGCTGCTAAAGTGTCCGCTTTTTTCAGGGTTTATATATCTATGAATACTACCGGAAAATCATGCCTACTCGTATTACCTTGCTTTGTTCGTGGGGAAGTGGAGATACCGGCCACAAACAAAGCCAGATAGCAAAATCGAGTAGATAATGGATTTGCCTTCAAATAGTATATTTCCCATAGGAAAAATTGATGAAACGACCCTATAATCAATGACATGACTCCTGTCAAAACGAACACCCACACAACACGTGACGGGAATAAAAATCATATATGGCACAATTTGGCGGTTGGCGATTTTTAGGCAAATTCTATAGAACTCAGCCTTTTAGCGGCCCCCTGTATTGTAAAAACAGCTCTCTATAAACCACTCATGCATACATCGTATGATATGTGCATGACTTGTTCATGGAGCCGCATAGTTTGCGTACCATATTTCACCCAAAATATTTCACTCACACCGCCCTACCATATATCTACTAAAATAATTTAGATGTGCATAAGCACCAGAGAGGTTTCCTATTCCATCTCGTAACAGCCCCCGCCCAACGGGGCTTGAAGAAATAGATGGGTTGCATGATGCTTCCGCGCAGAGCTGAAACCTGATCGCACACGAGTACTCATAAACCTCTTCGAGGATCTAGGCCTGCCCAGGCAAAGCAGTGCGAGTCGGACCGTCCATGCTTATAAACCCTATTTGTTTCATTGTGCGACAGGGCTTGAGATGTCATTTCATCTCAATGTCGGGTAAAAGCCTCCCACAAAATTGGTAGCAACGTCTCCAAAATGACCTATTCAGTGTTGACGGGGACGTTAAACCGCAAAACAAACAAACAGACAAACAAAATCAAAATTACTTGTATACAGAAAACTTCCTCTTACCCTCAAAATTTCAAAACAGGTTTTGGCACAAATTTTGCTTACAGCTTAAAATAGCAGATAACTTGTTCAGGTTTAGCGAATTTCGAAAAGTCATATGATAAAACATCTAGCAATAAAACCCTTAAGTTATCAAATAAAGGACACTAAAAGAGAACATGTCCTTCACTCTTCACAGACGTTGAGCAGTTAAAACAAACTCTATGCTCTTCTTGCAAACGTTCAAACCTTCCCGTTTTCAAGCGAATCGGCGCAACACCTCAACGAAATTTTGCATACGCACCTATGTGGCAGTGTGGCATATTACAATTTTCAAGTATTGCTTAGTGACGTAAACATTGTTGATTTCCTGTGTTCCTTCCAGACCCCTGACGGACATTTTCTCTATTTAAATCACTAGTCCTTATGGAATAAATGATCTGCTAAATTAGCCTTGACCACCCATATGCTTGTAACATCCGATTGGAACTGGATACCAGCTTCTTCTAATGCTTTATTTATCCTGTAATTCCAACTATGGCATCGGCCGTTGAAGTTTCGTTCCGCCCATCCGAATATCTTCCGATTTAATGTGTCCATCCTTTTGAGACGTGCCCATTGACTTGCAATCTCACTACTGTCGGTTTCCACCTTGTATGACCCTGAACGGTCGTGTTGGGTGTATATCTCCCGACTCCAATATAGTACCTTGCTGCTCCCAGCTATACTGAATAGATACACGAGAAGATGCTCTATAACCAATAACACTCCGGACCATGGTATGGAAACGTTTAGTGAAACTCGTGTAAGGAAGACCGCCGGGCCTTTTTATAAACTTTTCTTGTGAACAATCTAGACGGGCCACAGTTTTGGGCCAATCATCATCAATCTTGGTCAGAATGAACGTCATGACAATATCTCGGTCAGTTAAAAATCAAAAATGAATTCCTTTAAGAGCAATGAAAATATTCACAAGAAAGAAGATGGGTCATACTACGTAGTTTCGGCTAACAAAGCCTCATCAGTGACCCTGTAATGATCCGGCAACGAAAACCAGAGGAAGCATACTGCAATTTTGCGAATTTCGAATAGGCAGTCGATTCAAAGACTAAAATAAATTAAAATGAGGTCCAAATAATTAAAAACCTGTCTAGAATTTGAGTCTAAACTAATAATTTATTTCTGATTTCTCAGAATATTCACGCTGATCTCAAAGGACCAAAAGTAAAATATAAACTGCACTATGGTTGATGTACGGGGAGACGTTTTACGGCCGCTACACGGCACAACACCAGCTGCAGTGAAGGCAAATAAAAATCAAAAATGAGTTCCTTCAAGAGCAATGAAAATATTCATAAGAAAGAAGATGGGCCATACTACGTAGTTTCGGCTAACAAAGCCTCATCAGTGGCCCCTGCCCATAGGGGCTTGAAGAAATATATGAGCTGCATGATGCTTCCACGCAGAGCTGAATCCGGCCCGCACACTAGTACTGGTAAACCGCTAAGAAGATCTAAGCCTGTCCAGGAACCGCGGTGCGAGGCGGACCGTCCATGCTTATAAACCTTATTGGTTTCATTGGGCGACAGGGCTCGAGATGTCATTTCATCTCAATGTCGGGTAAAAGTCCCACAAAATTGGAAGCAACGTCTCCAAAATGACCTTTACAGTGTTGACGGGGACGTTAAACCTAAAATCAATCAAACAAACAAAACAAAGCCTCATCAGTGACCCTGTAATGATCCGGCAACGAACGCCAGAGGAAGCATACTGCAATTTTGCGAATTTCGAATAGGCAGTCGATTCAAAGACTAAAATAAATTAAAATGAGGTCCAAATAATTAAAAACCTGTCTAGAATTTGAGTCTAAACTAATAATTTATTTCTGATTTCTCAGAATATTCACGCTGATCTCAAAGGACCAAAAGTAAAATATAAACTGCACTATGGTTGATGTACGGGGAGAGGTTCGAATATTGGTCATATCGGGTCGAAAAGTAGGTCAGTAGGTCAAATCATAGAAAAACCTTATGACCACATTAGAGGCCACAGTTTTGGTCCGATCATCATCAAACTTGCTCAGAATGAAATCATCTTGACAATATTTCGATCAAGTTCGAATATGGGTCATGCCGGGTCAAAAAGTAAGTCAGTAAGTCAAATCATAGAAACACCCTGTGGACACACTAGAGGCCACAGTTTTGGTCTGATCATCATCAAACTTGCTCAGACTGATCATCTTGACAATATATCAGTCAGGTTCGAATATGGGTCATGTCGGCAAAAAGTAGGTCAGTAGGTCAATTCATAGAAAAACCTTGTGAACACTCTAAAGGTCACAGTTTTGGTCCAATTATCATAAATCTTGTCCAGAATAATCAACTTGACAATATCTGGGTCAAGTTCGAATATGGGTAATGTCAAATCAAAAAGTAGATCAGTAGGTCATTTTGTCATAACTTTTGAATCGTTTGAGAAAGAGCCTTTATATTTGGCATGTAGGTTCCTTGGGACAAGGGCTTCCCGCACATATAAAAAATGACCTTTGGCCTTGACCTACTTTATCATAACTTTTTAACTTTTAGAGAAAGAGCCTTCATATTTGGCATGTGTGTTCCTTGTGACAAGGTCTTCCCACTCATGCAAAAGTTTGACCTATTACCTAGACCTTTGACCAACTTTGTAATAACTTTTGAAGCATTTGAGATAGAGCCTTCATATTTGACATGTAGGTTCCTCGTGACAAGGCCTTCCTATTCATACAAAAATGACCTGTGACCTTCATGTGTGATCTACTTTATCATAACTTTGGAACCTTTTGAGATAGAGCCTTTATATCTGGCATGTATGTTCCTTGTGACATGGTCATCCCATCCAAACAAAATATTGACCTGTGACATTGACCTTTGACCTACTTTGTCATTACTTTTGAAGCATTTGAGATAGAGCCTACATATTTGGCATGTATGTTCCTTGTGACAAAGGCTTCCCATTCACACAAAAATTTTGACCTGTGACCGTGATCTTGACCTCTGACCTACGCAATAATAATTTTTGAATTGTTTGAGATCCTTCATATTTGGCATGTATGTTCCTTGAGACTAGGGCTCCCTATCCATACAAAATTATGACCTGTGACCTTGACCTTTGACATACTTGGTCATACCTTTTGAAGCATTCGACATTAAGCCTTCATATTTGGCATGTCAGTCCCTTGTGACAAGGGCTTCCCACGCATACAAAAACTTTTTACCTTTGTCCTTGACCTTTGGCCTTCTTTGTCATAACGTTTTACCCATTAGAGCCTTCATATTTGAGATGTAGGGGCTTTCAACTCTTACAAAAATATTGTGACTTTGACCTTGACTTGTGACCTACTTTTTCATAACGTTTTAACCATTTGAGATAGAGCCTTCATATTTTGCGTGTATGTTCCTCGTGACAAGGGCTTCTCCCCCATACAAACATTTTGTCTTCTGACCTTGACCTGTGACCTACTTTATCATAATTTTTAAACCATTTGAGATAGAGCCTTCATATTTGGCATGTATGTTCGTTCTGGCAAGGGCCTCCCACCCATAAAAAAGATTGACCTGTGACCTTGACCTACTTTGCCATGACTTTTGAACAATTTGAGATAGCGCCTTCATATTTGGCATGAGGGTTCCTTGTAACAAGGGCTTCCTGCCCATACGAAAAGGGTGACATTTGACCTTGACCTACATTATCATAACTGTTTAACCATTTGAGATAGAGCCTTCATATCTGGCTTGCATGTGACAAGAGCTTGACACCCATACAATAAGTTTGACCTGTGACCGTGACAATTGACCTACATTATTATAACTTTTGATCCATTCGAGATAGAGCCTTCATATCTTTCTGACAAGCCTTCTTACTATATTACCTACCATTGCATTTCTACAGTGTGGATCAGGTGAGCGATCTAGGGCCATCATGGCCCTCTCGTTCTTTTAATGTATTTACTACTTTGGCAAAAGTTGCCTGGATGGTAGTCCGAAAATAGTCATTTTACTGTATAGGAGACAACAAATAATGACCCGAATTATCGTAGAAAATAAATATTTTTTCTAAGCCTTGTGCAAAGTTAAGGGACAATGTCCCAGTCGTTCAAAGCTACATGCATACGACCAAACTTGCTTTATGCTTTCACCCATCAAGTGAATAATGTTGCAGCATGAAAGCTAGATTTATTTGTACCGGACTGGAAAACAATAAAAACAAGAGGGCCCAATGGCCCTATATCGCTCACCTGTGTACCAGAAAATCATAAGTGTAGGAGACAACTTGACATTGCTACATACTAAATATCTGAGCTCTGGGCCTTATGGCTTTGGAGAAGATTTTTGATTTTTTTTCCAGTATAAGTCCATAGGTTAATTTTGACCCAAAGGGCATGGTTGTCAGGATTTATGTAGGCAACCATTTTATGTTGCTATATACTAAATATCTAAGGTCCGTACTTCATGGTTTCAGAGAAGAAGATTTTTAAAGCTTTTTTTTTCATTATAAGTTTATTGGAGTTAAGAAGCCTCAGGATTTGGCCAATTTGAACCCCAGGGGCAAGACTCAGGCAACAACTCCATGTTGCTACATGCTAAATACCTAAGCTCTGGGCCTTATGGTTTCACAGAAGAATATTTTTCAAGTTTCTTTTTTTCCATTTTAAGTTTTTTTTCCATTTTAAGTCCATCCATGGTAGCTAATGGGCCATGGGTGTGGCCAATTCTGGCCTAAGGGGCATGATTGGCAGGATTTATGTAGGTGACCTGGGCCCTGTGGTTTCAGAGAAGAATATTTTTGAAGCTTTTTTCCATTAGGAGTCCATGGGAGCTAAGGGGCCCCGGGGCGTGGCCCATTTGGACACCAGGGGCATGATTGGCAGGATTTATGTAGGTGACCACTTACCGTTACTACATGCTAAATATCTAAGCGCTGGGCCCTGTGTTTTCAGAGAAGAAGATTTTTTAACCTTTTTTTTTATAAGAATTGTCTATGTGAGCTAAGAGGCCCCAGGGTGTGGCCCATTTGGACCCCAGGGGCATGATTGGCATGATTTATGTAGGCGACCTCTTGCCGTTGCTACCTGCTAAATATCTAAGCTCTGGGCCCTGTGGTTTCAGAGGAGAAGATTTTTGAAGCTTTTTCCATCAGGAGTCTATGGGAGCTAAGGGGCCCCGGGGCGTGGCCCATTTGGACCCCATGGGCATGATTGGCAGGATTTATGTAGGTGACCACTTGCCGTTGCTACATGCTAAATATCTAAGCTCTGGGCCCTGTGGTTTCAGAGAAGATTTTGAAGCTTTTTTTCCTTTATGAGTCTATAGGAGCTAAGGGGCCCTGGGGCGTGGGCCGTTTGGACCCCGGGGACATGATTGGCAGGAATTATGTAGGTGACCACTTGCCCTTGCTACATGCTAAATATCTAAGCTCTGGGCCCTGTGGTTTCAGAGAAGAAGATTTTTGAAGCTTTTACCCATTATGAGTCTATGGGAGTGAAGGGGCGCCGGGGCATGGCCCATTTGGAACCCAGGGCCATGATTGGCAGGAATTATGTAGGTGACTACTTGCCCTTGCTACATGCTAAATATCTAAGCTCTGGGTCCTGGGGTTTCAGAGAAGAAGATTTTGAAGCTTTTTTCCACTATGAGGCTATGGGAGCGAAGGGGCCCCGGGGCATGGCCCATTTGTAACCCAGGGGCATGATTGGCAGGAATTATGTAGGTGACCACTTGCCCTTGCTACATGCTAAATATCCAAGCTCTGGGCCCTGTGGTTTCAGAGAAGAAGGTTTTTGAAGCTTTTTTCCATTATGAGTCTATGGAAGCGAAGGGGCCCGTGGACATGGCCAATTTGGAACTGGGGGGGGGGGGGGGGGGGGGGGGGGCATGATTGGCAGGAATTATGTAAGTGACCACTTGCCCTTGCTACATGCTAAATATCTAAGCTCTGGTCCCTGTGGTTTCTGAGAAGAAGATTTTTGAAGTGTTTTTCCATTATGAGTCTATAGGAGCTAAGGGGCCCTGGGGCGTGGCCCGTTTGGACCCCGGGGGCATGATTGGCAGTAATTATGTAGGTGACCACTTGCCCTTGCTACATGCTAAATATCTAAGCTCTGGGCCCTGTGGTTTCAGAGAAGAAGATTTTTGAAGCTTTTTCCCATTATGAGTCTATGGGAGCGAAGGGGCCCTGGGGCGTGGCCCATTTGGAACCCAGGGGCATGATTGGCAGGAATTATGTAGGTGACCACTTGCCGTTGCTACATGCTAAATATCTAAGCTCTGGGCCCTGTGGTTTCAGAGAAGAATATTTTTGAAGCTTTTTCCCATTATGAGTCTATGGGAGCGAAGGGGCCCTGGGGCGTGGCCCATTTGGAACCCAGGGGCATGATTGGCAGGAATTATGTAGGTGACCACTTGCCCTTGCTACATGCTAAATATCTAAGCTCTGGTCCCTGTGGTTTCTAAGAAGAAGATTTTTGAAGTTTTTTTCCATTATGAGTCTATAGGAGCTAAGGGGCCCTGGGGCGTGGCCCGTTTGGACCCCGGGGGCATGATTGGCAGGAATTATGTAGGTGACCACTTGCCCTTGCTACATGCTAAATATCTAAGCTCTGGGCCCTGTGGTTTCAGAGAAGAAGATTTTTGAAGCTTTTTCCCATTATGAGTCTATGGGAGCGAAGGGGCCCTGGGGCGTGGCCCATTTGGAACCCAGGGGCATGATTGGCAGGAATTATGTAGGTGACCACTTGCCGTTGCTACATGCTAAATATCTAAGCTCTGGGCCCTGTGGTTTCAGAGAAGAAGATTTTTGAAGCTTTTTTTTCCAATATGAGTTAAAGGGAGTTAGGAGCCCAGGGGCGTGGCCCATTTGGAACCCAGGGGCATGATTGGCAGGAATTATGTAAGTGACCACTTTTCCGTTACTACATGCTAAATATATAAGCTCTGATCCCTGTGGTTTCAGAGAAGAAGATTTTTGAAGTTTTTTTTTTCCATTATGAGTCTATGCGAGCGAAGGAGCCCCGGGGTGTGGCCCATTTGGAACCCAGGGGCATGATTGGCAGGAATTATGTAAGTGACCACTTGCCGTTACTACATGCTAAATATCTAAGCTCTGGGCCCTGTGGTTTCAGTGAAGAAGATTTTTGAAGCTTTTTTCCATTATGAGTCTATGGGAGCGAAGGGGCCCCGGGGCGTGGCCCATTTGGACCCCAGGGGCATGATTGGCAGGAATTATGTAGGTGACCACTTGCCGTTGCTACATGCATAATATCTAAGCTCTGGGCCCTGTGGTTTCAGAGACGAAGATTTTTGAAGCTTTTTTTCCATCATGAGTCTATAGGAGCTAAGGGGCCCAGGGGCGTGGTCCATTTGGACCCCAGGGGCATGATTGGCAGGAATTATGTAGGTGACCACTTGCCGTTGCTACATGCTAAATATCTAAGCTCTGGGCCCTGTGGTTTCAGAGAAGAAGACTTTTGAAGCTTTTTTCCATTATGAGTCTATGGGAGCGAAGGGGCCCTGGGGCCTGGCCCATTTGCAACCCAGGGGCATCATTGGCAGGAATTATATACTAGGTGACCACTTGCCCTTGCTACATGCTAAATATCTAAGCTCTGGGCCCTGTGGTTTCAGAGAAGAAGATTTTTAAAATTTTTCCCTTTATAAGTCTATGGGAGCTATATGTTGCCATGGCAACCAGAATTCCAATCTGATCAGCCCAAAAACCTTATGCAGCCTTTCCCCCTACCTGATGATGCTTCACATGAAATTTGATCAAGATTGGCCATGGGGTATTAGAGATATACTTATTTGAAATTGTTTACGGACGCACGCACGGACGCACGCACGCACGACGGGCGACGGACACAAAGTGATCCCAAAAGCTCACCTTGTCACTACGTGACAGGTGAGCTAATAAAAACGTATTATAACTACATGTATGATTGGAATGTTGCGCAAGCATTTCTGTTTCTCGTGTAACCAGCTTTACGTTAACTTCTTTAACAACCCTCACTTGAATTTTAATGTAGACTGGTTGCAGCATGTTTTAATGACAGATGTTAAATGAAGATAGCGAAAAGACGCATAAAAGACTAGAAATCAAGAGGCGAACTCCTGAGACAGATAAATATATCGCTGTTGCAATATTGTAATAAAAGTCATCCAGCTTCTTGTATTATTTGAATTTAAGCTTTTGTACTTATTTGTACCACACAAAACAAATTTGCCGCTTAGTGGAATAGCCTCTCTGCACTATAATTTTCATTCGCTATTATTTCGCAAATGGCCTGTTTTACAAAAAAAACAACAACAAAAAAAAAAACAAGAGGCCCATGGGCCACAATGCTCACCAGAACACTGCCCACTGGCAGCCATGTATGGTTTCAGGTTTTAATTTATTGATTATAAAGTCTTCCAAACAAACTCCCATTTCAAAATGAGCACCCATGTGGACTCTGTATCTGAAATATTAGGCCTTTTATGAGGAGTAAGGATGAGACATGGACCCAACAGAGCCCTGAATGGTATCACTGAATCCATCTTATCATAAGGCACATGAATATATATGGTTTAGGGGTTGGGATGTGTACTGTTCCTGAGATATAAGGCCTTTTAAGCTGCGAAGGGGTTGGAGCATAGCCCTGGCAGACCCCAGGAAAGCCAAGATTGTTGTCGCTGAATGTGTCTTATAATAAGGACCAAGAAAATATATTGTTTAGGGGTGGGAATATTAACAGTTTCCAAGATATGAGGCCCTCTTATGAAATGATGAGGAGAGGAATGGCCCCTATGGACCACCAAGTTTGTGTGACTGAATGTGTCTAATCATAAGAAACAAGAATATAAATTATATGATTATGAGGTGGGGATCTTAATGGTGTCTGAGATATATGGCCTTTTATGAAGTAGAGGCGTGGGCCATGGCATCAGCATGTTGCCCTAGCACATAGACGCATTGATGTGAGTGAATGAGTCTTATTATAGGGAACACAAATATACATATTTTAGGGGTGGGGATCTGAACAGTTTCTGAGATATATTGCATTTTATGAAGTGGAAGGGTGGGGCATAGCCCCAGCACACCCCCAGAGACCCCTAGGTTGGTATCACTGAATGTGTCTTACCATAAGGAACAAGAATATATATGGTTTAGGGTTGGGGGTTCTGAATGGTTTCCGAGATATTGAGCCTTTTACGAAGTGGAGGGGTTGGGCATGGCCCGGGCACATCCCAGAGGACCCCCAGGTTGGTTTCAATGAATGCGTCTTATCATATGAAACAAGAATATATATGGTTTTGGGATGGGGATCTGAATGGTTTCCGAGACGTATCACCTTTTATGAAGTGGAAGGGTGGGGCACAGCCCCCGTGCGGCCCGGGAGACCCTTAGATTGGTATCACTGAATGCGTCTTATCATAAGGAACAAGAATTTATATGCTTAAGGGGTGGGGATCTGAACGGTTTCTGAGATATTGGGCTTTTACTAAGTGCAGGGGGTGGGGCATAGCCCTGGCACATCCTAGGGGACCCCCAGATTGGTGTCACTGAATGTGTCTTTTCATAAGAAACAAGAATATACATGGTTTTGGGGTGGGGATCTGAAGGGTTTCCGAGATATATCACCTTTTATGAAGTGGAAGGTTGGGGCATAGCCCTGGTGCGGCCTGGGAGATCCTTAGGTTGATATCACTGAATGCATCTTAACATAAGGAACAAGAATTTATATGGTTTAAGGGTGGGGATCTGAACGGTTTCTGAGATATTGGACCTTTTATGAAGTGGAGGGGTCGGGCATAGCCCCCGTGCGGCAAGGGAGACCCTAAGGTTGGTATCACTGAATGCGTCTTATCATAAGGAACAAGAATTTAAATGGTTAAGGGGTGGGGATCTGAACGGTTTTTGAGATATTCAGCCTTTTACGAAGTGGAGGGGGTGGGGCATAAACCCCACCACATCCTAGGGGACCCTCAGATTGGTGTCACTGAATGCGTCTTATCATAAGAAACAAGAATATATATAGTTTAGGGGTGGGGATCTGAATGGTTTCTGAGATATATGGCATTTATGAAGTGAATTGGTGGGGCATGGCCCCAGCGCACCCCAGAGAGACCCCAATGTTGGTATCACTGAATGTGTCTTATCATAAGGAAGAAGAATATATATGGTTTAGGGGTGGGGATCTCAATGGTTTCTGAGATAAATGGCATTTTATGAAGTTGAGGGGGTGGGGCATGTCCCCGGCACATCCCGGGGGGACCCCAAGGTTGGTGTCACTTAATGCATCTTAGCATAAGGAACAAGAATATATATAGTTTAGGGGGTGGGGATCTGAATGGTTTCTGAGATAAATGGCATTTTATGAAATAGAGGGGGCAGGGCATGTCCCCGGCACATCCCGGGGGACCCCCAGGTTGGTGTCACTAAATGCATCTTATCATAAGGAACAAGAATATATATGGTTTAGGGGTTGGGATCTGTAAGGTTTCTGAGATATAAGGCATTTTATGAAGTGGAGGGGGCGGGGCATGGCCCCGGCACAACCTAGGGGATCCCTAGGTTGACATAAAAGCATATGGCTGAGAGAAGTTTACTCAAGGAACATGTTTATGTAAGTTTTGTAAAAATATCTGCAATGACTTGGCAGTAAATGCAATTTTTCAGTTTTCCCCATTATAAGTCAATGGAAACTCTAAGTTGCCATAGCAACAAAACTAAAAGGCCAAATTTCATAAAAAACACAAAACCTGTAAAGGCAAATATGGTGAATATTTTCATAAAGTCTCAGCCTCCTAGAGCATATGGTTTCTGAGGAGATGATTTTTTAAGTAATTTTTGTCTATTTTTTGCATTTTGGTTTCCATGGCAACCAATAAAAATGAGCAGAAGGCTTAAAATCATACAGCAGATAGTAGATTGCCTATGGAACATTTGTATGGAAGTTTTCTCAAAATATCTGCATAGGCTTGGCAGTAAATGCCATTTTTCAATTTTCCCCATTATAAGTCTATGGAAACTACAAGTTGCCATAGCAACCAAACTAATGAGCTGATTTTGATAAAAAAACACAAACTTTCAATCCCCCAGCCCAAGGATGCTACAGATAAAATTTGGGCCCAATCGGCCCAGTGGCTTCAGAGGAGATGTCGTTTGAAAGTGTTGACGCCAGACGACGACGACGACGACGACGACGACGACAGACGACGACGACGACGACGACGGACGACGACGGACAACTGCCTATCCTATAAGCTCCCCCGGAGCCTTCGGCTCTGGTGAGCTAAAAACTGAACAATAAAATGTCCCTGTTTGTATAAAATTTGTTTTAAGTCTTTAAAGAATTTTTACGTCATTTTATTTTCATTTTTATTAACTTGTGCACGTACATTGTATATAATGTTAAGGGAATGAAAAGATAATATTTTCCACTCATTTTGCAGTGGAGACAACCTTTAAATGTAATATGTCAATTTCTGTAAACGAACCCAACAGGCACACAACGCGTAGGTAACGTCGTATCAACCTAGATGCAACGCCAGATTTTGTTTGATTTGAGGTTTAACGTCCCCGTCAACACTGTAAAGGTCATTTTGGAGACGTTGCTTCCAATTTTGTGGGACTTTTACCCGACATTGAGATGAAATGACATCTCAAGCCCTGTCGCCCAATGAAACCAATAGGGTTTATTAGCATGGACGGTCCGCCTCGCACCGCGGTTCCTGGACAGGCTTAGATCCTCTAAGTGGTTTACCAGTACTAGTGTGCGGGCCGGATTCAGCTCTGCGTGGAAGCATCATGCAGCCCATATATTTCTGCAAGCCCCTATGGGCGGAGGCTGTGCAACGCCAGATTGGAAGCTCCCGTTCCCGAAAATGGGGTGAAAGAATTTGCTTCTCGATGGAGTAGAGGCTTATTTGTTTATTTGACTTGAGATTTAGCGTCCCCGTCAACACTGTATAGTTTGTACATGTAGATGTAATTAAGAAATCCCGTATTTGTAAGGGTAAACATTCCTGAGAGGGGCTATCCTCTGGAAATCCTTTACCTGTACATTCCCCATCAAAACCAAGTTTTCAACGAGCCATGTCCTGATAGTTTTCAACGAGCCATGTCCTGATAGTTTTCAACGAGCCATGTCCTGATAGTTTTCAACGAGCCATGTCCTGATAGTTTTCAACGAGCCATGTCCTGATAGTTTTCAACGAGCCATGTCCCGATAAAAACTAGATAGTGCCGTGCGATAAACACATCTTAATCCTTCCAGTTTAGCCAAACCCATTTCTGACTTTGAACCAATCAGATTACTTGATGTAATTTATTCCTACAAATTCATAAACTGAATGTCAAACAGTGTAGATCCTGATCAGATGGCTTCAGAAGCCATCTGATCTGGATCTACACTGTTTGCAAAGATAGGGGTTGCCGTGAACAGCAAGATAAAGGTTAAAAGGCACATGCGCGTTCAAACGGTGGCTTTTTCCAAACCCATATTGCCTGTAGCGGACTATGAAAGTTTTGATTTTGATGATGATGATGAGGATGGCGATGTTGAATATTGCGGTGGTTGTAGTAGTTGTGGCGGTGGCGGGGACGGAGCCGACGACGACGACGATGCTGTTGGTGATGTGATGATGATGACGATGACAGATAAAACACTACCCTTTACCACAATATTTCCATACGAACTTCAATGCCACGTTGGCTTAATCATATAATAGCGGATGGTGAGTGAGTGTTTGAGTTTTACGTCCCACCAACAGCTAAGGTCATACGGAGACGGGACCTCGGTTTAAAGACTCATTCGAAAGTCTAGAGAAGCCCGGGATCGATCCTGCGACCTCTGGTTTACAAGGCGTGTAACGTAACCACTGCACCACGGAGGCTCCTCATAGTGGATGATAAAGAGGCATTGGGGACAACGTTCAAATCTATTCAGACCACCAGAAGACTTCTTGGTGTAATGGTTTAGCTACTCGCCTCATAAAACAATGGTAGAGGGTACGAATTCTGGCTTCTCAAGCCCTTTTGGAAGAGATTTTAACCCGCGGTCCCGTTCCCATATCCTTGTTAATGGTGGCACTCCATACCAATACTATATACATGTACTTTCTTTTTCTTATTTTTTTCACATATATTTAAAAGGATTAAGTTTTTTCTTTCCTTGCATTTTCTACATCAAATGTATTCTAAAAAAAAAGAAACCCCCTTTGGAACTGTTCAAAAGTGGTCTGATGGTCTTTCAGACCACTTTTGAACACTCGAAATACTGGTTTCGATATAGGAATTCTACAGTTATGGTATGTTGTGAATACTCACATGAATTGCCTAGATCAGCGCGGGTATACACACAACACACCTTCTCTAACTTCAGGAAAGTGTTGTTTATTTTATTTTTTTTATTTTTATTTTTTTACTGTATATCAACCTGTATATGTGAAAGGCTCCTGGGATGGAACAGCGTTAGCAGTCGAAATCTCTAAATTGGGGTTCGATTGATTGTATCACAAAAACACGCCTATACAATTTTGACCCACTTGAACCCCATTTTTATATAGTAAAACTGGGGTTTACAGGGTTAACCTTATTTTTCTTATTTCTGCTCTAAAACGTAGATTGTGGGTATTCGTTAGAACCGCCTCGACGAGGCGGTTCTAACGAGTACCCACAATCTATGTTTTGACCAGAAATAGAAAAAATATCGCAATTTTTCATCTTAAAAAGTTTGATTTTTCGGCGTTAAAATGTACATTGTATTTGTATAGGCGTGTTTTCGTAATGGATTGGTTGAACATTTTTGGGTTTAACAATATATCAACCCATGCGGTTCATCAGAGAAACTGAGAAGAGATAGTAGAGTAATTTAAAGTGAGGCACAGAGGAGAAAGAGGAAAAATGAATGGAAGTCCAGAAACTCTCTACCCATCTAACCCTTACCTACTGCAGGGACCCAAACGTAAGCCAAATACAGTTGGAGGCCCCGGAGGCGCAAGATACATGTCACCTTAACCTCAACCAACCACCCAAAAATTGGGATTCGAACCCGGGACGCAAGGCTCTGGCGAGACTGTGCGGACCCGTCGGCCTTACTTTATCATGACTGTGAGCTCAGCGAAGACTCAAATCAGAAGTCTGGTCCCGAGGTTATAACATTTTTTCATGCTCAGCTCAACTGAGCATTAACTGCAATGCTCAAAACTATTTAAATACTAAAAAACATTACGATAACACAGCCGTGCGACATAGTGCATTTTTCACATCTCCAAAATGGCTACTTTTATGATGAAAATCTGTCATATTTTTCTTATAAATGCTCATAACATAGGTTGTGTGTGCTCGTTAGAACCGCCTCAATGAGGCGGTTCTAACGAGTACCCACAACCTATGTATTGGAGCAGAAGTAAGAAAAAAAATGAAGACCCCCGTAAACCCCAGTTTTCTCTATATAAAGTGGGATTTAGGGGGGTCTTCATTTCACGGACTTGTTCACGTGATGTCAGGCCAATTTCCTGCTCAAATCCGTAAAGAATGTTGTTTGCCCGGCCAACAAATTTTAAATAATAAATAAAATGCCAACAATTTTGAAGTTTATGAGAAGGACAAAATCGCTCGGTGAGGCGATTCTAACAAATGTCTACAAGATTTGTTTCTTGGAGTAATAAAGGGACGAAGTCCTTTATTACCTATTATACAATTCTTATCTCGCCCCCGCCAGTCGGGGCTTGGAGAAATATTTTGGGCTGCATGGTACTGCCACGTAGAGCTGAAACTGACCAAAAATGAGTATTGGTAAACCGCTTAGAAGGACTAAGCCTGTCCAGGCAAAGTAGTGCGAGTCATAATATAAGCCTTTTGGTTTTGTTGGGCGGCAGGGCTTGCGATGTCATTTCATCTTAATGTCGGGTAAAAGTCCCACACAGTTGGAAGCAATGTCTCCAAAATGGCCTTAATATTTCTGACGGGGTCGTTAGTTAAACAGCAATTAAAAAAATACATATATTCTTATATTGGCATTTCGCCATAGCGGCAACCTATAAGGTCATGAGCAATCTAGGTAACGGCCATTCATAGTCCCTGTGACGTCAGAGTGGTGTGTAAAGAGGGTCATCTGTTAAATCGGGACTGGGCTCATATGCAGGGACAATGACAGCGTAGACTCCAGATCAGACAGTACAGAACCCTGTGTCAGCCAGGGTCTACACTGTTCGGTTTAAAACATATCTTTAAGGGTAAAAGGAACTAGTCTAAGGTTCCGTGTAGGACCTTGCCCTCGGTATACCTACAGAATCAGTCGACCCGCCAGTGCCGTCAGCTCTTTGATTTACCCCATATATGACAATGGAATCTTTAAGGGTCCATACTCAATTACAGGGGTGTCAGGCTTTGTTTTGTTTGTGGCAAATTTTACAAAAATGAATGTTCTTTTAGCAAACAGTGTAGACCCAGATCAGACGCCGCAGATCTGGGTCTGCAGTGTTTACAAATGCCCCAGAAAAGGACCGTTAGGCATATATGGGTTTCAAATGTTAGTACGACAATAAAGTTGTCTTAACTCTTATCTTGCTGAATTTTCATTTAAGCCACACCCATTTCTGTCTATCAACCAATCAAATTACTTGATGTAATTTATTGCTACATATTCATAAACTGAATGCCAAACAGTGTAGATCCTGATCAGATGGCCATCTGATCTGGATCTACACTGTGTGCAAAGATAGGGGTTGTCGTGAACAGCAAGATAAGGGTTAATAGGCCAGAAAAACTGTGTCGATTTGCTTGTTAATTTACAAATGCTACCGACGTGACAAATAAAACAATTTGTTCATTAGGACAATTTTTGACAAGATGCACATAAATTCTAAAGTTAAACTTGCCACCGTGCTGACGAAAAGTCTATTTTGACAAAGCAAGTTGCATTTGTCAACTTCAAGAAAATTAATCTTCATGGCAAGAAAGACACTTTGTAACCGATTCTTAATTGGGATTTAATATTCCTATTCCTATGCTTCTTTAGAAACAGGTCTCCATGGCCTAGTTGCTTTCTCCGCTGTGGCTCGGGTCACATATGAGTGAAACGCTTGGGTCACATATGAGTGAAACGCTAAGTTCTGCAACGCAAGGTCCGGTAATTTGTTTCATCCATCGGCGCGATGTAAAACAAACAAATAAATCATACTTATATATTTTTCATACTCTTGGACTGCCGATGACAGTAAATGTATCTTTATTTTGTTTGTTTTGAGGTTTAACGCCCCAATCAACACTATTTAGGTCATTTTGGAGGCATTGCTTCGAAATTCGTGGGACTTTTACCCGATATTGAGATGAAATGACATTCTAATGAAACCAATAGGGTTTATTAGCATGTACGGGCCGACTCCCACCGCTTTGCCTGGGCAGGCTTAGATCCTCTAAGCGGTTTACCAGTACTCGTGTGCGGGTCAGTTTCGGCAGCTCTGAGCGGAAGCATATGGCAGCCCATCTATTTTTTCAAGCCCCGATGGGCGGGGGCCGTTCATACTCTTTGACTGCCAATGACAGTAAATGTATCTTTGTTTTGTTTGTTTGTTTTGAGGTTTAACATCCCCATCAACACTATTTAGGTCATTCTGGACACATTGCTTCCGAATTCGTGGGACTTTTACCCGGAATCGAAATGAAATGATACCAAAACCCTGCCAACCAACGAAACCAGTAGGGTTTATATGCATGGTCGGTCCGACCTGTTTGACCTCCTTAGCGGTTGACGGGGACGTTAAACATCAAATCAAACAAAGTACTCATATGCGGTTGGTGTCAGCTCTCCGTGGAAGCATGTAACAACACCGAGACAGTTGAGGGTAATACATCAGGAATCTCAAGTCAGGGAGAAAGCAAAGAATTAAGTCAAAGAGGGAGAAAAGAAAATGAAAGTGTAGATAGAAACAGAAGTAAAATATTGCTACCTGGTTTAACCCTTTCTTCACTGACTACTCCGTCTTTGACTCCAATTATGAAACACGCCTATACATGTACAAATCTATTGTAAATTTTACCTGCAAAAATGAAACTTCAGATAAAAAATCTTATATTTTTCTTATTTCTTCTGGAAACATAGATTGCGGGAACTCGTTAGAACCGCCTCGACGAGGCGGTTCTAACGAGAACCCACAATCTATGTATTCAGTAGAATTAGAAAAAATAATGTATACAAGAGGGCCCAGAGGGCCCTGGTTCGCTCACCTGATCCAAAGCATAACAAGTGGGCCCCGGGCAAGGTAAATTTGGGCCCCAGGGCTAAAATTTGAACAATCTTGGTAGAGGTCCACAAGATGAAGCTTCATATCGAATATGAAAGACCTGGGCTTTCTGGTTTCAGAGAAGAAGATTTTAAAGGTTTACCCAGCATATAGAAGTCTATGTAAAACAAGATTTTCCCTATATAAGTCTATGTAAAACCAAAGGGCCCCGGAGCGGGGGCATTTTTGGCCCCAGGGCTATAATTTGAACAATCTTGGTAGAGGTCCACAAGATGAAGCTTCATACCAAATATCAAAGACCTGGGCCTTGCAGTTTCAGAGAAGAAGATTTTTCAAGATTTTCCCTATATAAGCCTATGTAAAACCAAAGGGCCCTAGTGCGGGGGCATTTTTGGCCCCAGCACTATAATTTGAACAATCTTGGTAGGGGTCTACTAGATGAAGCTTCATACCAAATATCAAAGACCTGGGCCTTGCGGTTTCAGAGAAGAAGATTTTTCAAGATTTTCCCTATATAAGCCCATGTAAAACCAAAGGGCCCCCGTGCAGGGGGCATTTTTAGCTCCAGCACTATAATTTGAACAATCTTGGTAGGGGTCCACTAGATGAAGCTTCATACTAAATATCAAAGACCTTGGCCTTGCAGTTTCAGAGAAGAAGATTTTTAAAGATTTTCCATATATAAGCCTTTGTAAAACAAAAGGGCCCTGGTGCATAGGTATTTTGGGCCCCAGCACTATAATTTGAACAATCTTGGTAGGGGTCCACTAGATGATGCTTCATACCAAATATCAAAGACCTGGGCCTAGTGGTTTCAGAGAAGAAGATTTTTCAAGATTTTCCCTATATAAGTCCATGTAAAACCAAAGGGCCCCCGTGCGGGGGCATTTTTAGCTTCAGCACTATAATTTTAACAATCTTGGTAGGGGTCAACTTGATAAAGCTTCATACCTAATATCAAAGACCTGGGCCTTGCGGTTTCAGAGAAGAAGATTTTTAAAGATTTTCCCTATATAAGCCCATGTAAAACCAAAGGGCCCCTGTGCGGGGGCATTTTTGGCCCCAGTACTATAATTTGAACAATCTTGGTAGGGGTCTACTAGATGAAGCTTCATACCAAATATCAAAGACCTGGGCCTTGCGGTTTCAGAGAAGAAGATTTTTCAAGATTTTCCCTATATAAGCCCATGTAAAACCAAAGGGCCCGCGTGCGGGGGCATTTTTAGCTCCAGCACTATAATTTGAACAATCTTGGTAGGGGCCCACTAGATGAAGCTTCATACCAAATATCAAAGATCTGGGCCTTGCGGTTTCAGAGAAGAAGATTTTAAAAGATTTTCCCTATATAAGCCCATGTAAAACCAAAGGGCCCCCGTGCGGGGGCATTTTTGGCCCCAGCACTATAATTTGAACAATCTTGGTAGGGGTCCACTAGATGAAGCTTCATACCAAATATCAAAGTCCTGGGCCTTGCTGTTTCAGAGAAGAAGATTTTTTAAGTTTTCGGTGAAAAAAATCTATTTTTGGCTACTGTGACCTATATGTGCAATGGACCGGAACCATTTGAACAACTTTGAAAGGGGACCACCTAAGGATCATTCCTGTGAAGTTTGGTCAAAATCCGATCAGTGGTTTAGGAGGAGATGAAGTGATCCCAAAAGCTCACCTTGTCACTACGTGACAGGTGAGCTAATAAAAGTGGGGTTTAAGGGGGTCAAATTTTTGGAGATGAATTTGGAGACAATATGGATTGCAGTTAAAACCATCAAACTTATAGCGAACAGTGTAGATCCAGATGACATGGCTTATAATCAGGGTAGATTTACGTCACCGTCAACACTAGTTATGTCATTTTGGAGACGTTGCTTCCGATTTTGTACATTAACACACCGTACAACCGGCTGTTTAGAAGACAGATTACTGCGTTAAAGACAGATCAAAGTAAAGCTGACCAGGAAAGTGTAGATGAAGATGTTTTGTTTGTATTAATCGAGAAGGCAGTCTGTTGACTTTTGCTGCTATTAAAGGATATTGAATGCCTTGCGATACCGCAGCAAGACTCTCACCATATTTCAAGCCCAGATAAGGCTTTGCCTGTTCGTTGAAAAATATATTTAAAGAAAATCGCATAAAATTGCTTGTGGCGAACTGTACGTCTTCGGAACAAAGTATATTACATTCACTTGCTCACAATAACACTACAATTATTCAGCAGCAATTCTGCCAAATTCGACCGTACAGCTCGGTTAAATAAACCAATTAAGCTCCACTGAAGACACCATGTGTCAAGAAAAATGTTAAAAGTCTCGAACTACAGATTACTTTTTATGCGGCTATCCACAAACACAGATCAGAGATCTTGAAAGCTAACATTCACGACAGATTAGAATTTCGGTTACATCCTTTTTTTCTTTGTATTGGAGTTAAACGGAACAGTCAACACAATTTTAGGTCATTTTACAGCCGGTCAGTTTACCTATCCACACTTTTCCTGGGCAGGCGGTTAACCATTTTCTTTAAACGTATTTTCCAACGAAATGGCAAACTCTTATCTGGACTTTAAATATAGTCGGAATGTTTCTGTGGTATCTCCAACCATTCTGAGTATCTTCTCCATTAGCTGCAAAAGTCAACAGACTGCCTTCTCGATATATACGAAAACAAAATCTTCACCTTCCCTTTCTTGATCATGTCTTTAAAGCTAATCTGTCTTCTAAACAGCCGGTTGTACGGTGTGACCAATGAATTTACCGCCCAAATACGGTGTGACCAATGAATTTACCGCCCAAAGAAACCGCTAGGGTTTAAGGAGCAGTCCAACTCGCACCACTTATCCTGGACAGGCTCAGACCTTAAATTCTAAACCGTTTACCAGTGCTCAAGTTTGGTCGGTTTTATTTCTGCGCGGAAGCACCGTGCAGCACAAGCTCATGGTTTCTCCGAGCCCCGATGGGCGGGGCTATCTACAGAGTTGAAAGAGTTAAGAATAGATAATGTTTGTTTGAGTTTTACAGCCCATCAACAGCTGAGGTCATATGAAGACTGCGGGCGTAGTTTTAAAAAACTGGTACGACAGTTTGCAGAAACCTGGAACGTATGCCTTTATTTTTAGCTCACCAGAGCCGAAGGCTCGGGGGGGGGGAGCTTATAGGATAGGCAGTTGTCCGTCGTCGTCTGCGTCGTCGTCGTCGTCTGCGTCGTATGTCCGTCGTCAACACTTTCAAACGACTTCTCCTCTGAAGCCACTGGGCCGATTGGGCCCAAATTTTATCTGTAGCATTGGGCGGGAAGATTGAAAGTTTGTGTTTTTTATGAAAATCGGCTCATTAGTTTGGTTGCTATGGCAATTTAGAGTTCCCATAGACTTATAATGGGGAAAATTGAAAAATGGCATTTACTGCCAAGCCTCTGCAGTTATTTTGACAAAACTTTCATAGAAATGTTCCTTAGACAATCTTCTCTCTGCCATATGAATTTAGGGCTGCTGCTCATTTGTATTGGTTGCCATGGAAACCAAAATGAAAAAAAAAAACTAGAAAAAAAAAACACTTAAAAAATCATCTCCTCAGAAACGGTATGCTCTATGAGGCTGAGAGTTTATGGAAATATTCACCATATTTGCCTTTACAGGTTTTGTGCTTTTTATGAAATTCGGCTCTTTAGTTTGGTTGCTATGGCAACTTAGATTTTCCATAGACTTATAATGGGGAAAATTGAAAAATGGCAACAACTACCAAGCTTTTGCAGATATTTTGACAAAATTTTCATAGAAACGTTCCTGGAGTAAACTTCTCTCACCCATATGCTTTTATGTCAACCTGTGGGTCCCGTAGGTTTTGCCAGGGCCATGCCCCGCCCCCTCCACTTCGTAAAATGCCTTATATCTCAGAAACCTTACAGATCCCTACCCCTAAACCATATATATTCTTGTTCCTTATGATAAGACACATTAAGTGACACCAACCTGGGGGTTCCCACGGATGTGCTGGGGACATACCCCACCCCTCCACTGCATTAAATGCCATTTATCTCAGAAACCATTCAGATCCCCACCCCTAAGCCGTATACATTCTTGTTTCTTATGATAAGACGCACTCAATGACAGCAACCTGGGGGTCCCTCGGGATGTGCCTGGGCCATGCCCCACCCCCTCCATTTCATAGATGGCCCAATATCCCAGAAACCCTACAGATCCCCACCCCTAAACCATATATATTCTCGTTGCTTATGATAATTCGCATTCAGTGACACCAACCTGGGGGACACCCAGGATGTGCCGGGGCCATGCCCAGCCCCCTCCACTTCATAAAAGGCCAAATATTCCAGAAACCTTCCAAATCCCCACCCATAAACCATAATTAGTCTTGTTTCTTATGATAAGATGCATTAAGTGACACCAACTTGGGGGTTCTCCCAGATGTGCCGGGGACATGCCCCACCCCCTCCACTTCATAAAATGCCATTTATCACAGAAACCATTCAGATCCCCACCCCTTAACCATATATATTCTTGTTCCTTATGATAAGACGCACTCAGTGACACCAACCTGGGGGTCCCCCGGGATGTGCCGGGGCCATGCCCAATCACCTCCACTTCATAAAAGGCCAAATATTCCAGAAACATTTCAGATCCCCACCCCTGAAACATATATATTCTTGTTCCTTATGATAAGACACATTCAGTGACACCAACCTAGGAGTCACCCAGGGCATGCCCGGGCCATGCTCCACCCCTCAACTTCACAAAAGACCATATATCTGAGAAACTGTTCAGAGCCCTACCCCTAAACCATAATATATTCTTGTTCCTTATGATAAGACGCAATCAGTGACACCAGCATGGGGGACTCCCGGGGTGCCACCGGCCATGTCCCACCCCTTTACTTCATTAAAAGCCTTATATCTCAGAAACTGTTCAGATCCCCACCCCTTAACCATATATAGTCTTCTTCCTTATTATAAGTCCCCACTTCATAATAGGCCATATATCTCAGAAACCATTCAAATGCCCACCCCATAATCACATATATTCTTGTTCATTGTTATTAGACACATTCAGTCACCCCCATCTTGTGGGGTCCGCAGGGGCCATTTCTCTCCCATCCACTTCATGAAAGGGCCGCATATCTCAGAAACCGTTCAGCATTCAGTGACACCAATATTGGGCTTTTCTGGGATCCACCATGCCAGAATCCCTCCACTGCTTAAAAAGCCTAACATCTCAGGAGCCATACATATCCCCACCGCTAAACCCTAATGTCTCTGTTCCTTTTGATAAGATGCATTTAGTGACACCAAACAGGGCTCCATTGGGTTCATGCCCCACCCTCTCTACTTTATAAAACACCTAATATTTCAGATACAGTCCACATGAGTGCTCATTTGGGTATGGGGTTTGTTTTGGATACTTTATAATTGGTAGAATAAAATCATATCCTGTTAAAATACAATGTCATGGGCAGTGCCCACCTGAGCTCTGGTTTATGAAATTTGGCTCTTTGGTTTGTTTGCTATGGCAAGTTAAGAATTTCCATTGACTTATAAATGGGGAAAATTGAAAAATGACATTTATGCCTTTCAAGATATTTTGTCAAACTTACATAGAAATGTTCCTTTAATAATGTTCTTTTAGGCCTATTAGTTGCCACAGATGGGAAATTGTCAATTGCCATCTGTTGTATTGCAACAACACATTCAAGCGACATCAGACCTCTGAAGCCACTAGGCTGATTGGGTCCAAATTCTATCTGTAGTATCCTTGGGCGCAGGGCTTCCATGGTTAGTTAAAATACATTGCTGCCAGTGGGCAGTGCCCCCTGAGCTCTGGTGAGCATAGTGGCCCATTGGCCTCTTGTTCTTATTTCTGATCAACGAGGCGTTTCTAGCGAGCACCCACAAAAATATGAAAAATTTGAAAACATTTCATCAGAAAAAAAAACGTTTTCAAAATATAAAAGAATGCACTAAGTCACATGGGTGTGTAATCGTGGTTAACTCTTACATCCCTGAGAATCTCAAGTAGACTCTTCCACATTTTATGTGGTCACATCCATTTTCGTTAATAGATGTTTTAGGTAAAACCACTCACACAACAGCGAATAGTGTAGAACCTGATAAAACGTTTCATTATCTGAATCTACACTGTATATAAATGTACTGGTCTACAGGGTTGAAAGGGGAAAGTCATCATAACATTCTGCCAGTTTTTCTTACGGAAGGCTTAGTGTTATTTTCTTCGGGTACCCAGTTTTCGCACACATGCGCATGAACTATTCTTTAAGGACTTAATGGCCTACAAAAACTTCGTAAGTTTGATTCTTCGTTGAACGACCCCGTCAAAGTGACTATATTATTATATAATCAATACAGCTACCTGAAGCCTCTGAAACCCGCCATCAATGTTTTTTTCCAATCAAAGGACACGTGTAACCACTATATTAAGAAATAAGACATCGCGTGAATGCGTCTAAACATGAAGGAGTCTCTAAAAGGGAAAATCCCAAGTTTGTCCTGAAAATATTTCGTAGCATTTCAAAAATGGCAAATTCCCCCTCTGGAGGTTACGTAGCGTTTTCGTGCTCATCTTCAATGAGCGAATTTATTTAAGTATAAGCAGGCATATTTGTTTAGTATACGTACCATGATGCTTTCACGCAGAGCTGAATCCGGCCCGCACACTAGTACTGGTAAACCGCTCAGAGGATCTAAGCCTGTCCAGGAACCGCGGTGCAAGGTCCATGCTAATAAACCCTATTGGGTTCATTGGGCGACAGGGCTTGAGATGTCATTTCATCTCAATGTCGGGTAAAAGTCCCACAAAACTGGAAGCAACGTCTCCAAAATGACATTTACAGTGTTGACGGGGACGTTAAACCTCAAATAAAACAAACAAACAAACGTACCTATCAACATACATATGTGAGTACTGTCATGCTTACGTCAGTAGAAGTGTTAAATATTCCTGCTCGTAAATATTAAAATGCCAGCAATTGATGCATTTTAATTTTTATAAGCAGGAAAATTTTATTCTCATCTGCCATGAGCATGAAAATAGCATTTTACCTCGGGTCCCAGCGGCCCCCACCAATCGGGGCTTGAAGAAATAGATGGGCTGCGTGGTGCTTCCACGCAGAGCAGAAACCGACCACACACGAGTACTGGTAAACTGCTTAGAGGACCTACGCCTTCCCAGGCGAACCGGTTCGAGTCGGACTGTCCATGCAAATAAACCCTATTGGTTTCATTGGGCGACAGGGCTTTTCATTTCATCTCAATGTCGGGTAAAAGTCCCACAAATTGGAAGCAACGTCTCCAAAATGACCTATACAGTGTTGACGGGGGCGTTAAACTTCACATCAAACAAACAAAACCTCGGGTCCCAGGGGCTGTTCATCGGCACTTGAGCAAAACGGCAGTGATGCAGATAACCAAACATTAAGTGACAACACTCGCTTCCGGTTTCGATTGGTTAAAGCCTCCGAACGTGTCCCCAACACCACTTTAGCTCTTGGATATGCTACAAGATCCTCCATACAATTCTGCACCCCATTTATAACTAAATACTTTTATTTCAACCACAATATGCATCACATTGAACTTCCATGTAAACCCAACTTTATACAGAAAAATGTTTACAAGGGAAAACATTAATGTTTATTACATTTGAAAAAAAAAACATACAATGTGTGTACAAGTTAGAACAGCCCTATTGAGACGGTTCTAATGAGCACCCACAATATATATGTAGTAGAAATAAGAAAAGTACAGCTCATACTTGCATGCAACAGGACATTTCCGCATCAATGGCAGATCTATAAACTTTAATTGCACATGTCCGGCAGACTTCAAGCTCGGCTACTCAACCGCACAGTAGTTCTGGCGAGTACATAATTTCTTCAGTTCTTTCACTTCGTGAAAGGTGCGGGGATGGGGTTTAGTATGTGCGTTTATGAAGAACTTACCATAATCCAATATGAGTGAGTGAGTGAGTGTTTCAGTTTTACGTCCCACCAACAGCTAAGGTCATACGGAGACGGGACCTCGGTTTATAGACTCATCCGAAAGTCTGGAGAAGCCCGGGATCGAACCTGCGACCCCTGGTTTACAAGGCGAGTAGCGTAAGAGGCTTCTATAATCCAATATGAAACTTCATTGTTCACAAATTTTGTGAAGATTAATCGTATTTCAGAGGATTCTCATTACAAAGACAGCCCCCAGCCGCCTCCTCACCCCCACACACCCCAACTGCCCGATGTTGTTGCAGAGAATGCAGTATATATGTAGCAATTTGGTCTTGTCCTGTTCTACCTTTGCAAAGTGTAGATCCAGATCAGATGGTTCCGAGGCAATCTGATCGGGATCAACACTGTTGTGCATTTGTAGGAATAGATTAGACCTACATCAATGGATCTTAATGGTTGAAAGTCAAAATGGGTGATGGTGAAATTATTCATTCAGGAGGATAAATGAGCCGGCGCATTACAAAACCTATAATAAGACCGGTGCAACCAGCAGAGACTCAAATCAACCTGCGCACCCATCCACTATGACAAGACCTGTTGCTTATGTCTCTTTGCATACACATAGATATTAGCCCATAGAAGGTACATGCGATCAGCGAAGACTGCGATCAGACTGCGCGAATGCGCAGTCTGATCTGAGTCTTCGCTGATCGCTCACGCCAGATTGTAGATTTTGTCATGCGCTGGCTCAAATTGCTTATAGATAAGTCTGTTGTAAAAATGGCTGTTGTTATTCAGAGGTTTCTTGTATGTTGATTGGGCTCCCACCCAAACAGATTGGGCGTCATGGTGCTTACACGTAGAGCTAAAACCGACGGCACACTAGTACTGGTAAACCGCTTAGAGGGTCTAAGCCTACCCCCTGGTATGAGTCGGACCGCCCATGCTAATAAGCCCTATAAGTTCCATAGGGTGGCAGGGCTTGAGAAGTCATTTCATCAAAAACATGATTGGAAGCAACGTCTCCAAAATGACCTATATAGTGTTGAGGAGAGTGTTAAACCTCAAATCGAACAAATACTGCATGATGCACGGTACTTGTCACGCACAGCCCAGACCAGTACATAGACCTACCCAGAGATAATTATGCTATAAACGGACCTTGGTTTGATATAGCATTGTTTGTGTGTCAACCTCTACCAGACAACCTTGAAACAACATCGGAGGAGGTGGTATACTAGTCACGCACAATTACCCTCCAAAATAAGTAAAACAAGATCATTATATATATATAAACCTATGACTCATGTGGTAGTAAAATCATAGTAAGGCTGAACACTCATATTATATTTTTTTCAAGGGTTTTTATCTGTTTGTAACCTGTAAACTGTCATCGTGTATTCATAACTGTTGACCCAGGGCTTGTCGCGTTCAAGATAAAATCGACTGGGTAATGATATACTTTGCGGAACATTGAAAAGGCAGTTGTAAAAACTACGCAATTCGATCTTCAAACGGCCGAGTTCAGTGTGACATGCAAGCGTAGGAAAAAGCGGATTCATGTGCAAAAGCAATTTAAGTCATAAGCAAACAGGGAATGTCCTGGCGAGATTGCGCGTTCTGCGCAATCTCGCCAGGTCATTCCCTGTTTGCATACGTCATAATTATGTAATAGGTAATATGGGCCGATACAAAGGCACACAACTAATGGTCGCGCATGCGCATTTGAGGCAGTGCAATAAGGGCCCATGTGACATGAGCCGGCTTTAATAAGAGTGCTGTGTCATTTCGGTGCTTCTTTTAACTATATATTTTGTAATTTGATATGATTATTATGTCTAATTGATTCACCGGATAAATTATCAACTTGGCAAGCGCCCCACGTCCAAAAAAGTAATACAATGGTTTGGATTTTCCTATCTATAGATAGAACCAACCCATCACGTTGACTAGTCAGTGAAATGAACACGTTTGTAAATTAGTAGACAAAGCTACTAGTCTGATAATAAGTCTGGTCATTTATCGTAGTTTCATTAAAAGTTTATCAACTTGTTAGAAATATCAAGTCTATTTGACAGAGTCTCCAAGCTTAGGATTAAAGTTGAGCCAGACCCAGCGGGCACAAGACGTCAAGGCAACGTCGCATCGACGTTGATACGACGTTGCATACGCGTTGTATGCCCGCTTGGGAGAGATTAAACTAGCTGAACTTTCATATACTGTTCATTTTAATGCAAAAGATGATCTTAGTTACATATTATTCATTTTAACGCCAAGTGGCTAGGCTAGTAAATTAGAAGTGAAAGCAATGCTCAGGAATCGATACAATTAACCCCCATCAGAGGAACCAAAGGGAAAGAAATACAAACATGAAATAACTAGATCCTAATGGAAACATCAATAGTGGAAAGCCAAAATCCCACAAACTAGCCAATTGGTTATCCAAAACAAAAATACCCCACTTTATATACAGACAAGAATTCCGCCGAATGCTATATCGCGGCTGTGGGGGAGAAATCTTCACAAACCGAGTGAACCATATGGATGCTTACGCATTAAAGTTGCCATCCCAAAATGCAAGTTTGTACCCAAGTATCATTAATGATGCTCTCATAGATCTTGAGCAATGGACTTGAACATTAGGGTAAAAGCTAAGGTTGACGCAATAGTTTACAAAGTCAGTGAACCATGAAATGTAGGTCAAGGTCAAATATGGATGCCGCATTAAGGTGCAAGTTTGTACCAAGTATCATTTATGAAGCAGAAAAATTATGGATTTGACCATCACGACGGAAACTGAGATTGATGCATTAGTTTACAAAGTCAGTGAACCATGAAATGTAGTTCAAGATCAAATACCGATGCTTGCATGAAAGTTTCCCTCCCTAGATACAAGTTTTCATCAAGGGTGATCGCAAATGTTGACGTCTTGACTACAATTGTATTGGATGAAATTATTATTTTACCCTTTTTCCGATTCAAATACTTTAGGGACAAATTTGAGCTTGCCGTAAAATAGGTCAATGTCAAAGCAGTGTCATCATTTATATAACTTTCGTAGGGCTCGAGTCTCTTTTGCTGTCTGTCAGGTTTCAGAGTTCTCTGATTTAAAGTTCTGGAGAAGGAGATTTTTAAAAGGTTTTTACCTTATATGGCCATGGTGGCCATCTTGGCCATGTATAAAGAACCAATTATATAAACTTTAGTTCCTGTCCGGCACAGATGTTCTTTATAAAATAGGACTTCCATTGCCTCATGTGTTTTGAGGAGATGTTTAAAATTCTGATGATCATTCAATCCTTGTGATCTTCAGCCAAGGTCACTGGTTGACCTTGACCTTTGACATTAATAGAGGTTCATGTAAGACCTATTGTCTTTTCATAAACTACACATGTATTGGCTAAAAGCATTACTTTACCCTTTTCCCGTTCAAAAAACCTTAGGGACAAAATTTGACCTTGCCGAAAATAGGTCAAGATCAAACCAGGGGCATGATTTATATACCATTTGTAGGGCTCGAGTCTCTTTTGCAGTCTTCCGAGTTTCAAGGTTCTTTGACTTATGGTTCTGGAGAAGAAGATTTTTAAAAGTATTTTACCTCATACGGGCATGGCATCAAGAAGATGCATTACGATAACATATCAGTGTGATATAAAGCATTTTTCAAACCTCAAAAAAGGTATTTTTTCTGATGAAAATTTGTAATATTTTTCTTATTTACACTCCAAACATAGGTTTTGGGTGCTCGTTAGAACCGCCTCGTTGAGGCGGTTCTAACGCGTACCCACAACCTATGTCTAGAAGCAGAAATAAGACAATAACGTTTACCCCTTAAACCCCAGTTTTCGTTATATAAAGTGGGGTTTAGTGGGGTCTTTATTTCACGGACTTGTTCACGTGATGGTTTGAAAGTATGGTTTAACGAGGACCATTGGTATACTATAAGCTCACTATGTGAGCCTTCAGCTCAGGTGAGCTAAATGCAGAGAGAAAAAATGACATGTTTCTTTAAAACACAACAAAGAAACACCACAAAATCAAGTTTGGTTACACACTATATCTAACTAGATTTACTAACTGTTAACACAATAATGCTGCAACCTTCGGCTTGTAGGCACCTTTGGATTTTATTCGTTCATTGTTGAAAGAGGGCAATGCTCTCAGCAACACTGGCTAGTCTTCCTTGCAGCCCTCTACAAACATATATATAACAGCTTTTCAAACAAGAGGGCCCAGAGGGCCCTGGTTCGCTCACCTGATCCAATGTATAACAAGTGGGCCCCGGGCAGGGTCAATTTTGGCCCCAGGGCTATAATTTGAACAATCTTGGTAGAGGTCCACAAGATGAAGCTTCATATCGAATATGAAAGACCTGGGCTTTCTGGTTTCAGAGAAGAAGATTTTAAAGGTTTACCCTGCATATAGAAGTCTATGTGAAACAAGATTTTCCCTATATAAGTCTATGTTAAACCAAAGGGCCCCAGAGCAGGGGCATTTTTGGCCCCAGGGCTATAATTTGAACAATCTTGGTAGAGGCCCACTAGCTGAAGCTTCATAACAAATATCAAAGACCTAAGCCTTGTGTTTCAAAGAAGATGATTTTTAAAGATTTTCCCTATATAAGTCTATGTAAAAAAAACCAAAGGGCCACATGGCGGAGGCATTTTTGGTCTCAGGGCTATAATTTGAACAATCTTTATAGAGGTCCACTAGCTGAAGCTTCATAACAAATATCGAAGACCTAAGCCTTGTGGTTTCAAAGCAGAAGATTTTTCAAGATTTTCCCTATATACGTCTATGTAAAACCAAAAGGCCCCGGAGCGGGGGCATTTTTGGCCCCAGGACTATACTTTGAACAATCTTGGTAGAGGTCCACAAGATGAAGCTTCATACCAAATATCAAAGACCTGGGCCTTGCAGTTTCAGAGAAGATTTTTCAAGATTTTCCCTATATAAGCCTATGTAAAACAAAAGGGCCCTGCTGAGGGGGCATTTTTGGCCCCAGCACTATAATTTGAATAATCTTGGTAGGGGTCCACTAGATGAAGCTTCATACCAAATATCAAAGACCTGGGCCTTGCGGTTTCAGAGAAGAAGATTTTTCAAGATTTTCCCTATATAAGCCCATGTTAAACCAAAGGGCCCCCGTGTGGGGGGCATTTTTAGCTCCAGCACTATAATTTGAACAATCTTGGTAGGGGTCCACTAGATGAAGCTTCATACCAAATATCAAAGACCTGGGCCTTGCGGTTTCAGAGAATAAGGTTTTTGAAGATTTTCCCTATATAAGCCCATATAAAACCAAAAGGCCCCCGTGCAGGGGCATTTTTAGATCCAGCACTATAATTTGAACAATCTTGGTAGGGGTCCACTAGATAAAGCTTCATACCAAATATCAAAGACCTGGGCCTTGCGGTTTCAGAGAAGAAGATTTTTAAAGATTTTCCCTATATAAGCCCATGTAAAACCAAAGGGCCCCCGTGCGGGGGCATTTTTGGCCCCAGCACTATAATTTGAACAATCTTGATAGGGGTCCACTAGATGAAGCTTCATACCAAATATCAAAGACCTGGGCCTTGCGGTTTCAGAGAAGAAGATTTTTAAAGATTTTCCCTATATAAGCCCATATAAAACCAAAGGGCCCCCGTGCAGGGGCATTTTTGGCCCCAGCACTATAATTTGAACAATCTTGGTAGGGGTCCACTAGATGAAGCTTCATACCAAATATCAAAGACCTGGGCCTTGCGGTTTCAGAGAATAAGGTTTTTCAAGATTTTCCCTATATAAGCCCATGTAAAACCAAAGGGCCCCCGTGCGGGGGCATTTTTAGATCCAGCACTATAATTTGAACAATCTTGGTAGGGGTCCACTAGATAAAGCTTCATACAAAATATCAAAGACCTGGGCCTTGCGGTTTCAGAGAAGAAGATTTTTCAAGATTTTCCTATATAAGCCTATGTAAAACAAAAGGGCCCCCGTGCGGGGGCATTTTTGGCCCCAGCACTGTAATTTGAACAATCTTGGTAGGGATCCACTAGATGAAGCTTCATACCAAATATCAAAGACCTGGGCCTTGCGGTTTCAGAGAATAAGGTTTTTCAAGATTTTTCCTATATAAGCCCATGTAAAACCAAAGGGCCCCCGTGCGGGGGCATTTTTAGATCCAGCACTATAATTTGAACAATCTTGATAGGGGTCCACTAGATAAAGCTTCATACCAAATATCAAAGACCTGGGCCTTGCGGTTTCAGAGAAGACTTTTAAAGATTTTCCTATATAAGCCTATGTAAAACAAAAGGGCCCCCTTGCGGGGGCATTTTTGGCCCCAGCACTATAATTTGAACAATCTTGGTAGGGGTCCACTAGATGAAGCTTCATACCAAATATCAAAGACCTGGGCCTTGCAGTTTCAGAGAAGAAGATTTTTAAAGATTTTCCCTATATAAGCCCATGTAAAACCAAAGGGCCCCCGTGCGGGGGCATTTTTAGCTCCAGCAATTTAATTTGAACAATCTTGGTAGGGGTCCACTAGATGAAGCCTCATACCAAATATCAAAGACCTGGGCCTTGCGGTTTCAGAGAAGAAGATTTTTAAAGATTTTCCCTATATAAGCCCATATAAAACCAAAGGGCCCCCGTGCGGGGGCATTTTTGGCCCCAGCACTATAATTTGAACAATCTTGGTAGGGGTCCACTAGATGAAGCTTCATACCAAATATCAAAGACCTGGGCCTTGCGGTTTCAGAGAAGAAGATTTTTTAAGTTTGCCGTGAAAAAAATCTATTTTTGGCTACTGTGACCTATATGTGCAACGGACCGAAACCATTTGAACAACTTTGAAAGGGGACCACCTAAGGACCATTCCTGTGAAGTTTGGTCAAAATACGATCAGTGGTTTAGGAGGAGATGTCGTTTGAAGAAAAGTTTACGGACGCACGCACGGACGCACGCACGACGGACGACGGACAAAAAGTGATCCCAAAAGCTCACCTTGTCACTACGTGACAGGTGAGCTAATAAAACAGATTATGAATGGCGTATTTTATTTGTAGTGATTGATTGTTTGGCGTTTAACGCATGTCAACCCACGTGGGACATGTTGTGCCGTCTCCCAGTGAAAGGTAGAAGAGAGATATATGAAAATGTATAGGAGATGAAAGTGATGGACCGGGAAGAAGGAGGAAAATGAATGAGCACATGTAGAAACAGACGAAACAATAACCCTCCACCACTGCCCTTACCTGCTGGAAGGACAGCAGGCCTTGCCAAACTGTAAGCCAATATCAGTTTTTGCTTGTTTGATTTGAGGTTTAACGCCCCCGTCAACACTGTAAAGGTCATTTTGGAGACGTTGCTTCCTATTTTGTGGGACTTTTACCCGACCTTGAGATGGAATTTCATCTCAAGACCTGCCATCAGATGAAACCAATAGCATGGACGGGCCGACTCGCACCGCATATTTGCCTGGGCAAGCTTAGATCCTCTAAGCGGTTTACCAGTAATCGTGTGCGGGTCGGTTCCTGCTCTGCGTGGAAGCATCATGCGGCCCATCTATTTCTTCAAGCCCCAGCCAATATCAGTTGGATGTCCCATGCAGTGATGCAAGATACACATCATCTATGCCTCACCCAACCATACCCTTTATTTGTAGAGAGTGGATGACATGGTAAAGAGGATACCACAATTTGTGCCCGCGATTCAGAAAAAGTAATGTTGGGTAAACTGACCAGATCGCTATGACCTTACTAATGTTGACTAGGCCGTTCAACTCCAAACCAAACAGAAAATTACGCAGTAACCCTGTGTCAAATACATGAAGCATTACAATAACACACCCATAGACATATGGGCCCCGTCAAGCGATTTTGGTACTTATCGCATATGCGAGCAGCGAAGGTTCAGGCGAGCCTGCGCATCCGTGCAGCCTCGCCAGAACCTTCGCTGCTCGTTCATACAAGCAGTGAATCAAGAGGAACCTTCAGACAGAACGCAATATCCCTGGCCCCTGTGAATGGCTGGACATGCGCATTTAAAATTTGTCATGACGGAATGCTCGAAGACCCAAATTCGCTTGGCGGGGCTCATATTGCATTTGTCAGATCTCCAAGATGACTACATTTCTAATGAAAATCTGTGATATTTGTCTTATCTATACTGCAAACATAGGCTGTTGTTGCTCGTTAGAACTGCCTCTTTGAGCAGAAATAAGAAAAATAATGTATACTCCGTAAATCCCAGTTTTCCCTATATAAAGTGGGGTTTAGGGGGTGTTCACTTCACTTCACGGACTTGTTCACGTGACGGCATACACCTGATGCAATCTGATCACGTTCGCCGCTGCTTCCACCAGTGACGAACTAGGAGTTTGCACCTTTTTGACTGTTTCAAAGTTTTATCATAGCACTTAACAAGTAACCTTAAAAACCACACTTTATCCCTTGATGTCCATAGAATCTTTTCCTCTACAGGTTTGGTCTTGGTAATATTTAAGTTATGGGGTGTCTGGTTAAAATTACTTTTATGTCTTTTTTTTTACAGAAATTAAAGATCCATACTATGCAAATACATCAGGGGCCAGTTGTGCAAAACTAACGACGTCGTTAGTTAACATAGCGTTAAAACTTTGATCATTAAATATGGCAAATATGCTGAAATTTTTGCTGAAAAAAAAGTGAGCAGCTTTTGCAGATGCAAAAGCTGCTCACATTTTTTAAAAAAAAATACTAAAATTTTACATATTAAACTTGCTAGAACAGTTAACAATATGACCACTAACGAGCTCGTTAAGCTAACGATGCTTTGAACAACTGGGCCCAGGTTAATTAACAAGTCTGTATAACAGACACCCCTGTAAACCCCACTTTAAACTGAGAAACGTGAGGTACATAGAGGTATACGTTATTTTCAAAACATAGACTGTTAGTACTCGCTAGAACCACCTCAACGAGGTGCATTACGCAAACTCGCCTATACAAATAAATTACCACCTTTATCGCCGAAAAAAGGAAACCTTTAAGATGAAAAACTGTGATATTTTTCTTATTTCTGCTCAAAATATAGATTGTGGGCACTCGTTAGAACCGCCTCATCGAGGCGATTCTAACGAGTACCCACAATCTATATTTTAGAGAAGAAATAAGAAAAATAAGGTATACCCCCGGAAACCCCAGTTTTACTATATAAAAATGGGGTTCAAGGGGGTAAAAAATATACAGGCGTGTTTTCGTGATGGTTCTAACCAGCACCCACAGTCTACCTTGGACTGGACTTAAGACTAGACAGTCACTAAAGGCGATGAATCTCTCGCAATATGCCTCAATAAGTGAATAATTTGCTTGACATATATGTAGTAGACAGGCACACATTCTTACAAAACTAGAAACTGCAACATTCACAAAGACATGTGTGGTCAAAATGTTTAAGTCATTCAAGGGGATATAATTCTGCATTTAAGGACTGGATCAGAATCCTGTTTCCTTAAAGCAAATGTTCAATGCATGTCAAACTATGTTGCAAGCTTCAATGTCCTGCATCAAATACTGTAGGAGGAGTTGCGGAGACACGAACAGTACTATATATCATTCTATGCTACACATATGGCCAACATGTTTAAGTCGTTCAAGGGACATAATTCTGCAATAAGTGACTGGATCCAGTTTCCTTTATGCACTTATGCACATATTCAATACATGTCTGAAATGTGTTGCAAGTTTCAATGTCCTGCATCAAACACTGTAGGAGGAGTTGCGGAGACACGAACAGTACTGTATAACATTCTATGCTACACATATGGCCAACATGTTTAAGTCGTTCAAGGGGACATAATTCTGCAATAAGGGACTGGATCCTGTTTCCTTTATGCACTTATGCACATATTCAATACATGTCTGAAATGTGTTGCAAGTTTCAATGTCCTGTATCAAATATTGTAGGAGGAGTTGCAGAGACACGAACAGTACTATTTAACATCCTATGCTACACAAATGGCCAAAATAGTTTTAGTTGTTCAAGGGGATATAATTCTGCAATAAGGGACTGGATCAGAATACTTTTTCCTTAGTACACATGTTCAATGCATGTCTGAACCGTGTTGTAGGTTTCAATGTCCTGCATCAAATGGGCTCCGTCAAGCGATTTTGGTACTTATCGCTTATGCGAGCAGCGAAGGTTCAGGCGAGCCTGCGCATCCATGCAGTCTCGCCAGAACCTTCGCTGCTCGCTCATACAAGCAGTGAATCAAGAGGAACCTTCAGACAGAAAGCCATAACCCTGGCCCCTCTGAATGGCTGGGCATGCGCAGTTAAAATCTGTCATGACGGAATGCTCGAAGACACAAATTCGCTTGGCGGGGCTCAAATACTGTAGGAGGAGTTGCGGAGAAAGAAGCAGTTCTACACATATGGCCAACATGTTTAAGTCGTTTGAGGGGACACAATTCTGCAATAAGGGGCTGGATCAGAATCCTGTTTCCTTTATGCACATGTTTAAAGGAGGAGTTCCGGAGACAAGAATAGAACTACAAAGTGTGACGTACAGACTGAGGCGCCCAGACTGACATACGTAGGTGCGGACAAGTGCAAAATTATATGCCCCTGTGTGTGCATAAAAATAAACGGAAAACTGCTAGTTCTAGATATCTGCGGCGTCGGTATGCACGTTTTGCAAGTGTCTTTATTCATCCGTTAAGTCGATCACAAGCTTATCTTCTTCCAGTTCAATCACTTCAATGTCGCTGTCCGCGTCCGAAAACTCCACACACTCAGGAGACGACATATTCATCTCCTGGTACCCCTCATACTCAGGAGCTTTCGAGCTTGTGCTCGGAAAACTACACTGGGAACTACTCATCGACTGGGAACCATTTTCCGAAAACCCTGCATCACTTTCACACTCATAATTTCCAGACGACACGTCTGGTAATCCAACGAGCAGCTTTTTCAAAGTCTCTTCCGCCCACATATCTTCTTGCTCCGTTTCAGTATCTGCTGCTACTGTTGGGGTATTTCCGGGTATCGTTGTTACCTTTAAACTGTCATCGACTGAACTATTTTCGTAAAGCAACTTCTGGAGTAATGCAATACTGCTATGAGTGTTGATTTTCTTTGCTGGATTAGGGTCCTGAATATGTGGCACATTGTTGCTTTCAGCTTCAGGGAATACTTGTTTACTCCTTAAGGATTTTGGCATGGTCAGCACGATCCCACATTGTTCCAAAACAACCACATCTTTTATATCATCCTCAACCGTTTGAGCTAAATGTTTCGTGTTCTCAGTAGACGTATTCTTTTCCTCAAGGCTGCCATTATTCCACCTCTTGTCAGGAGAAAACATAGTGATATCATTAGACACGGTGTTATTTCTTTCTGGTTCCACTTTGATGGAGATGCCTCCCCCGGAGTTTGTCTTGTCTGACTGGATGGTGACACCAGGGATGCTGAGAAGGCGCCATAGAAATTTTACATCAGCTATCTCTCTTTCCAATCCAGCTATATCAGCTTTAAGAAGTTTTCTTTCTCTCAACAAATACGCTTTAGTCTGAAAGAAAAAGGAATTGGTACATAAGAAAAGAGCCTTAAGCAGCCTCCAAGTCATCATGTTAACCCTTGTCCCGCTGAACCCGGATATGCCTTTTCTTTGAAACAATGTAGATCCAGATCAGATGGCTTCTGAAGAAGCCATCTGATCAGGATCTACATTGTTTGTTATTCAGGTTGTGAATTTGTTGTAAAAATTTGCATCAAGTAATCTGATTGGTTGATATTCGGTAGTGGGTGTGGCATATATGAATATTCAGCAGGACAAGGGTTAACAAGTCCGTGTAATGAATGTCCCTTTAAACCCCACTTTATAAATGAAAGAAATAGAGGCTGCATGAGGCTTCCACGCACAGCTGAATTCGACCCGCACACGAGTACTGGTAAACCGCTTAGAGGATCTAAGCCTGCCCATGGAGGCAAAGCGGTGCGCACGAGTCGGCAACCCCTACCGTTGCAAACAGTGTAGATCCAGAAGCCATCTCATCAGGATATACACTGTTTGACACTCAGGATACAAATTTGAATGAATGTTTTATATCAAGTAAATTGATTGGCTAAAAGTCGGATTTTGGTGTTGCTTAACTAATTTATTCAGCAGGAAAAGGGTTAAGTACTCAAGCGCCATCGGCGTTGCAGACATCGAAGTTCGACTGTACAGTATTTCCCATATTTTGCACCAAAACATTGTGTAGCCCTCGCCCATAGGGGCTTGAAGAAATATATGGGCTGAATGATGCTTCCACGCAGAGCTGAATCCGACCCCCACACTAGTACTGGTAAACCGCTTAGAGGATCTAAGCCTGTCCAGGAACCGCGGTGCGAGGCGGACCGTCCATACTAATAAACCTTATTGGTTTCATTGGGCGGCAGGGCTTGAGATGTCATTTCATCTCAATGTCGGGTAAAAGTCCCACAAAATTGGAAGCAACGTCTCCAAAATGACCTTTACAGTGTTGATGGGGACGTTAAACCTCAAATCAAACAAACAATCTACTCGTTAGAACAGCCTCATGTATGGCGGTTCTCGCGAGGACCCCGCACAGCTAAATAAGAAAACATGATATTTTTTTCCTCTGATCCTCGAAAAAAAAAGAAGAAAAACACCATAAAAATATATATCACCGCTTAAGTTAACGTGCCACGTAAATGAAAAATATGCGGATAAAAAAGGTGCAGAAAAGCTTACGCGCCACGTAAAATCTATTTAAGCAGCCCCGCCAGCCCCTTCCCTCATCCTCAGGCCATCCTTAAAAATGTGTTTGCTTTGCTCTTACCCATCATTTGTGAGGTGGGTAGGAAGGTAGACCTTTTTTAAAACTGAAAAAAAAAAAAAAAAAAAAAAACAAGAATGTCATCTTCTTGAAATTTGGCTTAGTGTGTTAAATTTGAGTTTAATCAGGATTTCAAAAAAAAATCTTTTCCTCAGAATGGTAATACAATTTTTGGGGTATGGGACAATCTGTGTGGGTAGGTAGGAGCACAGCAAACCAAGAATTTTTTAAGGATGGCCTCACCATTTTGGCTTTCCGCTTGTGACGTTTTCATTATGTCATGTTGTTTTATGTTTGTTTTTGGGTCGATTTGTTTACAATCGACCCAATGTTATAAAGGACAGAAACTGAATTCGTGCTGTTGTCCACGTGACTATCGAAATCAATGCAACTTATTTATAGAAAATAGCAGAGTTAGTTCAGCGTGTTGCGTTAAAGGGTTATCTGTAAAGTCTGGGCTGCAGTCATGGTTTGGGCTTGGCAAACAGTGTACACCTAGATCAGACGCCGCAGCATGCGGCGTCTGATCAGGGTCTACACTGTTTGCTTACAGTACAGGAATTTAAGGGTGAGCCACCAAAAATCGCAGCGTCTGATCAGGGTCTACATGGTTTGTTACAACGCATAATGTAGTAATGTAGTAATTTCTTCATTTTGATTTTTTTTTACTACATTATGCGTTGGCATAGTCGACGCGAAATGAAGTAAAAAAATTATTTCATTTCGCGTTGATATGCACCATATCGACGCATAATGAAGTAATGATGGTAGAACATAGCTGTCTTCGAAAAGACTTAGGAAGCAATACAGTTAAATTCCTACAATTTAGACCACATTTGAGACGGTTCAAAAGTGGTCTTTAAGACCACAGTTGAACAGTCCAAAAGACGGTCTTCCACAAAAGCACACTGAAGGTCAAAATCACAAAGAAAATGTAGCTTTAACCTTCCAAATATGCTTTAAAAACAAAATTTGTATTAATTTTAGGTGGTCTTAATAGTGGAAATATATGGGCTGCACGATGCTTCCACGCAGAGTTGATACCGACCGCACATTAGTACTGGTAATCTGCTTGGAAGGTCTAAGCTTGCCCAGGAAAACTGCTGCGAGTCGGCCCGTCCATGTATATAAACCCTATTGGTTTTATTGGGCGGCATCTCAATGTCGGGTAAAAGTCCCATGAAATTGGAAGCAACGTCTCCAAAATGACCTAAATAGTGTTGACGGGGACGTTAAACCTCAAATCAAACAAATCAAACAAAAGACAGACAGGCAGACAGACAGACAGACAGACAGACAGACAGAATGGACAAAAACTATATACCCCCTTGCATACTTCGTATGCCGGGGGTATAAATAGATGGGCTGCACGATGCTTCCACGCAGAGCTGATACCGCCCGTACATGAGTCCTCGTAATCTGCTTAGAAGGTCTAAGCCTGTCCAGGAAAACTGCTGCGAGTCGGCCCATCCATGCATATAAACCCTATTGCTTTTAATTGGACGGCAGCGATTGAGATGTCATTTCATCTCAATATCGGGTAAAAGTCCCATAAAATTTGAAGCAATGTCTCCAAAATGACCTAAATAGTCTTGACGGGAACGTTAAACCTCAAATCAAACAAACAAACTGTTGACGCATAATGAAGTAAAATTAAGTATGCCACCCATCGCCGCAAAATGAAATAATTCTTTCATTTTGCTCAAACCTCTTAGTATCGACGCATAATGAAGTAAAAACGACATTTTATTTCATTTCGCGTCGACTATGCCAACGCATAATGTAGTAAAAATTTCAAAATGAAGAAATTACTACATTACTACATTATGCGTTGTAACAATGGTTTGCTTACAGCACAGGAATTTAAGGGTTAAATGTCTGAGTATAAGTCCTCGTTCCAAATCTACACTAGGAGACAATCGACCCACCAGTGCTCTCAGTGCTTTGATTTTTTCGCTCTGGCGTCTTGCGAGGTTTTGTTTGTTTGATTTGAGGTTTATCGTCCCCGTCAACACTGTAAAGGTCATTTTGGAGACGTTGCTTCCAATTTTGTGGGACTTTTACCCGATATTGAGATGCAATGGCGTCTCAAGCCCTGTCGCCCAATGAAACCTATAGTGTTTATTAGCATGGACGGTCCACCTCGCACCGCGGTTCCTGGACAGGCTTAGATCCTCTAAGCGGTTTAGCAGTACTAGTGTGCGGGCCGGATTCAGCTCTGCGTGGAAGCGTCATGCAGCCAATATATTTCTTCAAGCCCCTATGGGCGGGGGCCGGGGTCTTGCGAGGTAAGTGCATGTAACGACTCCTGAGCACCTAATTATTCATTGTACAGACTTTTGTTTGTTTGATTTGATGTTTAACGTCCCCGTCAACACTGTATAGGTCATTTTGGAGACGCTGCTTCCAATTTTGTGGGACTTTTACCCGACAATCTAAAGTCGTGTCGCCCAATAAAACCAATAGGGTTTATAAGCATTGGCGGTCCGACTCGCACCACTTTGCCTGGGCAGGTTTAGATCCTCTAAGTGGTTTATCAGTACTCGTGTGCGGTCGGATTCAGCTCTGCGCGGATGCATCATGCAGCCCATCTATTTCTTCAAGCCCCGATGGGCGGGGGGGGGGGGGGGCGGTAGGCGAAATAAGAAAAAACTTTCTATCAGTTATTGCCAAATATCCACCGTATCTGCTGCTATGATGTCGTGGTTGGATTTTGCATGTACTGGCACTGGTAAAGATCTAACGTACTAGATAGCTTTATCTACGATTTTGAACTGAATCGCCTTTTCCAGAATCAATACGAACAAAATAATTCAAAGTTCATTTCGTTTACTCTGTTTATATTATTATTTTTTAACTGATAAAAATTGTGACGCAGATTAAAGTGTACAAATGGGTGCATGTCAACATCTTGAACTAAAGATAATAATCATTTGACATCATTACGTGTGTTTCTTTCATTTTTGAACACTAGCGTTTCAAGGAAGCGCCAATTGGTACATATGATATTGGCCGACATCGACGGACTGCGTGCCCAGAGAACACTGAGTAGTCTCCGCATCGGTGCTGTCTGGTAAGAGTACTATGCGGTATGTTTGACTATTATGAAATAGTTTTAAATCTTGTAAGCATTATTTATAATCAGTTTTAATAACTTAGTTTTACGGCCCTTTCACTCAGTATACGGAGCCGATCGTTAATCTGAGAAAGCGCAGATGACCTTCCGTTGGCGGAATTTAAAGTTCACATTTTAAAGCTCGCCAACACATTTTCATTCTGCACAAAAGAACTACAAGACGGTCTTTTGTTACATGAGCACTGACTGATCATTTTCGAGTCTTGAGTTCATAGGGCGCGAGGTTAATAAACATGTCTTGTTCATAATGTTAAAATGTCAACAATTGTTGGTATCAGTACAAATCTTATTCCGCAAATGAATTTTTTTCAGAATAAGGAATTGTCATCGGCTCTTTCCTTTTATTAATTTTGGTCGACTTTAACCCTTTATATGCTAGTGGACTCTTCCATTGCTATATGTTGGACAAGTCCATTTGTCATATAAAGGATGTCAGGCCATTTTTCTTTTCGTTTTTATTATATTTAGACGGAAAATTAGCAAACAGTGCAGACCCTGATCAGACGCCGCGTTCTGCGGCGTCTGATCTGGGCCTGCACTGTTTGCCAAGGTTTCCCTTTATGGTTCACCCGCATACAATGTGTTAATCCAAGCCGTGCGGTTTCATATGTCTTATGATGTGGTTGAATCTGGCAATCTTGTTTCTAACATGTCAAACTGCCATCTTTTCTAAACAAAACCACAACTGTATCAATTAACAGATGTCAAATCTTAATTACTTAATTGTAGAGTTAACAAAATTGGTGTTTGCAAGGGTATTCACTGAAATGGGATAATGTTTGTATTACTGACCCAACCGGACAACACACCCAATGATTCTGAAAATGACGTTAATAAGCCCGTTAACAAGCCCTCTAAACCCCACTTCATTAACTCATTCAGTACCAGAAAACCCTAAAGGGGTACCCTGGCAAACGGTGCAGGCCCAGATCAGACGCCGCAGAACGCGGCGTCTGATCAGGGCCTCCACTGTTTGCTAAAAGTTCAGTCATTTTCCAAGTGAATTTTGAAGAAAACACAACCTGACACCCCTTAATTTTGGAATGGACTTCTGCTATATATAAAGAGGAAGATTCCATTTGGTAAAAACAGGGTTAAGGGTATGCATTATGTTCCTTATTTTTGCTCGGGTTCGCTGAAACACAGCTATTTCTGCATGCCTAACAAAGGCGTCCGAAGTAACACTCAAAATATCAAATTATCCACATTTGATGTAACAGACGTACCTGATTATTGCGTTTTTCCATTAATTTCATTTTGTGCCTACATTTCCGAGCAGCTTTCCGGTTGGCGGCCTTTCTTCTTTCACGATTGTCAAGGTCCTCCTTCGTAAGCTGAAAAAAAACAAAAAAACAAAAAAAAAAAAAAAACATGTGTTTACTGATGCTCCAGGACAGCGATGTTAAATATGAAAGCAATATCACTAAGCAATCGGAAGGTATGGCCAATGTTCAAGACTTAAAAAAGAGGTCAAAGTCACGAGGTCGAAAATTACGAGATCGTTGGAAAGGTCTTGTGACAGAATGCACATGTGTAATATGAAAGCCATATCACTTACCAATCGAACGTTATGGCCAATGTTAAAGTTTTTAAAAAGTAGGTTAAAGGTCAAGGTACCGAGGTAAAAAATTATGGTACCACTGGAAAGTTCTGGTGAAAAAGAATGCACGTGTGAAATATGAAAGCCCTATCACTTAGCAATCGAAAGTTATGGACTTTGTTAAGTTTTTAAAAAGTAGATAAAATGTCAAGGTCAAGGTCATGAGGTCAAACATTATGGTACCACTAGAAAGGTCTTGTGACAAGGAATGCTCATGTGAAATATTAAAGCCATACCACTTACCAATCGAAAGTTATGGCCAATGTTAAAGTTTTTAAAAAGTAGGTCAGAAGTCAAGGTCAAAGCCACGAGGTCAAAACTTATGGTACCGCTAGAAAGGTCTTGTGACAAGGAATGCACATGTGAAATACGAAAGCCCTATCATTTACCAATCGAAAGTTATGACCAATGTTAAAGTTTTTAAAACGTAGGTGAAACGTCAAGGTCAAGGTCATTAGGTCAAAAATTATGGTACCACTGGAAAGGTCTTGTGACAAGGAATGCATGTGTGAAATATGAAAGCCATATCAGTTACCATTCAAAGGTTATGCCCATTGTTAAAGTATTTTGCGAATGTTAATGTTTTTTTAAAAAAAGAAGTAGGCCAAATGTCAAGGTCAATGTACGAGGTCAAAAACTATGGTATCACTGGAAAGGCCATGTAACATGGATTAGACATGTGAAACATGAAAGTCCTGTCACTAACCAATAAAAAAATATGGCCAATGTTAAAGTTTTTAAAAAGGAGGTCAAAAGTAGGTCAAATGTCAAGGTCACGAGGTCAAAATTTATGGTACCTCTTGAAAGGTTTTGTGACAAGGAATACACATGTGAAATATAAAAGCCCTATCAGTTACCATTCAAACGTTACGCCCAATGTTAAGGTTTTTTCGGACAGACAAACAGAGAAACAGACAAACAGACGGACAGACAGACAGACAAACCAAAAACTATATGCCCCCGAATTTTTGTTTCCGGGGGAATAATAATAATAAAGAAAGACAGAAAGAAAATGCCTAAAAACAAACAAACAAAAAACACTTCTTTCAGATTTTTTTCGTTTCTTGCTTTTAATACCCACTCACAATGGAAAAGTTTTAGCCTGACCCTCCGCCATTATTTCCAGCAGGTCGCATGCTTCTGTAACAGCCAGGAGATAAGAAATTGCAAAATCTAAATTTTCTTTCACAGACTAAGACAGACAGGACAAAACGTTTTAAACGGACGATAAATTCACAGAAAATCACAAACTGGGATCCTACGTCTGATATCAGTATAATTCGTGTTGACAGCAAAACGCATATTTAGGACTACAACACTGGCGTATGCGCTGCAGCAGTTCGTTCAACAGACCTATTTCTCTCAAGCTTTCCTTTACATTCACAGAAGCGATATTGCACGACCCGCAGAAAAAGCGACCGACTGAAGTCGGTTGATTTCTAAGAGTGCCCTAAAATCACCGTGTCATTCTGTCATTCGGTCATTCTGTCAGTCTGTCTGTCCGTCCGTAACCCGTTTGTGAAAATTGGTGATAGTGACTTAACCGCTTGGAATATTTAAACAATTTTTGGCATACTGATAGATATCGATGAGATCTAACCAATGAACTTGCGAAATATTACATTCCATTTAGTATAGCCTCGCCGAGGCGAAAAATGTGAAAATTTTCGAACTGCTTCTCCTCGGAAACCGTTGGGCCGATTGAAGTCAAATTTCATATGGAGCCTCTATGGGATGGGGGAAACCAAAATTTGCTCATGGGGTCCAGGTCACATGACCAAAATGGCCGCCAAGCCATATATGGTAAAAACCCTTCAAAATAGTCTTCTCCAGAATCACTGGGCAGATTTCCACGAAACTTGATAAATAGCATCTGGGACGTAGGCCCTTCATAAATTGCTAAAATGGTGACCCTGGGTTGACCTGTACCTTCTTTTTGCCTAGGTCAAACTTTGACACATATACTTTTGTATTGGAAAAGTGAGAATGCGTTTTATCCTGCAAACGATTCAGAATACAGTACTAAAGTATAAGATATATTTTTGCTCCTTACGATAAGGCGCATTTATTGGGGGAACCGTTTTAGGTCCAGGTCACATGACCAAAATGGCCGGCGTACCCATATATGGTAACACTCATAAAGCTAAAAGCATCCGGCGGGTCGTGCACTTCAGCTGAAGCACTGGTTAATTTACAAGATCTTCTTTTCGGCCTTGCGATAAATGATTGCACGAACTGAACATGGCCATGTACATTTTTCTTCTTGCACAATTGTGATGAGTATAATGTTTAAGATTAAAACGCGATCGATGCACATGTATATAGATTAAATGTCTCTCGCCCCCTCTGTCTCAATCCATTTCCCGCCCGCCCCGTCGTGCGAAGATAAACGAAAACTGTGACAATTAAATCAGATTGGTTAAGGCAGTCATCACGTGAACAAGTCCGTGAAATGAACACCCCCTTAAACCCCAACTTATATTGAGAAAACTGGGGTTTACGGGAGTATACATTATTAGTCTTATTTCTGCTCCAAGACATAGGATGTGGGTACTCGTTAGAACCGCCTCAATGAGGCGGTTCTAACAAGCACCCACAACCTATGTTTGCAGTATAAATAAGAAAAATATTACGAATTTTCATCAGAAAAGTAGCCATTTTGGAGATATGAAAAATGCACTATGTTGCACGGGTGTTTTATCGTAATGGAATGTTACCGCTGTATTTGGTATTATGTGTTGTGGTTTTACGGCCTATTAACAGTAAATGTCATGTCGGCCCAATCAGTTACCTTCACTGTTCCTGGAAAAGCTTAGAACACATTACGAAAACAGACCTATACAAATACATTGTAAACTTTTCCGCCGAAATAACTAAAAAATTAAGATGAAAAATTGGGATATTTTCCTTATTACTGCTCAAAATATAGATTGTGGGTACTCGTTAGAACCGCCTCATCGAGGCGGTTCTAACGAGTACACACGATCCATACTTTAGAGCAGAAATAAGAAAAATAAGGTTTACCCCTGTAAACCCCAGTTTTACTTTATAAAAGTGGGGTTCAAGGGGGGGGGGTCAAAATTATATAGGCGTGTTTTCGTGATGATCTAAGCGGTTTACCACCAGTTCTTAGTGAGATCACGCCCTCTGCCCTGACAGTAGCAGACAACAACCGATGGGTCAGTGGCCGAGTCCTCAAGCAACTGTCCACCTCAAGCCGTCTCCCAAGAGATGGCCCATTAGAACAAGGAAAATATAATAGAGAGAGAGAGAGAGAGAGAGAGAGAGAGAGAGAGAGAGAGAGAGAGAGAGAGAGAGAGAGAGCGAGAGAGAGAGAGAGAGACTCAGAAATACAGCTCCTATTCCGCACCTGCTGCAAGCATAAGTCCATTGCCCTACAGAAACCAAAGGGGACAGTAGAACGCATCGGTACTGCAAGCTACCTAACAGCTTCATCGACCCAACCTCCCACGTAACCTCTGTATAAACAAGCTTAGGACCAGTCTAGAAACTTCTTTAGAAAGCGGTTACAAAATCTTTAGTACTGCATACCAAGTTCCAATGTCACTGGCAGTGTGGATCCATAGAAGATAAGTTTCAGTTATCGACTAGAAATGTGTCCATAGGACACGGATGCCCCCGCCTGAAAATATGTCTATGTTCGTATTCATCCATAGAAAGTTATTGACCGTGTTTAAGTTTTGGACACTTTTTCACATTTGAACTCTAAGTATGACCTTGACCTTGGAGGTAAGGACCTTGGTTTTGTGTGAGGCAGATTGTCTCATGATGGCCAACATTTCTGCCAAGTAATTTCAAAATCCATCCAAAAATAAGTAAGTTATTGACTGTGTTTAAGCTTCGGACCTTTTTTTTTACCTTTGACCTCTAAGTATGACCTTGGCCTTGGAGGTACGGACCTGGGTTTTGCACGTGACACATTGTCTCATGATGGTTAACATTTCTACACAGTAATTTCAAAATCCATCCAGAAATAAGAAAGTTATTGACTGCGTTTAAGTTTCGGATCCTTTTTTTGACCTTTGACCTCTAAGTATGACCTTGACCTTGGAGGTACGAACCTGGGTTTTGCACGTGACACTTCGTCTCATGATGGTTAACATTTCTGCCGAGTAATTTTAAAATCCATCAAGAAATAAGAAAGTTATTGACCGCGTTTAAGTTTCGGACGCACGGACGAACGAACGGACGGACGGGGGGTAACGCTCTATGCCCTTTCCACCATTCTTCGAATGGCAGGGACATAAAAAACCAAGCTTTATAATATATGTTGCTATACGTTTCAGTACTATCAGTGCTTTGATTTACACGCGCCTTCACTGAGTGACCAAGACCATGTCGTCTCAAAAGCCATGACATCATAGCGGAAGGGCGGGTCAGTGTTTGGGCATTAGTCATATGACTCAGTAGCCAGCTGCTGTCTGGTGCCCTGACGATAATACCTTTACAATTAGTCAGTCCTGTTTTACGACTCCGAAAAATTAAAAAAAGAGAGAAAAAGCTTCCATATAGGGCACGACGAATGAGACATACAATAAGACTTGTGCGACTAGCGAAGGCACGGATCAGCCTGCACACTGTACATCCATTCAAGATTATTTCACTCATATTGAGACAGTGGACGAAAACCGGAGTAACCGGAGGAAAACCACCTGACCTTCCGTTGCAGAACTTGGCGTGTCACGAGTCAGGCTCGAACCCACAGCGGTGAGAGACCTGATGATTAAGAGTCAGCGCTCTTATCCACTAGGCCACATACCCCTGTTTTAAAGAAAATAAAAAAGGAGAAACATATTATGTCTATTATTAACACTCCCAGTGCTCTAGATAAGAATTTGGTACAATGAGTAGTTTATCCCCTGCTTGAAAGCTTAATACTTAAATGCTCACTTGCAATTCTTAACTTATAAAGGACCAAACATAAGGGTAGCATTCAAAATTCCATGTTTGGTAAAAAAAAAACACACACAAAAAAAAAAAAACAATTTTTGGTTTTCAGAGAAAATAAAGCTTGGCATTTCGTGTAAATTGTCTCCTAACATGAAATGCCAAGCTTTACTGATATCAAATCACGAAAACATACCTATACAATTTTGACCCCATTGAACCCCACTTTTATATAGTAAAACTGGGGGGTTTGCAGGGGTAAACCTTATTTTTCTGATTTCTGCTCTAAAATATAGATTGTGGGTACTCGTTAGAACCGCCTCGATGAGGCGGTTCTAACGTGTACCCACAATCATGACAATATTTATTTTGAGGAGAAATAAGAAAAATATCAACGTTTGTCATCTTAAAATTTGACTGTTTTCGGCGGTAAAGTTTACAGTGTATTTGTATAGGCGTGTTTTCGTAATGAGCAGACAATTTACATGAAATGCCAGCTTTATTTTCTCTTTATATGCAGGGTTAGACCCATTCTGATCATCTAGTATACTGCTACCGCTTACAAAAGGTAATTGCTTTCTGTTACAAAATGTAAAAGTTCAGTGACAATTTTTACCCACTAAATTTTATTTCAATGCTGAAATCCAAAATTTGATTGAGTATTTTACCCCTCAAATTAAATTTCAATGCTGATTTAAAAAAAAAAATCAATGCTGAAGTACCCTTTACTCCCTCTTTTCTAGAGCTTTGCCCTCTGTAACTCGAAGTGCTCGCACTATACCCCTATCTCGAACTTTTGTTTTGTTTGTTTGATTTGAGGTTTAACGTCCCCGTCAACACTGTAAAGGTCATTTTGGAGACGCTGCTTCCAATTTTGTGGGACTTTTACCCGACATTGAGCTGAAATGACATCTCAAGCCCTGTCGCCCAATGAAACCAATAGGGTTTATTAGCTTGGACGGTCCGCCTCGCACCGCGGTTCCTGGACAGGCTTAGATCCTCTAAGCGGTTTACCAGTACTAGTGTGCTGGCCCAATTCAGCTCTGCGTGGAAGCATCATGCAGCCCATATATTTCTTCAAGCCCCTATGGGCGGGGGCTTCCCTATCTCGAACTTAAAGCTGTTCGAGGTGGTCTCTCATTTAGAGACACTGGGTACGTACAAAAGACAAAGAAAGAATAACTGAAACCGTCTCAATAGATTTAGTCTTAATTTATCATCACGTGAACAAGTCCGTGAAATGAAGACCCCCCTATACCCCACTTTATATAGAAAAAACTGGTGTTTAGGGGAGTATACATTATTTCTCTTATTTTTGCCCCAAGACATAGGTTGTGGGTACTCGTTAGATTGTTGTTCTTTCATACCTTATGATTCTAATGGCAAATTGTGATGAAAACGCCTCAGAACGCCATGTATAAACTCCGTTTTAACTATACAAATGCGATCGGTGGCTAGTTCAGAATGTTGTTCAAAATGAACACAGCTTCGGGTAAATTCAAGAATAGTTTCAAAAACTTATGTTCATAGCATTTTTGCAATAGCATAGTAGGCTCATGGCATTTTATGTAAGAACAAGTTATTTTGATTCTTGACGGAACATGCGATCATATTCTCCGCCTGAGAGCGATATTTACCCAAGCCTTTTTGTAGTGTCTGACTGCTTTTGTGGGACTTTTACCCGACACTGAGGTGAAATGACATCTCAAGCCCTTCCGCCCTATGAAACCAGAAGTAAGGCGATGGCAAATATCGCTTTCAGGCGGGGAATATGAGCCCATGTTCACCGCCAAGAATCAAAATAACGTATTTGTTATACTGGAAAGTTTTTGACGACATTTTTTTACATTGTTGCAATGTTTTTCAAAGGGTTCTTTTGTAGCGGATGTCGTCGGTACGTTTACATGTGACGTCCTCAAACATGCTCTTCTGATCACGATCCCCAGTGGGAAAATATTGACGTCATGTTGGAAAGAGATTTTTATGAAGGAAAACAATTAAATAAAGTACCGAATGACTGAAAAACAATCAAACGTTTTTATTTATAAATTTATCGGCTGAAAATTATTGTGGTGCATGAAATTATTATAGTTTTGCTTATTTCTTACCAAAATGGCTGACATCGCAATTCACCGAAGGCAAGCGCGAGAGGGTAATATATATTTAAGAAATAGATCAGCTCTAACTGTGATTTGTTGAGTAATAAATCACAGTTTGGAGGTCAGTTGTAAAGTAGATCAAATCACAAGCGCGTAGCGCGCGTGATTTGCCTACTTACAACTGACCGACAAACTGTGATTTATTACTCAACAAATCACAAACTAGAGCTGATCTATTTCGATTCTAACAGGCTGAAAATCGGCAATAATGCTGTTGTTTCCTTCAAAATCTCACATCTTTTCGCCATTGCTAGAAGGAATCCCGCTAAAATTATCGACTGAAACACATGCATTTATACCCTTTTCTAACGTTACCGATGCGATAATATGACGTTACACCGTCTAACGTCAAGGAAATCGACTAGTGACGTCATAAATTTGCAGTTTTTAATGACGTCACTCGTCACGCTCTTCAGAGCCGTGATTTGTTGCAGAATAAAACACAGTTATTTTCCATTGCCTATATAGGCGCGCTGTGTTAGAATTGCTCACAGGGTATATATGGAAAATGATTGCCCTTGTGCTGTCCAATCAAAAGCCTGGAAATGTCTTTGTAGTGTAACAAAGTTTTATAAATGCGTTGCAGTTTATCCGTGTGCTAATGGTCACGTGATGGCAGCAGGAATGTCATCAAATACCATGATACCAGCATCATTAACACCAATCGACGATGAGACAGAGCCGGCCTTGGTAGCTGAGTCGGATTCGCATCCGGCTGGTGATGAGGAGGACATGGGTTCGATATCTGCCGGGATCGACAGCATTCGTTCGTGGAGATTGATCACGAGATCTTTTCTACGGCTATTCTCTCCCTTTCGCTGATTCAAGAAGGGCAGTTGTCAGTTTCTGGCGAAAACTGATGACCGTTAACCGCTTACGTATAAGCTTGGCCAGGAAAAGTGTGGATAAGTGTCGGCCTAAAAATGACAAATTGTGTTGACTGGGCCGTTAAACTCCAATTCAAACAAACAAAGTGTGGATAGGTAAACTGACCCACTAAAAATGACGTTAAATAGCGTCGACTGGGTCGTTTACTCCAATACCCATCAGGGCTTGAAGAAATATATGGGCTGCGTGATGCTTCCACGCGGTAAACCGCTTAGAGGATCTAAGCCTGTCCGAGTCAGCCGTCCATGCTGATAAACCTCACCCAAGTACTTGTTTCATTGAGATGTCATTTCATCCCAATGTCGGGTAAAAGTCCGACAAAATTGGAAGTCTCCAAAATGACATGTACATCAAACAAACAAACAAGGATCTGGTGATTTGGCGTTCAATATGTTCAGTTATTGGTGTTTTGGCGTTCTATACTTGGCACTACACAACTACGCTACTATTTTTAGACTTATTCAACATTACACATACCGGAAAATTTTTTGGTTTAGCCTTTTCATCCAGTCTCAGCTCTCCCTTTCCCTCTTGTTTTCTCCTTTCCAATATCTTTAATTTCAAACCATCCTTCAAAGTTTTGTTTGCGTTTGTCTCGGGAGAATTTGAAGCGGTTGAAAAATTAGAACTTGCGATGACACCATATTCACAAACCGATGAAATATCTTCCGTTTTTATCCCCAAATTAGTCTGATCATCCATTTGTTCAATAGTTTATGTAAAGTATATCCTTTTGGACAAGTTTCACGGATTTACTTGCTACAATATTCACTAAATTGATCAGTTTTTCACAAAATATGGCCCAACTATATTGATTGTGTATGCAACGCTTAACAGTCTATAAATAGATTTACGAAATCGTTAAAAAAGTGTGGATCATGTTGTGACACGTGACTGTTAGCGTTTTAATAACTTTACGGCCCTGTTACAACGCATAATGAAGTAATGTAGTAATTTCTTCATTTTGAAATTTTTACTTCATTTTGCGTTGGCATAGTCGATGCGAAATGAAATAAAATGTAGTTTTTACTTCATTATGCGTCGATACTAAGAGGTTTGCGCAAAATGAAAGAATTATTTCATTTTGCGGTGATAGGTGGCATAGGCCTACTTAATTTTCATTATGCGTCGACAGTTTGTTTGTTTGATTTGAGGTTTAACGTCACCGTCAACACTATTTAGGTAATTTTGGAGACGTTTCTTCCAATTTTGTTGGACTTTTACCCGACATTGAGATTAAATGACATCTCAATCCCTGGCGTCCAATTAAACCCAAAAGGGTTTATATGCATGGATGGGCCGACTCGTAGCAGTTTTCCTGGGCAGGCTTAGACCTTCTAAGCAGATAACCAGTACTCATGTGCGGTCGGTATCAGCTCTGCGTTGAAGCATCGTGCAGCCCATCTATTTCTTCAAGCCCCGATGGGCGGGGCGAATATGCGTCGACAGTATGAGGTCGGTTCTAAATGAAAAAAAAAAAAAAAAAAAAAAAAAAATGCACATGTATTTTGCTTTGAGAGATGGCACACTTTTTCAAACATCACAGAAACAAAAGTAACCCAAATATTTAAGGCTAAAACATGCATGTGGAGACGTGAAACCGAGATCCCGTTTCCGTATGAATGAGTCTTGAAACCAAGTTCGCTACTTTGTATGACCTTAGCTGTTGGTGGGACGGAAACTGAAACACACTCGCACTCCTCTTAAGATGCATAGATGGACAAATAACTGGGCTATGGACTGGTCCAAGTCAATATGGTCCCCCCACCCCAACTATTGTGTGCACTACATGATCATGTGTTGAGCCTTAAAACACAAATGAGGGAAAACATCAGACATGAGACCAAAATACCGTAAGGCGTTCAGTTTTAACTCTACTAACATAATCAAATACAGTGAAATTCCGCTATTAAGACCACCTAAAATTAAGACAAATTTTGTTTTTAAAGCATATTTTGAAGGTTAAAGTTACATTTTCTTTGTGATTGCGATATTCAGTGTGCTCTTGTGGAAGACCATCTTTGGGACTGTTCAAATGTGGTCTTAAAGACCACTTTTGAACTGTCTCAAATGTGGTCTTTATATTGGAATTTACCTGTATTGCTTCCTAAGTCTTTGGTCTCCTTTCGTAGACAGCTATGTTCTTCCATCAATACTTCATTTTGCGTCGATATGGTGCATATCAACGAGTAATGAAATATTTTTTTTACTTCATTTCGCGTCGATTACGCCAACGCATAATGAAATAAAAAAAAATAAAATGAAGAAATTACTACATTACTTCATTATGCGTTGTAACACGGCCCTTTTAAGATTATTTGAATTTTCACTTATTTCTGCTCCAAACCATAGGTTGTAGGTACTCGTTAGAACCGCCTCAATTCTTTTGTGGAGATTGATCATGAAATCTGTTCTACGGTCATTTTCTCCCTTCCGATGATTCAAGAAGGGCAGCTGTAGAATGTGCACGGTTAACCAGGAAAAGTGTCTGACCGGCTCGATATGACCTAAATCGTGTTGACTGGACCATTAAATTCAAATAAAAAAAACAACAACGAAAAATGACCGTTTTTTGGAGTAAGAGAGCACGGATGTGTTGTCACAGGGATGCGTTATCGCAATGCTGACATCTGAACCCAGCAGGCACATGACGTAATTGTGACGTCATCGACGTCGGTACAACGTCATGAAGTGAATGCAACGTCACATCTCTGTCGGTGCAACGTCGTGCACCGACGTTGATTTGACGTTGTCCTAGCGGCGTGTGCCTGCTGGGAAACTACTGCTTAAGTCAAACACAATGTTATACCATGTTGTAGTTCCTTAAATTTCGAACACCTGTTATCTGAAACCAAAATTTCCAGTCTCATGGAAGTTCAGCGAACTTGATTTTATTGTACATGTATTTGCGCGCGCCCCTCCTACCGGGGCTTGGAGAAATAGAAAGGGATGCAGGGTGCTTCCGCGCAGACCTGAAACCGACCGAACTGTAGTACTGGTAAACAGCCTGCCCAGGAACAGTGGTGCGAGTCAGACCGCTCATTAAATCCTAATGATTTATTTGGGTGGCAGGCTTTGAGACTTAGTGTTATTTCATCAAAGTCCCACAAAATCGCAAGCAAAGTCCCCAAATAACCTAAATATAGTGTTGACGGGTACGTAAAATCTCCACACAACCAAAGAAAACAAACATTCTTTTCTGCCTTGTTGTTTGCCATAAACATACCTAGATAATATAGGCTACATGTTTGTTTGATTTGACGTTTAACGTCCCCGTCAAAACTATTTGGGTCAATTTGGAGACGTAGCTTCCTTACCCGATGAAACTGACATCTCAAGCCCAATGAAACCAGTAGGACTCATATGCATGGACGGGCCAACTCGAACCACTTTGCCTGATTCTAAGCGGTTTACCAGTACTCATCCCTGCAGGCACAAAACGTTGACTCAACGTTGAAACAACATTTCCAACGTTAGTTCAACGTTGAGTGCCTGCTGGGTTGTACGGTCAGTTTCAGCTACATGTATCTGCGTAGAAGCACCATGCAGCCCACTCTATTTCTCCGAGCCCCATAATAAAATGTAAGCAGATTTACGCAAACTTGTTATGCAATATTCATACCAGAGCCGCGTTCAACAACGCAGGCGCCCGCCGAGCGCTCACTTTGATGCCTACAGCGACGTAGTCAACAAAGTGTCCAGTCGGCGAGCGCCCGCGTTGTTGAACGCACCTCTGTATTACCATGATTTGCGCCAGCGCATCCGTGCGGTCTGGTAAATTTTAGTGTTGGTTCGATTGTTTATGATCTGATCCAACCAAAAATCCATCGGGGCTTGAAGAAATACATGGGCTGCATGATGCTTCCACGCAGAGCTGAAACCGACCCGCACACGAGTACTGGTAAACCGCTTAGAGGATCTAAGCCTGCCCAAGCAAAGCGGTGCGAGTGTCGGACCATCCATGCTTATAAACCCTATGGTTTCACTGGGCGGCAGGGCTTGAGATGTCATTTCATCTCAATGTCGGGTAAAAGTCCCACAAAATTGGAAGCAGCGTCTCCAAAATGACCTTTACAGTGTTGACGGGGACGTTAAACCTCAAACCAACCAGAAATATCCAATAAAACGTATACTGATGACCTTCACGTGAATACCACACATCACGAAAACACGCCTATATAATTTTGACCCCCCCCCCCCCGAACCCCAACAGGAGTAAACCTTATTTTTCTTATTTCTGCTCTAAAATATAGATTGTGGGGTACTCGTTAGAACCGCCTCATCGAGGCGGTTCTAACGAGTACACACAATCTACATTTTAGAGCAGAAATGATTTTTCGCCTTAGAATTTTCGTTTTTCCGGCGGTAAAGTTTACAATGTATTTCGTAATGAGACCGGTGAAGTCAAACCGCGCGCAAACTAAAAATTAAATTAATGATCCCGAAAGTAATCGAAGGCGTTTTTCATTACCCATGTGTGTACTGGGTTCCTAAATGGGAAATGCCAAATAGTGTATATCCAAACAAGATGCCACAAAAAGCGACATCTGATCTAGGTCTACAAGCTTTGATAATCGAACAGGTTTGGTTTCGGGTTTACTCGTAAGCATGGATGGTCCGACACTCGCACCGCTTTGCTTGGGCAGGCTTAGATTCTCTAAGCGCTTTACCACTACTCGTGTGCGTGTCGGTTTCAGCTCTGCGTGGAAGCATCATGCAGCCCATCTATTTCTTCCCAACCAGATGGATTTCTGGTTGGATCAGATCACAAGTTTATAAGCAAGGACGGGCCGACTCGCACCGCTTTGCCTGGGCAGGCTTAGATCATCTAAGCGGTTTACCAGTACTCGTGTGCGGATTGGTTTCAGCTCTGCGTGGAAGCATCATGCAGCCCATCAATTTCTTCAAACCCCGATGGGCGGGGGCGGGTTTGATAATTGAACAGGAACTGAAGGGTCAAGCGAAATAGTCTAAGTCCCCGTTCATGACCCCCTCAGAGACATCCGGTTCACCAGTCATGACAGTGTTTTGACCCCCGACCCAACCCCCCACACACACTACAACCACCCTCCCATCTTTTATAGTAAAACTGGGGGTGACAGGGTTCTTTTTCTGCTCAAAACAATGATTGTGTGTACTCGTTAGAACAGCCTCGTCGAAGCGGTTCTAACGAGTTCCCATAATCTATGCTTTGAGCGGAAATGTGAAACATATCAGTTTTTTTATCTGAAATTTTTGGGAAAACCAAAGAATACTGAGTTCTAAGTGGATGCATAAGCTGCTATGTTAGTCTTGTCTGAAAAGACATTTTCTCTCATCGCAACTTCATTATTTCGTCTTCTACGGCCTGCCCATACTCGCTATACTTTACAGCCAAGACCCCCACGGTCTCCATACTGATACATTAACAACAGCGATTGTCCTCTTGATCTATGTTACAATCTAGTCAAATCACTAAAACAAAAAATATTTTATATCTTGATTAAAGTCGCGTGCCTGAGTCAAAGGTTATCGGTTACTTTTAGGCACTTACAGAAATTTTGAAATTGACTTCAGTCACGACGCGTGCATATGTGCTCGCAGCAATATTCGCACAGAAAAAACTCAGATCAACCTCTGCACCTGGACAGTCCGAGCAGAGATTTTGTTATGCGTGAAATCGATACATCATTATGAAAACACACCTATACAAATACATTGTAAACGTATCCGCCGAGAAAACTAAAATTTTCAGGTGAAAATTTGTAATATTTTTTTTTATTTCTGCTAAAAATATAGATTGTGGGTACTTTTTTTTTAACCGCCTCATTGAGGCGGTTCCAACGAGTACCAAAATAAGAAAAATAAGGTATACCACTGTAAACCCCAGTTTTACTATATAAAAGTGGGGTTTAAGGGGATCAAAATTAAAAAGGCGTGTTTTCGTAATGTGATAACCCAAAATCTCTTGACAGGGAAAGCCTTGGTACGCAGGCTTGTTTGAGTCTTCACTGGGTGCACATGTCCTGGAGCATGTTTTCCCTTGTTGACAGAAATTTACATATCCGCAAACTTTGAAATAGCAGGTGGGGCGAATTTCAGGTATTTTGCAGACGGGGTGTAAACTTGATTTCTGGTGAAAAAATGCATGAATTTCAGAAAATTAAAAAAAAAAAGATGCAAACGCCCCCTCGCACGCCCTAACCCCGTGTACGGGCCTGCTGTACAATGTAGGTAGTCTAAGTATCAACGGTATCTTCCGTGTGGTTTGAACCTCGCTCGGGCGTTCTGCAACGGAAGGTCAGGGTGGGTTTTCTCCGGGTACTCTGGTTTTCGCCCACTTTTGATTAACGGCCGGCTCGATATGAGTTAAATAATCTTCAAAGGGCCGAAAAACCAAAAACCTAAAGAAAAAAAAAAAACTAGATCGCGCAGTCGATGGTATACCATCGCATATACCCGCTTTTTCTATGAATAACAATAAAGATATGGCAAAGTCATACATTTTGACCTTTTTACTTTGGGGTCATGTTGAGGCCAAGGTCACACCAAAAGTAGCCCAGTGCCAACTACATCCCATGTCCTATCCTAAGGGAAAGTTTGAAAAGTGTACCTTAACCGCTTTCAGAGGAGATCCATTCCAAAGAAACGCGACGGACGCACGTACACTCACACATACATACATACAGACACACGGACAGACAGACACTCGACTCTGACACGAAAACACTACACCCGATTTTTCTTCGAAAAAGCGGGTATAAAAACAACTTAAGACTGAACACTCCTTCAAGAGACGCAATGTATGGGTCTACTTTAACTCTTGTTTGTTTGTTTGATTTGAGGGATTAACGCCCCCGTCAACACTGTGAATAGGTCATTTTGGAGACTCTGCTTCCAATTTTGTGGGACTTTTACCCGACATTACGATGCAATGACATCTCAAGCCCTGGTGCCAATGAAACCAAATGGGTTTATAAGCATGGCAGCATCAAGCAGCCTGTCTATTTCTTCAAGCCCCAATGGGCGGGGGACCGCCTACTTTAACTCTCTGTATGCAGGTATTTTTAATTTTATTATGGAAATGTCATCAGGAAGTGACTGCTCAGTGGTAGGATCGGGAAGTCCCGGGTTCATACCCCGAACACGACCTTCATAAAGATTCAAATAGAGGATTTATAGAAAAACGGCACCACATATAGAATAAGTAATTTTGTTATTTTGCTTACCTCTTTTCCAAACATAGAATGTGGGTGCTCATTAGAACCGTCTACATGCTTTTTAACAAAAATAAGGAAAAAAGGTATACCCTCGTAAACCTAGCGTTTCTTTATATAAAGCTTGGTTTAACAGGGTGTTCATTACCCTGACTTGTTAATCTGATGGTTGTTTGATTCCACTATGCAAAACTGTTTATCCTAACAAATTTAAAGCTGCTTGGGACAAAATCTATAGAACTGTATCTAGTCATCATATACACAATATACAAATACATTTGTATAGTGCAAAAATGTATAATGAAATAATCTGTTGCGTTTCACAGAGGTAATTTAACCCTTGTCCTGCTGAGCCCGGATATGCCTTATCTTTCGAACAATGTAGATCAAGATCAGATGGCTTCTTAAGCCATCTGATCTGGATCTTCATTGTTTGTCATTCAGGTTCTGAATTTGCTGCAATAATTTGCATCAAGTAATCCGATTGGTTGATATTCAGTAGTAGGTGTGGCATATTTAAATGTTCAGCAGGTCAGTGGTTAAATGTCAATGATAAAACTTTGAAAACAAATGTGTTTTGAAACTTGTTTCATTGACACAGTTTTTAACGTCTTTTGACAGAGCATTCCACCATTTTGGCCCCACCACAGCAATTGATCTGTCAGCATTCCCTTTTCTTATAAAGCGTACATCACAACACGATCTTAATTTGTGATGTCCCTGAAAACGTTTAAACATAGCTGCCAAGTATCCTGGTGCTGTTCCTTGGACAATACGGACATTTGAACATGATTCTCGCTCTTACACCAATAATAATAATAACCAGTGCTTCAGCTGAAGTGCACGACCCGCCGGATGCTTTTAGCTTTATGAGTGTTACCATATATGGGTATGGCGGCCATTTTGGTCATGTGACCTGGACCTAAAACGGTTCCCCAAATAAATGCGCCTTATCGTAAGCAGCAAAAATATATTTTATACTTTAGAACTGTATTCTGAATCGTTTCAGGATAAAATGCATTCTTACTTTTCCAATACAAAAGCATATGTGTCAAAGTTTGACCTAGGTACAAAGAATATCAAGGTCAACCCAGGGTCACCATTTTAGCACTTTATGATGGGCCTACGTCCCAGATGCTATTTATCAAGTTTCGTGGAAATCTGCCCAGTGGTTCTGGAGAAGACTATTTTTGAAGGGTTTTTACCATATATGGCTTGACGGCCATTTTTGTCATGTGACCTGGACCCCATGAGCAAATTTTGGTTTTACCCATCCCATAGAGGCTCCATATGAAATTTGACTTCAATAGGCCCAACGGTTTCCGAGGAGAAGCAGTTCGAAAATTTTCACATTTTTCGCCTCGGCAAGGCTATACTAAATGGAATGTAATATTTGGCAATTTCATTGGTTATATCTCATTGATATCTATCAGTATGCCAAAAATTATTTAAATATTCCATCGGTTAAGTCACTATCACCGATTTTCACAAATGGGTTACGGACGGACAGACAGACTGACTGACTGAATGACACGGTGATTTTAGGGCACTCTTAGAAAATCAACCGACTTCAGTCGGTCGCTTTTTCTGCGGGTCGTGCAATTATTCGGGGCGATGCAATAGTCTGTAGGCTACAATACATGTAGAAAAACACTCCATGGAATAATGTGCTGCAAATTGTAATCGGGAAACTATGTCACTGCCAACACGAAAGTGTCAATCCCCTTGGCTATTACGATGATATTAGATCATCAAGATAATGTTTATACCCACAGATGCTTGGGGTCAGGTCTGATTAGCTTTCTAGCCCGACAGAACAGGCCTACCGATAGTAGGCCTGTTCTGTCGGGCTAGAAAGCTAACCGATAGTAGGCCTGTTCTGTCGGGCTAGAAAGCTAATCAGACCCGACCCCAACATCTGTGTCTATACCCAGCACCACGACAGCTTGATCTGCACAATAATGTTTGGCATCTTGGCCATGCACCATATTGAAGTTAAAGGGAATGGATACACCTTCGGGGGAGGCAACTCATGAAAAATACTTTTGTCTCCCATGTCTATAGGGGTGTAGTGGTTACGCTACTCGCCTTGCAAACCAGGGATCGCAGGATCGATCCCGGGCTTCCCCAGACTTTCGGATGAGTCTTTAAACCGAGGTCCCGTCTCCGTATGACCTTAGCTGTTGGTGGGACGTAAAACTCACTCACTCACTCACTCACTCACTCACTCACTCACTCACTCACTCACTCACTCACTCACTAACTCACACTCACTCACTCACTCACTCACTCACTCACTCACTCACTCACTCACTCACTCACTCTTAAAGAAAAGAATTTTCTCCTGAGGAGCAAATTCCTTTCTTTACGACTACACCCCCTTTTTAGTGGGACAGGGTTTACAGAGAAAGCGTACAGGAAGTTCCGAAAGTTGTCTTCCTTTGAAAAATGCGGCGAAAAAAATCTGCCATGTGTTCCCATTCCCCTTAAGCCCCAGCACAATTATATATATCTGGGCCATAACGATAATGGTAAGCCCTAGCAGTACGAAATCTAGGTCTAGCACCAGCACCACGTTATCTTGACCGTTACAATGGTGTTTAACCACATCACCAAGACATCTTCGCAAACACGATGATTTTAGTCCCAGCACCACAACATCTTGGCCATCATGATGATCTTAAGCCCCTGCATCTCGACATATTGGCCATTACGATGGCGCTAAGTCCCAGCACCACGACACCTTGGCAATCTTGGTGACTGCCAACTTGCCAAGCACTACGACAGCCTGACCACAAAGACATCTTGGCAATCACGATGGTTTTAGTCCCAGCGCCACAACATCTTGGCCATTATGATGGTCTTAAGAATCACGTCATCTATGTCATTGCAATGATTTTAAGCCGCAGCATCACGTCATCTGAGAAACACGATGTTGCCAAGTCCCAACACCATGATATCTTGGCAATCCCGATGATTGCCAAGCACTACGACAGCCGGACCACCAGGACATCTTGGCAATCACAATGGTGTTAGTCCCAGCACCACAACATCTTGGCCACCATGGTGATCTTAAGCACCAGCATCACGACATCTTGGCCGTTACAATGATTTTAGGCCCCCGCATCACGTCATCTTTGCAACACGATGGTGCTAAGTCCCAGCACCACGACACCTTGGCAACCACGATGAAGTTAAGCCCAAGCACTACGACAGCCTGACCATCACGATGATGTTTATCCCCTACGGAAATGACATATTTTGCCACCACGATGATGTAAAGCCTCAGAATCAAGTAATCTTGACCATCACGATGATATTAAGACCCCGCGCCACGACATCTTGTCCATCACAATGATAATATGCCCCAGCACCACGAAATATTGGGTACAGCCATGATGTTTAACCCCAGTACCACGCTATTTTGTCCAACACAATGACGTTAAGCCCGTGCACACCGTCATCTTGGCCATCACGATTATGTTAAGCCCGAGCACTACGATACCGTGGTCATCACGATGATGTTGAGCCCGAGCATCTGGCAACTGGGACATCGGAAACACGATATCTTTGCCATCCCCATAATAGTGAACCCCTTGACCGCCAGGATGATGTTGGGTGTCACGATGATGTTAAGCCCATGCACTGCGTAAAGTATTGACCACCAAGTTGTTATTAGAGCCAGCGCACGACAAACTCTACAAAACGACATGTTCGCCCAGCGAAGAATCAGATCAGCCTGTGTATCTGTTTCATATGACCAAGAGACTTCTCTTGCAGTATGAAGGTGAAATTGGACCCTTAGCTATCCTTTGAGCGCACAGCGAAGACTCTGATCAGACTGCGCATGCTGATCTGAGTCTTCGCTGGGCACATGTCTGGGCTCATTTATCCCCTGTGACATGATATCACGATGATGTAAAGTCTCCGCACACCGACATATTGGCCGTCACGATAATGTGAAGCTCGATCCCCACGATATCTTTGTCAACACAATAATGTTAAGTACCACGATATCTTTGTCATTACATTAATGTTAAGCACCACGATATCTTTGTCATCGCCGCGGATAATGTTTAGCCCAAGCACTACGATATGTTAGCCATCACAATTATATTTGCATCCCAAGCACCACGGCATCTTGCATCTTGGCCACCACGATGATTTTTACCAAAGCATCGTGACATTTTGGCCATCACGATGGCGGCCATCACGACTATGTAAACTGTCCCAACATCAAAACATTTTGGCCATCGCGATGACGTTAAGCACCAGCACCACGATAGCTTTGCCATCACAATGACGTTATTAACCCCAGCACAACGGCACATTGGACCTCACAATATCGGTAAGCTTTAGGACTACGGCATCTTGTCCACAGCGATGATATTAATCCCCTGTGGCGTGACATATTGGCCACCACAAGGACGTTGAGCCCCAGTGCCGCGATATATTTGCCATCACGATAATTTTTAGCCCAAACACCGCGATATCATGGCCATCACAATTATGTTAAGCCCCAGCACCACGACAACTTACACATCACGATACTGTTGATACCCTGCGGAACATGTATTTATTCATTCCGACGGATCGGAAAATAATTGGGTGTATGGGGTAGATGGAAAAATCCGTTCCTATGGCCACTGTCAGGCATCACGAGGCTGGACAGTCATCCCGTGGGACGGATTTCCCATCCACCCACCATGAATGATTCCTTTTCTGGAATACCTTCCATGTCTGAGCGTGGATTTTAATACTGCAGTCACTGCTTCGGTTGCCGACGTTCGCCATATTGTTATGACACTACAGTGATGTTTAGTGGCGTCACGTAACGTGCCGTGACGTCAAGCTTAACGACGGCGCATATGAGGTCGTATTCAACCAAAGCATCCATCAAACACGCGAGAATAAGAACACCATGGTTTGAACAGAATTTCTATCCCAAGCTAAAACGACAGATTCAATCTGTCATTTCTGGCTATCCTGTAGGTTTTAAAGTAGTTCCGGCTTTCTTTCGGCTTTGACCGCCATAGAAATACGAGTCAACACAAAATGTAGTCCAGTCTGGCGCAGTAATCAAATTGTACACGCGTATTAGTTATCCTATAAGCGCAATACAAACTTTTGAAGCAGACGACTAGACGATTTTATCTTACCTTTCTGAGAATAGATTAAGCATTTCATATGAATCAGCTGCATCATGCGACGGGTTTGGCAAATAACGGTATACCCAGATCAATGCGGCGTCTGTCAATATTTAATCCTTAAAGACCAGCCTGTTGTTGGACCGGGTCAGCTGCAGACAAGAATAAGAATGGGTTTTCTGACTTTCGAGGTCAAGTTTAGGTCAGTTAAAACTTAGGTGTATATTAGACTTTGCGTGGAGAAATTAGAAAGAAAGGCGGTCCCTTTCAACCCTGAAATATGGTACAGATAGCGTAGGTCCTGTGATATAATTCTAGGTGCCATATTTAGCAGAATGGGCGAGCCCAACTTCAGTGATGGAAGGTTGTGTGTGTAAATTCGGGTTTAACGTCGCTTTCAACAATTTTTCAGTCATATCACGACGGTGTCTGGTTGCGACAAGGAGCTCAATGCTCACTTTTACAGTGCTGCCTCACTGAAGTATCATGTCCCAGACACATTACATGATACCACACCCAGTCACATTATCCTGACACTGGGTCGACCAGTCCTAGCTCTACCCCGAAAATCTGAGTGCCAAGCGAGGAGCAGCCAGTACCATTTTTAACGACTTTGGTATGTCGCGGCCCGGGATCGAACCCGTGACCTCCCGTTCCCCGGAGCGGACACTCTACGCACTTAGCTATCGGGGCCGGTCAGTGATGGAAGAGTGCACTCCAGAAACTCAAGGCAGTGAATTAATCAAAGCACTGGCAACACTCATGCCGATTGTTCCTGAATGCAGGCTGGTCATGAACGGGGACTTGGACTGATTCGTTTAAACTTAAGATGTTAGTAACTTATGCAAAAACGTGTAGAACAAGATCAGCACCGTGTTCTGTGGCGTTTGATCTGAGTCTACATTGTTTGCCAGATCCAACATTTGATTTAAGTGCAGATTTTACAGATAACACTTACATGTACCCAACACTGGCAGACGACACGCCTATGTTTGGGTTGATTGTTTGGCATTCGACCCGAAGTTGCTAATAAGAAAAGCGCTTCAGTGCTAACGTCTACGTGACTATCACTGGTTTGCCAGAATAACCCTTTTTTCCTGTAGAAAATAGCCGCAGTGAGACCAGGGTATTCCATAAAACTGAAAAGGGTTATCCTGGAATCATAGGGTGGGCTTGGCAAACAGTGTAGACCAGGATCGGACACTGAAGAACGCGGCTTCTTCACTGTTTGTTTGGAATTTCAGAGTTAAATGAAACAGTTTAAATCTCAGCCCAGGACTATTACCCTAACCTGCACTCCATCAACACTCTCAGTGCTTTGATTCTGAAACCAAACGATTACAACACGCTTAGGCACAATGACCTTAAGCTAAAAAGGTTAAATCAATCATCCGTGACGTCTGGTTACCAGTCCGGCCACGTCGATCCTGTGCACCACTTTCACACCAGTACGGATAGAAACCAAATGTTCAGGATCAAATTTTTGATGTGTAATGTTAGGTCGTGCCTAGAAAGGAAGAAACTGATATTTGTTCTCAAGTACTTATTGCAACATTTTTTAGCGTGGAAGCTGGTCGGAAAGCGGATAAGTTGACTCTGATTTTGGGTGCCACGTGAGTGTGATATATCGTCTAATGGAGCGACATCTTACTATATACAGAAGACCCTAATTGACGTCGACGTAGCGGAAGACCGACGTCAGTACGTCAAGATCGATTCATCCGTCAGAAGCATCTGCGAAACAGATTTCCGCCGGCAACTGCTGCACTGTACTTGTAGATAAACAAGGAGTCTCAACTACCGACTAATAAGCACTGACACTGTTCGTCGCCCTTATGCGATGCACGTTTGGGAGCTGGATGTCCCTGTCGTGACCAAAGTTAACGCGTCGACACAGTACGGAACAATTACGCTAGTGCATGATATAATTAAATTGGTGTCTACGCGACTGACGTGATATGCGTTTCAGTGACAAATCCCACTTCAGCGTGAATCACGCCGATTGTCGTTTCCGGGTGTTTCGACGTATAGGTGTAAGGTATGCGGAGGCGACGCGTGCGTAATAGAGCATGACACAACCGTAGAAATAAGCGTAATTGGGTGGCGAGCTATTGCATGTAGTTGGCCAACGCAGCTTTGTTCCATTAAGAACATTCAAGATCATGGCTGAGACGTGCACTGAACAGCGAGACGTTACATCAATCAAGTGCTTCGGCATCACATGGTTCCATTTATATCTGTTTACGCTCAGAATCCGGGATACATTATCCAGCAGGATTACGCGCGGGCTCATAATGCTGTTCTAATTCAAAAATTTCTTCAAGCCAATGGAATCAATGTACTGGACTAGCCAGCCTTTCTCCTCCAATCTCTTTCCCATAGAGTATCTTTGGGTAGAGGTGTCCACAACCGACCAGACAAAAACTGTTACTTATGGACAGGAGCATTGTTAAAACTTGAATTTTAATGTTTGGTTTTGAAAACGTAAGTAGTTTCGTTTAAACATTTGAAACATCGAATCGCATTCCATAATACCACAGGTGTATAGACATCTGCAAACATAACATATATTGGAAGTTGCAGAACTTTTTAGAAAGGTTTTCTGTAAATTTTCACAGTGTTATGATTTTCTCATTTAATCTGTCATTCCAATGCCTTTCGCGCTTTGATTCTTATCTGGTATGCAAGAAAATAGTCTCGAATTAATTCAGGGCGTCCATAGAGAGCCTTAGGTACAGATGATCACCGTGCCACACACGAGTGAAGAAACAACAATTTTTTAAAAAGTATAGAAAGTCTTGGTTGCAGTTACATATGAGCCAGCGCATGACAAAACCCACAATAAGACGTGCGTCAAGCCTGCGCATCCATATAGTCTAACCAGAGACTTATTTTGCTGCATGTAGAAGCATGGGGCCTTAGCTATCCTTAGAGCGCACAACGAAGACTCTGATCAGACTGCGCGGATGCGCAGTCTGATCTGAGTCTTCGTTGGGCGCACATGTCTTATTGTAGGTTTTGTCATGCGCTGGCTCATATAATCGGACAGCTGCTACTTTCATTTTAATATGAAGATAGCAGCATTGTTTCTTTTTCGTATCACCGAGTACATACGAACACGTTTACAATAAAAAGAATGTTACTTACGAGTAGTATTATCATCTGTTCATATCTGGCGATTCAAACCTTGAATAGTTCAACTGACCTTAAATGAATAAACCACTTTTCGCGTGACTCGAATTGGTCTGTGAAGAAATTTTCTTCGATACACAGATAGCGACAGGCAGTTTGATTTGAGGTTTACCCATCCCCGTAAACACTGTATAGGTCATTTTTGAGAGGTTGCTCCCAATTTTGTGAGACTTTTACCCGATATTGAGATGAGATTCTCAAGCCCTGTCGTCCAATAAAACCAATATGGTTTATAAGCTTGGACGGTCCGACTCGCACCGCTCGGTTTCAGCTCTGCGTGGAAGCAACTTGCAGCCCATCTATTTCTTCAAGCCACGATGGGCGGGGGCCGATATGGGTCTGTGAAGAAAATTCAATTTTTCTTCGAATTAGGTTAGCTTACACAGGTCGCGACAGGCAATGAGGGGTCTTGTGAAATATGCGCCAAGTGTAGAAGAAGACTTAGATCAGCCTACGCACCCTCCATTGACACCACGATAACACAGCCCTGGTGTAGTGGTTACGCTACTCGCATTGTAAACCAGGGGTCGCAGGATCGAACCCGGGCTTCTCCAGACTTTCGGACGAGTCTTTAAACCGAGGTCCCGTCTCCGCATGGCCTTAGCTGTTGATGAGACGTAAAACTCAAACACGCACACAGCCCATCACGAAAACATGCCTATATTATTCTGATCCCCTTAAACCCGACTTTTATACAGTAAAACTGGGGTTTGCAGGGGTATACATAAATTTTCTTATTTCTGCTCAAAAACATAGATTATGGGTTCTCATTAGAACCGCCTCGCTAAGGCGGTTCTAACGAGTATCCACAATCTATGTTTTGAGCAGAAATAAGAAATATATTACCATTTTTCATCTGAAAATTTTCATTTTTCGGTGGTATAATGTACAATGCGTGTTTTCGTATGCACACTTCTAAAATGGCACTTGCAGTTTTTCGGATGAAATCATTTGATATGTTTCTTGTCCAAACATATATTGTTGGTACTCGTAAGAACTGCCTCAATGGGGCGGTTCTAACGAGTACCAACGATCTATGTTTTTGTGCATAAATAAGCAAATAATGTATACCCCTGTAAACCAATTTTTCCTGTATAAAGGGGTTTATAGGGGTGTTTATCATACAGACTTATTAACCTGGCAGTTAAGTACAGTAAACTTTCTAAATTAAGACCACCTTTGGGACAGACCACTTTTGAACAGTCCCAAAGGTGGTCTTTGACCCGAGGACACTACGCTGAAAAAAATAACTAGTACATTCGACTAGTTTACCTAGTAAACACAGAGGGTCACCTAGTCGTCTGTAGGTTGACTGAGCATTCTTAGTCAATTTAACTAGTCTCTCTAGTAAGCGTAAATCAATAATCGTTGACAGGGCATTTGGTCAGTATGACTACCCTTTCTAGTCAGTATGACTAGGGTGTCTAGACAGTTTTCCCGCCGAATGTTGATTGACAGCTTGCAGAATGTGTAGAGGAAGCGTTCCAGACGCCATCTTAACGTTTAGGAGAACATGCTCCAACATACAGTGGGTTGATTCTGATATTATTTCACCCAACATACAGTGGGTTGTTGTACTCACCTTGAGCACTTTGTTCTTATTGTTTGTAACTCTGCAGGTAAGAAATATTCTTTTATTTCTTAAGCACCTAGTGGTTATAAGCAGCGTTATAATGCTTACAAGATAAACAACAATGTCAACATACAAATATACGTCCAGAAGCTCTAAAGTCGACATTTCCATGAATTCAAGCATAAATAATGGGGATTTTCTTTTCTGCACTATGAAAATATAACTCTGCAGGTAAGACATATTCTTTTATTTCTTCTCTTATCTTCCTAAAGGCGCCTTTACACAGCATGTTTTTCCATATGTGTTTTGAGTACTAGTAATCAGTACTAAGAATCTAGTATTCTACGACTAAAGCAACTAGTAATCAGTACTAAGAATCTAGTAATCCTGACCATGCTTGCTAGTACTTTTGACAGTCACACCAGTACATTTGACTATTAAGCTAGTACACATGACTAGCTTAAACTAGTGAACTTTGACTAGATGAAACTAGTCAAATGTACTAGGCTAAGTAAAGCTAGTCAAGTTGACTAGTTTTTTCTAGTCAAAATGCTTGACTAGGTCTTCCTAGTCACATCGACTATTTTGCATAGTGCTTTTTTGGACAATCATATTGACTAGGTTCCTTAGTCGGTATGACTATTTTTTTTTCTCAGTGTATATGCAGAAAACTTAGAGAAAGAATAACTGAAACCTACCAAATAAGTTTTTTAAGCAGAATCAATCTTAATGTTAGGTGGTCTTAACCCTTCTCTTGCTGAATATAGGGATCAACCATGGTTTTTCATGCATTAACATTTGCCGGATCCCGAGGAAGCTGTTTGAACATGAGGCCGCTAGGCCGAATGTTCAAATATCTTCCGAGGGATCCGGCAAATGTTAATGCAATGAAATAACAATTGATGATCGTTGTTCTTGCATAACTTACAAATCCAACCGCAAATTTTGATTAAACGCCCAGAAGCTCCATATAAATCCCATGTAAACTCTTCAAATGCGACAGGCAAACCATAATGGCGGCCAGTTCAGAATGTTTTTTACAATGACGTTGTTATGCAGTAACGTCATCATAGAACCCCAAAACGCTACGTTCAGGGCGATAACGTTACGTCGCTCAACCTAACGTAAACAAAACAAGGCCCGTCTTGTGATATCAAAAGCTCAAAATCCATGTTCAAACAGCACGCGAATTACATGATTTGAACATGGTTTTTGCTGTTTGAGCACGGCTTTCGTTCCATTTGACAATGGCTTCAAACAGCCATGCGCATAGGTATTTATGCAAGAATATTCAATTTAGCCACACCCATTTCTGACTCTGAACCAATCAGATTACTTGATGTAATTTATTTTTACAAATCCATAAACTGAATGTCAAACAGTGTAGATCCTGATCAGAGTGCTTCCGCTTCTTCAGAAGCCATCTGATCTGGATCTACACTGTTTCCAAAGATAGGTTGTCGTGAACAGCAAGATAAGGGCTAATAGCAGAATATCGCTGTATTGACCAACTGACAGAGAATACAATTTTTTTTAAGTTATCCATTGGGAGCATGGAATACGCAACAGAACTGAAAGCTCTAAATATTCCAGCTGCAGCGAAGTTTAATATCATGTTGTGAAATATGGTAATCCCTTGAATACTATAGGGAACAAAGTACTAGAACCCCCTTCTCTGAAGGATCCTAATTTTATCAGAGAATTCAATTTATTAGCCTCTTAACAGTGATAGAATTCGTTAAATAAACACCAGTTGATAGCTGAAGCACTTATCTCTAATATCACTTACTTGATGTTTATACATGCAAAAAAGGTGCTTTATGAATGGAAAGGATAATTCATGAAGCGTTGCTATAGTGGTTTGTTTCAAGAACTCAAAGCTGGAGCTTGTATCTAGCAGTGAATCTCCCATTAGAGGTCATCAAAAATGACTTGTGTAAATAATCAGATTTCATGACCATGCTGCCTGAATTTGCATAACTTCTACCTTGTTCCTATAAGTATGAAAGCAGAACTGAAAATTTGTCTGGGCAGCTGCTAAAGTTAGTTTCGACCCATTATGCCTCATCAGTGACCCTCAAATATTTAAAGGAATTAATCCTATCGGGCATACGTTTATGCAAAATCGCATCAAAGTCAAGACGTTGCATCGACGTTGACACGACGTTGGCATACACATTGTAAGTCCACTGGGAATGATCCCGAAGGACTTTGAAATATAATTTACACAATGATGAAGTGATTAGGCAGGTTGTTTTTTGTCATTACAGTTGGCATATGCATGAAGACATCTTTATGTCTGACACAACTTATGTTATATGAGCCGGTCATGAGAAAACATGCATGTTCAATTGGGTCCCGTCAAGCGATTTTGGCACTTATCGCCTATGCGAGCAGCGAAGGTTCCGGCGAGCCTGCGCATCCGCGCAGTCTCGCCAGAACCTTCGCTGCTCGCTCATACAAGCAGTGAATCAAGAGGATTCTTCAGACAGAAAGCCATATCCCTGGCCCCTCTGAATGTTTGGGCATGCGCAGTTAAAATTTGTCATGACGGAATGCTCGAAGACACAAATTCGCTTGGCGGGGCTCAATTAACGAACAACATCTGCACAGTCTGATCAGCACTTTATTGTTCTTGGATAGTAAAATACCTCTTGCTTTTATATCTGAAATTTCATAGCTCTTAACAGTCTGTTTAAACTGAGCAGGCTGGTTTGTGCCTCACCTGGAGACGGGTTTGATACAATGGGGTTACGGTATTTATCCTAAATATTCGGCCTCAACTCCTTGCCACTTGGTTCTGAATTATTTTACTGCTCGATTTTGTGTCTAAGAATAGGGGGATGAGTGACAAACACTGTAGACACTACAAACAGTGTTTGCCCAGGCCTGTCTGTCCGAATACATATTATAACTCAGGCTTTTTTTTTTTGGAAGGCGCTAGTGAACTTTAAAAAATGAATAAATAAATAAATAATTAAATCAACAAATAAAATAAATATATTTTTTTAATTGAAATCATATTTTTCTGATTCTTTTTTTGTATCTGTTTAATCTGATCTGGGTCTAATCTGTTTGTCAGTGCCTCTGTTAGGGGACGCTAGACATTACATGTGTTATGTAATAGGGATCTGTACATGCTTGTCTGCGTAACACGAAATTTTATAACCGTGCGATATGCAGTTTCGGCACAGGTGGCTTCAATTTTTTTCGTGAGTGACACTTTTTAATTACAGAATAATGAACAACGTTTATGGTGTTTTATTAATTCATTGCAGATTTATCGTTAAAATCAACACAAACCGCAGAAACGATATTAGATAGAAATGGGAGAAGTTTATGATTCGTGAGAAAAATTAATTTGATAGTTTAAATAAGCAAACGTCTATTGAACTGTAATCGATTGAACTAAATCGATTTTTAAATGGTTTTGCGTGTAGCGAAAATGCGCTATTGAAATGGCATTTGAAGTATAACGTCCCCGTCAACACTGTAAAGGTCCTTTTGGAGACGTTGCTTCCAGTTTTGTGGGATTTTTACCTGACATTGAGATGAAATGACATCTCAGGCCCTGCCGCCCAATGAAACCAATAGGACAGGCTTAGATCCTCTAAGCTGTTTACCAGTACTCGTGTGCGTGTCGGTTTCAGCTCTGCGTGGAAGCATCGTGCAGCCCATCTATATCTTCTAGCCCCGACGGGCGGGGGCAGGAGCTGTCATACTTGATTAGGCACCGCCCGCACACGCATAGAATAGCGTTTTAAATCATCACGATAGTTTATAAATATACATGTCCTATGATGTCTTTCATATATTTTCAGATAAAAACCCTTTGATATATTTCTTCTGTCAAGCCCAAACATAGATTGTGGGTACACATTAGCACCGCCATATTGAGTTGGTTGTATCGAGTACCTACATTCTATGTTTTCAGCAAACTTAAGGAAATGGTTTTCTTATACCCCTGTAAACCTACTTTTCTGTATATAAAGTGAGGGTTAGAGGGGTGTCATCATGAAAACACACCTACATAATTTTGATCCCCTTGAATCCCACTTTTATATAGTAAAACTGGGGTTTCAGGGGGTATACCTTATTTTTCTTATTTCTGCCCTAAAATATAGATTGTGGTTACTCGTTAGAACCGCCTCGATGAGGCGGTTCTAACGAGTGCCCACAATCTATATTTTGAGCAGAAATAAGAAAAATTATCACAATTTTTCAACTTAAAATTTTCATTTTTTCGGCGATAAACGCTATAATGTATTTATATAGGCGTGATTTCGTAATGTATTCCCCTGTAAACCTACTTTTCTATATATATAAAGTGGGGGTTAGAGGGGTATTATATGGTTTTGTCCCCTATATGACATTGGAATCTTCCATCTAATAAGCCTTGTAGTGGTCCATTTTCAATTATAGTGGTACCAGGTTTGTTTTGTCTGCGGTACATGTATGTTGTACCAAAATGCATGTACTTTGAGCAAACAGTGTAAACCCTGATCAGACGCCGCGTTCTGTGGCGTCTGATCTGGGTATGCACTGTTTGACAATGTCCCAAAAATGGGACGCTAGGCAAATATGGGTTAATTATAGCTGACTGCAGATTCATTTTTCTTTCATTTCCTTCGTTGATCACTCACAGTCAAAAAGCATTTTATGCCCAAATAGCGCATAATTTTGTTTTCATTAGATATTAAAACAGTTATGACTATCATATTACTTGGAAGAGTACACATTTTATTTGTTTTCAAAGTTAGCGAAGAAAATTAAAATTAAATGTCTGAGAAACGGCAAAAATTTCTTTTTTATCACATACAAGAGAAAGGGTCTGTGTAGCACGGGGCCGTGCCCCTCATTTGCCAACGGGGCGACCAGGGTTCGATTCCTGTGACGTCATGTGACAGGGTTACCAGTGTCGCCTATTCGAAAATTTAGTCTGCATATACCATCTCAGGATACCTGAGTGAAAAGCGACATTTTTTTTTCTATATTCCGTTGCGCAGTCTTATCTGAGACGTTGCTGTGCACACATGGTCGAATACATGTTTTTGTATGTCGTGGCTCATCGCATCATGTTTTGCATCTAAAATAGAGAAAACTGGGGTTTACGGGGGTAAACGTTATTTTTCTTGTTTCTGCTCCAAGACATACGAGGTTGTGGATGGATGCAGTGGCTGATTCACGTCTTTACCGGTCGAGATCTTCTTGTAGAGTTTCCGGTGTCCAGGCTCATCCAATCAAAATGGCGATTCTGACATGCGCTCACATTCCATATTTATTAGCAAAATTAAGAATATTATGTCGTGCGTACTGCGTTTGTACATGGCGAGACTATGCGTACGGGCAACCTCGCCTGAGCCTGAGCCTTTGCTGCTCGCCTTTGCGACAAATGTCCTTTTCTCATAAGCTGGGCCAACGTTCAGTTGTGGTGTGCTTATTTATTGGATCCCGTAACGTTGAGCAACAGATAGTGTGGGTATTTTGTGATAATTGAATGATAGTTTTCCTTATTTATCCATATAAACCTATGTTGTGGGTATTCATTAGAACCGCCTCGCCGAGGCGGTTCTAATGAATACCCACAACATAGGTTTTTTATGGAGAATTGACCAAAAACTATTCTTCAATTATCACAAAATACCCACCTTATCTGTTGCTATGGTGCTACAGGTAATGACCACAGAGGATCGTCCACCAAATCTATTATCCATTTAATTAAAGGGTCCCTGGTAACCTTCATTTTTTAAGTCTTTCAAGAAAAAGTGATCTGGAGGATCCAGTAAAATCTCAAGGCCAAATTGCTCCTTTAATGATACATATAACGTGAGCCGTGTTACAACGCATAATGAAGTAATGTAATAATTTCTTCATTTTGATTTTTTTTATTTCATTATGCGTTGGCGTAGTCGACGCGAAATGAAGTAAAAAAATTATTTCATTTCGCGTTGATATGCACCATATCGACGCAAAATGAAGTAATGATGGAAGAACATAGCTGTCTACGAAAGGAGACCAAAGACTTAAGAAGCAATACAGGTAAATTCCAATATAAAGACCACATTTGAGACAGTTCAAAAGTGGTCTTTAAGACCACATTTGAACAGTCCCAAAGATGGTCTTCCACAAGAGCACACTGAATGTCGCAAGAGCTCATCACATGAGCTCTTGGCCTACGTCATAACGACTGGCTTCTTGAACTGCATACTTTTATATAAACTTCTCACCACATGTTTTCGACCTTCCTCGCTCCTTTTCTGTTGATAATGCACCGTCATTCTACTTATAAAAGTCTCCACATGCATGTTTAAGCCTGAAATATTTGGGTTACTATTGTTTCTGTGATGTTTGAAAAAGTGTGCCATCTCTCAAAGCAAAATACATATGCATATGAACCCTTTTGAGTTTAATTGGACGGCAGGGATTGAGATGTCATTTAATCTCAAGGTCGGGTAAAAGTCCAACAAAATTGGAAGCAACGTCTCCAAAATGACCTAAATAGTGTTGACGGTGACGTTAAACCTCAAATCAAACAAACAAACTGTTGACGCATAATGAAGTAAAATTAAGTATGCCACCTATCACCGCAAAATGAAATAATTCTTTCATTTTGCGCAAACCTCTTAGTATCGACGCATAATGAAGTAAAAAGTACATTTTATTTCATTTCGCATCGACTATGCCAACGCATAATGAAGTAAAAATTTCAAAATGAAGAAATTACTACATTACTTCATTATGCGTTGTAACAGAGCCGCGAACATGCCCTTCCGGCGAAGACTCGAACATGTCCACCCAGCGAGGACTCGAATCATCATCACTCACTCACTCACTCACTCACTCACTCACTCACTCACTCACTCACTCACTCACTCGGGATGCCATATGGACCAAAGACAATCCACGGTCCTACGTCGCCTAGTGGATAAGAGCGCTGTGTCTTAATCACTAGGTCTCTCACCGCTGTGGTTCGAACCTCGCTTGGGTCATATGTGAGAATCCAACTTTTGCAAAAGATCGAATCGCATGCTGGGTTTTTTTTTCTCCAGGTAATCCGGATTTTCGCTCACCTATTATTAACGATCAGCTCGGAATAAGTGAAATAATCTTGAAAAGGCAGGGAATCCAAAATCATAAAAAAGGAATGCACAGGTGAAATATGAAAGACATATCACTTACCAATCGAAACGTATGGCCAATGTTTAAGAAATAGATCAGCCCAAGCTGTGATTTGTTGAGTAATAAATCACAGTTTGGAGGTCAGTTGTAAAGTAGATCAAATCACAAGCGCGTAGCGCGCGTGATTTGTCTACTTACAACTGACCGACAAACTGTAATTTATTACTCAACAAATCAAAAACTAGAGTTGATCTATTTCGATTCTAACAGGCTGAAAATCGGCAATAATGCTGTTGTTTCCTTCAAAATCTCACAACTTTGCGCCATTGTTAGAAGAAATCCCGCTAAAATTATCGACTGAAACACATGCATTTATATCATTTTCTTACGTTTTCGATGCGATAAAATGACGTTACATCGTCTAACGTCAAGGAATCGACCAGTGACGTCATTACTTTGCAGCTTTGAATGACGTCACTCGTCACGCTCTTCCGAGCTGTGATTTGTTGCAGAATAAAACACAGTTATTTTCCATTGCCTATATAGGCGCGCTGTGTTAGAATAATGTTTTTAAAATGTAGATAAAATGTTTAGGTCAAGGTCATGAGGTCAAAAGTCATGGTATCTCTTGAAGGGTCTTGTGACAAGAAATGAACATGTGAAATACGAAAGCCATGTCACTTCCTAATCGAAAGCTATGACCACTATTAAGGTTTAAAGGTGCATTATTGAGCTACCGGGTCTAAAGAATTTTTTTCTGTTTTTTATCTTCAATGCATACTCCTTTGTCATGTGTACACTTTTGGAGCCAAATACAGCTTCAGAAATTTGTGAAAATGGTCGTTTTCATTCGTGTTTACCCTTCGCTCTGAACATGTGTTCGGAATTTCTGTTCTATAAATAAATCTGTCACTTTACACATACATGGCGACAGTATCTTCTCTGAGTGTCGTTTCTTACGGCATGGTATTCAGCGTCATATTTTTTTCCGATTCAGGCATGGCCTAAGCAAACAAGGCCAAAAATGAACGTCGCATAACGTCATATATGGGGATTCTATTTTTGTCACGAACTAAAAATAGATCTAACTAGTGTTCGAAATCTAGTTAGGGAATCCCTCTCAAACTCGTTTACCTGTCATCATAATTGTTCGCATGTTTGCATAAAATGCATTCATTTGTATTGTTTTAAAGAAAAATACCAGCTATATGTATTTTATTTTTGGAAGCATTTTTTCCTGATAGCTCAATAATGCACCTTTAAAAAATGTAGTCAAACGTCAACGTCAAGGTCAAGGTCACTAAGTCAGAAATTATAGTACCACTAGAAAGATCTCACGCAATAACATTTCCAAAGACATACGAGTATTTTGAGGTGTTACGGCGCATGTGACACGAAAAGAACGGTTATACGTCTTTGTCGTTACTAAGTTACAGAAGAACATTATTATGAAAATTATTTGATGATTCGATTTCCTTATGAAATTACACACTTAGTCGTGAAACAAAGGAATATTATAGATTCTATGAATATATTAAAGCTCATGTTACGCAGGAGTCAGAGGTCGTACTTATAGGTTATTGACTTTATATTGTGAAATATTCGGCACGAGTTCATATGGCGAAGGACGCACGAGCTTGCGAGTGCGTCTTCGCCATATGAACGAGTGCCGAATATTTCACAATATAAAGTCAATAACCTTTTTATTATATACCCAAAAATTCTAAATGTCGGCTAAATTTCAGGATTGCCTGGTATGAATTTCTGAACGTAAAATCAGATTATACATCTTTAAGTGGTTTGAAATGGAAAATAATGGAGGTCGTTAAGTGTCTCCCTACACGTTGAAAAAACACGCCCAATGGCGCCAATGTGAAGACGACGTTAACGTTTGTGGATGTGACGTCATTAAAAACATTGACGTTTCCCAACACAGACGCCATTTTTTTCCGAAGCGTCGGTTATATTTCTTTCAAAATACTCCTGATTTCTTAGAAGAAAGTATTGAAAATCTAAACAGATTGCAGGTTGGTCATATCTGATAGCATAAAATGCGGTTTATGCAATTTATCAGAATCTACATTCGTTTTGTTTTACGTTCTTTCAGTCGATATGCACGAGAAGATGGCTGCCGATTTTAGTAGCGAAATGGACAAATTTGAAAGTAGTTCTATTGTGAACGTGACTGCTTATCTACGGGCAATATGAACTTGACTACGGGCAGTATGGAAAAATACTGACCGGTAACTTCTGTAGAAAGTAAACGGGACATTTTCTGGGTATATAATAATATTCAATTGCAACCGACGTCTCATAAATGAATTAAATACTGTTGAAGGGGGCGTAAAACCTCAGCGCAGACAAACAAAACAAACATACTGAAAAACATGTATATATATGTGTGTGTGTTTGTATTCACCGTTAGGTCGTTTTTATAGCTGATTTGAACTATATAAATTATGTTGATTCTCTTGAACCCCATTTTTATATAGTAAAACTTGGGTTTACAGGGGTAAACCTTATTTTTCTTATTTATGCTCTAAATAAAGATTGTGGGTACTCGTTAGAACAGCCTCGATATCGAGGCGGTTCTAACGTGTACCCACAATTTATATTTTTAGCAGAAAAAAGGAAAAATATCGCAATTTTTCATTGCAATTTTTTCTCTATTTTTTTTTCGGCGGTAAAATTAACAATTTATTTGTATAAATGTGTTTTCGTAATGTCTGTAAAATTCTCCCAGTAGCTCCATATATCAAATATTAAGTGACAATTGAGGAAGATTTTTCTTCATTTATCATAAAATAAATGTCGTGTGAACTCATTAGGATCGCCTCGACGACGAGGCGATCCTAATGAGTACACACAACATACCCATAGGAGATCGGCAGAATATACCGAAGTTTTTGTTTTGTTTGTTTGATTTGAGGTTTAACGTCCCCGTCAACACTGTAAAGGTTATTTTGGAGACGTTGCTTCCAATTTTGTGGGACTTTTTCCCGACATTGAGATGAAATGACATATCAAGCCCTGTCGCCCAATGAAACCAAAAGGGTTTATTAGCATGGACGGTCCGCCTCGCACCGCGGTTCCTGGACAGGCTTGGCTCCTCTAAGCGGTTTACCAGTACTAGTGTGCGGGCCGGATTCAGCTCTGCGTGGAAGCATCACGCAGCCCATATATTTCTTCAAGCCCCTATGGGCGGGGGCTTATATACCGAAGTAGTTTCTATTATACCTCAAACCTGATGCTGTGATTAAACAAAAGTGGCTGTATCTTCCTTATAGACCAAATGCGCATGGCTGAAATGGTGTTCAGGCCAGTTTTATGTAAGTTCGACGGTACTATGGTTTAGGAAGTTAAAATATTATACGACAACATTGACATCATTGTTTTCCCGTCCAATCGAATCATTGTAAAGACGAACCTATCTTCAAATGATTTAAGACTCCAAGCTATATCAACCCTTCCATCCCAATGTTATAAACCCTATTGGTTTCATTGGGCGGCAGGGCTTGAGATGTCATTTCATCTCAATGTCGGGTAAAATACCCACAAAATTGGAAGCAACGTCTCCAAAATGACCTATACAGTGTTGACGGGGACGTTAAACCTCAAATCAAACAAACAAACAAACAAACAAACCGCCTAACTTGATGCTGTGATTGCACCAGAGTGACTCTATCTTAGCTATAGACCAAATGCTCATGGCTCAAATGGTGTTCGGACCATTTACATATAAGTTCGACGGTACTTTAGTTTAGGAAGTTAAAATATTATACGACACCATTGACATCATTGTTTGCCCGTCCAATCGAATCATTTAGAACCTATCTTCATATGATTTAAGACTTCAATCTATATCAACCCTTCCATCCCAATGTTTCCAAAGTGGACTCGTTCATCGTTGAATTTAGAAGCCTCCGTGTTGTAGTGGTAAGCTACTCGCCTTGTAAACCAGGGTTCGCAGGATCTACCCCGGGCTTCTCCAGACTTTCGGATGAGTCTTTAAACCGAGGTCTCGTCTCCTTATGACCCTAGCTGTTGATGAGACGTAAAACTCAAACACTCACTCACTCATCGTTGACTTTCAATGTCCGTTCTACTGGCGGGGAATTGAGTCAATAATCACATTACGCAAACCCGCCTATACAAATATATTGCCACCTTTTTCGCCGAAAAAAATGAAAATTTTAAGATGAAAAATTGTGATATTTTTCTTATTTCTGCTCCAAATATAGATTGTGGGCACTCGTTAGAACCGCCTTATCGAGGCGGTTCTAGCGAGTACCAACATTCTATATTTTAGAGCAGAAATAAGAAAAATAAGATATACCCCCGGAAACCCCAGTTTTACTATATGAAAGTGGGGTTCAAGGGGGTCAAAATTATATAGGCGTGTTTCGTGATGATTTAGAGGATGGCAAGCAGTGTAGCTGCTGATTAGATGGCTCAATATGTTTACATAAGTACATGTATATGGGGCTGATAGGGCTAATCAATGTGCTTGATTACACCGCGAAAACAAGTCTATTTAATTTTGTCCCACTTGAGCCCCACTTTTATAGTAAAACTCGGGTTCACTGGGATAAACCTTATTTTTCTTATTTCTGCTTCTAACGGGTGCCCACAATCATCATAATTTTTTATCTTTAATTTTTAGTTTTTTTCGGCGGTAAGGTTTTACAATGTATTTGTTTTCTCGTAATATTTACTTGCTAAACATATAGAGCTATGTCTTAGACTAGAATATTCTAAAATGCAACGGAAAAAAGACAGTTCTTACCAAATATGGAACAAAAATATACTGATTAACACCGTTTTTTTTTCTATAAACAGTGGCGTATATTTATATAACCGTCAATAACTTTTAAACCCCATTTTCAGCGAACCCGATTTCCTGATAATGTGAACTTAAGGCTGTCACAAGAGCATGGTGTGAGCACCAAACTGAAGCCTTCTTACTCAAAGGTATAAACATGACAATTGGTTAAGTTTATTGCGATAAATGGAAACTGCATGCGTCTAGCGCAATGCTTGTCTGTTCCACGCACCACGAACATTTTGATTTGAAAGATTATGATTAATTTTAATTTAAACCTGCTAACGTCCGTATTACATCCATTTAAGATATTGAAAAATATACTTGTCAATATTGAATGCTCCTGTCGGCCATATTTGTTATGGTCTCGCGTAGTCCCGGCTCATACGAGATCAGCCCATTAACTGCCGGGATCTACTACCGGTACCGGACCGAACAGAATAGAATATATTAAGGTCATGGGCATTCTTGTGCATTATACTTTTGTGGTGGGAGAGGTGTTTTAATCATTCATTTTCTAGTACTGTGGCTTTAATTTGTTTCTGTTTCATTTCTCATTTCGCGCGCGAGGTATCACATGACTTGCATATCGTCAACCAATCGTGGCGCGCCTTCTCCTGTTTAGTAACCTGGGTAACCACACACCAATCAGATCCTTTGTTTTTCAAATGGCCAGCCAATCAAATTTAGCGCCGCTCTCTAACGGCTGCTTTGAAATTTGAGCGTCAGTTTCAAAAAATCGACGCTTGTGATCGGACATGCCTTAGAGAAATTTTGTTAAGAGAAATTTTGTTAACAAAATGTTTTCGTTATATCGTTAGCAATTACAAACTATATACAGTTTAAAGAACACTTATTGGAATATTTTATACGTGACTCATTCGTGGAATAATTTCACTGGATTTTAACTTTGGCAATGTTCAAATTAGCATCACGAGCGGACATTGTGCGGACCATTTTTGGCATTCCAAGATGGTATAAAATGAGCAGAAAGGAAGAAACAAAACTGTTCGGATACCTGCTTGATTCAGCAAATGTGTTTGAGGCATTAATGTGTAGGATTTTAGACTGTTCGGCCTTTTGTGATGAGGACAGTTGTTTTTTCTGTGGCGAGTCTAGCCAGTGATGTGCACGTTTTCAAAAAAACATTAAGGCGCCGATTTTGAGCCCGCCAAAATAAACGTTAAAATTTGAATGCGTTCCTCAGACTTTTTTGAAGCAGTTATCGCCTTAACAATGTCTAACAACGATAGTACCACAGGGGACCAAAACCAAACCTCTGATGAGGAATTTTTGGTGCAGTTTTTGACGCAAAATAAGGTCCTTCGTGGATGCGCGAATGAATTAGTACAAAGGGGTTTCACAAGTTGCTACGCACTAGCATTAGCAGAGCCAGAGGACCTACAAGGCCCCGAAATCCCTACTGGACAACAAAGACTGATCTCACATCTTGTGAAAACTCTGCGCGGCCAATCGCAGACTACCGAAAAGGACTCAACCACACAGTCTGGCCAGGGACCCAGCCAGGCTGCAGCTACCACGACCGGGACAGCCCTCCCAACGTCACAGACTGGTCATCGGCAGGACCAGTCAACATCAGCAGACCTTTACGGTGCAGCTATCATGAGCAACATGATGGCGCAACAACAAGAACTGATTTCAGCACAGCCCCCAGCGAACTCATTCGTCGCCACCCCGGAACAGACCCAGGGACAGCATCGTCAGCCCAGTTGGAATGACCCCCAGATCCATCTTTCCACAGCCACGGGTAAGTCAGTTACAGACTTTTATGACATTTGCGACTTTGTCCAGGGCACCGTTGAGGAAGAAACTATTATTAGTGAGCAAGGGGTGCAGCAACTTGTATTTAAATCAGGCCCTAAGAAACCAAGGTTGGAGAATCTGACTTTAAGTCAGTGGTCAATCGCCAACCTTGCCATCCTGTACAAGTTGTCAGGGGAAAACAAGTTGGGGGGCCCGTCTATGCTGGATTACCTATCTTACACCACCAAGGTGTACCAACTTGTCCAGCGGTTCAGTTTAATGTCCGTACTTTTATACGACAGAGAATACCGCAAGTTACAAGCACAAATGGGGTTTCGATGGGGGACTGACGTCCAACATTTGCATACACTTTGCCTGCAGCCTCGTGACAAGCAACCTTCTCAGGGGGTCAAAAAGCCTGTTGGCCCAAAACCAACGAGAGGCAAGCAAGAAAAACCTAAGAGGGACAGCCCCATTTGCAGGAATTTCAACTCCTCTAAGGGGTGTACTCATCAGACCTGCAGCTTCCGTCATGAATGTATTGTGCCAGGCTGTGGCAAGAAACACACAGTCATGACACACATGACAGAAAAAAACTAGGCATCGAGGTCCAGCCCTCCCCGGGCCTTCAGTTGTCGGCTTGGGAACAGGAATTGTCTGGTGACCCGGATAGGGAGTTCATTTTGCATGGCATCAAAAATGGGTTTGACATAATTGATGCGGATGCAGTTATCTCCCCTGTGTCATCGGATAATCACCTTTCTGCAAGGCCCCAAAGCGCATTATACAAAAAGGCTTCAGAACAAATACTCAAAGAAATATCGTTAGGCAATTATGTTATTTGCGATACCCCTCCAGAGATAATTAGCCCACTAGGGGTCATTCCGAAGCCGGATGGGGATGTTCGCCTGATACATGACTGTTCTCGGCCAGTCGGTTGTGCAGTAAACGATTACTGCTCAACTGACTGGCAACAGAAGTTTTCAACTGTGGATGATGCAGCCTCTAGAATGACAAAGGGCTGCTACTTTGCCAAAGTTGACCTCAAAAGCGCCTACAGATCAGTCAGTATCAGTGAACAAAGCCAGAAGGTCACAGGTTTAAAGTGGCAGTTTAAGGGGAAAACAGTATATATGCGTGATACTAAGCTTTGTTTTGGGGCAAAACTAAGCCCGGGCATCTTCCACCGTCTTACTCAAGCGGTTAAGCGCATGATGGCTCGGAGAGGGTATGACCTCGTTGTGGTATATCTGGATGACTTCCTTATTATATCCGAATCAAAAGCTGAGTGCGCAATTGCACTGAACTTGTTGATACAGCTTCTCAGGAGGCTCGGCTTCTGCATTCATTGGGGAAAAGTTGTTGACCCGACTACAAAAATTACCTTCTTGGGTATAGAGCTTGACTCAATCACAATGACTTTGCGTCTGCCGTTCGATAAACTACAAAGTTTTCAATCGGAACTTCAGGGTTTCATTACTCGCAAGCGCGCGTCCAAGCGTCAGCTTCTGGCTCTGGCCGGGCGGCTTTCTTGGGCAGCCGGTGTCGTGAAAGGTGGAAGAGTTTTTCTTCGCCGGATCTTTAACCAGATCAAAGCACTTAAGCACGTTTCGCACAAAGCATTAATTTCAAAGGCAGTCAGGGATGATCTGTTGTGGTGGATAAATTTTCTTCAAACATTCAATGGGAGAGCGGCCATTTTGGATGCCACCCCACTAGAGTGTGTATTTACCGATGCATGTGATGAAGCGGCTGGGGGGATCTTCGGCACAGACTGGTTTTATTTCAACTGGGCAGCAGACTTACCTCAGGCGCAGCAATTACACATAAACGAAAAAGAAGTTTTAGCAGTGGTTGTTGCTGCTCACCGCTGGGCTCCCATGTGGGCAAACAAACGCGTAATAGTGCGCTCAGACAACACAGTCACAGTTGCATCGTTAAACAAAGGCTCATCTCGAAATGACTTCATCATGCAGTGTTTGCGAAAATTGTTTTGGCTGTCAGCAGCCTTTAATTTTCATCTTACTTCAAGGCATTTAATCCCCCTACCCCTCATTAAGAATTCCCTTTTTTGCCCCTCTACGGCTCTGCTTGGTCTTTGTCTCAATACCCCTCTGCAGAAGGACCCAGCTCCTCTTTTCAGTTATGCTGACAATGGCAGTGCAATACCGCTAACACAAGATAGGTTCATCTCTAAGCTTCGCGGAGCATTAACATATTTGGGATATCCAGCAAATAAGTACTCGGGGCATAGTTTTAGACGGGGAGGGGCATCCCTGGCTTTACAGTGTGGTTTACCTGTGGACCTCATAAAGATCCAAGGCGACTGGAATAGTAATGCCTATGAAAGATACCTTGAACCATCTTTTGGCCTAAGACAAAAAGTAGCCTCGTCCCTTGGATCCCATACAGTCAGCTATTTAACTAGGTGCAACCCTTGACCAGGTCGCAAATGTGATATGTTGGTAACTGACTTGCACATGTCTCTTGTGTACATACTTACATGTATTATTTGCTTTTAAATGAAAGTTTTCATGCCTTCTACTTATGTTTTCCTGGTATGCTTTCATACTGCTGTTTTGTGATATCCTTGCTACTCCCTACAACTTACTACCTACCATCTTTGGGACTCTGGAGGTATTTTTGAAAATTTCACCAGGTGACATGTTTTAAATGTGATAAAATGTACTTTAATTTTACTTTCAGGTCTGCCAGACCTTAAGAAATTTTCAAATATATGGTTCCTTGTCCCAAAGATGTGTCTTATTTATCTCTTTGTGTCCAACACAATTGTTTGCAGTTGATCACGTCTGGCAGGGTGGGTGGCATTCCTGGAGCCAGTAAGTGCAGCTACATTTGCTGTGTAAGACAGCCAGCCTCAAGATACTGATTGCAGGAATGCACGCTCGGCCCCGGCAGAAGTGATCAGCTGTGGAGAGTTAGCAAGGTTTAATTGAAAGATTATGATTAATTTTAATTTAAACCTGCTAACGTCCGTACTACATCCATTTAAGATATTGAAAAATATACTTGTCAATATTGAATGCTCCTGTCGGCCATATTTGTTGTGGTCTCGCGTAGTCCCGGCTCATACGAGATCAGCCCATTAACTGCCGGGATCTACTACCGGTACCGGACCGAACAGAATAGAATATATTAAGGTCATGGGCATTCTTGTGCATTATACTTTTGTGGTGGGAGAGGTGTTTTAATCATTCATTTTCTAGTACTGTGGCTTTAATTTGTTTCTGTTTCATTTCTCATTTCGCGCGCGAGGTATCACATGACCTGCATATCGTCAACCAATCGTGGCGCGCCTTCTCCTGTTTAGTAACCTGGGTAACCACACACCAATCAGATCCTTTGTTTTTCAAATGGCCAGCCAATCAAATTTAGCGCCGCTCTCTAACGGCTGCTTTGAAATTTGAGCGTCAGTTTCAAAAAATCGACGCTTGTGATCGGACATGCCTTAGAGAAATTTTGTTACCCTCCCACCCACACCTTGTTTTGTATATAGTAGGTTAGTCTCGTAGTTTAGTCTGGAACCATGTAGTTGACAACAATTTTATGTGTATTGCTAGTCCCCAAGCAACTAGTCCTAATCATTCTAGTCATTTTTATTTTTCTTGCCTCTGTCGAGACCTCAGTATTAATATAGTTGCCAAATTACTGGCCATTCAAGATACATTGTTAGAATATCTAACACACATTGCTAGTCCCTGTTTTGTTTATTTGTTTCTTTTATTACTTGTGATAAGATGTGTTTATGATTCAGAGACATGGGTGTGGCTTACACTATCTACACTATATCTATAATAGAGGGTCAGACATTGACAATAATGTGATATCAGTACATAAACAATGGACATAGAGGTCTACACGTATTCGACGAGCGACCCTTAGTGCTATGATGAAATAATTTCATGGATATATAGTGCAGTGTTTTTACATACTCAATGGACATTAAAGTGGTCTTTTACTTTAGTGACTTTATTCAACAGTGCTTAGGAGGTGAACTGAAACAGTTTTGGATTATATTAACCGACACTTTATAGTGATTACATATCATTGACATTTGTGTTAAGACACATAGACTGCTGCAATAAGCAGAAATAACCAACATTGTCATTTACAAGAACTATAGTCTATCCTCTGTTGTGGAGGTATTTTTGAAAATTTCACCAGGTGACATGTTTTAAATGTGATAAAATGTACTTTAATTTTACTTTCAGGTCTGCCAGACCTTAAGAAATTTTCAAATATATGGTTCCTTGTCCCAAAGATGTGTCTTATTTATCTCTTTGTGTCCAACACAATTGTTTGCAGTTGATCACGTCTGGCAGGGTGGGTGGCATTCCTGGAGCCAGTAAGTGCAGCTACATTTGCTGTGTAAGACAGCCAGCCTCAAGATACTGACTGCAGGAATGCACGCTCGGTCCCGGCAGAAGTGATCAGCTGTGGAGAGTTAGCAAGGTTTAAAATGGTTTCATCACATTTTTTCTTATCTCAAGAGGCCACTCAACGACTTAGTAGTGGCATATCTTAAGTAAGACTTCTACAGTTATTCAGGATCAAGTATTTACACAAAGGCGGATTGAGGATGTATTTTGTTTAAATGATCAGTGATTAGAACTGATACCTGGTACGACGTACCGTCAAAGTCTCCAGTAAATCCATGCATTCAGTAAACCCATGCATTCAGCCAGTCTGGACAGATTATCTGGAAACGCAAACCCTTTTGCAATGTTCATGCAAACGGTCAATACTGGGTCGAATGTGCGGATGTTCAGTCAGATCCGAGTTGTCACTCATCACAAAGGTCTTCGTGTTGTTCTTCTCGTGTCCCGGATGCGCAATATTGCAATCCAAATTTGTATCGCGATAATCACTGGATAATGAATATGTTCTAGAAAAGGGTTCTCCTTTGGAAGCAAGGAATACACCACAGAACTGAAATGTATGGAGTGTATGTACATGGTTTTCTGAAGTGCTTGTTAATCTTATGACACTCTACAAGCGTCTTGAAGTTGCATGATCTAAACGATATTCCGTTCTGAAATATTCAAACAATGGCCTATGGAACGGTAGCGATTTCATCATAGGTTGACCATCTCAACTGCAAACAGTGAGGGCTTGAACACTACTTGGCTATGTTTTTATCCAAACGGACCGACCGGCTTGAAGGTGGGTAAGACCAACTAGAAGAGTCTCCATCACGAAAAAGTCCACATACAGATCTACTGCTATCAAATAAAATGCCATTCTGACAGATGATAGATTTGCAAGTAATAGTAAATCACCCACTGAAAACAAAGCGTCGGTACAATCCTTGACCTTTAAAGTCCAGCGTTTGATCGGAACATCTCTCATGTGATTCTCTCAGGTAACACCCAAAGGTATTACACCTGGAAAAACTATCTGCACCCGTGTTTTGTTTCCTGTAACACGTGTCAGATTGATTTCGTAGATGTGGTAGTACATAAAGAAGGGCTTATAACGGATTTTCCCTGAACTAGAAGCCTGTCTGAAAAAGTTGGGTATTGGCGCCTTATGTGTTCATGTTTTTTTCTTTAACCCTTCAACCATGTAGTCCGATTAAAATAGCTATGTAACCAGTTCAGGTCTAGATTATAAAAATTCTCATCAGAATTAACAAAGTTTGTCATTATATTTATTATGATTAAATCCCATTTAAAGGAATGAACATGTTCAAATTTAAAGACATTAGAAAATAATTGAGAAAGGTGTTGTCTCCTTTAAAAGTGCAAGTAATTTGATATTGAAAAGGGAAACGATCAGGAACTGATACAATAATATCCGCAATCCTCTCCACAATATCACTAGGGAAAGAAATTGAAACACGCAGTGACGAGATTAAACAAAACAGACCACTGGTAAACCGAGTCAGCGGCTCTTTCTCAAGCAAGTGGTGACTCAGATAATCCAAAGGTACCTAAAAGAAACTGCATATATAATGGGGGCGTTGGGGAATCAGAATCACCAACATAACAAACACTATATGAGCCCCGCCAAGCGAATTTGTGTCTTCGAGCATTCCGTCATGACAAATTTTAACTGCGCATGCCCAGCCATTCAGAGGGGCCAGGGATATGGCTTTCTGTCTGAAGGTTCTTCTTGATTCACTGCTTGTATAAGCGAGCAGCGAAGGTTCTAGCGAGACTGCGCGGATGCGCAGGCTCGCCTGAACCTTCGCTGCTCGCATAGGCGATAAGTACCAAAATCGCTTGACGGGGCCCAAATAGGAAGGACAAACGTAACTAATTATGAACAACTAAAATGGGAAGAATTCCAAAATGTAAAAGCTGACAATGCTGTTTCTTTGGTTTGAAAATAGAAGTGAACGCAATGGTCAGGAATCGATACAATTAACGGCAGCTCCCATCAGAGACACCAAAGGGAAAGAAACACAAACATGAAACAACACACCCTAATGGAAACATCAATAGCGGAACACCAAAAGGACAGTTACTTTCCCACAAAATGGCCTATTGGCTATCCAAAACAAACTAATACATGTATAAATCGATTTTACGTGGCCACAATCCTCGCCCTTACTTCCATCGTGATTTAGACAAACAATTTGTTCAGTCCGCATGAAGGCCTCCTAACTCATCAGTACAATATCTACGTGAACAAAAAAAAAAATCAAACAACCACAGAGATGAAACAACGTTGAGGACTCGACAGCAAGAAACCACCGAAACGCCGGAGCAAAAGAAAAGCAACAGCCAGACCCTGAAGGGCCCGACCAGAGACAGAACACCAGACACCAACCAACATTCTTCAGAATTAGATTCTCTTTTATTCTCAGTAAGCCTTTACGCTGGAACCGTTACAGAATCCGAGGCCCGACCCACCGGCGCACAATCAAAGAGGGAAGCAAAGCCGTCAACTGCGACTTGGCCAACCACCATGCATGCAGCCCGTCGTACAACACCCATGTTGTACCCAATCTTTTTATATCGAAGAACGATTTTACGAAATTGGGTGCTGAAGTCATTGCGGTTATATATTCCTCCGAACTCACACACCAAGCCACCACAAATTCGGTTTCCGATAGACCTTATTGCAGAAGAATATTGAATTTTGAAATTGAATCAGAATGACTTCTTTAAAATTTTAAAAAGGCTTTGCGTAGTTTATGGTACCGATAACCCTGATTAATAAGTTTAGCAGTTAACAATTCATTTCGAGTGTTGAAGTCAGTTACATGACTACACACTCCGGCAAACCGAATCAAATGTGAAATATAAACACCAGAGGATGGCGCACAAGGAACACCACTATCCAAAAAAGGAAACTTTACAATCTCAAAATCAAAATCATGGCGTTTATCATAAATTTTGCAAGAAACAAACCCATCTATAAGAGATAGATGTAAATCCAAAAATGGAGCCTCGATATCAGAAGAATAGTTTATTTAACTGAAGTTCTTGGTGGTTAATCCGACCGACCAAAACCATCGAAATAGGTATTGTCAATATTTAATAAATCATCCAAATCTCCAAAAGCTTCAATGATTTCAGATTGGTTTTCAGCAGAAAGGGACATCATGAAGTCTCTCTTATAACAAAACAAAAAAGATCAGCCACAAGGGGTGCGCAATTAGTATCCATCGGAATACCCACAACTTTTCTAAATAGCTAAGTACCAAATATTATGCAAATATTGTCAAGCAGAAAGGTGAGAGCTTCACACACTTTCTGGCACGACCATAAAGTATAATTTTTATGCTCTTCAGGAGGGAAAAAACATTTCTTACATTACATGCAAGATAAAGGGAGTCTTCCTTATGAAATGTCCATTCAGTTAAATCATTAAGTTTTGCTTTGACAAGATTATGAGGAAGTGTAGTGTAAAGGGTGGAAAAATCATAAGTAGACAGACATGAAGCACGAAAACGTATGGATTTCAATTTATTTAAAACTTCATTAGATTTTTTTATAGACCAAAAGATATTTCTACCCGATATGTCGAAGACTCTGTCGCAGTATTTTATCACATGTTTTTTATGGCAGTAAAATACGACGTTAAAATTTAGAGAGTTCAGTGGTGGTACAAGAGCTTGAATTTGCAATAAACCATGCTTTGTATGGTCATTTATGAAGTTTAGGTAACCAATATAACGTAGGAAGCTTGTCTTGGCCTTCTGCAACACATCGCAAAACATTAAAGGGAAAGATGGACAAACACAACTTAACAAACAACCAAATCATAAATTCAATATTGGACTTAAATATCTTCTGCAACAGGTCTATCGGAACCCGAATTTTATCGTGACTTAGTATATAAATTCAGAAAAATATATAACCGCAATGACTTCAGCACCCAATTTCGTAAAATAATTCTTCAATATAAAAAGGTTGGGTACAACATAAATGTTATACGACAGACTACATGCATGGTAGTTAACCCAATCACGGTTGACAACTTTGCTTCCCTCTTTAATTGCATGCCGGTGGGTCACGCCTCAGATTCTATGACGGTTCCAGTGTAAAGGCTTACTGAGAATTAGAGGGATCTAATTCAAGGTAATGTTGGTTGGTGCCTGATGCTCTGTCTCTGGTCGGGCCCATCGGAGTCTAATTGTTGGTTTTCTTTTGCTCCAGCATTTCAGTGTTTTCTTGCTGTCGAGTCATCACCGTTGTTTCATCTCTGTGCTTGTTTGATTTTTGTGTCCACGGAGATGTTGCACTGATGGGTTAGGAGGTCATCATGCGGACTGAACAAATGCTTTATCTAAATCGCGACGGAAGTAAGGGTGAGGATTGTGGCCACGTAAACTCGATTTAAGCCCCACCAGTGGAATTCGTTTTACTGACCGTTCCAAGGCGGTTCTTCTGTCGCGGTTAATTTTGTTAAGGTTTGTCTTTGAGTGTTTGTATCGCTAATATTATTTTGTTTTGGATAAACAGTTAGCCATTTTGTGGGAAAGTAACTGTCCTTTTGGCTTTTCCATTAGGGTCTGGTGTTTCATGTTTGTGTTTCTTTCCCTTTGGTGTCTTTGATGGGAGCTGTGGGTTAATTGTATCGATTCCTGATCATTGCCTTCACTTCTACTGAAAGGGGAATATAACGCCAAGACCTGCCAGATCAACGCCATAAGGCCATTTTAACAGTTTAATTACGGATGTTTTCAAATGAAAGTACACTCGCAACTTACATTGCCACTACTGGTTTCTACCGAAGCGCTTAATACAATAGCAAAATTAATCATGAAAATTTACAAAGCATACGGCCGAGCCATTGAAAGGAGAGAGAAAGACTCATCCAACCAGCACAAAATAGCGGACCAACGTCGGACCGACAGCGAGACGACGTTGCCAAGTCGTATCGCTGTCGGCCCGACGTTTGCCCGGCATTCTTTGCTGACTGGGATATAGTGACTCGAAGGCGCACATAAAACATAAACACGTGGACCAATTACATGTACATGAAATGCATTAACATATAAAAAATGTCAATGAACGACCCCCTTTGGACGGTCAATGTACATGTACACATATATTCAACTCTTGTCTGCGAGTAAACTTAAATGGTAAATGCAATTTATGCACCACAGTAATCGAGTTTTATTAATTTTATTCTTACAAAAGTATTAATCTCCAACGTTTTGTTTCTGTTACTGCGGCACTGATATAAATCTGTAAAACTTTGTTGCTGTGGTACATAAATACGCGTATGTAAGCCTTTTCTTTACATTAATCTTTCTAAGAATCATTCAAACGCATTACAGTCGAACTTCGATGACTCGAACACCGATGGCACGTTTACCATGGCTGAGTCGAACCCGTTTTTGAGTCCCAGGGGAATTCCTCTGCATAAGAAAAAGTGTGGGATATGTGTGTGTGTGTGTGTGTGTGTGTGTGTGTGTGTGTGTGTGTGTGTGAATTCGGGTTTAACGTCGCTTTCAACAATTTTTCAGTCATATCACGACGGTGTCTGGTTGCGACAGGGAGCTCAATGCTCACGTTTATAGTGCTGCCTCACTGAAGTATCTGAGTGCCAAGCGAGGAGCAACTAGTACCATTTTTAACGACTTTGGTATGTCGCGGCCCGGGATCGAACCCGAGACCTCCCGTTCCCCGGAGCGGACACGCTACCAACTGAGCTATCGGGGCCGGTAAAGTGTGGGATAATTAAGGAGATTTTCGATTTTTGTCATGCAAATGTTTGCTGTGTATACTCATTAGAATCGCCTCATTGAGGCGATTCTAATTAGTATACACACCATACATTTATGTTACAGAACACCGAAAAGAAGTCCAAAAATATCCCCGTTATGTTTTCTGGAAGTATGCTACAGTGGCTCGAACTACCGCTGTCTCGAACAAATTAATATGGTCCCAAAGGGGTTCGAGCCATTGAAGTTCGACTGTATATAAAATGATGCTGTGATGTAAGAAAAAACATACAAAAAGTCACAGCTATCAGGCATTACTTAAAATTCATAAAGCTGCACACCTATACGGCCACACCAAAAACATTGACGATAGAAGTGGAGGTAATGATCAGGAATCGATACAATTAACCCACAGCTCCCATCACAGACACCAAAGGGAAAAAAACACAAACACGAAACCACAGACCCTAATGGAAACATCAACAGCGGAAAGCCAAAACGACAGTTACTTTCCCACAAAATGGCCAAGAAGCCGAATTGTTACTCAGCATTGTGCCACATTGTCCGTTACCGACCAAGTGTGTAGCTTTTGTTCTTTAATATGTCTGGTAAAATTTTATGTCAACCTCATTTCAGAATATATTTTTGCATAAAAAACTTTCGTAAATCTGAAATTTATTTTGTTTCTGACTTAATTAGATGGATTAATCATAACGAAAACAGGCCTATTCAAATGTATTGAAAATTTTACCACCAAAAAAAAAAAAAAAGAAAATTTTTAGATGAAAAATTTTGATATTTTTCTTATTACTGCTCAAAATATAGGTTGTTGGTACACGTTGGAACCGCCTCATTGAGGCGGTTCTAACGAGTACCCACAATCTATATTTTAGAGCAGAAATAAGAAAAATAAGGTTTAACCCTGTAAACCACAGTTTTACTATTTGAAAGTGGGGTTCAAGGGGGTCAAAATTATATAGGCGTGTTTTCGTGATGTTTGGCGAACTTTCTGTGCCATTTGGATAATTCAGCTAGATACGCAATGAAGTGTATTTTAAGTATCACTATTACGATCATTATTGTTAAGAGGTACACAATTAACTTTATCAATATTTTAATCTTTAAATGGCCTGACACCTTAGGTGACATGACAATATCTGTGCAGAACGAGAAAACTTATTTTATATCATACAAAATCAGAGAAGAGATTCGCTTAGCCTGGTCATTGTATGAAGAATCTGGTCCACTCTTCGGTTTGACATCGCTGAAATTCCGATCATATGTGTCGGTACATGCATCAAGGAATAACGCAAAAATTCCCGTGACTCTACCTAGGAAATGATTTTGACTGCGCATTAAGAAGTTTTATTTGCGTGCATAATAAATGAAACGCACAGTGAAACAAAATTGGCCTAGAAATCATCATAGTGTAGATTATAAGAATCTTATATTGGTGTGAGGGGTGGATGGAAAAATCCGTCCCGAGGGTCACTGTCAGACATCACGAGTGATGTCGGACAGTGATCAGGAGGGACGGATTTTTCTATCCGCCCCTCATACTCATATAGGATTCTTTTTCTTGCATACCTTCCATTTCTTTAGCGCGGATTTTTAATGCTGCAGTCACTTCGAGTACCGACGTCCGCCATATTGTGTTGACACTGCAGGAATGTTTAGTGACATCACGTAACGTGCTGTGACGTCAACCTTAACGACGGCGCATACGAGGTCGAAATCAACCATTGCATTTATCAAACACGCGATTATATTAGATTTTGGGTCGGAACTGCAGGGTCAGAACATAAATTTCTATCCCAGGGAAAAATCACGGATTTGCTTGTCTGGTGTGCAAGAATATAAGAATCTGATATGGGGTTCTGTTCTAGATGGGCGTTTCCAACCCGAGGGATGACCGTGCTGAGCGGAACCGAGGCTATGCCGAGGTTCCGCTTGGCACGGTCATCCCGAGGGTTGGAAATGCCCATCTATAACAGAACCCCACATTGGATTCTTTTTCTTGCACAACACCTCCAAAACATTTCCTTTTTATTTTTTTTAACGCTTCATTTTTTGTGCACTATACTTTTCATGTTTTTTTTTTATTTAACAATATTCGTGATATTCATCCGCTGTTTTGCCGGTTAGTTTTGACAGCTCGCACATGTCTATTGTTTACAAAATGAAATGGTGCGGAAGTAGTTCCAGCAGTTGAAAAGAAATGAAGCGCACTTATGTTAGTTGCCTGGGTCGGAACACCAGGGTCAGATCATAAATTTCTATTCCAGGGTAAATTCACGGATTTCCTTGTCTAGTGTGCAAGACTATATGTTCAAGGCCTGTAGGATCGTTGATTCCATCGTGGAATTTTGAAAGTATTCAAGGGTCACTTTTGAGACCAACTTCTTAACGAAATGTACAGATACGGACTTCTCCAAAAATAAACATGGTTGTATAGCTCAGACAACGAGGGCTATCACGAGACGGCATAGATCGCGTGGGAAAGTGCATTTGAGACCATGGCACAGGTTGGGAATTGCCTAATAAACATTTGGACCTATATCTATCACCATACCAAATATGAACCAAATCCATCATATAGTTTGAAAAATACGAGCTCTAAATAACCTTCAACACAAAATGTCTAAGTCCATAACCTTGACCTTGAGGCCTTGGTCGTGGGCCGGGAATTGCTGGATAAAACTTTGGACCTGTCTAATCATCACACCAAATATGAACCAAATCCATCTTCTGGTTTGGGATATTCGGAAGTCTGTGACATTGTCCTTGAGGTCACGGGCTGTGTATTGCAGAATGAAACGTTGGACCTTTGTCTATCATCATACCAAATTCGTCAATTGCTTTGAAAATATGAACACTTAAAAACTTTTAACATTTTTTTAAACACTTAAACATCACAATTCTTGGTCATAAGCGTGGGCGGGAGTATCGCTGAATAAACTTTGGACCTGTATCTATCATCATGCAAAACATGAACCAAATCCATCATATGGTTTGGAAAATATGAGCTCTTAAATCACTTTAATGTACACCGATTCCAACGCCAGCGGGGGTTTCCTGGACTTCGTCTAGGCGGGCTAAGACAAAATAAAGAAAATATTACTGGACACGTACTGAAATTACTGAATCTGATGAACATTTAAAACCTAGTTCATACTTGAAATCATTGCGCAACGTTAACAGAATAGACAGCGAGCCAGTACGATGTGCAACATGACCGTAGGTAGGGTTTGCTGCAAGCTGGTTTAATTTAAATTTAGAAAAATAAACGGTTGTAAGCTACAAAAATCTGCGTCTTAGTTTTGAATTTGACAATAATAGTATGCGCGAGAGTAATATTACTATAAGTTCAAGTGTCCTTGGCACACTTCTTAATTTGAAAGGTTTTATCACGACACTGGGCAACGTTGTGCGATAAGGCATTTAACCCATGTCTGACCTGAAAACCCATAAATAAAAGTGACATTGGAAAACAGTGCATAACCAGATCATACGCCGCATAACGCGGCGTATGATCAGGGTCTACACTTTTTGCTGACATAATTTTCCGTTAAAATAGAATAAAAACAAAAAATATAGACCTGAAATCCCTATAATGACAAATGGTTTGTCCAACATATAACAATGGAAGAGTCTAAGGATAACAAAGATTAAAATATAAATGCAAATGCACTTTTCCATGGCGTAGATTCTACTTTCTGGCCGTTTTCGTTCATTCTCTCATCGTCCTATATTTCCTTATAACGAGATTACACACGCAAAAATTGAAACCGAGCATGACCTTATACAGTCGATGTCCGTCATCCGTGCGTCTTGCGGCGTCAACAGTTGCTATAAAAGACAACGCCTCCTAAACCCTTGGGACAATTTCAGTCAAACTTCAACTTGGTGACCTTCTATCAAAATGGCTAAAATGGTTCCACTCCAATAAATAAGCTGGCTGCCAGAGTTAGAAGTAGAATGAACTTCAAAAGACAACTCCTCCTATACCATTGGATCAGTTCCATTTTAACTTCACTGGATCGTTTCCTGGATGACCATTTACCAAAAAAAAAAAAAAAAAACACGATAAAATAGTTGCTACCCAATGCTAAAAACAGAAAACACAACATTTAAAATAACAACACTTTTTATACCACTGGGTCAACTTTAATCAAGCTTCGCAGAAATGTTACCATTTTATTCTCTTCCAGATAAGCTAAAATGAGGTAAAATGGTCCCGTTCTACAACGAAGAGCTTAAAATAGAAACACTCTTTTAATCAACAATCCTCATAACATGATGTTACAATATGAATGATTATTATACATGTATATGATGCAATATAATGTGAACATGAACATAACCGATTTAAACTATTTCTCTAAAACATTATTATTGGGTTTATGACCGGGGACGTTTAACCTCAAATCAAACAAACATTATTGGGTTTAGCCCATATTTGCATAGCGGCCCTTTTTTGAGACATTGGCAAACAGAACAGACCCATATCAGACGCCACAGAATGCGGCGTGATCACGGTCCAGACTGTTTGCTTAAAGTACATATATTTTTTTGTAAAACTTTCTACACACAAAATCTAAGCCTGCCCAGACAAAGCGGTGCGAGTCGGACAGTCCATGCTTATAAACCCTATTGGTTTCATTGAGCGGAAGGACTTGAGATGTCATTTCACCTCAAGGTCGGGTAAAAAACCCACAAAATTGGAAGCAACGTCTCCAAAAACGACCTTTACAGTGTTGACGGGGACGTTAAACCTCAAACAGACAAATAAACAAACAAACAAAACTACACACAAAACAAACCCGATACCCCTATAACTGGAAAGGGATTAAGAGAAGATTTTCTTAATTTATCTTGAAAAGTATGTTGTGCTGACTCATTAGAATCGCCTCGATGAGGCGATTATAATGGGTAAACACAACATACCTCAAACATTTTAATTATGCCTTCGAAGCTGACGTGGCACTATTAATGAACTCCGGCTTGCACTTCCCTGTCTCAATTTTTATGCCCCCGCCATTCGAAGAATGGTGGAAAGGGCATATAGCGTTGCCCCTGTCCGTCCGTCCATTCGTGCGTCCGAAACTTAAACGCGGTCAATAACTTCTTTATTTCTTGATGGATTTTAAAATTACTCGGCAGAAATGTTAACCATCATGAGACGACGTGTCACGTGCAAAACCCAGGTCCGTACCTCCAAGGTCAAGGTCATACTTAGAGGTGAAAGGTCAAAACAAGGGTCCGAAACTTAAACGCAGTCAATAACTTTCTTATTTTTGGATGGATTTTGAAATAACTTTGTAGAAATGTTAACCATCATGAGACGATGTGTCACGTGCAAAACCCAGGTCCGTACCTCCAAGGTCAAGGTAATACTTAGAGGTCAAAGGTAAAAAAAAGGGTTCGAAACCTAAACGCAGTCATTATCTTACTTATTTCTGGATGGATTTTGAAATTACTTTGAAGAAATATTAACCATCATGAGACGATGTGTCACATGCAAACCCAGATCCGAACCTCCAAGGTCAAGGTCATACTTAGAGGTCAAAGGTAAAAACAAAATGGTCCGAAACTTAAACGCAGTCAATAACTTTCTTATCTCTGGATGGATTTTGAAATTACTTGGCAGAAATGTTGGCCATCATGAGACAATCTGCCTCACACAAAACTAAGGTCCTTACCTCCTAGGTCAAGGTCATACTTAGAGGTCAAATGTGAAAAAGGGTCCAAAACTTAAACACGGTCAATAACTTTATGTGGATGAATACGAACATAGACATATATTCAGGCGGGGGCATCCGTGTCCTTTGGACGCATTTCTAGTTTTCTTGGTCCCGAAGGAGCCATTGTACTTTATACCACAACCTCAGCAAACTACCTAGAACATAGGTAAATAAAAAAAAGCTCAATGGGATTTTCATTGTTAGAGGTCTTCCCTTTTGTGGTATATAGTACATTGAGATTTGGCCCTCGACCATCGGGGCTTGAAGAAATAGATTTGGCTGCATGATGCTTCCATGCAGATCTGACACTGGCTGCACGCAAGGGCTGGTAAATCGCTTTGTTTTAAGCCTGCCCAGGAAAAGTAGTGCGAGTCGGACCGCCAATGCATATAAACCCTATTGGTTTCACTGGGTGGCAGGGCTTGAGATGTCATTTCATCTCAATGTCGGGTAAAAGTCCCACAAAATCGGAAGCAACGTCTCCAAAATGACCTATACAGTGTTGACGGGGATGTTAAACCTCAGATCAAAGAAAGAAAAGAAAGAAAGTACATTGAGATTCAATAGTATTTATTAACCTGAGGAAAATGGAATTTTATATCACGCGTTTGCTGTCTTTTAAACATGTACATCTAATCAATGTTATATGTATGGTTGTGGAAAATGGAATGTTACCTCATGAGTTTACATGCACATCTAATCAATGTTATGACTAATTTCAAATGAGCCCCGCCAAGCGAATTTGGGTCTTCGAGCATTCCGTCATGTCAATATTTAACTGCGCATGACCAGCCATTCAGAGGGGCCAGGGATATGGCTTTCTGGCTGAAGGTTCCTCTTGATTCACTGCTTGTATGAGCGAGCAGCGAAGGTTCTGGCGAGACTGCGCGGATGCGCAGGCTCGCCTGAACCTTCGCTGCTCGCATAGGCGATAAGTACCAAAATCGCTTGACGGGGCCCAAATGATGCCATTGTCATTTAAATGGTAATTATTTTTTCATTTTTTTGATTTATTTTTTTTTTTTATTTTTTTTTTTCATTCACACAGAGACATAAAGACATTTATAACATATATTACATGGCATATCCAGAGCATTGGCAGTCACAGAGGTGAATTGAAAAAGATGTGATGTTAAATCATCTTCCCTGAAATTCGGCTGACGGACGCCACCATCCTGAGGCCCGGAGACAGTAGACATCAAAACCAATTCTCAAAACTCGACGTTCCCGTGCCACCCGAACCCAGGATCCGAACCTCCGACAACCGGCACAGACGCCGCGTTGACTCCTGGCTACAGCCCAGAGCCAAAGTGGCGTCTTTGGAATATTTTTGATAGTTTACCATTAAAATGGAAAAACAATAACACCATTTATCCAGTATTATCTTATAATAAATAGCACACGTCGGGTCCCTCAGGGGAAGCTCAATACTCTCCAATCAACCTCGTACCCAGACTACAGACGCTTGGAGGGCATGTTCTAATTTCTGGCCTGGCTTGGTCTGGCCCGGTCTGGCCTCTCGCGACCTATTTAATTTCAATGACATAACGCTTCGGGCCGAGCCGGGCCAGGCCAGTATTGGAATTTACATCAGAAGGAGTGTTCAGGTCAAGAACCAAGACACTCCATCCCTTGAGACAAGTTACTTGCTGTTGGCGCTGATTTACTACTACAGTGTATAGGTCGATGAATGTTTACTGAACATTACGTCACACGGGCCGGTCCATCTAATACCGTTATCTAGGGATGACAATGTCACCAGTGAATGCAAACTTTTTAAATAAAAGCTGAAACTCATTCTCATGCGCAACAATAGAACAAATTGTGTGAATTATAAAAGATAGAAAATAAAAAATATGACAAAATTGTCGAGAAGAACTGAAAACTTAAAAACAAATACCTTACGCAATAATTTGATGGTAGGCATCGTTTTGAATGTAGGTTTACTGTGCGCAAAAATGTTCGTGAATAACAAATAGCCGAGTGGTTACAGTAACAGCTCAGAATGATTTGAAGTCCTCGGGGTGGTGAGGGCGAAGGATGGAAGAGACACTCGGACGGTGTAATTGTTTTAAAACTTTTTTTTTCTGTTTTATATTTTTCCTGTTTTTTTTTTTTGTTTTTTTTTAATATTAGTATGTAATTCATTATTTTCAAATTTCAGCGATTCATATTAATTTGAATTCCATAATTTCAGAATTTCATATTTCGAAATTGCATTACAAAAACAGTTCGGCAGTGTCGGTAGACTCATCACCCTCAGAAGCAGTCTCTGTAATTTCTAACGTCACTGTCAGAGTCAATGTGGTAAATGATTCGTTCCATTTCAACAGCGATGTCACGTTTACAATTGTCCTGTTCAGGCCCCCGCCCATTTGGGCTTGAATATGGACTGCACGATGCTTCCACGCAAAGCTGAAACCGACCGCACGAGTACTGGTAAACTGCTTAGAGGATCTAAAATTAGAAGTGGAAGCTATGATCAGGAACCGATGCAATTAACCCACAACTCCCACCAGAGACACCCAAGGGAAAGAAACACAAACATGAAACAATAGACTCCAATGGAAACACCAACAGCGGAAAGCCAAAGGGACAGTTACTTTCCCACAAAATGGCCAATAGGCTATCCAAAATAAAATAATATAAGTGACACAAACACCCAAAGACAAAACATAACAAAAATAAACCGCGACAGAAGAACCCTTGGAACGGTCAGCGGAAACGAATTCACCTGGGGGGGGGGGGGGGGGGGTGGGGGTGGCTTTAATCGATTTTACGTGGCCACAATCCTCGCCCTTACTTCCGTCGTGATTAAGACAAATAATTTGTTCAGTCCGCATGAAGGCCTCCTAAGCCTGCCCAGGCAAAGCGGTGCGAGTCGGCCCGTCCATGCTTATAAACTGTATTGGTTTCATCGGGCGATGGGGCTTGGAATGCCATTTCATCTCAATGTCAGGTAAAAGTCACACAAAATTGGAAGAACCGTCTCCAAAATGACCAACACAGTGTTGACGGGGACGTTAAACCTCAAATCAAACAAAACAATAGTCCTGTTCAGCCTTTTCCACATGTGTTAAGCAACCAGAGCATTCTTTTTCAACATTGCTTCCAATGCCTTCTTCTATCAGAGCCTTTATATCTGCCACGCGAAGCTGAAAATTTCACTGGCCAACATAACCTTTCAAATTGCTCCATATCATCTTTTTGGCAATCAGATCAGGATGGTATGGTGAAAGCCGCAGAATTGTGTGCCCGTGTCTCTTCAAAAGCTGGTCAACTCAATAAGGGGGAGCTGGTTTATTTAGATTGCCAAGTTCCAAAAGCTCAGGCTTGAACATTTCCTGCCACAGGCTGCATAAAACTGTGTATTAAAGGAAAAAAGGGACTAAAAACAAAAATGTTATTCAAAATTTGAGATTCGAACCTACGACCTTCGGATAACTAGATCGTTAATGTTTAAGCATGTAACCAATACCGCCACATCATATTCCTGCAACGATGTCATATTAGAATAATATACAGCAAAGATTTTGTGAATTAACCGAGGGAAAAGTTGGTAACCCCTACATAACGGTTTCCGATGGAATAGTCCGTATGACGTAGTGTTCAGTAAACAGTCATCGATCTATACAGGTAATCATTATAATGTCAATAAAACCACAGGTTGTTATTCTAGCAATGGTATGGCTGTGATGTTGTTTCTTTGTTTTTATAATTTATCTTTGATTTAATTTGAAAGAAAAAGAACTTTATAAATGGATTTGGATTGGTAATTATTTTGAGCATCAAGCTATCCTGTTTAACAGTGATTTACAGACAAAATAAAACAAAGCACTGACAGCACCGGTTGAGTGGATCATCTCTTGAGTGTAAGGTCGGTGTGGAGACCCTGATCAGATGCTGCACTCTGTGGCGTCTTATCTGGGACTGCACTGTATGCCAGTTCCATGTACACAAGACCATTCCAGAATTTATGGATACTCAACCCTTTTTACCTTTTTTTGTACCAAATGGAATCTTCCTTTATATATAACAGGAGCCATTTCAAAATTTAGGGGTGTCAGGTTGTGGTGCTACACTGTTTGTCAGTGTCTTTTCTTACGAATGTCACAAATTGGTAGTTTCAAAACAATTTGCATGCTGGTTAAATTATGCTATCATTTTGCAGAAAAATTCCTTACTTCGCAAACAGAATAGGAGTTTCATTTTGTCGAGTGTCAAGTATCAAGCTGAAAAACTCGATTATCAAGTTAAAAACGTAGACCCAATACGCTACAGTTTGGAAACAATGTTAAAATTTTAGAGTGATTTATTTTTGTTTTAGTTGTGATCTTTCAAGACTATTTTACTTATATCGAGCAGATCGTTAATCAGACGACAGAGGTGGGCGAAAACCGGTGTACCCAAAGAGAAGAAAAAACACCTGACCTTCCGTTGCAGAACTTGGCCTCTCACATGTCACCCAAGAAAGGCTCGAACCACAGCGGTGAAAGACCTAATGAGTAAGAGTCAGCGCTCTTATCCACTAGGCCATGGAGGCCCGTTATTAGGGTGATTACAGAAAATATAAATAGGAGCTTAGTGCAACTGAATGCATTGTATCCCAATCCCTCCGATACTCACTTGTACAAAGGCCAGAATGCAAAGAGATTTGGTACATGGCTTCCTTACATGATGAGGCATGCGAGAACAACGTTAATAAGTCTCTGCTTGAAGCGTGGGGATTTGCGATGGCATGCCATCAACTTTCTGATTTCTGCTCAAAAATATAGATTGTGGGTACCTGTTAGAAACGCCTCCCCATGGCGAGTCTAAGGAGTACCCACAATCTATGTGTAGGGTAGAAATATGAAAAATATCGTATGTTTATACATTCTTTTTTTTTTTTTTTTTTTTTTACTTTTCTTATGTGGACAACATTTTCAATACATCTGGACTTCTATACGTAAACATTTCGATAACGCATCCGTATATAGTGCTTTTTTTCATACCTCAAAAAAGGTATTTTTTTTCTGATGAAAATTTGTGATATTTTTCTTATTTATACTCAAAACATAGGTTTTGGGTGCTCGTTAGAACCGCCTCAAAGGGTACCAATAACCTATGTATGGGTTCAGAAATGAGGAACCCCGTAGACCCAGTTTTCTCTATATAAAGTGGGGTTTAGGGGGTCTTTATTTCACGGACGGTCAAATAATTTGATTGATTGACTGATTCTGGGTCACACCTAAAAACCGACCTAGCGGGCACATGACGTAATTGTGGCGTCACATCAACATCGGTTCAACGCCATGACGTTTATCCAACGTCACATCTACATCGGTGCAACGTTGTACAGTTCCAACGATGTTGATTTGACTTTGCCCTAGTGACAAGCAGTCTGAAACAGACCCGGTCAATTAATTATGGAATTTAATCTAAGTGTTTGGGGGTTGTGTAGACTTTTTTTTTTTTTTTTTTTTTGGCTGTTTAGGCTTTTCCTGGGTGACCATCTGTTTTCTCTTTGATCAGGTTTGTCTCACCTCTTTGAATTAGACCATGATACAGTATCATGGAAGTCTGTTTGCATTATTATTTTTTCCAGGTGAATAACATTGATTCAGCATGATGTTCCTGAATATAAATAGCTTAAGTTTGTGGTGAAAAATTCAATTACAGCATATGTATGGTAAAACTGACATGTGAGGTCAACTTGATTTTATGATAAAATCGGGCTTGACACCATATTAACAATTAATAATAGCACATTAACTATTATATCCATCATTAAATGTTACTCTATTCCAACTGGTATCAACTGATAAAGAATTTTTTACAAATAAGTTTGTTACCATTTGTGAAAATGCTGAAAATCTGTCGGATTGATGCTACTTCCCGGGTTCTAACTGGCAAATAAATTTTGAAGTTCCATATTGCTGTCGAAATGTATTAGGGGAGGGCTCAGGAGGAGGGGTGGTTGTGAGGGTTTAAAACAACGCACATCTTAATTGCCTGCCAGATCATTCTTAGAAAAATTTTGGTTGCTTTAAGTTGATTCAAATGATGTGGAAAAAGGCATTGTTGCGTACATACGCTGAAGTAGCTGGGGTTGTCCCAGCTCTGGGAGAGCCAGGCAAAAGTGTCATTCCACCCGGGATGGGAGGTTTTCAGTAATATAGCGTCCACTGTCGTGGGTTCGATCCCAAACCGCGCCTGCAAAACGGTACTATGCGCTCCCTTGCCTTGGTGCTCCCTTGCCCTAGGAAGATAAATGAAGGAAAGGTAAGAATTTATAAAAGGCTCCGCATGAGCTTAGCGTATTTGTTTTGGATATGCGACGTTAAATAAACTTAATCTATCAAAATGTTTATTTTTCCCCAAAGCGCTACATCTTTTTTTTTTTTTTTGCAAACAGTGTAGAACCTGATCAGATGACGTGTTCCGTGACAATTAAACTATAAGGGCCTTCCTGTACACATCTCTGATGGCTGGATTTTTCCCCAAAGCGCTACATCTTTTATTTATTTTATTTTATTTTTTGCAAACAGTGTAGAACCTGATCAGATGACGTGTTCCGTGACAATTAAACTATAAGGGCCTGCACTGTTTTCCAAAGTCGCATTAATATATAGGTTGCTAGGCATAAACAGGTATTCCTGTACACATCTCTGATTACTGGATTTTTCCCCAAAGCGCTACATCTTTTTTTTTTTGCAAACAGTGTAGAACCTGATCAGATGACGTGTTCCGTGACAATTAAACTATATGGGCCTGCACTGTTTTCCAAAGTCGCATTAATATATAGGTTTCTAGGCATAAACAGGTATTCCTGTACACATCTCTGATTACTGGAGTAAATCAATGCCAACAACAAGCAGCTTGTCTCAAGGGATGGAGTGTCAAGGTTCATGACCTGAACACCACTCCTGATGTTAGTTTTAAATATTGGCCTGGCCTGGCTGGCCCTGACGTATTATGTCATCAGAGTTAAATAGGTCATAAGGAGCCAGACCGAGCCAGACCGGGCCAGACCAAGCCAGGCCAGAAATTAGAACATGCCCGCTTGGAGTCAGGTCACCCGCCAGCGTCCCTAGCCATCCTTACACCCCGCCGTAACTGGAGCACCCCTACCACCGCAAGACACGTCCAGCAAACATATATAAGTAAAATAAGAAAGTCAAATATAAGTGGACGTCACCCCACCATCAGGGCCCATATCAGTATCCTTAGACCATACTTTCACTATTTCATATCGATGTCAAAACGTAGCAAAATAACAGGGATTGCAGCGGATGAAAAAGCAATATTATAATGTCATCTGTCAAGCAACCTCGCACCGGCCCAGCCACAGGTCCGAGGTCCACTTCATAGACCCGAGCCAGAAAGCCAGGGCCCACACAGCTGACCGCGGACCTGCAGCCGGGACAGCCCGGAACTACCTGACCATTGACTATTGATTTCCGACCTCAGTATTAATACGATGACCTCCAACAATACAGGATAGCTAGTTAATAAAAAGGGGTACATACAACCGTCCGAAACGGCACAAAATTAGCTTGGCCCAACAAGCGACAGCGAGATTGGGGCCAACCTGATGGTAAAAAGAGCGCTCCTCAATACCGCATTTAAAAGCCCCACACTCATGATCTACCCACGGCGGCACAAGCTCCAACCATAGCAATATATTAAAAGACAAACCCGGCAAAACAACAAAAGACAAACAAGAACGCCAGCACGAGACCCCAATCAAAGCGTATGCGGGCCCAACAGCCCCACCACCCGGACCCGGCATGTGCTTTTAATGCCAACACCCTCGGTATATATTAAAATCACTGTCCTATGCAGGTGTGGAATATTTCAAGTTTGCTCCCCTACCTCACTTAGTTGCACTATTGCAGTACAACATCTTAAAACGTTGAGAAGGGCAAACTAACTAAGCGAATTTGGGTCTTCGAGCATTCCGTCATGTCAATATTTAACTGCGCATGACCAGCCATTCAGAGGGGCCAGGGATATGGCTTTCTGGCTGAAGGTTCCTCTTGATTCACTTCTTGTAAGAGCGAGCAGCGAAGGTTCTGTCGAGACTGCGCGGATGCGCAGGCTCGCCTGAACCTTCGCTGCTCGCATAGGCGATAAGTACCAAAATCGCTTGACGGGGCCCAAATGATGCCATTGTCATTTAAATGGTAATTATGACATCCGGAAGATTAATGGAAATTTGGCTGATCAGGAATAGCAGTTACAAGAAGAACGCTTCCATACACACCGGAAAACATTGACAACCATACAGAAACAAATTTAAAAGAATGACGCAGATTGTCCATAAGTATAGATATGTGCATTACATTGTATTCAAAGACCTTGCATTATTAATCGTTCAATGATCCCCAGCGTTACGGGAATATATTCTAGTACTGAGTGGATGCCAACCAACTGTTTGGCTGAAAAAAAAAAAAAAATCTTGTTGAATAGGCGCATACTTATCTAGGGTTACATGCCCCATTCCAAAAACTGTACCCCATTACAATGTACATGTATTTTATCTTTCTAGATACTTCCTTGTCTCATTTTTTTGGGAAACCTAAAACAGTTTTTATACCCTTTCAAAATTATCATGAGATCAATTCGCTGATTTGGTTTACCTAGTTTCTGAGAATAGCCACGCCTCGAAATAGTCAACTATTCAGTAATCACTGTTGATATATAGTACAGAGACCGTTTATTTCTGCGGTCAAGTATAAACCAATAACAGGCTGTGTTGGTCTTTGACAGTGTCCACAAGAACATTTAAAAATAGGCTATACCGTACCTTGTTTAAATGATCCATTTGCAAAAGCTACTCACATGTGTTCACCAAAATATTAATGTATTTTCCATATTTAATGTTACGAGAGATTAATTAACCCTTTTTGTACCAAATGGAATCTTTTCCCTTATACGAGGACTGTTCAAATTTGAATGCAACTAAGCACATAAAATGATTCCGTGATAGATTTCGACGAAAAAATTATTTTGTCCCTTCAAAATATTCCCCTTTAACAGATATACAAACTTTCAGTCTTCTGATCCAATAATTGAATGCATTTTGGTAGTCTTTTCGAGGTATACTATGAAGGCACATGCAGGAATATTGCAGAACCGAGGTGCTTTCGCTGTACAAATTTTCGACCAGAAAGGTATTTTTCAGCCGCGGGAACAAAATAAAAGTCACACGGGGCAAGGTCAGGGGAATACGGGGGGTGAGGGAGTTCAACAACCTTTTCTTGCTTCAGATAGTCTTGCACAATGAACGCCTTGTGCGATGACGCATTGTCATGTAGCAATCTGACATTGGCCAATCCAGTTGCGGGTCTTCGTTCTTTGAAATATTTCTTCAATTTTCGAAGACCTTTATTCTTGTAAAACTTCGCATTTACAGATTTGCCTTTAGGCACAGCAACCTGAATAGCAGGGCCCTGATTTGAAAAGAATATGGCATACATTACCTTCTTGACGCTCATGGTCCGCTTTGCAATGCATGGTCTTTTGCAATACTTTGTTGCCCATATTTTGTTCTGAATCTTTCGTTTTGGCTCAAAAATGTGAACCCATGTCTCGTCACCTGTGACGACATTAGCGAAAGACCGTGCATTGTAATTTGGAAACTTTTTAAGCAACTTCTTGGCGCACTGAACGCGTGCCTTTGTCTGCTCATCTGTCAACAGATGGGGAATCCATCTAGCACAGATCTTTCTCATTTTCAAATCCCGTTTCAGAATTGTATGAGCTGCTCCTAATGAGATGCCAACCATACTAGCTATTTGCCTAGTGGTGTATCGTGCATCGGTAGCAACTATTTCTTTCACTCTAGCAACCATCTTGGCAGATGTTGCTCTTTTCGACCGACGATCACGTGGTGCATCTTCTGTTGAGCCTAGCCCACAGCTGAATTTCTTACACCAACGAAAAACTGTCGGAAAAGACATTTCATTATGCCTATAAACCGAACATATTTCATCAAAACTGTCTTTGCACCGTATACCAAGAATACAACGATTCTTAATATAGGACCGTATTTCAAAGGCGTACTCTGACCTTCGTCCAACCATGTTTTGTATTAGTATACAAGAGTAGACAGTGTTTATCGAACAATATACATGGCTAAAGTGGACGGATATTAACAGGTTTGGTATCAATGTATAGGTAAAATGTTTTTCTTCGCTGTGATATTTATTTCCAGGTGATTTTCGTATTAGTGCATGAGAAAACGTTCTACTTGCATTCATATTTGAACAGTCCTCGTATTGTATTCAAAGACCTGGCATTATTAAATCGTTCAATGATTCCCAGCGTTAAGGGAATATATTCTGGTAACCAACCGTTTGGCTGAAAAAAAAAACGAGTCTTGTTGAATAGGCGCATACTTATCTAGGGTTACATGCCCCATTCCAAAAACTGTACCCCATTACAATGTACATGTATTTTATCTTTCTAGATACTTCCTTGTCTCATTTTTTTGGGAAACCTAAAACAGTTTTTATACCCTTTCAAAATTATCATGAGATCAATTCGCTGATTTGGTTTACCTAGTTTCTGAGAATAGCCACGCCTCGAAATAGTCAACTATTCAGTAATCACTGTTGATATATATAGTTTATCAACGACCTTTGAGAGTTCAAAGTTTAAGCGTGACAAGTCTATTCCATTTTTTAGGGGAAGCAGGTTTCGGATACCTTTTTTCTCAGGATTTTAAAAATGTAAATCAATGTTTTGATACTTCCTTTACCTAGAAGTCATGGGCGAGTGGTTAATGTGATGTACTGCGTGTCACACTAAAAATCTTTTAGACGAGGGTTCGAGTCTCAGCGGCACATTTTTTATATTTCTATTTAATTTTTCATTTTTATTTGATCTTTTTATGTTTAAAATTATTGTTTATTTTACATTCTTTATATTTTGTTTCCTTTGTTTTATTTTCATCAATTATATTTTTATGTCATTGTAAATCTTTAGATGCCGGCTTCGGTAGTTCAGTCGGATGCGCGTCTGACTGGTTATCAGGATACCTGCTTGTGTCGGCAACAGTCTTTCCTGGGGATTGACCATGAAATCTTTTCCATGGCCATTCCCTCCTTTCCGCTGCCTCAAGAAGGGCAGTTGTGAGTTTCTGGCAAAAAAATGTGCACAATATTGGTTAACCGCTTGCCGAAGAAAAGTGTGGGTAAGTATACTGACCGTCTCAAAAATGACCTAAATAGTGCTGCCTGGGCCGTAAAACCCCAATACAAACAAAAGAAACTCTTTCAGATACATTTCAACAGCGCATTTGGCTTCACTGACGGCTATTAATATACGTTCACTCATTGTAACAATTTTGATAATACTTCTAGAATCCGAGTTGCAACGATTCGTTGTGCTCGTTCCATCTTTTTCAATAAAATGAATATACATCTTGTGTGATGGCCCCGCCCATCGGAGAAATAGATCGGGCTGCACGATTCTTTCAAACGGAGCTGAAACTGACGGCACATGAGCAATGGTAAACCGCTTAGTAAGTCCGAGCCTGCCCAGGCAAAGTGGTGCGAGTTGGACCGTCCATGCCTATAAACCTATAAACCCGGTGGCAGGGTTTGAGATGTCATTCCATCTCAATCATGATGATGTCGGGTAAAAACCCCACAAAACTGGAAGCAACTTCTCCAAAATTGACGGGGACAATTAACCTGAAATCCATCAAACCAAAAAAAAAAAAAAAAAAAAAAAAAACTCGCGTGATCCAATTTTATAGGCACGAAAAAATGTTCAGGAAATGTAAAAATAAAAATAAAAAAAGGAAAAAATCTCCCCAAGATTCGAACGTAGATCTCCAAGATGGCAGTTGTGTTACTGAACTGTCTCGACCAGCCGTCAATCTGCATGGTTATACGAAGCGTGAGATTAAGAATGTGATGGTAACTATCGCCCAGTGTAAAAAAAATACCCACAACAGGCGACTTACCTAAAACACGGACGAGTCCAAAATTAAAAGTGCAGTCACTTCTCACTGCGTTTTGAAAGACTATAGTACAGAGACCGTTTATTTCTTCGGTCAATTAAAAACCAATAACAGGCTGTGTTGGTCTTTGACAGTGTCCACAAGAACATTGAAAAATGATTCATTTGCAAAAGCTACTCACATTTTTTTCCAGCAAAATATTAATGTATTTGATATATTTAATGTTACGAGACATTTTAACGAAACATTAATTAACTCTTTTGTACCAAATGGAATCTTTCACCTTATATATGGCAGGAGTTCATTTCAAAATTTAGGGGTGTCAGGTTGTGTTTTCTTCAAAATTTATTTGGAAAATGGCTGAACTTTTTGCAAGCAGTGAAGGCCCTGATCAGACGCCGCGTACTGCGGCGTCTGATCTGGGCCTGCGCTGTTTGCCACAGTACCCTATTAGGGGTTTCCAGTCTGAAATGGGTTAAGCACCGTTGTTCAGTGGTAGTTTTTAACAACCTGACTATATTACCTATAGCTACAAGTGTAGCTTTTACAAAAAGCTATGTCTACGCGTTTAGCGCATTTTAACTGTAAACGTCTGAAGTTATATCCCAGAAATGTGTTTTATACAATTTACTGTCTTTGGCGGCAATAATCTATTTCCCAGTCTGCACCCAAGATCCTGCCGACTGAAGTATAATGTCTGAAATGTCAAAGTTGCAAATGCTGTAATTTGTCAGAAAGTACTTTTTCATCTTTAGAAAGGCACACGTGCAATTTCAATATGTTTTAACATCTTATCAAATGTAATGCTTGAAAACATCTTGAAGAAGTTGAGAATACAACTTTCCTATAGTTTATAGAAGACTAGTTGATGATTAACCCGCAACGTTTGCTAACGGCGAGGTAAGTATTTTAGCTCACCAGAGCCGAAGGCCTCTTGGGGGCTTATATTATAGGCAGTGGTCCGTCGTGAGAGTCTGTAGATATATATTTTGCATTAGCCTGTTCATATATGACAGCATATATAGGCTTGTGCAAACGCGATAGCAATTCTGTGCCAGGGCACCGACTGTGGGCCTCTTTTTATGTGAAAGCTTATACTTGTTATAGGCCGCTTTTTTCTTCTTATGAAAGTTTATACTTGTTCTTTGGTCAAACTTCATTGTGGGTACTAATGGCTGTACTTCCGTGTTAAACCCTACCTATGTAATGTCTACGCCCATGGGCGAAGACAATAAGTTTGATCAATTTCCAGTTGATCTTTTTAATAGTCTGATGCCACGTTTTGACCTAGTGCGACTGATACTAGTGACACAGAATTGTTGAATTAGGGTGTCTAGACAGTGTCACATAATTATTGAACAACTGGTTTTCCAATATTTCTGAATTTTAATAGGCATATCATCGGTGAAATGCTATACAGATGTCAGTAATGATATACTATGGTTCATCACACCATGTCATTCTAGGTCACAGAAGTCAATAGTGGTATGCATGGCTAAGAAGCAAATTGAAAGACAAACAAGCATGCAACAGAAAAATACTCCCAACTGGCCTACCCGGTCGCACGTACGCACAACATAAAACACAGGTTGCATTACGAAATCACGGCAATTCAAATAGATTGTCCTTTTTCATCACCAAAAAGTGAGGGAACATTTTTAGATAAAAAAAACGACATTTTTTCATATTTCTGCTCAAAACATAGACTGTGAGTACTCGCCTCACAGTGAATGTTTTGGAGCAGAAATATGAAAGACATTATATACTCCTGTAAAACATAGTTGTCCCGTCTCCGTATGACCTTAGCTGTTGGTGGTACGTAAAACTCTAACACTCACTCACTCAGTTTTACTATACTTAACCGAAAAAGAAACGCAACTCCAAGTATAAATGCGAGTATTTGCAGAAATAATCATGTTTGCAGAAAATCGATTTAATGACGCAATAATATAATCATTCCTGAATGTAACTACCATAGAGAGTTCAATTTCCAGTGAGAATGTTTGGAACACAAATTCGTTTTGTCATAGAGGTAGTCATTTTATAAGTTCAAAACATAAGCAGTTAATAGCGAGTATGTCCTCCGTTTGCATTCAGTCCTGCACGCACACGCCTGGTCTTGGACAGGATTAAACGATTGCTCTCTGCCTGGGGAATAGCATTCCATTCCTGTATGAGCGCGAGACGCAAGGCTTGACGCGTTGTTGGCGGATGGGGGCGGTTACGTACGCGCCTATCCAAGACGCCCCACAAATGTTCTATAGGAGAGATATCTGGACTATACGGAGGCCAGTACATCACGTCAACGTTGTTGCTACATGCGCCCGCGCGTTATCCTGTTGAAACGTAACGTTGTGCTGTCGTACATATGGAAAAACTACCGGTCGTAAAACGACGTCAACGTAACGCTGAGCCGTCATAGATCCATCAATGAATACCAGGGGCGTTCTATGACCATAAGATATGCCAGCCCATACCATCAACCCAACGCCTCCAAATCGATCACGTTCAACCAAACAATTGTCACGATAACGCTCTCCGTCACGCCTATACACACGTTGACGGTCGTCAGCTCTGTACAACAAGTACCTGGACTCTTCAGAAAACATTACGTTACGCCACTGACGAAAGGAACCAGGTTTGGCCTATGTTGTGTGAGCCACGCAATTCTAACCTGACGTCGTCGTGGTGTTAATGGCACACCAACGTACGGACGACGAGGACGTAAGCCAAACTCTCGAAGGCGATTCCTGACAGTATTTGCACTTATTCGATTGTTGTGCGTTCCTGGTGTCACCTGAGACGTCTCGACGGCTGTACGGGACCGATTACGAAGGTGGGTTAGACGGATGTATTGGTCCTGTCGACGTGTCGGGACGCGTGGACGCCCACTTCTGGGCCTGTAATTTGTCGTTCCCGTTTGACGTAGACGCTGGTACAAGCGAGTTATCGTCGATTTACTCACTTGGAAGTTCCTGGCGATGACAGCCTGAGACGTTCCACGTAGAAGCATTTGGACCGCAACGTTACGTTGATCTTGCGTCAAACGTACCATATTCCATAGAGAAATTTACCGGACTTTTGAATAACACAATATGCCAGTATGATGAGGTTAATGTATACATTTAATGTACTGCACGAGGAAATGTTGAAAACAACGAACTGCCAAGTGGAGAGTTAAACTGTACAGATTTCGGCCCCCGCCCATCGGGGCTTGAAGAAATATATGGGCTGCATGATGCTTCCACGCAGAGCTGAAGTGGGTTTAAGGGGGTTAAAATTGTATATTATTTAATTTCGCTTTTTCCGGGATTATGATTAATTCTCTCAGTAATGGAATCGACTTTTCGTCTTTACAACCATAGTGGAGACACAATCAGGGATAAATAAATCGTGCTCTGACTGTGATTCGAACCCACGCACAGATGCGGCGACGTCGCCTAGCACTGCAAAAAAGGATGCTCATATAGCGCATATAAGGCTATCCGGAACTGCAGTACACTCTGTATATAGGGGTGTATTTGTTACTATTTAATTTCGCTTTTTCCGGGATTGTGATTAATTCTCTCAGTAAATTGTATAGCCTTGTTTTCGTAATGCCTTCGACGAGCGTGGAAGTGCTTGGGGCATATTTGTTGTTGTTTTTTGCACACTGGTACACACCACACTCTTCTTTTCTGCTCAAATGAGTGCTCATCCACTATGTCTTGTTTGTTTGTGTATAAGTTTTACACCCCCTTCAACACTATTTAAGGTTATTTTGAAGACTTTGCTTCCGATTTTGTGGAACTTTACCCGACACTGAGATAAAATAACATCTCAAGCCCTACCGCCAAAAGAAACCGCTAAGGTATAAGAAATAGTCCTCCAAATCGCACAACTTTCCTTGGCAGGCGTTTGTCCCCGCCCATCGAGGCTTGAAGAAATATATGGGCTGCATGATGCTTCCACGCAGAGCTGAAACAGACCGCACACGCGTACTGGGAAATTGCTTAGAGGATCTAAGCCTGCCCAGGCAAAGCGGTGCGAGTCGGATCGTCCATGCTTATAAACCCTTTTGGTTTCATTGGGCGACAGGGCTTGAGATGCCATTTCATCTCAATGTCGGGTAAAAGTCCCACAAAATTGGAAACAACGTATCCAAAATGACCTATACAGTGTTGACGGGGACGTTAAACCTCAAATCAAACAAACAAATCCTTGGACGGCTTAAACCTTATACTCCAGTCTGCGCGGAACCAACATGCAGCCCAGTCTATTTCTCCAGGGACAGTCTTCATCGACGTCTTATTGTGAATATGAAAAAAATAATGGATAAAGAGGATCTTACATGAATGTTAATGTATTATTAAATTTATTAAACGAGTTGAGGAAAAGGGATAAAATACGAGGCTTCGCCGATCATTCTATGCCTTTTCCTCAACGAGATGACTAAATTTAATTACGCATTATTCTATTATTTCGACATTTCAAACGCATTTTATTCACGATTTTTTTTTTCCTTCACAAAAATGTCATTATTACGTCATTTAATAAACGAGACGTCGTTAAGCGCATCGAACTACCTTTGGTTAGACTGCTAGGGACTAACTTCCCACATAACAGGTAAGGTGTAGTATTTAATCAACTAGTGGATTACTGAATTTAATACTTGGCATTATTAAATTCTCAGACGCGATGTCATATATGATAAACACTTTTTGTATATATTACGCTGGGTTGATGCTGGCATTCATCACATGGACTTGTTACTCTTTTCAAGGGTTTCATTGCGAAAACACGCCTATACAAATACATTGTAAACTTTATCGCCGAAAAAATGAACATTTTAGGATAAAAAATTGTGATATTTCTCTTATTTCTGCCCAAAATATAGATTGTGGGTACTCGTTACAACCGCCTCGATGAGGCGGTCTAACGAGTACCCACAATCTATATTTTAGAGCAGAAATTTTGTTTTTGTTTGATTTGAGGTTTAACATCCTCGTCAACACTGTATAGGTCATTTTGGAGACGCTGCTTCCAATTTTGTGGGACTTTTACCCGACATTGAAATGAAATGACATCTCAAGCTCTGTCTCCCAATGAAAACAATATGGTTTATAAGCATGGACGGTCTGACTCGCACCACTTTGTGTGGGCAGGCTTAGATCTTCTAAGCGGTTTACTAGTCTCGTGTGCGGTCGGTTTCAGCTCTGCGTGGCAGCATCATGCAGCCCATCTATTTCTTCAGGCCCCGATGGGCGGGGCCGATTAGAGCACTGTTACAACGCATAATGTAGTAATGTAGTAATTACTACATTTTGATTTTTTTACTACATTATGCGTTGGCATAGTCGACGCGAAATGAAGTAAAAAAATTATTTCATTTCGCGTTGATATGCACCATATCGACGCATAATGAAGTAATGATGGTAGAACATAGCTGTCTTCGAAAAGACTTAGGAAGCAATACAGTTAAATTCCTACAATTTAGACCACATTTGAGACGGTTCAAAAGTGGTCTTTAAGACCACAGTTGAACAGTCCAAAAGACGGTCTTCCACAAAAGCACACTGAAGGTCAAAATCACAAAGAAAAAGGTTTATTGGGCGGCATCTCAATGTCGGGTAAAAGTCCCATGAAATTGGAAGCAACGTCTCCAAAATGACCTAAATAGTGTTGACGGGGACGTTAAACCTCAAATCAAACAAATCAAACAAAAGACAGACAGGCAGACAGACAGACAGACAGACAGACAGACAGACAGAATGGACAAAAACTATATACCCCCTTGCATACTTCGTATGCCGGGGGTATAAATAGATGGGCTGCACGATGCTTCCACGCAGAGCTGATACCGCCCGTACATGAGTCCTCGTAATCTGCTTAGAAGGTCTAAGCCTGTCCAGGAAAACTGCTGCGAGTCGGCCCATCCATGCATATAAACCCTATTGCTTTTAATTGGACGGCAGCGATTGAGATGTCATTTCATCTCAATATCGGGTAAAAGTCCCATAAAATTTGAAGCAATGTCTCCAAAATGACCTAAATAGTCTTGACGGGAACGTTAAACCTCAAATCAAACAAACAAACTGTTGACGCATAATGAAGTAAAATTAAGTATGCCACCCATCGCCGCAAAATGAAATAATTCTTTCATTTTGCTCAAACCTCTTAGTATCGACGCATAATGAAGTAAAAACGACATTTTATTTCATTTCGCGTCGACTATGCCAACGCATAATGTAGTAAAAATTTCAAAATGAAGAAATTACTACATTACTACATTATGCGTTGTAACAGAGCACAAATAAGAAAAATAAGGTTTACCCCTGCAAACCCAGTTTAACTACACAAAAGTGGGGTTCAAGGGGGTCACAATTATATAGGCATGTTTTCGTGATGAAAGGTTGCAGGTTCAAAGCCCAGCAGTGACATATCTATTATGTAAAAATATGCAGCTCCCTTGGCTGACGCAGGTAATCCCAAAAAATAAATGAAGACAGGCAGTGTAACCTAGCGCCTATCTTCAACAAGCGCCCATTTATCTTATTTATTTTGTATTTATTTATTCAAATGACAGCCATCATACGCATGTATGTATACATGACAAGCACGTATAAGTATATGACCCTCGGACTGGGTGTAGGCATGGCCTATATTTGTCCTACCTCGATTACCTTAGCGCTGTACAGGTCGATGAATGTTTACTGAACATTACGTCACACGGGCCGGTCCATCTGATACCGTTATCTAGGGATGACAATGTCTATCTATCTATCTATCTGCTGATACTGCGTCGGTCACATTTGACCATTACCGCAGGTGTACATTACATACACTCCAGGTATGTCATCAGTGAGTGCAAAATTCTTAAATAAAAGCTGAAACTCATTCCCATGCGCAACAATAGAACACATTGTTTGAATTATAAAAGATAGAAAATAAAAATATGACAAAAATTGACGAGAAGAACTAAAAACTTAAAAACAAATACCTTACGTAATAATTTGATGGTAGGCATGGTTTTGAATGTAGGTTTACCATATTTTTCACTTCTGTGGTGTATTCCTTGCTTCCAAAGGATAACCCTTTTATAGAACATATTTAACTTCACTACAGCTGGTGTGTGGGAATGTGTGGCGGCGGTAAAACGTCTCCCTGCCCTACATCATAGTGTAGATTATATTTTCTTGTCCTTTGGGATCATTGATTCCATTGTGGAATTTTGAAAATATCTGAGGGTCACTGATGAGGCCTAATTGGCCGAAACTAGCTAGTCTGGCCCAGAAAACATGTACACTCCATATTTTTCACTTCTGTGGTGTATTCCTTGCTTCCAAAGGATAACCCTTTTATAGAACATATTTAACTTCACTACAGCTGGTGTGTGGGAATGTGTGGCGGCGGTAAAACGTCTCCCTGCCCTACATCATAGTGTAGATTATATTTTCTTGTCCTTTGGGATCATTGATTCCATTGTGGAATTTTGAAAATATCTGAGGGTCACTGATGAGGCCTAATTGGCCGAAACTAGCTAGTCTGGCCCAGAAAACATGTACACTCCATATTTTTCACTTCTGTGGTGTATTCCTTGCTTCCAAAGGATAACCCTTTTATAGAACATATTACTGTACGCGAAAGTGCTCTTGAATAACAAATAGCCGAGTGGTTAAAGTTACAGGTCATAATCATTGAAGTCCTCGGTGTGATAAGGGCGAGGTATTGAAGAGACACTCGCACAGTGTAATAGTTTTTAAACATTTTTTCTTTTTTTTCTGTATCATATATTTCCTTTGTTTTTTGTTTTTTTTTTTAATACTAGTATGTAATTTATTATTTTCAAATTTCAGCGATTCACATTAACTTGAATTTCATAATTTCAGAATTTCATAATTTCATATTTCGAAATTGCATCACAAAAACAGTTTTGATTCTTCGGCAGTGTCGGCAGATTCATCACCCTCAGAAGCACATCAGGAAAACACGCCTATATTATTTTGACCCCCTTGAACCCCACTTTTATATAGTAAAACTGGGGTTTGCAGGGTAAACCTTATTTTTCTTATTTCTGCTCTAAAATATAGATTGTGGGTACTCGTAAGAATCGCCTCAATAAGGAGGTTCTAACGAGTTACCACAATCTATATTTTGAGCAGAAATAAGAAAAATATCACAATTTTTCATCTTAGAATTTCATTTTTTCGGCGATCAAGGTTACAATGTATTTGTATAGGCGTGTTTTCGTAATGAGTCTCTGTACCTTCTCTCTAACGTCACTTTCGGAGTCCATGTATTTAATGATAACCCCATTTCAGCCTCAACAGCGATGTCACTTTTACAATAGTCCTTTTCAGGCCCCGCCCGTTTGGGCTTGAAGAAATAGATGGGCTGCACGATGCTTCCACGTCGAGCTGAAACCGACCGCACACGAGTACTGGTAAACCGCTTAGAGGATCTAAGCGTGCCCAGGCAAAGCGGTGCGAGTCGGCCCGTCCATGCTTATAAACCCTATTGGTTTCATTGGGCGACAGGGCTTGAGATGTCATTCCATCTCAATGTCGGGTAAAAGTTCCACAAAATTGGAAGAAACGTCTCCAAAATGACCAATACAGTGTTGACGGGGACGTTAAACCTCAAATCAAACAAAACAATAGTCCTGTTCAGCCTTTTCGACATGTGTTAAGCACGGCAGATAATTCTTTTTCAACAATGCTTCCAATGTCTTCTTCGATCAGAGCCTTTATTTATACATCTATATATCTGTCATGCGAAGCTGAAAATTTCCTTGGCCAATATAAAAATTTCCCCATTTCATCATTTTGGCATTCAGATCAGGATGGTATGGTGAAAGCCGCAGAACTGTGTGCCCGTGTCTCTTCAAAGCTTGTCATCTCGATAAGGAGGAGCTGGTTTATTTCGTTTGCAAAGTTCCAAAAGCTCAGGCTTGAACATTTCTTGCCACAGGCTGCATAAAACGGTATATTAAAGGAAACAAAAAGAACGAAAAATAAAAATGTTATTCAAAATTTGAGATTCGAACCTACGACCTTTGGGTAACTAGGTCGTTAAATTTTATGCATCTAACCAATACCGCCACATCGTATTTCTGCACGCTGTCATAACGGAATAATATACAGCAAAGATTTCGTGAATTAAGCGGGGAAAAAGTTGGTAACCCCCACATAACGGTTTCCGATGGAATGGTCCGTATGACGTAGTGTTCAGTAAACAGTCATCGGTCTATACATTTCAATATATGTTCTTATGTTTGCCATAGAAAACATGATATGACTTGTGAAGATAATTTGTATGTAATGTGAAGTCATGTTTAATGGTAAAATCTTTACTTTGTCGTCTGCTGAATTAGATGGTTAAAAGCAACAGTTAGTCAGCGCTTACTTTAAAGCTCATTTTCGGTTATGAGTGCAATAAATAAAAGAGTACAATTTTTATCAGCAATTTGGGTTCCCGTACATTTAGGTTTGGAGTTTCACGGCCCAGTCAGCACTATTTTAGGTCATTATTGCGCCGGTCAGTTTACCTATTCACACTCTTCCTGGACACGCTTATACGTAAGCAGTTAGCCAGTGCAGTAGATATGCTTTCGCCAGAAACTGACAACTGCCCGCTTGAATCAGCGGAAGGGAGAGAATGACCGTAGAAAAGATTTCATGATCAATCTGCACGAAATAATGTTGCCAACCCCGGCAGGTATCGAATCCGCATCCTCCTGATCACCAGTCAGACGCGCACCCGACTGAGCTACCGAGGCCGGCCGGAACATTTAGGTAGTTTTTGGGTCGATTCGACCCAAAGGTACTTACTACATAAGCTTCTCGCCTGCTTTTGTCAACGTGATTATTGCTGACCGTGTACACAATCCAGGTACCGGTTATTAATAACATGACTAGTCTTCTCCCTGTGACGACAAGTGTTGTGTTGTGTTTTTAATTTTTTTTTCGTTTGATTTGAGGTTTAACGTCCCCGTCAACACGATATAGGTCAGTTTGGAGACGTCGCTTCCAATTTTGTGGGACTTTTACCCGACATTGAGATGAAATGACTTCTCAAGCCCTGTCGCCCAATGAAACCAATAGGGTTTGTAAGATTTAAATCAGAAAGGGATACTTTAGAGTATAATGTAGAAGAGATTCTGGCCAGGGAGGAGGTGAAATTGGTAACAGACATTAACTTGAAAGTGTTGACAGGCATGATTGAAGACATTTGTAAGCAAGGAAGGAAGGAACTGACAGATGCACTGATGGAATACATCAGGAGCACTAAAAGATTTTGAAGGTCATTGTAATATGAGCATCATGTGTTTTTCACATAGGGAAATGCACAAGTGACTAACTTAAGTACCATGAGTTTATAGGCAGCGAAAAAATGCCTTATAGATATACAACAACAACATTGTAAGTATGGATGGTCCGACTCGGATCGCTTTGCCTGGGCAGACTTAGATCCTCTAAGCGGTTTACCAGTACTCGTGTGCGATCAGTTTCAGCCGAGTCTGCGTGGAAGCATCATGCAGCCCATCTATTTCTTCAAGCCCCGAAGGGCGGGGCCGCAGAGTGTTGTGTAAAAAGTAAATTTGGACTGGGCTCTTGTTCTGGGTAAACAGTGTGCCCAGATCAGACGCCACAGTAAGGGGCGTCTGATCAGGGTATACACCGTTTGCTTTAAGGGTTAAACGAATCAGTATAAGTCTCAGTTCAGCCTATACTCAGTGACAGTCGACCTACCTGTACTATCGGTTGTGAGTGTTTGAGTTTTACGTCCCATTAACAGCTAAGGTCATACGGAGACGGGACCTCGGTTTAAAGACTCATCCGAAAGTCTCAGCGGCTGGAGAAGCCTGGGATCGATCCTGCGAGTAGCGTAACCACTACATCACGGAGGCGTCTAACCATCACGTGAACAAGTCCGTGAAATGAAGACCCCCCCTAACCCCACTTTATATAGAGAAAACTGGGGTTTACTGGGGTATTCATCATTTTTCTTATTTCTGCTCCAAGACATAGGTTGTGGGTACTCGTTAGGACCGCCTCAATTAGGCGGTTCTAACGAGCACCCACATCGTATGTTTTCAGCATTTATAAGAAAAATATGAAGGATTTTCATCAGAAAAGAAGCCATTTTGGAGATGTGAAAAATGCACTATGTCGTACGGACGTGTTATCGTAATGTGCTAGCAGTTGTGAGCCGCGGACTCGGAGGAACCTGTTTGACCTTTTCCCGAAAATTAGCATTAATGGTCAATGATTGAAATCGAAAACCCCTTAATTAACAAATTTGTTTTTGTGTACCCTCTTCTGTCCGTTTCTCACGTAGTGGGTATTAACAAATTTAATTATCTACGGTTACTATTATCTCATGTCAATCCGCAAAATAGTAATTACCGTGTGGTGCAGTGTCATTATCGTCTGCTCAAACAGATTTAACTTACCTCACCAAATGAAATGAAAATCAAGTAGCTAATTACCTCTTTTCATGGATAACCCGATATGCTGAACCCAAGAATCATAACAATGAACTAACCTTCGGACACCTGTCAGTTTAAAGTTTTACTTTTGAATTAGTCGGGTGATTAGAATACGTTTCAATATACCTGTGACTAAACTCTCGTTTTAGCATCTTTCAAACTGCGCCACCTGTGACAGCTATAAAACATAAATCAACGGGCAGACGAGACAATTGCGTACCGTTTTATTGGGCTGCCACAGGTGTTCAGAGATATTTGCTCACCCTTTTACAACTACTACAACTACAAAAAGGATGCAGATTTTAACAAAAAGTAGTAAGGATATCACGTAGGTGATCCGTTTCACCCATCCGCCCCTTCACGAAAACACGCCCACACAAATGCACCTCAAACTTTACCACTGAAAGAAAATGAAAACTCCAAGACGAAAAACCATCCCCGCCCAAAATACAGATTGTGGGCACCCGTTGGAGCCGCCTCATCGAGGCGGCCCAATGAGTACCCACAATTCATACCTTAGAGCAGAAATAGGAGGGTTTACCCCTATAAACCCCAGATCTCCTATATAAACGTGTGGTTCAAGGGGGGGGGGTCAAATTATACAAATTATATAGGTGTTTTCGCGACTCCCTGCGAAGAGGAACATCGGTCGACATTGCCAAGATATATTTCAGCATCAGTGATCCTAAGTTGAAGTGACAGTATTTAGGGTAGACATTCTTTTTTTTTGTAGCAACACATATAAACTTAGCTAACTTCTTTTAAAATGCTAACCCAAAGCATTCTGAACTTGAAAATTGATGGCCATCTACAGTAATATTTAGTTAAAAGGTATATACTCAGCTCTCGATACATCGGACATACCAGGAGAAAATGATACTCGTCTTCTACAACGTTAGCATTGTCTAAGTTTCTATCTTTCCTCTTCTAGCTGCAGTCCTATATCTACTTGGTGCAATTTTATGATTTTCAACAACTTTGTTCGTATTTAAATGATTTGTATGTGATTCGATACACATTGAATTTGCTGGTATTATTCACATCAGCGTACTAGTTTTGGAGAAATTGATCATACACTGTCTGAACTACCATATTTAGCTGAAGTCGACTCATATTCTGATTGACCCAGAGATATTGAAATCCTAAGTTATCAAGAAGGCGCTTTAGATGTGAAGCCCAACTGTTGTCATTTACACCATTATTAATATCAATCACGTGTTGAAAATATACCTTATACATGAGCGACTGTAGATTGGACAAAGTTTGGAACAAGTACTTTATTACTCTTGTTTTATGTAAGACACTTAAAAATCCCCGACCAAGCTCGCCGTAAACAGCTAAACTACACGTTTGCCTACGGACAACTAGAATTTGTTTCAAGAATTTCAAGTGGATTTTTTCAGCATCCTGGCTTTTGCAAAAGGACCGAATTTCACACCCGTAATTAAAGACAGGACTGGACTATTTAAAGACAGGATTTTCATGCCGGGGGGTCTGGTTCCCAGATTAAACATGTACAGGTAACCAGCAGTTAAAGTAGGTGTGGCTTGGTCTTGGTGGGCTGGCTACCTATAGGGGCCATAAAACTGATAAGGATTATAGGATATAATTGACTGTAATAATCAGCTGCTGTCCATATATTTATCAAACAAATACTTAAAAAAATGGACATAAATTATGCTTCATAAACAAAGATTTATATATTTATTAACGTTTAAATAGACAAAAAAATCTAGTTTTGTGTAGAAGAAAATAAAATAGCAAACTTGACTGAAATCAGAAAACGATTTTATCTGAATGTCAATTTAGGTTTGGAACAAATATAATGTGTGTTTTCATATTTTTCTCTGTACACAATAACCTCTCTGTAACATGATTCACTGTAAAAAGATTTTGGGATATAACACAGTTCTAACACATATCCCAACAAATCGTTAGAACCGCCTCATTGAACATTTTTATGTGTAAAATGCTTATCCTAGTACTCATTAGAAATAGACCTAGTACCAACACTATATCGGCCCCCGCCCATCGGGGCTTGAAGAAATATATGGACTGCATGATACTTCCTCGCAGAGCTGAAACCGACCGGCACACAAGTACTAGTAAACAGCTTAGAGGATCTAAGCCTGCTCAGGCAAAGCGGTGCGAGTCGGCCCGTCCATGCTTATAAACCCTATTGGTTTCATTGGGCGACAGGGCTTGAGATGTCATTTCATCTAAGTGTTGGGTAAAATTCCCACAAAGTCCCGCAACGTCTCCAAAATGACCTTTACAGTGTTGACAGGGACGTTAAACATCAAATCAAACAAACAAACCAACATTCTATAGTATATTGTGGGTGCTCATTTGAATTGCCTGAATGAGGCCACACAAATGTATACCCTCACTTGATAGTATATTGTGGGTGCTCATTAGAACTGCCTGATTAAGACCATTCTAACGAGCACCCAAAATCCATATTTTATGTTAAAAAATCTAAACTGAGATTAGAATGAGATAAGTCTGGACATCTGTTTTATTCATTTAGCCATTCCATCATTTGTTTAGCTGTGTCAGTTTTATTTAATTTATTTTACTAAGACCGCCTGTGTATAATTTATTTTACTTTTTATTTCTCTTCTTCTATAAGAAGAAAAACAAGAAGAAGAATGGAAAAATCTTTCCATTATATCAAATTTAAAAACAATTCTTTCATTCAAACATTATTTATTTATTTATTTATTTATCAGAAGAAGCTGTTTTCTATAGTGTCAACTAATAATTTTTCAACAAATTTGAACATGTTGAAGCTTCATTTTTTTTATAATTTATTTATTTATTTATTTTTTTGTATATTAGAACTAAATATGCTATAAAGTTAACCTTTATGAAATATGTTTGTATTTTGTTTCTTTGTAATTTAAAAATAAAAAAAAATAAATACACTAATCATGACTAAATTATTTTGTTTGTCTATTGAAACCAATTATGGAGTGTGCCTGCTGTTACATAATTGAGATTACAAGGTTAGCTTCAAACAGAGCAGAGCTGTCAATCACTTATTATTAAAATGTCAATCATTGTGATGTCACAATAGGTCTTCATTTACAGCCAATCAGATAAATAGAATTTGATGTTAACCCTTCAGAGGTCAGACAAAGAATGACTCAGGTTTTCCTGTGCTCCCTTAAATAGTCCAGTCCTCCTAGGTAAAATTAATGAGTCAAATATGTAATTTCAATTTTTCATTGACACATAACTCATTCTTGTCCAAACTATGACCAAGTGAATAAAGAGCTTTCGATGCGTGTTCTGAAAGATGTATTTGAGCATGAGAAAAATTACCATTGCTTTTTGTATTTACGCCTAGGTAGATAAAGTTTTGTACAATATCTAGCTTTAACTTGCCATAATAATATTCAACATTCTCTGGCCTATTAGACCTCTTAAATATAAGAACTTTTGTTTTGTCTGTGTTTACAGTTAAATTTCATTTCTCGCAATAACTAGACAATTTATTGAGCAAAATTTGTAAGTCTGTAAGCGTTTCAGCCAGTCTTAAAAGAGTATCATCAGCGAACGATGGATTGTCGTCCGCTTTACTAAGTTCGCTTCATTAAGCTTATCAAGTTTTATGTTGATCTGGATTCTGTGATCGGGCAGACAAACTCATCCTCCTCGGAGACTTCAATGCCAGAGTGGGCACAGAACACCATACCTGAGAATTAGTGATTGGGGAGTACATTACGAAAACACACCTATACAAATACATTGCCACCTTTATCGCCGAAAAAATGAAAATTTTATGATGAAAAATTGTGATATTTTTCTTATTTCTGCTCAAAATATGGATTGTGGGCACTAGTAAGAACCGCCTCATCGAGGCGGTTCTAATGAGTAACCACAATCTATATTTTAGAGCAGAAATAAGAAAAATAAGGTTTACCCCCGGAAACCCCAGTTTTACTATATAAAAGTGGGGTTTAAGGGGGTCAAAATTATATAGGCGTGATTTCCTGATGAGGAAAGTGTAATAGCATAAAAGCGTAATAGCGATGGCCTCCTCCTTTTGAGGAAGTATGCAGAGCTGATCACTAACACAGTCTTCCGTCGCAACAGGACACTGTGGATGCATCATCGCTCCAAACACTGGCATCTCATTTTTTATGTCATAGTTCGAAGGAAGAAAAGAGGGGATGTCCTAGTGACAAAGACTATGTGTGGTGCATACTGCTGGATATATCACAGGCTTGTCAGCAAACTCAACTTGCGCATTCAGCCTGCACGGCGACCACAGGGCAAGAACGTGCCGAAAAGACTGCAACTAGACATTCATCTATGACATCATCTGCCGCAGAATAAATGCAATGGAACTCTGCTCAGACGATCTAGAAGAGAACTGGACAGTCTTCAGAGACGGCGTTCACTATTCAGTAATGGATTCCTAGAGGATCAGTATTTCGTAAACTCCCAAGACTGGTATGACGAGAATGATGGAAGAATCAAGGGTCTCCTTGAAGAGATATACAAAACAAAACAAAACAAAACAAAAAAAAAAAAAAAAAAAAAAACAACAAGGCATACCTCAGAGATACCAGTTCAGCATCTAATAAGGTCCCCTATTTGGATATATGTAAGAAAGTCCGGAATATATTCAAGAGATATGCAAGACTCCTGGCTGAGCAGTAAGGCTGATGAAATCCAGTTCTTTGCTGATACAAAGGATATGAAGAAGTTCTTTGATGCACTAAAGTCGGTTTATTGACCCAGAGCTCAGGAACCAGTGCAGATGGGACTAATCTTCTGACTGACAAAGAGGATATTTTATAAAAAAAATCGCTCAGCACTTTGATAGTGTACTTAATCGTCCATCATGTAGCAATGATGTCGCTATTAAAAGACTACCTCAGGTGACATGCAATCTGCTGCTTGATGAGTTCCCAACCGTTCCAGAAACAATGAAAGCAATAAAGCATTTGCCACCACGCAAGGCTCCAGGATCAGATGCAATACCTCCCGAGATCTACAAAGCAGGAGGCACCCCAGTTGCGAACGGAAAGGGGATCCTCAGGTCTGCGACAATCATCGTGACATCTCTTTATTGACGATTGCTTGGAAGGTCCTTGTAAGAGTCGTGCATAACCGCTGAATGAATATCGTGCACAGGCAGTTCCTCTTCAAGAAAGCCATTCTGGATTCAGAAAGGACAGAGGAACAATTGGCATGATCCTCACAACAAGGCAGCTTCAAGAGAAATGCCCGAAACAGAACAAGGACCTCTACATGTCCTTTATTGACCAAACCAATGCATTAGACACAGTTGGTCGCGAGGGTCTTTGGAAAATTATGGTGAAATTTGGCTGCCCAACCAAGTTCATAGCAATGGTGAGGCAGTTCCACGATGGTATGCTTGCTCGGGGGTCCAAAATGATGGCGAGTTTTCTGATCCATACCCTGTGACGATGATGATGATGATTTCGTGTTTAACGGCGCGTCAACCCTCTTTGTGGGTCATATTCGTTAAATGGTTAATGATCAATAGGTAAGTAGAATTATGAGGATATTAAAAGTAAAAAAAAAGTTAGAATGATAATGTATAAAAATCTGAAAAAAAAACAAACAAAAACAACAAACCATTAAATCTTATGAAAAAGTCCAATTTCTTTAAAAAATAAGATTATATGATCACTAGGTACATCTTAAAACAATTGTTGCAAATTGTCAGCATTGAAGTATAAGATTACGGGACTGTGATAAGTCCACACAGTCAATTAAGATATGTTGAACTGTAAAAGGCTGATCACAGCCTCCATTCCCTGTGACAAATGAAGTCATGCAAGGATGCATACTAGCCCCAACACTGTTCAACATTATGTCCAAGCTCACAGATGCTTTCCAGGATGGTGACAATGGTATACCTATCAGGTATAGCTTGGATGGGAAGCTTTTCAAACTTAGAGGGTTGCAAGCCAAATCCAAGTTGCAGACAAAGCTACTGGATAAGTCCCTCTTTGCTGATGACTTAACAAAGGGTGCTACAACAGAAGAGAAGATGCAAAATGGTTTAGATTAAGTATCTGGTTTCTGTGATAGCTATGACCTCACAATCAGCGTCCAAATAACTAAGATAGTCTATATAAGCCAACATCTGGCAAGCCTTACAAAGAGCCCACCATCACAGTGAACGGTTAAAGACTGCAAGTGGTAGACAAGCTCACCTAACTTGGGAGCACACTGTCAAGAGCCGTGCACATTGATGATGAAGTCAATGCCAGGATTGCCAAAGCTCGTGAAGCATTTGACCGACTACGGGATAGTGTTTGGGACCGAAGTGGAATCAGACTTGACACCAAACTGAAAGTCTACAGAGCTGTTGTGCTGCCAATACTATTATATGCATGCGAAACATCGACAGTGTACCAACGGCACACCAAACGACTGAATCACTTCCATACAAGCTGTCTTAGAAAACCCTTAAAGATTAAGTGTCCTGAATAGGGCATGGATGCAGAGGGAACATACGTTTCTGAAACTGGCACAGTTAAGTTGGACAGGCCATGTTACCAGGATGCGTGAGGAACGTTTGACAAAGAAAATCCTCTATGGAGAATTAGAAATAGACAAACGCTCCCATGGTGGTTAGAAGAAGCGATACAAAGACATACTCAAAGCTTCCCTCAATGACTTCAACATACCAACAGAGCTGTGGAAACAAGTTGCAGTGGCGAGGCCTCAACAGAAGGTTGCCAGTGAATATGAGGCAAAAAGAATTAGCAATGCTGAACAGAAACATGCATAGCGCACAGCCAGAGCTAAGGCATCACCAACAGAGCTGTCTTCCTCTAAACCTCTGTTGCTCTACCTGCATCAGATAGTCCATCTTAGAACACACAAACAGATGGTGGATATTTGATTTTGTTTTATTTCACCGAATGAACACCGAAATAAGTATTTTCACGAGTGGCGAAGCCACTAATGAAAATACTTCTTTTGGTGTTCATCATCAGTGAGTTTACAAGACTCATATTATACGGTTTACAAGGCTAGAAATTGTTTTTCGCATTTCTGCTTCAAGAACTAGGTTATGGGTACTCGTTAGAACCACCTCAAAGAGTTGGTTATAATGAGCATCCACAATCGATATTTTGAGTAGCTATATTAAGAAACATGTTACAAATTTTCATCAGAAAAATAATCTTTTTGTAAATTTAAAAGACTGCGCTATGTCACATTGATGTGTTATCATATGTTGACAGTTTCTTTAGTGAGGTTCGCATATTTTGTGTTTTAGAGAAGAAGAAAAAATACATATCACAGCAGGCATATGCTAGGGTTTTTGGGCAGTATAACCCTTGTCCTGCTGAGCCAGGACATGCCTTATCTTTCAAACAATGTAGATCCTGATCAGATGGCTTCTTCAGAAGCCATCTGATCAGGATCTACACTGTTTGTCATTCATATTGCGAATTATTTGCAATCATTTGCATCAAGTAATCTGATTGGCTGATAATCAGTAGTGGGTGTGGCATATTTGAATATTCAGCAGGACAAGGGTTAACAGTTAATACGCTGATAAATATACCACTAATTAAGTATTTAGTATAGGAACAGCCAGGTAATTGTTTCTTCAGGCTTAACATAGAAGACGATCTCTTTTCTATTTACGTCATTTAAAGGCGCCAAAATGTTAAAGTCAGGGTTAATTATCATATTTAAAGATATCACGACTATCGATACAATTTTCAACCTTTTGCGAGCTCTCATCAGGTAATTTTAGTCTTGCATAAGATTCAAAATTGTCCATGTTTATATTACTACAGGTAACACCCAGCCGATCGATCTGATTAATTTCAACAGGCAAAATGAGTCATTTACTTTCTTGAGCCATCTATCCATGCTTCTTGTTTTGTTTTTTTTTTTGTTTTTTTTTTTTGGACTGTGAAAACACGCCTATACAAATACATAATATTTTATCGCCGAAAAAACGAAAATTTTAGATATTTTTCTTATGTCTGCTCAAAATATAGATTATGTGTACACGTTCGAACCGCCTCATTGAGACGGTTCTAACGAGTACCCACAATCTATATTTTAGAGCAGAAATAAGAAAAATATCACATTTTTTCTTCTTAAAATAAGGTTTACCCTTTTCTATATAAAAGTGGGGTTCAAGGGTTTCAGAATTATATAGGCGTGTTTTCGTGATGGTTTGCCATTAGTATTAAGATCATACATGAGATAAAGATCCCTCTCCAATCTATGGGATATCCAATTTATTTATTGTAGATCTTATACAATTCCCTGTACTTTAAGCAAACAGTGAAGACTCGGATCAGATACCACGTTTTGTAGCGTCTTAACTGGGCCTACACTGTCTGTCAACAGACATATATGGGTTAACCCATATATGGATAGTGGTCCTTTTCTGGGACATTGGCAAACAGTGCAGACCCAGATCAGACGCCGCAGGGCGCAGAGTCTGATCTCTGTCTACACTGCTTAAAGAACATTCAGTTTTGTAAAATTTGCCACAAACATAAACAAAGCCGACACACCTATAATTGGAAATGGACCGCTCCAAACTTACTAGGTGGAAGATACCATTGTCATATATGGGTGAAGCTGGTACGGCTTTTCGATTTGCCGGTTATGGGGCACACAAGCTGATACGTGATAGAAAACTCATTTAAAGGAACAAAACTAAATAATAATAATAATAATAATAATAATAATAATAATAATAATAATAATAATAAAAATAATAATAATAAAAACATTGATTATGGATGTCAGTTTGAACCGCATCAACGAGCCATCTGATAGTCAATCCTAATCTATGCAACATACGTTATCCTATTGCATGACACAAATGACATTATCTGGATTAGCCCATACGTCCTGTAAATTTGTTGTTTTTGGACATTGATATATGAGCCCCGCCAAGCGAATTTGTGTCTTCGAGCATTCCGTCATGACAAATTTTAAATGCGCATGCCCAGCCATTCAGAGGGGCCAGGGATATGGCTTTCTGTCTGAAGGTTCCTCTTGATTCAGTGCTTGTATGAGCGAGCAGCGAAGGTTCTTGCGAGACTGCGCGGATGCGCAGGCTCGCCTGAACCTTCACTGCTCGCACAGGCGATAAGTACCAAAATCGCTTGGCGGGGCAATATTATTGTATAGGCAAAGATTAACCACGTCAGGACGCGGCGTCTACATGGTTTTCTGAAACTACATAAAGTTTTTTAAAACACTGTCTTTGAAATAATCAAGACATCTCTTAACTTTGTGATAGGCCTGCTCCTCCAATGTGTCGTGTCTGGGCTAAGATTTGGTCTGGACTATATTAGATATCGGAAATTTGAAAAAGAGACAGACTGGGACCTATATAATTTTATTTTTATTTTAACTGCGCAATAATTAAGACTTGTCGCGCGACACTTATGATAAACGCCTCACCATGGGGAAAAGGATTATTACACTTTCTGCCGAATAAAATATTTTTTTTGTATCAAAATGATATTTTACCATGCTAGAAAGTATGATCTCAAATCCCATCGGAGCTTGGAGAAATAAATTAGGTTGCATAGTGCTTCCGCGCAGAATTGAAACTACTGGTAAACCGCTTACAAGGACCGGAGCGGTTTCTCTTAGGGTGGTAGGGCTTGAGAGTCATTTCATCTCAGTGTCGGATATAGTTCCACAAAATCGGAAGGAATGTCTCCAAAATGATCTACGTGTTGACGGGGACAGTAAAACCTCAACTCAATCAAACTCGAACCGAGCAAAAATAAAAAGAAACTTGTATATCCTTGAAAAGTGCAGTTTCGGATCATTGAGACAATTTTAGTATTTGTCTCGTGAGCATTAACCCTTGTCCTGCTGAGCCCGGATATGCCTTATCTTTGAAACAATGTAAATCCAGATCAGATGGCTTCTGAAGAAGTCATCTGATCTGGATCTTCATTGTTTGCCATCCAGTTTATGAATTTGTTGCAATAATTTGAATCAAGTAATCTGATTGGCTGATAATCAGTAGTGGGCGTGACATATTTAAATATTCAGCAGGACAAGGGTTAAAGGTTGTGAGCAGTCCAGTAACACTTATGAAGTTTCACAAACACCGAGACCATTAATGTGTCAATTGTTTATCGATCGACCCAACAGTCGACCCAAAACTACTTACTACAGAAGCTTACCGCCGTTGCTGGTGTCCACGTGACTATCGCTGCAAATTCCAAGTAAGGTTATTTCTAGCAGCGCTATTCTTCTCCCTGTGACGTCGAGCGTTGTGTAAAAAGTAAAATCTTAACTGGTGTCCAGAACTGGGTTATTGAAAAACAGCGTATATCCAGTTCAGACGCCGCATATGATGCGGCGTCTGATCAGGATCTACACTGTTTGCTTGAAATACTGGGATTTATCAGTTTAATGAAACTGTTTTAAGTCCCAGTTAAAAACTGCTTTACCAGCCTACACTCGGAAATAATCGACCTGCCAATGCTGTCAATGCTTTGACGTTTGATAATCTGCAATGTGAAGGCAAAATAGAAAGAAAATGCCATATTGAAAACAGCCATTACAAACCACCGCAAGAAGAGAAATACAGGGGACCCTCGCTATAACGACAGTTTTTGTTCCGTATGATTTGCCGCTGCGGCGAATTTGCCTCTATAAGGATTCAAAAGAATGAGTAGCATAGTGGCTAAAAAATGACTTTTTCACTTAATTACATGCACTCTAAGAAACAAATGATGTGGACATTAGTTAGAATTGCCTCGCCGAGGTGACCACAACATTTGTTCTATGGTGTATTAAATAATTACAGTAGGCTTAAATATCGCCATTAACCCATTTAGTACCAGAAACCCCAAAACGGGTACCCTGGCAAACAGTGTAGGCCCAGATCAGACACCGCTAAACGCGGTGTCTGATCAGGGCCTACACTGTTTGCAAAAGGTTCAGCCATTTTCCTAATCAATTTTGAAGAAAACACAACCTGACACCCCTAAATTTTTAAATGGACTCATGCTATATATAAGGAGGAAGATTCCATTTTGGTACAAAAGGGGTTAATCGTCTCATCTTGAGCTAATGAAAGGATTCGTTACAGTGAAACTGTCGTTATAAAAAGTTTTGTCGGTATATCGAATGTCGGTATAAAGAGGGTTAACTGTTGGTCTTCTTTTGCCCCTTTCTTGCTGTCGAGTCCTCACCGTTGTTTTCATCTCTGTGGTTGTTTGATTTTTTGTGTTCACGGAGATGTTGCACTGATGAAGTTAGAAGGCCTGCATGCGGACTGAACAAAGTATTTGTCTAAATCGCGACGGAAATAAGGGCGAGGATTGTGGCCACGTAAAATCGATTCAAGCACCCCACCCCACCCCCCAGTGGAATTCATTTCACTGACCGTTCAAGGGCGATTCTTCTGTGTTTTAGTCTGCCTTCGAGTGTTTGTATCGCTTATATTATTTTGTTTTGGATAGCCAATTGGCCATTTTGTGGGATTGATGTTTCTACTGGGGTCTAGTTGTTTCATGTTTGCGCTTCTTTCCCTTTTGTGTCTCTGGTGGAAGCTGTGGGTTAATTGTATCGATTCCTCATATTTGCTTTCTATTTTCCTATTTTACTATAGTTGCACACAAAACAAGCCATGGGCCAACATACAAGGTCAATGAACATATAAACAGAAATTCGAAAGGAAGAATCGCCTATTTTATGGTAAATAGCAAAGCGTACATCCTATCATCCCAATGGAAATGGCAGCTTAGAGATGGTCAACACACTATGGATAGTTTCCAAATTTTAGGTTTGTCTGAGCGTGTGCTGACAGTGTTTTGATTGGTATACAGAGTGGGGATCTCGGAGTTTTTCGTATGCTATCACTGCTTGTTGTTGTTGTTGTTTTCCAGTTTCCCCGTGTCGCGGGTCGTCAGCTGGTGGGTCCCAGGGAACGAATCCATGCTGGCACTACACCGTAGCCGCTCGGCGGTACCCCCACTCTCCGTTGTCGGTGAGTGGGGATACCATAGCTCGGCTCCAGCCACGTCTATCCGTGTCTATCGTATGTCCGCCGCAGTCAGTCGATATCGTCATCTGCTCGATGTTATGATTTTTTGCTTGTCAACATGTCGGACCGAGTCAGATCAGGAACAGGTGCAGTTTGACGCCTCACGTCCCAGGTGTCCTCGGTGCAACGGGAATTTCCTTGCCTTGTAGCCACTCACTGCCAGCTATCGCTGGTTTAAGAACACATGGGTTGCTAACCTCGCAACACAGCAAATAAAATAAATAACATTCTGTCCATCGGTACTTATATCGACTATATAAGCTGTTAAATGTATCATATCAATATTTAATCCTGCCACTAAAGCCATTTCAGGTCAAATTCCGGGTTGTGCATTCAGGTGAAAAATTCGTATCCCGGTAAATCACTAATTACCGGAATCCAATTAGACCGGTTATTATACAGCTTTCTGTCACCTAAGCATTGCCCTAGATTTTATATTGACAAAGATATTTACTTGGACACATTACGAAAACAAGCCTATTTGTTTGTTTGATTTCAGGTTTAACGTCCCCGTCAACACTGTAAAGGTCACTTTGGAGACGTTGCTTCCAATTTTGTGGGACTTTTACCCGACATTGAGATGAAACGATATCTCAAGCCCTGTCGCCAAATGAAACCAATAGGAGTATTAGCATTGACGGTCCGCCTTGCACCGCGGTTCCTTGACCAGGCTTATAGATCCTCTAAGCGGTTTACCAGAACTAGTGTGTGGGCCGGATTCAGCTCTGCGTGGAAGCATCATGCAGCCCATATATTTCTTCAAGCCCCTATGGGCGGTGGCCGAGGAAAACAAGCCTATTTAAATATATTGAAAATTTTACCACAAAAATGACATTACGATAACGCTCCCGTGCGACATAGTTCATTTTTTCACATCTCCAAAATAGCTACTTTTCTTGATGAAAATCCGTGATATTTTTCTTATTTATACTGCAAACATAGGTTGTGGGTGCTCGTTAGAACCGCCTCGTTGAGGCGGTTCTAACGAGTACCCACATCCTATGTCTTGGAGAAGAAATAAGGAAAATAATGTATACCCCCGTAAACCCCAGTTTTCCCTATATTAAGTGGGTTTAACGGGGTGTTCATTTCACGGACTTGTTCACGTGATGAAATTTTCAGATAAAATTTTCTGATATTTTTCGTATTTCTAATCAAAACATAAAATTATTCTAAAATACATATCTAAGCATGTAAATAATGATTTCTAGAAGCTCTGAGGATGTTTTGATGACAATTATCTGTCATATTTACACAGGCAACAAGGCGGGTCGGTCTTGATTATCTTATAATAAAATTGCACAAAACTAAAGACCAAAAGCAGAAAATGCTTTTATAAACATTAAAATTGATTTAACTATACTTTTATTGTGTTATTCGATAGAACTTCTGTGATAGTCAACTAAAATAAGCCCTTATAGGAACCCCTATTTGCAACCCAATTTGCGCTTTGTACCAACCATAAGGGGTGGTAATCCATTTCAGATCTCATAGGGGAAGTCATTCGCGCATGCGCAATTAAATGTAAACAAAGTCACATGTCAAAACATTGGATCCGTCTATCATTACGAAAACACGCCCATACAAATACATTATAAATTTTACCGCCGGAAAAAGATTTTAAGATGAAAAAAAAAGAAGATATTTTTCTTATTACTGCTCAAAATATAGATTGTTGGTACTCGTTAGAACCGCCTCATCGATGAGGCGGTTCTAACGAGTACCTACAATCTATATTTTAGAGCAGAAATAAGAAAGATAAGGTTTACCCCTGTAAACCTCAGTTTTACTGTATAAAAAGTGGGGTCCAAGGGGTTCAGAATTATATAGGATTGTTTTTGTGATGAAAGCTGTTGTTCATGGGTGCTCGCTCTTTACACGGCGGACCCGTTAACGTAATGACGAAGAGGGCACTACCAGTTCATGCACCCTTTTATCTAATTATAGTCTTTGTAATACGCAATTTGAAGTCCATAGTTTGTTTAGACTCAACTCATTATGACACTGCAGAAACTGTAAGTCAAAATCATATGTAGACATCTGCTTTTTAAGGACAATCAATTGAAACTTAATACTTAAAAGGCTACAAAGGTTAATACAGAAATATCGATAGTCTGAAAGACAGATAACATCTGGGCTGTTGTGTGATTGCGAAACTTTAACAAATCTGTGCCATGAACGCCCTTATGAACCCAACTTTATATAGGGAAAAGTGGGATTGAAGAGGACAAACATTTTCCCCTATTTACCGCAACCCTTTCACTCTTCATGTTTTTGAACAGGATTACTGCATCATTGAATATGAACACATCCATTATTAATGATCCGTCTCATCCCCATCTACACTGTTCATATAGGCATCTGTTGTTGAAAGGTTTAACGGCATAGATCCGCCTCAGTGAGGCCACCAACATCTCTGCTTCTATTCAACGACCATCCATCTATTCGTATAGCGCACAACAATCAAAACACTGAGAGTACTGGTGGGTCGATTATCTGTAAGTGCAGACTAGGCATTATGATAACACATCCGTGCGACATAGCCTGTGGACTTTTTCACATCTCCGAAATGGCTACTTTTCTGATGAAAATCCGTGATATATTTCTTATATATACTGCAAACATAGGTTGTGGGTGCTCGTTAGAACTGCCTCAATCGTTAGAACCGCCTCATTGAGGCGGTTCTAACGAGTACACACATTCTTTGTCTTGGAGCAGAAATAAGGAAAATAATGTATTCCTCCGTAAAATCAGTTTTCTCTATATAGAGTCGGGTTTGTGGGGGTGGGGGTGAGGGGTGGGTGTGTGTGTGTGGGGGGGGGGGGGGGCGGTGTTCATTTCACGGACTCGTTCACGTGATGGTAAATAGCCCTAGACTGAGACTTAAACTGTTTAGTTTAAGCTTTGAATTCCAGTTTTTTAAGCAAAAAGTATGAACCATCTTCAGACGCTGCGTTTTGTGGCGTCTGAACCTTAAATTCCTGCACTGTTAGCAAACAATGCATACAATGATCCAACGCTGCGGCGTCTACTCTTGGTCTTTACTGTTTGCCAAGCCCAACCCATGCCTAGCAATAAACGCTGCTATTTTCTATAAATAAAATACCTTGATTTCCTACACACTCTTACAAAATACAGACTTTTTGTGAATTTTCTCTATTTTGTTATCTGACTTTAATCTCTAAACTAAACCATCTTTCTCCTTTTGACTGTCAGAATGGGTATTTTATTACCAGAGCTGGCAAAAATCTGGAAACACTCAAAAGAAGTTGCTAAAGCTAAGGACAATACAGATGGCTTTTAACTATACAGAGGAAAATAAACGAAACAGGTTTGAGTGGGTGAGTGAGTGAGTGAGTGTGTGAGCACGCGAGCAAGCAAGTGAGTAGGTTAGTAAGCAAGTGATCTTGCAGGCACACAACACTGACTCAACTTTGATTCAACGTTGAAACAACGTTTTAAACGACGTTGATTCAATAGCAGGTAGGTCAGTAAATAAGGTAAAGTAAGAATGTTTATAAGTAACTAAGAGGTTTTAGTAATGAGGAAAAATCACAAATAAATAAAAGAAAAAAATAAATAAATAAATAAATAAATAAATAAATAAATATTTTTTCCCCATTTTGTACAGAATGGGATGTCCAATCCCGCATTCAGAAGGGTGCATTTAAGAGTTAAGGGGTACCAGGCTGATTAGAATTTAATCATTGTTAAAATTTGGTTGAACTTTTAAGCAAACAGTGAAGGCCCTGCTCAGACATCTTGTTCTGCAGTATCTGATATGGGTCTGCACTGTTTGCAACGAGTGATAAGTTGTTTCCTTATTCCTTTTTCCTTATTCCTTTGTCCTTATTCCAGATTTATTTTTTCAACCTGAATTTTTATAAAGGGTCATATCAGGAAAGGTCTATTTTTGGGACCATCAAAATATGTCGACTTTACGCTTCGGCTCCGACTTTACGTAAATATGCCCACAAAAAGACTTGGTAAGATTTCAACTAGCATAGAATCGACTATTCAGTTATCATACACAATATCAATCCAAAACTCGCCCGCCTATCGTGGCTTGGAGAAATATATTGAGCTGAATGGTGCTTCCACGTAGAGCCGAAACTGACGACACATGAGTAAGCCGCTGTGGGTTCAAGCCTGGCTGGGGTCACGTGTGAGACGCTAAGTTCTGCGTGGTTTTTCTCCGGGCACTCCGGTTTTTGCCAACCTCTGATTATCGCTTGGCTCAACTGAATAAGTGAAATAATCTTAGAAGGGCCGTAAAACCACAACCATTACGATAACACAGCTGTGACATATAGTGCATTTTTTTTCACATGACCAAAATGGCTACTTTTCTGATGAAAGTCCATGATATTTTTCTTATTTATACTCCAAGCTTAGGTTGCGGGTGCTCGTTAGAACCGCCTCATTGAGGCAGTTCTAACGAGTACCCACAAACTATGTCTTGGGGCAGAAATAAGGAAAATTATGTATACACCCGTAAACCCCAGTTTTCTCTATATAAAGTGGGGTTGGGGGGGGGGGGGTGGGCGTTCATTTCACAGACTTGTTCTACTGATGAAAACAAAAAAGTTTTGAGCAGGCTGGTCAATGGAAACTAAATAATGTTCAACTCTGCTACAATCTGGAAAACTAATTATACACTGCTTTTTCTAGAATTTTATCTCCTTCCTACAACCAGTGTACCTTTTTCTAGAATTTAATCAGATAGTCTGACATATTATCTGATTTATAGTCTTTTGCTAGGATCTGTTTGTTTTAATTGTTGGAGCTAGAAAGATCAAAGCCACTCAAATTGAGGAAACTTTGGTCACATTTTTGCTGGAGTGTACAAGTAAATGGTAGTCAGGTGGACTTAAGCAGTGAAGAAAATTTATGTTCTATAACTATGGGTCGATTGATAAACAATCGACCAAAAACTGATCGGACTGTGCAGATTCGTCTTTGTTATGCCCTCATGCCTGAAGATACAGCTTCGCTTGTCACAGCTCGACTGTTTTTTTACTGGGGATTTCCCCGTGAATTACAGGTTCCATTGGCCGCGACTACCGCAAAATGGCTGTTCCGACACGTGCGCTCAGAGAGAAGGCCAATACGCATGCGTATACACTCAGCGATTACATACCCTGCGGAAACTTTGGGTCAAGGGACACCCATACAGCGCACAACCAAGACTCTGATCAGACTGCGCGGATGCGCTTGCTGAGACATCTTTTGGTGCACATACGCGGGTGGGCCTCTTTTCGCTTGGCGCGGCAGATTTTCTATCCACCCCTCACACATACCCCCGCATATTGGGGCTTGGAGAATTAGATTGAGCTGCGCGGTGCTTCCGCGCAGAACTGAAACCGACCGAAAATATGAGTCCTGGTAAACCGCTTAGAAGGTCTAAGCCTGTCGAGGCAAAGTGGTCCATGCACGTAAACCATTTGGTTTCTTTGAGCGGTAGGGCTAGAGATGTCATTTCATTCCAATGCCGGGTAAAGTCCGACAATAGCGGAAGCAACGTCTCCAAATCGTTTGGACCTGAATAGTGTTGTCGGGGACGGACAATATAAGATTCACAAAGTAATCCCCTTTGATAGAACACGATCGTCTTGCCGTATAGGGTCTAGCGCACAGCGAAGACTCAGGTCAGAATGCGCAGTCTGGCCTGAGTCTTCGTTGTACGCACGTGTCTAAAGTTACATCTTTGCTTGTGGTGGCTCTAGTAGTATTTTTTGTTTCCATATTCGGATTTTGGACGAGTTTCAAGTCTGTGGTTTTCACAAAGACCCATGGATCAAAAATTGTACTACCGAGTCAAGACGAGAGAAAAAAAGACCTACACTAAAACAGGTAATTTAACAATAATACAAAGCGTCTTCCAGTCTAGATTCACACGTGCACCTATTGTAGGTCTTATAAAAAGTTTAAGCCGTTTTAATAATGTTTATGTTCAATAGTGATAAAGAGTTTAAGGGGAATGGGAACACCTTCAGGGGAGGCAACTCCTGCAAAAGTATTTTTTGTTTCCCATGTCAATAGGGGTCTACTCTTAAAGGAAAGAATTTGCTCCTAAAGAGCAAATTCTTTCCTTTAAGAGTAAACCCCTTTTTCAGCGAGACAGGGATTACAGAAAAGCGCACAGGAAGTCCCAAAAGTTGTCTCCCTTTGAAAAATGGCGGAAAAATCTGCCAGTGTTCCCATTCTCTTTAAGACGTGCGCTGGTGATTCACCGAGCGTCGAAATAGATATAACGAACTGGAACTGTTTATTTTTTTCACACATGGGCGACAAAATAACCGTATTTTTACAATCTATTAAAATGGTGCGGGAAATAACACTCCCGGCTATTTTCAATGTTGCTTCCTAGGACAATGACCAGATGCAATTATTAAATGTACATTTGTAGAAAGTAAATTTGATAAAAGCAATTGATTTTCCTTCCAAGTGAATCAACAAATCGTCCAGTAATATACTTGTGTAAAGGGGGAGTTCCAAATCTGCCCACCCACGGATTTTCTTGAAACTTCAATTGTTGTTTACTTGAGGACTATCAACTATATATACAACTTTGTTTCATTTGATAAATTACTATTTGTCTCAGGAGAGCTCCCTTTGGTAGTCCCCTATAGAGGTCATACACACCTGTGAACTTTTCAGTCGTTAATCAATAGGTATGATTATTTTCAAATTTTGTTGCTTTGATTGGCAACAGAACTCTATCAGGATTAATCTAATATAAAAAATGTAAATGTGTCTATGTCTTTTAAATTTTCTGATAAATTTATTTACAAAATTTCTTCTACTTTTCATGAAAATTTATAAAAAATAAGATTTTCATCATAAGTATTAGATGTGTTACTGATCTTGTCACCCCAAGATATTGCATATAAAATAGGCCACATATATCCTCTATATAGCAAATAAATTTCAAAAAAGTCAGAAACCGGTAACATTGTTTTTGATTGCTGGATATGGGTTCAGGTCTATTTTTGTGCTAAAATCAGTTGTAATATAAGGGGACAAGACTTCCTTAAAGTGTATTTTTATTGTGTTTCTAATGACCATTTAGTGACACCTTATCATACAAAGTTTAGCATAGGCATTTGTATAATAAGAACTCCCGCCCTCCCCCCCCCCCACACACACACACATTAACCCCCCCCCCCCCCCCCCCCAAAAAAATGTCACTGTTTACAGACAGGAGTTTTGGTTTGACTTTTAAAAAGTAAATCAGAACATACATTAGCAAAGTACACAAGTTCAATCCAAACATTTTAAAGAGAAAAAATAAAATTCATTCATGCACTGTTCATGATGAATGTGTTGACAGTATTGCAAAAATGATAATCCCTATGCCTCAAACAATTATATTATGGAACAATAGGAATAAGACAAGGTGTTTTGTTTGGTCTTTCTGTATATTTTTAAACCCTGCAATACAAAGACACTTGATGTCAGTAATACGCAATGACATATTGAATCTGCTAAATAAATCACTTTCATATTCCTTTTTTTTTCATTAATTATTTTTGTTGTTGTCATTTTTACTTCTTTAAAATAAAACAGCAGCCAATAAATTGCAAACTGTGAAGGAACAGACTGATTTTTCGATTTGTTCTAATGACTGATTAGGCCCCCGCCCATTGGGGCTTGAAGAAATAGATGGGCTGCATGATGCTTTCACGTGGAGCTGAAACCGACTGCACACGAGCACTGGTAAACCGCTTAGAGCATCTAAGCCTGTCCAGGCGAAGCGGTGCAAGTCGGTCCGACCATGCTTATAAACCCTATTGGTTTCATTTGGCGACAGGGCTTGAGATGTCGTTTCATCTCAATGCCGGCTAAAAGTCCCACAAAATTGGAAGCAACGTCTCCAAAATGACCTATACAGTGACGGGGACGTTTAACCTAAAATCAACCAACCAACTAATGATTGATCGGTCCATGTGTTGGTAATTTTTCTTACATCACTTGGTCAAAGAGACTCACACTCGGCTCCCCCACCAAAGGTTTTGTGAGATCATGAAAACCATTGTCTGCATTTTTTCTAGGTTCATTATAACATCTGCAAAAGCGTAAGCTACAATGTCTTAGTCTTCAAAATAAATGCAGAGCTAATCACACTGTAACTAGTTGTTTTTTGTTTGTACTAGTTGTAAAATTGGCATTTGGTATACACTTCCCTAAATGAAATAGATGGAAGTTAAGTAGCTGTAACCAATGCCTTTGATAGCTGATATTATATTTAGATGTTAAAATACCATTCGCATTTTTAGTCATCTGTATGCAGTACAGTTCAACCTGTATTCAGCAAGCACCTAAGGGATAACAAAAATTTGCTTGCTTAAGAGAGGTGCTTGCTTAATACAGGTGAAATTTAACACATTTGCCTTTTTTGGGAACTAAATGCCTGCTTGCTTAAGACAGGTTGCTTGCTTAATAGAGGAGGCCACTATGACAGGTTTTACTGTACTTGTCATCTATGTTAAGTTTTCTAGCTCTGTATTCATCAGTTTTTGAAAATGGCGTAAACCAGCTGTTAGCTGTACTATTAACATATTCTGAACCAAAACCTGCAGTTGGCTTTATATTTTTCTATAATACTGATAGCAAATATACCGTTTGCTCTTTTCTTCCTCTGAAATTGTTCGAAAGCTGAACTGAATAGTCTTCTCGATTATACTATTTCATGATACTCAAAAAATAACTGGTTGTTTTCTGGATCATATTTAAGAATATAAATAATATAACTTTCTGGCACCGATTTGCACAGCAGGCAACATTTGTTTGTGCTTTAGTTGTAGGAGCATTGTTAGGGTGACAAAAGAGCCAACTCGCTTGTGTTTCCATTTTGTCTACAGTAATATGTGTATACAGCGGGCCAAAAGATCAGAAAATATTGTCTGTGTTATTATGACATACCTGGCTCAACCATAATAAAACATCATTACTCTTGGCCATTCAAGCAAGCTGTGTCATTCAGGTATGACAATCAGACTTTTCAAACTTTTTAAGTAGACTGCATCAGTTCAGAGAGTCGAGCGAAATTGTCTGGTTTACAGAGCCATCCATTTTACTTGCCATTTCAACAATCTTTGTCATAATAAGCTTCAGCAGGCTTTAGGATTACTTTAAATGCAAAAATGCCTGTTAAGAAATGAAATGTCATTTTAATAAAATCCGATTGAAATGTTAATGAACACTCAAAATTAATTGTGTTTTTGGTGTTCCCCAGGGTACCATAAATAATACAAATGCTGATTAAATGAGCTCATACTATACAATCAAGGTTTAAACATACATATATTCATGTATATATATATATATATATTGGTGAGCAATTTCTCGATTAAAAATGTTATACCATATCTACAATGGTTTGAAAAGACAAATACAAAATCTGACCAGTACTATTCAATGTCCAAATGCAGTATGTTACCGGTCTCACATTTTCAAGAAAGTTTGATAAAATGTTCTACACATATATGGGCAATTTTCATATTAAAATGATGGGGTGACAAGAACTGCAACAATGTGAAATCAAACATCAAACATACTCCAAAAGATTTTATGGTTGTGAAATCTGGGGTCTGCTCCATATGAAATTGATCATGGTCTGTGGAAATTCAACTGAACAATAGCAAATGTGATACAAAAATAATCACAAATGACTACAGCTATGCCTGAGAACAAAATAACTCCAAATTTTAAGAAGCTGTTATGTATATATACACTTGTTTGAGGGTACCCCTATTTTCGGATGTGGAAATAAACAAAACATTGTAGATTTATAATGAAAACAGATATGAGAGTGAAATAGCTAAATAATGAACAGACATTTACCAGGCATTAATTATGCACAATATCATGGAAATCTGTGCGTGGGCAGAACCCTATGGAAATTTACTATAGGCTGGAACTCCCCCTTTACCCAATTCAGTCCAACCAGTTCATTGTTTGCAAATTACGTTACGTTGCGATAAATGCGGAATCATAAATTTGATGTCCACCTCATTGCCTCATTATGTTTGTATAGTGCATGAGTCATTCTTACATGTACATATAGTAGGTGGCAAAGGAACAATTTGTAACATCGATGTCCAAAAACATCGGTGTGTTAGAACTGACTCATAGGGTGTCCACTGCCTGATTTCGATTTTGAATAAGAAAAGCATGTTTGCTCCTACATGTAAAATCCAATGTGAGTACAGGCTATGGGGTGTGTAACGCCACTCCCTTAGTGCCCATACGAACAATAAGCATTGCGAATACAGTAAAATTCCCATATCAAGATCATCGTTTGGGACTGTTCAAAAGTGGTCTTTAAGACCACTTTTGAACAGTCCCAAAGGTGGTCTCTTATTAGGAGACATTGGGTGAAGAAAACACAAAGAAAGAATAACTGAAACATTCTCAATTAGCCTTTAAAAGCAGATTTAGTCGTTATTTTAGGTGGTCTTAATAGCGGAATTTTACCGTATAGAATAGGCGTTGATCATGTAGTTCGGAATACAGTATCAACAATTACAATGGTTGGCATGCTATCTGTAACGCATTACCGGGACTGGATTCGGGCTCACATCGGGATATATTTAAATCTGTGCCTATTTCACGGTCCGGTGATTTTGCCTGTTTTGATGTATGAACATCAAACTTCAGTATTAAAACATGGCCAACTATATCTGACACTTAATCTATTCACTTGTTCCCTGATAGTCACACTACAAGTCAATATTGGATTGTCTCCCTTTGACTGAGGCCTATAATATGTACCTGTTGTGTAATCTCAACTGTGTTATAAGCTGGCTGTGTGTGAAATCAGTTTCGCTTTTATGACCCCGGGGGATACTGAGCGAGAATCGCTCATGTCAATTGATGGACTGGCTGTTTTGGTGTGGCCTGAGTTTATCTCCAAATAAAGTTCTGTTCTGTCGTAACTAAAGTCTTAACGAGCGAGAAAATTACTTTTTTTAAAAGTGAGCCTTTTTGTCTTTAACACAAAATATTATTGGTTCTCAAAAATCCAATTTTTTGTGTGCTGGAATGAAATATTCTACTTTATATATTAGAAAAAAAGAAGAAGGAAAAAAAAACTCAATAAATTATGGTGGGTGTCAGTTGAATTATTTTAATTGACATTGTTCAGAAATGCCACATATTCACAAGTCCATGTAATGAAAACCCCTTTAAATCCTACTTTACATAGAGAAAACCGGGGTTTAAAGGATTTACATGTTCTATTTGCTGATCCAATACCTAGGTTGGGAGAACTCGTTGATGAGGCGGTTCTAACGAGCACCACGACCTATTATTGGAGTATTAGTAAAAGAAAATTGCCACACATTGATTTTGTCATATACATGTATTATTAATTTATATAGAAACGCAACATGTTAAAAGGTCTGTGTTATGAACACTCCGCTTCACAAGCTATTACAATTTCTAATATCTGCACCAAGACATGGTGGATAACCGTTTTTGAGATATGAAGTGCCATTTTGGAGATACGAAAAAAAAAAAAAAAAAACATTATGTCACGCGGATATGCTATCTTAATGGGGCCTGTCTAAAACGCTGAAAAACCTGCTGAATTCACCAGGCTGCGGATCAGCAGAATGTGACTAAAACGCTGATCTGCTGAAATGCTGACTGTTACTTTATTGTGTTGTTTTGGGCCACAATACTGACCGTGCATATTGATAATATATTTATTTATAACATTTAATAATTATTAAATTTGTTTTACGCCACAGACATTAATATTGTTGTAATATCGAGTATCGGGTTGTATGCCAAAAATACAGACAGAGCTTTACTGAAGATTTCGAATTAAAAGTTTTCCAGACATATTACTGGTCGCATATTTTAAAGCAATAATATAGAAGTATATATTTTCTATTGTTGTCTGCAAGGTTTACGTACCGGCCGGTGAAATAACTGTTATATCGAGCTACATCACGAAAGCATGGCGATATAAATTTTACCCCTTAAACCCCACTTTCATATAGTAAAACTTGGGTTTGGAGGGGTATAAATTATTTTTCTTATTGTTCAAAACCATAGATTTTGGGCACTCGACAGAACCGCCTCGCGGTTCTAACGAGCACCACAATCTATGTTTTGAGCAGAAATAAATATGAAAAATACCACAATTTTTCATCAGAAAATTTTCATTGTTTGGTGGTTAAATTTACAATGTATTTGTATAGGCGTGTTTTCGTAATGTATCCGTTAAGACGAGAACCTTGAGTCTGAGTTGTAAGCATAGAAATGCAAAGGAGATGATCTTACTGATTTTAATGCGGATAACTCTGTCTTGACACAATAATGCCCGATTATATATCTGTCTATTTAGTGACTCAGTATACGCCTTATCATGCCATCATTGATAAACAACTTCGCATAATTCAATTCTAGTTTTTAGTTGTTCACAAATAATATTCATCTTTCTTTCTTTCTTTATTTATTTTTTTTAAATATACAAATGAAATAGTGTTATATTCTCATTTATGCTGATAACACAGAGTTTGAGCACTCGTAAGAACGCCTCATCGAGGCGATTCTAATGAGGTCCAACAGTCTTTATTTTAAACAAGCAACAAGCAATAAGAATACTATATTATTCCCTTTCCCCGTGAAGAGGTAATTGTGGCGGCCTATGCCGTAAATGTCTGTTAGCTAGTTTATATGTTTCTCTTCCTTATTTTTTTTTCGTGCAAAACGAGTAAATCTTTCTTTTTTTTCTTAACTGACGATATATCTTTGACGATAACTTCATCATATGCGCTCTTTCTTTCTTTCTTTCTTTCTTTCTGCCCAGGTAGATGACGCTCGTCAATATAATCGTTCATGATGGATTGTTAATTGATCAATACATTGAGTAAGCACACTTCCGACTACCTGTCGATAATCGAATTATCACCAAGTATCGTGACGCGCGCCGTTAAACACAGTAGTCACTAGACCAGTAAGTGGCAACTTGACCTGATTTTTGTTTGTTTGTTTGATTTGAGGTTTAACGTCCCCGTCAACACTGTAAAGATCATTTTGGAGACGTTGCTTCCAATTTTGTGGGACTTTTCCCCGACATTGAGATGAAATGACATCTCAAGTCCTGTCGCCCAATGAAACCAATAGGGTTTATTAGCATGGACGGTCCGCCTCGCACCGCGGTTCCTGGACAGATAATAAGGGAATAAGATATAAATTTTAACAAAGTTTTTTTTAACTTTTTAGAAACTTAGTGACGAATTCACACGGGCTTCTTTCTTTCTTTCTTTCAGCTGTAATCATACAAACATACAAAACAAACAAATGTAATCATAAATCTTATTACTAGCAATGTTTATTTAAATTTGCGTAGTAAGTATAAAGAATGTGCAAACATCTAATCAGGTCATGGAAATAAAAAAATACGTAAATAAATAAATAAACAAATAAATATATAAATAAATAAATAAGATGCAGATCAGACACCGCATTCTTAGATTGATTTACATTCCAAGGAGATGCCCAGGCGAAGATGTGTTGATTTTACAGTCGATTGAAAATGACCCGCTTTGGGATTACACGCGTGTGTAGACGACAAAGCTTTTTCTGAATAAGCTCCAAATTTAATCGCAAAATGCCGTTATTAAATATTATCTTGCAATATTATAATTGCTATTAAAATGTACAATATAGTAAACACATTGCGTCTGATACGGGCGTTTTGTTACAATATTAACAGAAAGTGCAGATTTTAGCCGTTAAACTAGGGTACTGTCGTTGTTTTTCCACAGTTTTGTATGATTCAAGTAAGGATTAAGGGTTATTAATTTGAAAATAAAAATGCCGCCTGCTAATTAAATAAAAATTCCACTTATTTGATATCGTTTTAAAGGAATTTAAACGGACAATTAGATTAAATCGGAACATGTTTGTCAAATTAAAAAATAAAAAAGTTATATTTGTTTAAAAATTGTTTTCCATTAAAGCGCCTGCTATTTCCAACAAGAGATTCTGTACAGGTAAGCCGAGAAGGTCAGATCACAGTAAAAGGCTTAATCCTTTGCGCCAAAGGTATAAATGTCAATAATAGTTGCGGATGGACAGTCCGACCCGATATTTGAACTCAAAATAAATGAAAATCACCATGACCTATATTTCATGGTCCATTGAATTTGCCTTATATCCTGAAAACCTTTTGATATATAAAAACCATACTTTGGTGTCATGAGGCGGTATTTATAGGTTATTGACTTTATATTGTGAACTATTCGGCACGAGTTCATATGGCGAAGAACGCACGAGCTTGCGAGTGCGTCTTCGCCATATGAACGAGTGCCGAATATTTCACAATATAAAGTCAATAACCGTTTTATTATATACCCAAACTTGGACTCTGTGCCAGAATTCAGGATTGCCTGGCATATTTGAACGTAAAATAAGGTTAGACACCTTTAGGTGCTTTGAAATGGAAAGTCATGCACGTCGTTAAGTGTCTTCCTTCACTATGAAAAAACCACGCCCAATAGCGCCAAAGTGAAGACGACGTTAACGTCGGCTGACGTGACGTCATTAAAACATTAACGCTTCCCAACGCAGGACGCCATGTTTACCGAAGTGTTAGTTTTGTTTTTTTTTTTTCAAAATACTCTTCATTTCCTAAAAGAAATTATTGAATATCTGAACAGATTGCAGGTAAGACATATTTGCTAGCATAAAATGCGCTTTATGCATATTGTCACAGCCTATATTCATTTTGTTTTAGGTTATTTCAGTCGATACACACGACAAGATGGCTGCCGATTTTTAGTATCGAAGTGGACAAATTTGAAAGGAGTTCTACTGAACGTGACTGCTTATCTACGGGCAATATGAACTTGACTACGGGCAATATGGAAAATTATTATATACCCAGAAAATGTCCCGTTTACTTTGTACAGAAGTTACCGGTCAATATTTTTCCATATTGCCCGTAGTCAAGTTCATATTGCCCGTAGATAAGCAGTCACGTTCTCAATAGAACTACTTTCAAATCTATGTAATTCAAGATGAAACATCGGCAGCCATCTTGTCGCACGTATCGACAGAAAGAACGCAAAACAAAACAAATATAGGTTCTGACAAAGTGCAGAAGGCGCATTTTATGCTGTCCAATATGACCTACCTGCAATCTGTTTAAATTTTCAATACTTTTTTTCTAAGAAATCAGGAGTATTATGAAAGAAATATAACCGACGCCTCGGAAAAATGGCGTCCTGCTTTGGGAAACGTCAATGTTTTTAATGACGTCACATCCACAAACGTTAACGTCGTCTTCGCTTTGGCGACATTTGGCGTGGCTTTCAATGTGTAGGGAGACACTTAACGACCTTCATTTTTTTTTCCATTTCAAACCACTTAAAGATCATAATCTGATTTTACGTTCAGATTTCTATACCAGGCAATGCTGAATTCTAGTAGACAGTTCAAGTTTTTGGTATATAATAAAAAGGTTATTGACTTTATATTGTGAAATATTCGGCACTCGTTAATATGGCGAAGACGCACTCGCAAGCTCGTGCGTCCTTCGCCATATGAATTCGTGCCGAATTGACTTTATATTGTGAAATATTCGGCACTCGTTCATATGGCGAAGACGCACTCGCAAGCTCGTGCGTCCTTCGCCATATGAACTCGTGCCGAATATTTCACAATATAAAGTCAATAACCTTTAAATATTGACCGGTAACTTTTGTACAAAGTAAACGGGACATTTTCTGGGTATATAATAAGACCCGATATTTTACTTCAAAATAAATGTAGGTCACCATATCCTATATTTCATGGTTCAGTGATTTTTCTTAATATTCTGAAGACAGTTTGATATATGAACACCATATTTCAGGTGAAGTCTGTTTGGTATATGAACACCATACTTTGGTAATATCGGTCATACTGAGTCATAATCCTGAAATATTGTGTTCATATATCAAACAGTCAAAATAATGTGATGTCGAGTCACATCTCGGGACAGCAAACCTGGAGTCGGGAGTCATGCCATTAAAAGCCAGTCCGCCTGGGTACAGTTGGTCCAAATATGAATGCTTTTTGATGGGTGGCAGTCGACATATGAAACTTTGAAAAAATAACATGTTGAAGTTGAAAAAAAAAATAAGTTTTAAAGAAGTTAAAATGACATGTTGAGCAATAAGCGTTGGGATCGCACACATTATGGACAACCGCGGCGCTTAATCCATTTAGTACCGGAAACCCCAAATGGGGTAGGTGGCAAACAGTGCAGACCCAGATCTCACGCCGCAGAACGCGGCGTCTGATCAGGGCCTCCACTGTTTGCAAAAAGTTAAGCCTTTTTCCAAACAAATTTTGAAGAAAACGCAACCTGACACACCTTTATTTTGAAATGGACTCCTGCTATATATAAGGAGGAAGATTCCATTTGGTACTAAAAGGGTTAATGTCCAAGTGAACACTAAGTGTCGTGACTGCAACGCTTTTTGTTCTCGTTGGACATTATGCGTTTCAACTGCAAGGCTTATTGTCCAATGTGAACACTAAGCGTTGCGACTGCAACGCTATGTGTTCAAAAGAACACTAAGCGTTGTGTGAACACTAAGCGTTGTAACAGGGGTGCATAGTGACGCAGATACAAATTAACGCATTAATGTACCTGTTCTTTCTTTACTTATTAAAAGTAGAAGTCAAACAAAGATCAGGAATCGATACAATTAACTTACTCCACCCATCAAAGACACCAAAGGGAAAGAAACACAAACATTAAGCGACCAGACCCTAATGGAAACCTAAACAAAGGAAGGCCATAAGGACAGTTACTTTCCCACAAAATGGCCATGTGGCCATCCAAAATAAAAAGACACAAGTGACACAGTAAGTAACAAACAACAACATAAATAAATCGCCACAGAAGAACCGCCTTGGAACGGTCGGTGGGAAGATTTCCACTGGGGGGGGGGGGGGGGGGGGGGGCTTAAATCGATTTTACGTGGCCACAATCCTCGCCCTTACTTCCGTCGCGATTTAGACAAATAATTTGTTCAGTCCGCATGAAGGCCTCCTAACTCATCAGTGCATCATCTCCATGAACACAAATAATCAAAGAACCACAGAGGTGAGACAACGGTGAGGACTCGACAGCAAGAAACCACTGAAATGCTGGAGCAAAAGAAAACCAACACTTAGACTCCGATGGGCCCGTCCAGAGACAGAGCATCAGGCACCAACCAACATTACCTTGAAGTAGATCTCTCTAATTCTCAATAAGCCTTTACGTTGGAACCGTTATAGAATCTGAGGCCTGACCCACCGGCGTGCAATTAAAGAGGGAAGCAAGGTTGCCAACCGTGATTGGGTTAACTACCATGCATGCAGTCTGTCGTATAATATCCATGTTGTACCCAATCTTTTTATATCGAAGAATGATTTTACGAAATTGGGTGCTAAAGTCATTGCGGTTATATATTTTTCTGAATTTATATACTAAGTCACCATAAAATTCGGGTTCCGATAGACCTTTTTGCAGAAGAGATTTAAGTCCAATATTGAGTTTTGAAATTAAATCAGAATGGCGTCTATAAAATTTTGAAAAGGCTTTGCGTAGTGTATGGTACCGATAACCCTGATTAAAAAGTTTAGCCGTTAATAATTTATTACGAGTGTTGAAGTCAGTTACATGACTACACACTCTAGCAAATCGAATTAATTGCAAAATATAAACGCCATAGGATGGCGCACGAGGAACATCACCATCCAAAAAAGGAAAATTTACAATATCAAAATCAGTCATCCCGTTTATCATAAATTTTGCACGAAACAAACCCATCTACAGTAGATAGATCTAAATCCAAAAACGGGGCCTCGGTATCAGAAGAGTTTGCTTTATTTAACTGACGTTCTGGGGGGTAAATCAGACTGATCAAACCATGGAAATAGGTATTATCAATATTTAATAAATCATCTAAATATCTAGAAGTGGAGCTAAAAGCTTCAATAATTTCAGATTGGTTATCAATGGAAAGCGCCAACATGAAGTCTCTTTCATAACAACACAAGAATAGATCAGCCACAAGAGGTGCGCAATTCGTACCCATCGGAATGCCCACAATTTGTCTAAATAACTTAGTACCGAATCTAATATAAATATTGTCAAGTTGAAAGGTGAGGGCATCACACACATTCTGACATGACCAAAGTGTATAATTCTTATGCTCTTTAGAAGTGAAAAATGCATTTCTGACATTACATACACGATTTGTTGAATCTTAATGTCAATAATTCATCCTTTGCTAAAGTAATTGGGAAGTTAGTTGCTTCTGAGCAATGGATTAAACAGGCTATGTTGTACATTAAATCTTTAGAAATAATCAAGGAAGAACAACTTCAGATCCATAAAGGCAAGTTCAACATTCAATCTATTACAACTTAGCGACATAATAAAATATATAAAAGCGTAACACATCACATAAGTTTCAAGTAAACACATACACTTATAAAACAATTGTTAATACAGTTAAACATTGCATCAAAAATGTTCTCAAACCACGTGTATCTTCACAACAACCTTCAGATGCCCCCACGAAAGGTCACAGAGGCCATGCATGAAAACAGTAATGACGACCTTAATAGATGAAGAAAAAAATGATAAACTTTAACTGTTAGTTGAATAGTTGAACAATTAATTGCTTACGATGAATTTAAAATCGCCGTCACAACAGCAACTACGGCTACAGCAACAGCTACAGTCAGAGACAATCGGGATCCCGATACAAACATCAGGGACAAAAATTTAAAAAAAAAAAAAAAGACAAGGGGCTAGAACAAAAAATAGATCCAGTAAGTGACCACTTTTCATTGGACTTTCAAAAACACTACAAAAAATTCTATGCGGGCAAAACTGCTAAGCATGTTAATTCTTGGAATAAAATCATTCAGGACAGGTGGGTCCTACAGCCTATAAAATGTTACAAGGTTGAAGTGGCTAAAGCTGCAAAACAGCAATTTGTTCCAAAGACATTAAGATTCAACAAATTTCAACAGGAAAAAAAATGACATTGAGATAGAAACTTTTTTTTTTATTGAACTAGTTCAACATACAGATGACAGTAATGGTGATTTTTTTTCTAATACATATATTAGACCTAAGAAAGATGGACGATATCGGGTTATTTTAAATTCGAAGCATTTTAATGAGGACTTTGTGGACAAACAGCATTTTAAAATGGAAACATTGAAAACAGCTATTGAAACCATGAGGCAAGATTAATATTTTGATTCTGTGTACCTTGTTGATGCTTATTATTCAATTACAATCTATTAAGGGGACAGAAAGTTCTTTCGTTTTTTTTTTTTCATAAAAGACAAAAAATATAATTTATTGCTCTAGTCATGGGGTTTACCTGCGGTCAAAGAATTTTTACTGAAATTTTGAAGCCAGTATTTGCTTATCTTCGAGCTCTAGGACACATCAATTCAACATAAATTGACGATTCATGTTTGATAGGTTTAACATATTATGTATGTTTCAGAAACATCTCTGACACTGTGTCTCTTATGGATGAATCAGGGTTAACTGTGCACACAGAAAAGTCTGTTCTTCAGCCCAGTAAATAAGTTTCTTTCTAGGTTTTGTCCTGTGTTCAGATTCCATGGCAGTGAGGCTCACCACAAAACGATGTCAGGATATTATAAGTTTGTGTATTCAGTTAAAACACGAGAGACGGACTACTGTTATATCCTTTGCTAAAGTTATTGGGAAGATAGTTGCTTCTGAGCAATGGATTGAATAGGCTATGTTGTACATTAAATCTTTGGAAATAATCAAGGAAGAACAACTTCAGATCCATTAAGGCAATTTTGAGTGTTTCATGAATGTTCCCCATGTAGTCAAAAGTACTCTAGATTGATTGACTGGGCTTCACGAAGTGTCATATGGGAACCCCGACCTTACTGCATTTTCAGATTCTTCCAACTTAGGTTTGGGTGGGGGGGGGGTTATACCAAGACAATAGATCTCAACACAGGTGGTGATTGGTCGATCCAGGAGCAGAGACTCCATATCAATGTCTTACAGCTGAAAGCTAGCCAGTTGGCAATGTTATTTTATTTTATTTTATTTTTTTTTTTACAAACATGTTCATAACATTCATGTGAGAATTTCCTAGATAACAGTACTAATGTATCTTACATCAATAAACTTGGTGAAAAAAACAGACCTGGATGCCATCGCACGAAACATCTGGTTCTGGTGTATTGTGACAGCTGCCCATGTGGCAGGGGCTCTTAATATTTAGGCTGACGAAATGTCCAGGTAAAAGCAGAATGATGATTTGGAATGGACTTCAGATGAAACAGTTTTCTGGAAACTGACACATAGACATCTTCTGTGGCGATTTAATTTATGTTGTTGTTTGTTACTTACTGTGTGTATCACTTGTGTCTTTTAGTTTCGGATGACCATATGGCCATTTTGTGGGAAAGTAACTGTCCTTATGGCCTTCCTTTGTTTAGGTTTCCATTATGGTCTGGTCACTTAATGTTTGTATTTCTTTCCCTTTGGTGTCTTTTATGGGTGGAGTAAGTTAATTGTATCAATTCCTGATCTTTGTTTTACTTCTACTTTGGAAAAGTGATTTGTTTGCTTCTAGACTCAACCATAGGTTAACTTGTTATGTATCAAAATTACCAGAACCGGATGCTTTGGTGCTGGATGCTTTTCCCTTGTATGGCCAAACAATATTTGTTTTACATTTTCCTCCTTTTAGCCTCATTTCCACGATACTACAGAAATTGGAGGAAGACAGGACACTGGAGTCAGTTATACTGGCACCAATCTGAATGACTCAAATATGGTGGCCGTGTTTTATCAGACTAGTATGCGGGACGTGTAACTCCGGCCAACCCAGCAAACAATTCTAAAGCTGCCTCACAAACAGGGAGCAATAAACCCTCTTATAAGGATGAGATTGGCAGTTTTTCACATAAAAGGAGACTCATCCTGAGTGATGCCAGTCCAAAGAAAACTACCGAGGTCATCATCAAATCCTGGAAACGTAGCACACATAAACAATATCATTCATATATTGAGGCATGACATAAGATCTGCGAAGGGAAAGATTATCCCATTAATCCAGCTATAAGCACGATACTTTCATATTTGACAGTTTAATATGACAAGGGACTTGGATACAGTTCAATTAACACCGCACAGTCAGCCATTAGTACATTTTTGAACATATGTGAGACAGTAGATATCCATAATAACGGTAGAGTTAGTCGTTTCATGAAAGGGGTGTTCTATGACCGACCGGTTTACCGAAGTACAAAACTACCTGGGATGTTGGCACCGTGTTGAGTTATTAGAAACGCATTGACGATATCACTTTAATGCAATTATCTTGCAGATTGCATGTACTCGTTTTATTATTATCAGCCCAAAGATACCAAACTTTACATTTGATTGAAAATGATTATATTCTATTATCTGAAATATCACTGATTATCCAGCCTTAGCACATGTTAAAACCACCTAGACCAGGTTCTCGAGGGCAAGAAGGGCAAAAAACTGTGCATTGTCTATACATTGAAGCAATATTTAGAAAGAACTAAGCATTTGCGGCATGAACAGAATTTGAATCATTAGTACAAGAAACTATTCAGAACAGAATCTAAGAACACCATTGGCAGATGGGTAAAAATTGATTTTGAGCAAGACTGGAGTAGAACGCTGTTTTACAACACACAGTACTCGATCAGCAGCTACGTCTCTGGCTAGCCTAAAAGCAGGATGGTCAAATGCCAAGACATTTGCACAATTCTATGACAAAACCCCTTGATATTGAAAAGCCGTCAATGCAGTCAGCCATTTTGGAGTCAGTAGAATAAAACTGGACTCAGCTGAAAGTGTCAATAGATGGAAAGTAAGTCGAATTATCTTTAGGGGATATATTGATTGTGTTCACTGCTTTATATAAGTTAGGTAATATTGTTCAAAATCTGCTCTTAAAGCTCGTGGGGGCCCACTGATGAGGAAATTGGAAGATTAACCTAGACTTATGTTCGTAGAAGGGAAGGCGAACCTTGATCATAATTTCCTAATCAGCAAACTCCTCAAGGGGTCATACTCCCTCCGACAGCCACCCTCTATAATTATGATAAATGATTTTTCACAATTATTTCGACAATGCTGAATTTCATTCGGCATTGACGGATACTCTAAAACTGGAAGCTGCGTTATCTCGTAGTTGGCCGATGAGGAAATTATGATCAACCTTCTACGAATGCAAGCCTAGTTTAATCTTATAAATGTTTGCGACAAAATATTGTCTTTTGACATAAAAATCGTGGAAGACATTATCGTAAGGCTGAAGAGCAAAGTGAACAATTATCATATTATCTATAAACAGATGGATTCAATGTTTTGACGTGCGACTTCGTATACATCCCCTAGTAGAGCATCTGCAAAACATGCGTGTTTCCAATTAACCTATGTATTCTTCACAAATAGCATAGCATTATCTGAATAGCATTATCTGAATACCTACCCTTACCCCGAAACGTAGTCGATGCGCCGTATTAGATGACTCGAGCGGAAATAAGATACTCCATCTAAATTTATATGAAAACGCGGTTGAATGACACACAAGAGCTGCCAGCGAAGCTAGCCTGGAAAAGTTGCTATGAAGTCATGGTCAAGGGTTGGGTTAATGCTGAATTCACCATGATTGGGAACTTTATATGGCATCATATCAAATATGAACAAACTCCATCAAAAGTTATGGATATTATGAGTCCTACAAGGTTTAACGTAAATGTGGACGCCGACGCTAACTCCAACGCTAACACCGACGTCGGGGGGAAGTGCAATATCTTTTCATGGACTTCGTCCAGGCGAGCTAAAAATGAACCATGATAAATAATTTTGCTAGGATGACTTTAGACGGATCCAATGTTTTGACACTTGACTTTGTTTATATACCATTGCGCATGCGCCAGTTACCCACCCTGTTGGCAAAATATGCCTTTTTCCGAATAAGTATTAAATGATCTAGACCCAGCCTTTTCTGACATTTTATTGTACATTTTCTTGCCTTAAAAACGTTCTAAATCTACCTGCTTTACGAAGAATTGTAGTTGATGCGCCTTTTTGGCCGAACGGAAAAAGATTAAAGCAAATATTTTCCGCCTGAATTTATGTGAAAAAGAAGCAGCTGAATGTCCAAAATTAATTATCGTAAATAAATTTGATAGAACGACACTTAAATAATAGTAATTACAGAAAAAAAATAATAGTCCACATTAACGGTTGAGTATGGAACCGTAAGTGTGTTTGCCCACCAGAGAAAACGAAGCCAATCACCTTTTTCCTTGCGTGACGTAGATTTTGGATGTGTCAACTGAACAATGATAAATACAGAAAATCATTCGTGCCTAAACTACGACGGAGTATGGAACCGGAAGTTATTTTGCCCACCAGAGAAAACGAGGCTACTGACCTGACTGACCTACTGACCTTACGTGACGTAAATTTGGGCATACCTTTAGACGTTCTTGTGACGCCTGACGTATATACATGTCCACCTGGTCAGGAGACATTAATTTCGAAAATTAAGTTTTCCATATAATATTAGTTTCCAAAATTAGATCTTTCTTATATCTGAATCTGGACTGCGCTATGTAATAGTCAGCTGGCCCTCGTTCTACACATTTTCCTGCATTACGAATACGGGAACCAGCGGTGTTGTAGTTTGTGACCCAGTTTTTCCTGATAATGAAGGACGACATATAGAAACACGAACTTATACTTGTAGAATGACCCAGTTTTCCCTGATAATGATAATGTAATTATATAATGTCACACTGGCGTGTTATCGTAATGCGTTTTTCTGAGGGCTAGCTATCTATATCCCATTGCACATGTACATGAATGTTATCCCATTTTATGCAGGATCCCCAGGGTGGGTACAATGGCCGAAATTGACGCCCATACCAATCATTTAGTTTTGTGAGCATGTATAGTCTTTCAAAACGCAGTGAGACGTGACTGCACTTTTAATTCTTGACTAGTCCGTGTTTAAGGTAAGTCGTCTTCAGTTTGGATTTTACATTGGGAGATATAAGTTTTACTGAGATGCGTACTGCATCATACTAACCACTTGGCCACGGCGTCTACATAATGGCATTATCAAAGAACTTATTTATAATTTTAAAATCTTGTGAAAAAAGAAATCCGAAACCTGCGTCCCCTAAAACATGGACTAGTCTTGCCACGCTTGAACGTTGAACTCTCAAAGGTCGTTGATAAACTATAGTAAAACAGTTGATTGGACACGATGTGCTGTCGACCAGAAAATGTCAATATTGAGCGCAATGAAAGTAAGCGGAAAGTGTGTGTGTGTATTTTAACCCTTTTTGTACCAAATGGAATCTTCTACCTTATATATAGCAGGAGCACATTTTGAAATTTAGGGGTGGCAGGTTGTGTTTTAAATTCATTTGGAAATAGGCTGAACTTTTTGCAAACAGTGTAGGCCCTGATCAGACGCCGCGTTCTGCGGCGTCTGATCTGGGCCTGCACTGTTTGCCAGGGTACCACGTTAGGGGGTATCCCGTTAGGGGTTTCTGGTACTGAATGGATTAATATTGAATAAGTTAAGAGATACTTTAGGGGACATTATTCAGCCTTCAGTAATTAGGGACAGTCAACCTGCCGGTGCTGACATTGCTTTGATTCAGAACGGAACCCTCAGAATGGGCACATAATTGTCTGAAGTTGTCTCAGTTAAATTGTACCCCAAATACCCCACTTGTGTAGGCAGTCAATTCCAAGGTGGAATATCATCTTATCGTTTAACCCTTCTCTTGCTGAATATTCAGTTTAGCCACACACATTTCTGACTTTGAACCAATCAGATTACTTCATGTAATTTATTCTTACAAATCCATAAACTTCATGTCAAACAATGTAGATCCTGATCAGATGGCTTCTTCAGAAGCCATCTGATCTGGATCTACACTGTTTCCAAAGATAGGGGTTGTCGTGAACAGCAAGATAAGGGTTAAGATGGAAAATACAGCTTCTTCTAAAATACCCGTACCCATGTACTGGTGTTTAGTTGCTGCAATGAAGGCCTCGTTGTGAAGCTACTTTTCAACGCTCCCAGACTGCATACTGTTACACAAACAAGGCTCGATGAAGAGATGATTCGAGTTGAGTGGTTTGGAAAATACCTAATTTTCAGATGTTTATAAGGCAGTATGAGCTTCATGAGAACTCGTCTGTATCACATAAGATGGATTTTCCATCCGTATATTTCATGTTATTTCCTTCTACCAAACCGAAAGATGTACGTGAACTGTGTTTAAGATGGAAAACCCCTTCCTATTCTGCACTATAATTTTCTGAACGATGGTTTCCCATCTGTAATATGAACAAGATGGATATGGGTGTGAGAAGTGGATGGAAAAATCCGTCCCGAGGGTCACTGTCCGGCATCACGAGGCTTGCCGAGTGATGCCGGACAGTGATCCCGAGGGACGGATTTTTCTATCCACCCCTCACACCCATATAGGATTCTTTTTCTTGCATACCTTCCATTTCTATTGCGAATTTTTAATGCTGCTGTCACTTCGGTTACCGACGTCCGCCATTTTGTGATGACACGACAGGAATGTTTAGTGACGTCACGAATTGCGCCGCCGCGCATGAGGTTGTAATCAACCAGTGCATTTATCAAACACGCGATTATATTCGATTTGGGGTCGGAACACCAGGGTCAGAACATAAATTTCTATCCCAGGGTAAAATCACGGATTTCCTTGTCTGGTGTGCTAGAAAAAACCTTCTTATTCTTTAAAATGGAGTTTCCTTCTTCCTCTATTATTTTTGACTTAGGGGGGTTTTCCGACCTTGGAAATGAATGAAAACAAAGCATATTTATAATACCATCTTTTATTATGTATTTTAATGATAGAAATGCAAACCAGTTTAGCACATTCTCACAGTTGAAACAAGCAAACAAAACTCGTATGTTAATGGGGTTCCTCAGTTCTCATATATGCTTGCCCTCTATTGAAGGTCGGTAAGTTATATACAGTGGGGATGGATTCTAGACCGTTTCTATTCATATAAAATCATCATGAAAACAAGTCTGTGTAATGAATAACCAAGTAAACCCAACTTTATAGAAGAAACTGGGTTTTACGGCGGTATTCATTATTTTCTCTATTTCTTCTCCAAGACAGAGGTTGTGGGTACTCGTTAGAACCGCCTCAACCTACGTTTGGAGTAAAAATAAGAAACAAGAGGCCCATGGGCCACTACGCTCACCAGAGGTCATGTGGTGTATACCATATACAGGCAAGGTGCCTATCTTGGTCATGTGACAACAATACCACGAATAATGTTTAATTGCCTCACCCCCATAGAGGTTTTTCATGTAATTTGGTTTCAATCAGCACAGCTCTTTTACTGGAGAAGAAGATAAAAATACTGAATCTGAGCCATCCAAGACAAAGGTCAGTAATGACCTTGACCTTTTGAATTAATAAACTTCCATTCAGCTGATTGTAAATACCATTTCTGATGCCACCAGCTAATATACAATCAGAAAAATCCAGTGTTTTGCCATTTTTCCATACAAATGTCTAAGTGACCACATTTGACCTTGATGTAAAACAGGTCAAGGTCAACCAAAGGTCATCAGGAGGGCCAGAGTCCCTGATGCTGCGGCATATCAATTTTCAAGATCATCGGCCGTTCGGTTCTTGAGAAGTAGATTTTAAAGGGTTTTTACCATATATGGGCATGGTGGCCATATTGGTCATGTGACCCAGTCCTCACAAACAAACTTTTGTTCACCCATTCCATAGAGGCTCCACATGTAATTTGGTTTCAATTGGTCAAGTATTTTAAGTGAAGAAGAAGATAAAAATTCTGAATCTGAGCCGTCCTGAACAAAGGTCGGTAAATGACCTAGACCTTTGGAACTGATAAACTTCTATTCAGCTGATTGAAAATACCATTTCTGATGCCACTAGCTAATATACAATCAGAAAAATCCAATGTTTTGTCATTTTTCCAAATTTGACCTTGACGTAAGACAGGTCAAGGTCAACCAAAGGTCATCATTTGAACAACTTGGTAGGGCCAGAGTCCCTGATGCTGCATACCAAGTTTCATTATAATCGGCCATTCGGTTCTTGAGAAGAAGATTTTTAAGGGTTTTACCATATATGGGCATGGTGGCCGTATTGGTCATGTGACCCAGTCCTCACGAACAAATTTTCGTTCCCCGATTCCATAGAGGCTCCACATGTAATTTGGTTTCCCTTGGTCATGTAGTTTAAGTGAAGAAGAAGATAAAATACTGAATCTGAGCCGTCCTGGACAAAGGTCGGTAAATAACCTTGACCTTTGGAACTGATAAACTTCCATTCAGCTGATTGTAAATACCATTTCTGATGCCACTAGCTAATATACAATCAGAAAAATCCACTGTTTTGCCATTTTTCCATACAAATGTCTAAGTGACCACATTTGACATTGACGTAAAACAGGTCAAGGTTAACCAAAGGTCATCATTTGAACAAACTTGGTAGGGCCAGAGTCCCTGATGCTGCATACCAAGTATCAAGATCATCGACCATTCGGTTCTTGAGAAGAAGATTTTTAAGGGTTTTTACCATATATGGGCATGGTGGCCATATTGGTCATGTGACCCAGTCCTCACAAACAAACTTTTGTTCACCCATTCCATAGAGGCTCCACATGTAATTTGGTTTCAATTGGTCAAGTATTTTAAGTGAAGAAGAAGATAAAAATTCTGAATCTGAGCCGTCCTGAACAAAGGTCGGTAAATGACCTAGACCTTTGGAACTGATAAACTTCTATTCAGCTGATTGAAAATACCATTTCTGATGCCACTAGCTAATATACAATCAGAAAAATCCAATGTTTTGTCATTTTTCCAAATTTGACCTTGACGTAAGACAGGTCAAGGTCAACCAAAGGTCATCATTTGAACAACTTGGTAGGGCCAGAGTCCCTGATGCTGCATACCAAGTTTCAAGATAATCGGCCATTCGGTTCTTGAGAAGAAGATTTTTAAGGGTTTTACCATATATGGGCATGGTGGCCGTATTGGTCATGTGACCCAGTCCTCACGAACAAATTTTCGTTCCCCCATTCCATAGAGGCTCCACATGTAATTTGGTTTCCCTTGGTCATGTAGTTTAAGTGAAGAAGAAGATAAAATACTGAATCTGAGCCGTCCTGGACAAAGGTCGGTAAATAACCTTGACCTTTGGAACTGATAAACTTCCATTCAGCTGATTGTAAATACCATTTCTGATGCCACTAGCTAATATACAATCAGAAAAATCCACTGTTTTGCCATTTTTCCATACAAATGTCTAAGTGACCACATTTGACCTTGACGTAAAACAGGTCAAGGTTAACCAAAGGTCATCATTTGAACAAACTTGGTAGGGCCAGAGTCCCTGATGCTGCATACCAAGTATCAAGATCATCGACCATTCGGTTCTTGAGAAGAAGATTTTTAAGGGTTTTTACCATATATGGGCATGGTGGCCATATTGGTCATGTGACCCAGTCCTCACAAACAAACTTTTGTTCACCCATTCCATAGAGGCTCCACATGTAATTTGGTTTCAATTGGTCAGGTAGTTTAAGTGAAGAAGAAGATAAAACTACTGAATCTGAGCCGTCCTGAACAAAGGTCGGTAAATGACCTAGACCTTTGGAACTGATAAACTTCCATTCAGCTGATTGAATATACCATTTCTGATGCCACTAGCTAATATACAATCAGAAAAATCCAATGTTTTGCCATTTTTCCAAATTTGACCTTGACGTAAAACAGGTCAAGGTCATCCAAAGGTCATCATTTGAACAAACTTGGTAGGGCCCGAGTCCCCGATACTGCATACATAGTTTCAAGATCATCGGCTATTCGGTTCTTGAGGAGAATATTTTTAAAGGTTTTTACCATATATGGGCATGGCGGCCATATTGGTTATGTGACCCAGTCCTCCCGAACAAACTTTCGTTCCCCCTTCCCATAGAGGCTCCACATGTAATTTGGTTTCAATTGGCCAAGTAGTTTCAGAGGAGATGTTGTTTGAAAATGTTGACGACGCAGACGACGACGACGACGACGGACGACGACGGACGACGGACCAATGCCTATACTATAAGCTCCCCCGGAGCCTTCGGCTCTGGTGAGCTAAAAATATCACAACTTTTCATATGAAAAAAATCCATTTTTGTCCATTGCACTTCTAGTATGAAATGTTTAGACTTTGTCATCACGGGGAATATGCCCCTGTAATTGACACCCTGGAAATCCCACTAAATAAAAGCGGGCTTTACCAAAACGCAACTTATTTTACTTATTTGTGCTCTAAGACATAATTTTTGGGGTACTCGTTAGAACCGTTCTAACGAGCACCAACATTCTATGTTTAGAACACCAGTAAGAAAATTATTTTTTATTTTATTTATATATTTTTGAATGTGACGGTATTATTTTGAGCCATAAGAGTACTTTTACTCATATGAATGCTTTAAAGCTTTTTCTTTTAACCCATTTAGTACCAGAAACCCCAAAACGGGTATTTGGCAAACAATGCAGGTCCAGATCAGACGCCGCAGAACGCGGCGTCTGATCAGGGCCTACACTGTTTGCAAAAAGTTCAGCCATTTTCCTAATAAATTTTGAAGAAAACACAACCCAACACCCTTAAAGTTTAAAATGGACTCTTGCTATATATAAAGAGGAAGATTCAATTTGGTACAAAAATGGTTTTAAATCATTTTCTTTTAATGTTGCACTGTAATAAGGGCACAGGACGCCTAGACATTTTATTATTATCATAAAAACATGCCATAATAGGTAAAAAAAAAAAACTCCAAGAACCCAATCCCGCCGTAAACATATCTTACCTACCATAAGCAGCTGCGACTAATGGAGTTTTCTTACATATAGCATTTAACCCTTAAGACGCCGAGAAAAACTACACCTGAAAATGTCGTCTGCTTATGTCGTCTGCTGAATCTTCTTGCAAACTTTTTAATAATAGTCTTGCATACAGGCAAACAGTGTGGGCCCAGATCAGACTGCTCCTACAGGAGCAGTCTGATCTGGGCCCACACTGTTTGCAAAAAAAAAAAAAAAAAAAAAAAAAATACTTATAAGGTAGCCGGCAGACGGCAAAGCAGACGACAAATGAAGTGATTGGCATCTTTCTCCCACTAAGACATTACATGGCATACACGCTATGCTGAGCGATGTTTAATGAGCCATACGAGTATATATTGTGGCTATCTGAAAGAATCCGATCAGAAGCAACTGCTTGTGGAGTAATATAACCGTCTTAGATACAAAAAAAAAATCACAATTGTCTGGGTTATAAACTGTCGATAACTTAACTGCAGTCAATTAAAGTACAAAATTACGTATTATTAAGTATGTACATTTCAAGAAAAGAAAACAAAAACAACAACAATAAAAAAAATAATAGAAAAGCACATTGGATGAGAAAACAAGCAAACTATCTACTGTTACAGAATATAACGCTTGTATTATGATATAACAAACATAAACTGAGAGTCTGGAACCACACGTTTCCCAGCCATATCAAAACATACTGGTCAGTCATTTATAATATCAAGAGACACTGGGTCTCTGCCATACAAGAGACATTAGCCTCTGTCACATCATTACCTTATATCAAACAAAAGTGGCTCGCAGGCTCCAGTTCGTGCAAAAATTCGCTTTCTGGTATAGCTATAGAGTATTGAGAATAATTTCGGAAAATTTATTCTGTTAACGAAAACGCCTTTTCAAATATATTGAAAAATTTTACACCAAAAAATGAAAAATTTCCTATAAAATATTCTGATATTTTTCAAATTCCTGCTCAAAATACACATTGTGGGAACTCGTTAGAACCGCCTGTTAAGCCCAGTTTTACTGTATAAAAGTGGGGTTTAAGGATCTCAAAATTATATAGGCGTATTGTTGCTCCATTAAAACAAATTCTGTATGTACTGGAATCGCGGTGATGAAGCGATTGCGATGCTATACAAGTACATACAGCATAATATTATGTAACAAACAAGACTTATCTCTTATCCTGCTGAATATTCAGTATGACCATCCCAAATGACTTTGAACCAATCAGATTACTTGATGTAATTAATTCCTACAAATTCACAAACTGAATGCCAAACAGTGTAGATCCTGGTCAGATGCCCATCTGATCTGGATCTACACTGTTTGCAATAGCAGGGTTTGTCGTGAACAGCAGGATAAGAGTTTATGATAATTCTCCCTCAATTTCCTTGTCTAAAGCTATTCAGCAAAGCACGAGCTTTTGCTTGTTTTCTAATGAACAGGCTGAGCCGAGCGTATAACTGAGTTCCAAAGTTTTAACATCTTGCGCCCCCACGTTTGTTTGACTTGGTCGAAATGAAAATGCAATGAAATGATACCTCGTATTATATATACCAACAACTTCTGAAAAGTTTCATGAACTCCCTTGACTAAATTCAATCTGGCACACAACGCTAGAATAGCGTCAAAGCAACGTCGACACAGCATCAGGGGCAAGTTGTTCAAAATTAACGATGTCGTTAGATAACGTATCGGGAAAAACTTTGATCATTTAATATGGCAAATATGCTAATATTTTTCATTACAAAACTACGCCTATACAAATATATTGTAAACTTTATCGCCGAAAAAACGCAAACTTTCATGTGAAAAAGTGTGATATTTTTCTTATTTCTGCTCAAAATATAGATAATGGGTACTCGTTAGAACCGCCTCATCGAGGCGGTTCTGACGAGTACCCACAATCTATGTTTTAGAGCAGAAATAAAATAAATAAGATATACCCCTAAACCGCAGTTTTACTGTATAAATTGGGGTTCAAGGGGGTCAAAATTATATGGGAGTGTTTTTGTGATGTGCTGAAGAAAAGTGAGCAGTTCTTCATACTCAGCGCAAATACCGACATTTTTAATAGTGTGCTTGCTAGAATAGTTGACAATGTGACCACTAATGAACACGCTAAGTTCACGACTCTTTGAACAACTTGCCCGATGGATGACGTTGACAGGGTGTTATTTAAGGAGTATAGTCAAATATTTCAGAAAATGTTTTTATCCATTTTCAATATGGGTCTACTCTCGAAGGAAAATAACGAGCAAAATAAGCAGAAAGACTAAAGAGCTGTCTTCCTCGTAGAAAGGTAAGTATATTCTTAACCCATTTTAGACCGGGAACCCCCCAAAACGGGACACTTATAAAAAGTGCAGGACCAGATCAAACGTCGCTGAACGCGGCGTCTGATCAGGGCTTTTACTGTTTGCAAAGCGTTCAGCCAGTTAGAGTTTGTTCGGGGCAAAATGGGTTGATGGGAAATGCCTGATGACAAGAAACTTCAACATCACGAAAACGCGCCTATATAATTTTGACCCCCTTAAATCCCACTTTTATAAAGTAAAATTGGGGGTTAAAGAGCTATGCACATTTTTTCTTATAATTTGCTCAAAAACATAAATTGTGTGTACTCTTTATAACTGCCTTGCCGAGGCGTTTCTCATGAGTACCCACAATCTATGTTTTGTGCAGAAGTAAAAAAAATCTGAAAAGTTTCATTTTTGTTGGTAAAAATTTCAAAATATTTGCATAGGCGTATTTTCGTAATAAAAACAAAGATCTGGCAGATAAAAATGGCACAACAACATTCTCGTGCTTAACGTATTCCAAAGTGTTCCTCAGCGAAGGCAAAAGAAAGGTGAATCATTTGGAGTAAGGAACACATAAAATAAATGAAAAAAAAAAAAAAAACAAAAAAAAAACTAGACTCGGTTTTACTGCATGAGTCTGTATGTTAGAGCAAAGGGATGTGATGGGCACGGGCATTTGTCCTGAAACATCAAACCGAACACATTCCTTTCAATAAATGCTTCATTGCACGTTTCTTTCTCCTTTTAGGCAGTAACTGTAGAACAATTCTTTTCAAGTAAGTTTCATGTAGGGCGGGGGGGGGGGGTGCAAGTATCACACAGCTCTTTAAGAATTAAGTACAGTAAAATTCCTATATTAAGACCATCTTTGGGACTGTTCAAAAGTGGTCTTTAAGACCACTTTTGAACAGTCCAAAAGGTGATCACTGTCCAGAGAACACGAAGATAAAATAACTGCACCCTTCAAAGCAAATTAGTCCTAACGGATTGGCTTAATTGCGGAATGCCAGTGTATTTTGCATTCCGAAAGAAGTAACATGTACTTGAAATAAGACAAATTATTTACCCTTTCAACCCGTCTCATCAGAGTCTGCACTGTTTGTCACCATGTTACTGATTTGGACTAAACTCCATATAAACAAGCATGGACGTATTCAAATTCAAAATTGGAGGAACCCACTTCAGAAACTAAGGGGTGAAAGGGTTACAAGAAAACTCTGAGGGTACTTTTTTGGCTATCATTACCATCACCTCAAACGAACACTAAGAGCTCTTGTCTACACACCACGTTAACAAGTCCGTGTAATGAACATCCCTTTAAACCCCACTTTGTGAAGACAAAAGTGGGGTTTATGGGGTATTCATATTTTTTGTTTAGCTCTGCTCCAAGACAAATGTTTTGGGCACTCTTTAGGACCGCCTCGATGAGGCGGTTCTAACGAGTACCCATAACCTTTATTTGGAGTATAAATAAGAAGATATGATTTTTCATCAGAAAAATAACATTTTTTTTAGATATGAAAGAATGCACTATGTGACACGGATTTGTCTGGTTATTTTTTTTCCTTCTTCGACACTAAAATACCAAGCAAAATTAAGCAGATAACATTCAATTTATTATTATTTTTACACGTTGAGTTACGTACCTGAAGGAGAAATAAGATTTAACCTTGGATGAACAAAAATATTCTACCGACTAGACTCACTCCTAGACTGTTGCTAATGCATTTTGACCATAAAACAGATGAGCGCTGTGACAATGTCGTTTCAACGTTGCAACGTTACACGAATTTTGATATGTTGTATTGGGTCACTGCATAGGCATGATTCCTAACATAAACCAATTTCATCATGAGTTCTTTACAATAAGACAAGCATCTAAAATGGACTTAATGATTACAACTTATTTTTTTTTTAATTGTGGCAAAGATAACTAGGCACAAACGATTTGTGGGGACACACAACTCGCACATTTTCCATATTTTTTTTAGGGAGAAAACTGCGATTGTCTATTTGCATCCTTATAAATTTGGCCCTGCATTCAAAGGGGTCTACTCGTAAAGGAAAGAATTTGCAGGATTCTTCCTATAAGAGTAGACCCCTACTAACAAGGGAGACAAAACGTTTTTGAAATAACTATCTCCCTTGAAGGTGAATCATTTTCATTAAGTAGAGTAGTCTCCCTTGAAGGTGAATCATTTTGCTTAAGTAGAGTAGTTTCCCTTGAAGGTGAATCATTTTACTTAAGTAGAGTAGTTTCCCTTGAAGGTGAATCATTTCCTTAAGTATACAGGACTAACGACTAGTAGACATACTGAAGATAGGGCGGGCAGTTTGTGGCCAAACAAACAACGCAGACACCGTACAGGACTGCCCTCGAATGAGCATTTTGTGCAAATTTTTCAATCTAACCCCACATATAGTAAATTATAGAACAATAAATAATTTTAGAATTATTATGGCAATTATAGTGATCCTTACTGTTTTACTTTATTGAAATGAACTCATTACAACTGCCTCGTTGAGGCAATTCTGTATGTGTGTGTGAATTCGGGTTTAACGTCGCTTTCAACAATTTTTCAGTCATATCACGACGGTGTCTGGTTGCGACAGGGAGCTCAATGCTCACGTTTATAGTGCTGCCTCACTGAAGTATCATGTCCCAGACACATTACATGATACCACACCCAGTCACATTATCCTGACACTGGATCGACCAGTCCTAGCTCTACCCCGTAAATCTGAGTGCCAAACGAGGAGCAGCTAGTACCATTTTTAACTACTTTGGTATGTCGCGGCCCGGGATCGAACCCGAGACCTCCCGTTCCCCGGAGCGGACACTCTACCAACTGAGCTATCGGGGCCGGTAAGAGGCAATTCTGTAAGGCAATTGCAAAAGGCAGAAGTGAGTGAGTGTTTGAGTTTTACGTCCCACCAACAGCTAAGGTCATACGGAGACGCGGCCTCGGTTTAAAGACTCATCCGAAAGTCTGGAGAAGCCCGGGATCGATCCTGCGACCCCTGGTTTACAAGGCGAGTAGCGTAACCACTGTACCACGAAGGCTTCAACAAAAGGCAGAAGTTTTCCTGTCCTAATATTTTGAGCATTTATGTTTCTGTCTTGAAATCATCATGGTAATAGAACTAATTTCAATAGCCTCGGTGAGGCAATTCTAATTATAAGACAATGCTTTTATAAAAAAAAAAACTTAAAGTTACAAAATAATTTAACCTATGTATGCCAAGCGGCCCTTTCTCTGGGGCATTGACAAACAGTGCAGGCCTAGATCAGACGCCGCAGAACGCGGCGTCCGATCTGGTTCTACACTGTTTGCTTAAAGAAAAATCATTTTTGTAATATTTGCCACAAACAAAAACAAACCCGACATCCCCATAATTGGAAATGGACCACACCAAGCTTACTAGTTGGAAAATTTCATTGTCGTATGAGCCAGCGCATGACAAAACCTACAATAAGACATGTGCGCCCAACGAAGACTCAGATCAGCCTGCGCATCCGCGCAGTCTGATCATAGTCTTCGTTGTGCGCTCTAAGGGAGATAAGGGCCCAATGCTCCTCCATGCAGCAAGAGAAGTCTCTGGTTAGACTATACGGATGCGCAGGCTGATCAGAATCTTCGATGGGCGCACATGTCTTATTGTAGGTTTTGTCGTGCGCTGCCTCATATATGAGTTAATGGAGAAAGTAAGAATACATTTTTTTTCTGTACTACGTGAACTTGCTTCATGTTTTAAAAGTACGCAAAACCCCAAACTGCACTCAGTATCAATACAGATGCATTTCTACTTAATACAGAAAGAGTTTTAGTTGATTAAACTCATACAATACGACTAAACATGGTTGCATCATAGAATGATAGCATATTGCTAATGAACTAGGCAAACAAGTTGAACCATATTAGCGTCTGAAGCTACATAAAAGGGATATCGATAAAACAATGTACACCAAGATCAGATGCCGCGGTACCACGGCAACACAGTTCACCGCGGCATCCGTTCTCGGCCCGTAAAGAGAAATAATTTAGACATTAGCCACCCATTAAAATCCTGAGCGTTGAGTCAAGATAGCCCATTATTTACTGATGGGCTTAGCCATTATTTAGAGATGGGCTTCTTTTTGCTTACAGTCCAGATCAGGATGGTTCCCGAAATTGTTCGCTCTCTGACCGGAATCTTTTTTAAGCATCCCTTTTGGAAATAACCCTTTTTCACAATTAAAAGTGCATAGACGTATCCATTTTAAGCAATCAAGAACCTGCACTTTTTATAAGTGTCCTGGGACAAATGCTGCATTCTGCGTCGTCATCATGAAAACACGCCTATATAATTTTGACCCCCTTAATCCCCACTTCTGGGGTTTTCAGGGGTATACATTTTCTTATTTCTGCTCAAAAACATAGACTGTGGGTACTTGTTAGAACCGCCTCGCCGAGGCGGTTCTAACAAGTACACACAATCTTTGTTTTGTGCAGAAATATTAAAACTATCAAATTTTTTAACTTAAAATTTTCTCACTTTTTTGTGGTAAAATTTTCAATATATTTGTATAGGTGTGTTTCTGTAATGGTCAGGTCTTGGTATTCAATGTTTGTCTATGTCCCATTTTTGACGTCGGGCATGTATGGGTTTATTGCGTAAAATCGTGAAAAGGGTTTCCATTTTTTCTTATTGCTTTTTTTTAAAATCACAAGTTACATGATATTGCTGAAAGAAAAAAAAAATATATATATATATAAAGTGTGACCTACATGTAACTGTCTTTAAAAAGATATTATATCCAAACTTTTCACTTTTGCTTTTATAAAATGTTCCCCTTTGTAAATAAATATAGAAATTCTAGTAATATTATCTGCAGTATTATAAACTGGCTATAAAAGTGGCTTTAAAATTTAAACAGGAAGATAAAATCACCATTTTAAACACAGTTCATCCACCACATACATGTTTTTATTTTATTTCATTGTTATCAATTGTTTTATCTATTGTTTTAACAGATCAGATAAGTGTAGGCTGATCAGGTGTCACCAATTATAAACGTAGTGCGGGGTTACTCATTTGAATCGCCTCGCCGAGGCAATTCTTATGAGTATACACAACACATGACATAATGAATTTCTTAATAAACTCTGTCATTGTCCATTGTAAAACAAAAATCTCGATTTCAATTCAGAAAGTTAAACATGGGTACAGCTTCAGTGGAGGCAACTCCTGCAAAAGTAGTTTTGTCTCCCATGTTAATAGGGGTCTACTATTAAAGGAAAGAATTTGCTCCTGAGGAGCCAATTTTTTCCTTTAAGAGTGGACCCCTTTTTCAGTAGGACAGGGCTTATACAAAAGCGAACAGGAAGTCCAGACTGTGGTCTCCCTTTGAAAAATGGCGGAAAAATTGGCAGGTGTTCCCATGCTCTTAAGAAACTGAAATAATCATTTTAGAAAGCTGCATTTTTGATCGAAGGGGCATGCTTTTTGGACGCAACCATATTTGTTTGTAGTTTTAATTTGCTAACATTGAATATCAACTTATGACATATGTTTTCTTCTTGTAAACACAAGGAAAAAAATACATGGGAAAATGCAATTAAACTGTTAGATGACACATGTATGTATGTTTAACATAGGCTAAGACACCTGTACAGAATACAATTTTCTTCCATGGCTCTTGTAATCATCAGCAAAAACAGCCAAAACAGATATTAGTATGTTTCATAGGCATATTACCCTATGCAATCATGACAAAATAATATAATTCACAGAAGCAGAAAAGGTGAGTATTTTGAGAGAACTGAGCAATCATTTTCATAAAATCTCCATGAAAAACCTACGTTGTAGGTATTCATTAGAACCGCCTCGGCGAGGCGGTTCTAATGAATTCCTACAACATAGGTTAATATGGAGCAATAAAGAAAAAAATCCTACAATTATTACAAAACACCTATCTTGTCTGTTTCTATGATATATGATCGTATATGAACATATTTACACTGTATGATAGCATATAAAACATGAAGGATGATAATTGTACATATACAAAATGACTTCATGGTGAGATCAATTTCTGAAAACTGATTTACATGTCTTGAAGACAGCTAAATTAATAATAAATGAACTAAATTAATACATGATTACCTGTATGTAGTGAAATGAATGCCAGTAAATGTTAAACCTTAAGCGTAACTCCTGGGTGGAAAGAAACATGGAAAATGACTTTTTTGCCAGAAACGTATGTTCTGAGACTGTGTGTACTCATCAGGTTTGTAAGGAAATCTCACAAAATATGGCGAGTACTCGTTAGAATAACCTCAATGAAGCGATTCTAACGAGACGTCATAACATGCGTTTAACCATTTTCCTGGTAAACACGACAACCCCTTTCTTTGCAAACAGTGTAGGTCCAGATCAGACGGCTTCTGAAGACAACCCTACCTTTGCAGTCAGTGTAGATAAGCAGCTTAGATCCAGATCAGATGACTTATAAAGAAGCCATCTGATCAGGATCCACACTGTGCATTATTTGGACGAATATAGTATTCAAATAATCTGACTGGTTTATATTCAGTAATGGGTGTGGCTAAATTAATCTATTCAGCAGGATAAGCGTTAAACTCGGAAATGGCCCAGATAGTAAAAAAGTGGTCCTTTCTGCCATATGTGTTTGAATTTTCTTTCTTCTGAAACCAGGCTTAGGCAAATTATGCATGTTGTTGTTATGTTGACCATCAACAATATATAGGTCATTTTTGGTGGCGTTTGTAGGATCCCTAAAGGTCCGCCCCTAAGTGTCCGAAAAAAATCCAAGTTTTTTGGAGAAGCTGTTATAAAAGGGTGGGGAATAATCAAATATGACATATTAAGTGTAAAAAAATCGCGAAAAAAAAAATGAAATATTCTAAATTCCCCTTAAGTATGCCGTCGATTGATAGATTGTTTTGGGTTTAACGACACGTCAACCCTTGTGGGTCATTTTGTGTCGTCTCCCGGAGACAAGATATAGAAAAGTGGTAAAAATGGTGAAAGTGAGGGACAAAGGAGAAAGATGAAAAAAGAAAAAAGTGTAGAAAAAGAAGAAATGACAACATTTCCCGTCTGCCCTTACCTCCTTCTGAAAGGACAGCAGGCTTGTCCAAGTGTAACATCAGTTGGGCGCCCGAGTGACGAAAGATACACGTCACCTTTGCCTCATCCAACCAAACACTAAGAATGATGTCGAACATAATGGGATGGGGGACATTTAGGGATGCTTTGGTCATCCCTAAGTGTCCGAAAAAAGTTGAATTTAGAATATTTTTTAATGTTTTTTTTTTCCCACAAATTTCTCACTTACTATGTCAGCATTGATAATTCCCCACTGTTTCCAACAGCTTACCGGAAGACTTAGATTTTGTCGAACACTTATGGATGTCGGACGTTTAGGGATCCTACAGACGTTGCTTCCGATTTTGTGGGACTTTTACCCGACATTGAGATGAATTGACATCTCAAGCCCTACCGCCCAAAGAAACCGCTAAGGTTTATAAGGAGGAATGGCCCGACTCGCACCACTTTGCCTGGGCAGGCTTAGACCTTCTAAGCGGTTTACCAGTACTTAAAGGATAGGTCGGTTTCAGCTCTGTGCGGAAGCATCATGCAGCCCAACCTATTTCTCCAAGCCCCGATGGGCGGGGGCGTTCTGTAGTTTTCCTAGAGAATGAATGTCATTTAACCCTGCCACAAGTAACAACTCAATTCCGATTTACCACTAGAATTAATTCCATTGGGAATTTGTCTGAATGAATAACAAAATGGTTTATATGCACCTTAAAAAAGAAACTTCTAGAAAACTATGAAAAAAATGTCTCCATGCAGTTTAGTCAAATGCGGTGATCTTGTTAAATTAACATGGTGAGCAGATCTTTTTCTATGATATAAGTGTCAAAGTACAAAAACGGATGTTCAAATGGATAGCAAAAAACACAATTTTGTTAAATTATATTCACATTGTGTAAACTGCCCACCACCATAAAAAGCGAGGTTTACATGGGTATAAATTTCGATTAATTTGCTTCATTTAAATTGGCTTCGACCATAATTCCAGATAAATGGGAATAACCACGGCAGATAAAGGATATAGTTACATTAATCTTCTTCAAAAACCGGTGCCGTGGATATTTGTTAGAATCGCCTCTGCGATTCTAACAAATATCCACAGCACCAGTTTTATAAAGAAATAAGAAAAAGTACCCTTCAATCCTTATCCCGCCCAATAAATTAATTAAGTCATACCCATTTCTGACTATCAACTACTCAAATTACTGGGACGGGCCTTCTTCAGAAACCATCTGATCTGGATCTACACTGTTTGCAAAGACAAAAGGTTGTCGTGATCAGCGGAATAAGGGTTCATTATTGTTGTTAACCCATTCAGTACCAGAAACCCCTAAAGGGGTAACTTGGCAAACAGTGCAGGCCCAGATCAGACGCCGCAGAACGCGGCGTCTGATCAGGGCCTACACTATTTGCAAACAGTTCAGCCATTTTCCTAATTAATTTTGAAGAAAACACAACCTGACACCCCTAAAATTTTTAAATGGTCCCATGCTATATATATGGGGAAGATTCTATTTGGTACAAAAAGGGTTAACTTACACTCATTATCTACAGTTAAAACTCATATGATTCCTGTAATTCTGGACCGCGGACAGTAATTGGTGTAACATTCAGAACTTGTATGTTGTCTTCTTGAAAAAACAAACAAACAAACAAAACAGTTCCTAGTTTCCTTTTTTTAGGAAAAAACACAGCCGATTTTTCATGTATTAAAACTATGAGAAAAAAATGAGCAGATTATTGTGGAGAGGAATGTCATTAAATGTAAAGAAATTGCTTTCAACAACTCAATGATAACATTAGGAAAACTGCAATTAAACACTATAAGGGAAGGGAAGGCAACTATTGAAATTACCTCCCTTGTTATAGGGGTATGACTAAAAAACTTTCCAATCAGGTTAACACGTCTGTATAATGAAAATCCCTGTGCACCACCTAGCGGGGCCCCTGTACACCACCTAGTGGGGTTGATATATGTAGTCACAGTGATAAACATCATTTTCTTTGTCACTTCCTACTTATCCTCACTGTGGCCAGATATTTTAGCAACATTTTTGGCAGAACTAAATTGTTCGACAGCAAAACTGATATCCCCAACTTAGCACCAGGAGAGAAAACGGTAGTTAAGGGATAATTTCTCTTATTTATTCTTTTGAAACATACATGTGTTTTGTAGGGACTTTGCAGAATCCCCTTCATGAGGCGATTCTAACAAGTATCCACAATGTATGTTTTGATAGAGAAATAAGACAAAATATCCAAACACTGTCCTCATTTCTCCTCCAGACTGTTCAGCCTGTTTGCGCATCTGCAACGCATACGTGTGTCTTTGTTGCTCAACGGGGCCAACAGACAGTTGCTGCGGACAGTACATGTCTCCGGTCAGGTCCGATGAGCTTTCTGACAGGCCTACTATCGATAAAACTTGTTTTCACATTGTTTTAACCCATTGTATGCGGGGAAACCCCTAAAGGGGTACCCTGGCAAACAGTGCAGGCCCAGATCAGACGCCGCAGAACGCGGCGTCTGATCAGGGCCTGCACTATTTGCTAACAGAATTTTCCCTAAAAAAATAGAATAAAAACGAAGAAATAGGCCTGACACCCCTTATTTGAAAAATGGACTTGCCCAACATATAGCAATGGAAGTGTCCTCTAGCATACACGATAACAAGTTTTTTTCTGGATTACTGGGCCAGAAAGCTCATCGGACCTGACCCGTCTCCGGCGACAAAGCTCCGTAAACACATATTTAAGTCTATATGACCATGCTGTGTCCCAGTACCTTCATGAAATATTGTGAACTAAAACAAACGAATCATCAATTGTTCACACAGTAGTCATCTTCTGGAAACTCACTTATTGACTGCCTACCTAGGAGAAGGTCCGGGGAACAAGGCTGTAGGAAAACGGAATTTTCCGGTATCTGCAAGTCCAAGAGATCAGATGGAAGATTGTCATCTAAATCGTCTACTGAGCATTCTTGTGATGTCACCGTGCAGCACGTGCTGGTACTTTCGCGTTTAAACGCCACATGATCGAATGTCGCTAACGGATACATTACTGCTTCCGAATAACCCATGTTCTGATCATCAAAAGGGTCCTCAATCGGGGTGGAATTTTGAACATGTCTATCAGTGGAGTGAGTGTCAGTATAACCACAGCGCTCATCAAGAGGCAGAAACGTGAAATTACTTGTTGGCTCTTGGTAGAAAGGCGGCGACTGAGCCTGCGCCATCTGACAAGTAAACGCATGCTCATTCATTATCTGTTGCAACTGCGCAAGTGTGCTGCGCAGTGACGTCACCTCTTCTTGCAGTTGTTTGGCCCTGGTTTGTTCACGGAAATAGTCCTGCAGTATAAAAACATTGACAGATTAGAGTGGATGAAGAAAGCGATCCTGTCAACACTTTGACAAATCACTCATCAAAATTAAATGGCGGTCAACTTCAAAACCTGAAGCCTGAAGGTGCAGAAATCAACACCTTTACATAACGCGCCTGTATCTGGTCGTTTATCTTCCGACATAAAACTTTGCCCCTCTACGTACCGTGGACAATCTTAATTAAGTTTTTCTTTGACCGATATTTACCATTTCTTTTGCTAATCTGCCAACCACCTGTATACCCATATCACTAACGATTATCGATGCAAACCATGCTTATGGCCCCGGCTATCGGGGCTTGAAGAAATAGATAGGGCTGCATAATGCTTCCAAGCAGAGCTGAAAACAATCGCACACGAATACGAGCTGGTAAACCGATTTGGGGTTCTAAGCCTGCCCAGATAAAGTGGTGCGAGTTGGACCGTCCGTGCATATAACCCCTATTGGTTTCATTGGGTTGAAGGGCTTGAGATGTCATTTCATCTCAATGTCGGGTAAAAGTCCCACTAAATTGGAAGCAAAGTCTCCAAAATGACCTAAATAGTGTTGACGGGGACGTTAAACCTGAAATCAACACCAACTGAGGTAATGGACAAATATGACCGACTCAGTATCAGAAGATAGATACATGTAGATGTTTTACCCAACATGCCAAGAAAAACTGCATCATGTGGACCATAATCAGACTATAGGAACAGTCTGATAAGGGTCCGCAATATTTACAACAGTGACTTTTAAAGTGGCAAGCAGACAACAAATCACGCAGCAATTGTTGTGATTGACATTTGAAGGGTCATTTTTGTTTTGTTTTGTTTGTGTCAATGTTTTACATCCCCATAATCACTATTTAGATCAATTTGGAGTTTTCGTTTCCGTTTTTGTTTAACATTTACCCGAAATGACATCTAAAGCCCTACCGCCCAAAGGCACGCGTTTAAGGAGGTTCGACTCGCAACACTTTTCCTGTGCAGGCTGAGACCTTCTTAGCGGTTTACTATAATACTTTTAGCTGTGCCCGGTAGCACCATGCAGCCCAACCTATTTCTCCAAGCCCAGATGGGAGTGAAATCAATGCGATGCCATGGCCATAATAATAAGACATGTTAAATGGCTTTAAGAACCTGGACATTTTCAGATGCAAATTATCGACATGTTTCTATTTCTTAACTACACACATATTACCTTACTCGTTTGGACCGTTCTCTTGGGCACCAACAGACTATGTTTGATGCCCCCCCCCCCCCCCCCCCCAAAAAAAAATCATAAATTTTAAGCGCAAAACTGTCGTGTTTATAGAGTCATGCTTTAAAGTAACCCCAAAATGACAAATGGAATAGTCCATCTAATAGCTTTAGAAAGGTCCATTTACAATTTTACAATGTACAGGGGTGTCATGTGTACTTTCTTCGTTATATATACATTTACATAAATTAATATACTTTCAGTAAACAGTGTAGACCCTGATTAGACGCCGCGAAATCGCGGCGTCTAAACAGGGCCTTCACTGTTAACCAATTGAGCGGTTGCAGACACAGCATTTTATGTAAGATTCTTCTCCCTTGATCCGCCATATTGGAGACATCAGACAAGTTTTTGTGTACAAATTTATTCATTTTTGACCAGTTATCCCCCAGTGATAAAAGCACTGAAGGGGTTAATATGTGACTGTGATTGTTCTTAAGGGTCATAAAAATAAAATTATCAAGGTTAAGTCATAATTTTCCAAGGGACAATAAACTTATTTACGAGGAAAATACAAGACGGTTCTGTTGGAAATTAACCTTGGTGTCTCCAGCAAGTAAGATAACTGTACGTGCGTGACGTGACGTCTTCTGCAACCTAACCTCTCAATTGGGTGAATGAGTTAAAATCCTTAAGGAAAGAACAATCGCCCTTGAGTGTAACGACTGAATTTCAAGCGCTTACACTCACCGTGATCACTGTGCTTTCAAGGCGCTTCTTTTTGGCGCGACATCGTCGTGCTGCATCCTTATTTTGTTGCCGTCTCCGCATCTTTTTTCGTATCTCATCTGGCGTCAGTTCCTATAATAAAGCAACAATGTATTCCATTAAATTTTGCTTAGAGAGGATAATAGTCATATACCAACGAGAACATACAAATTTCTGAAGAATCGATAACTGGAACTTAAATTCCAATGTAAAATATGGGTATGTACAGAAATACATTGAGTTTTGTCAATATTAGATCTATCTCAAGATATCAGCAATGTACCGATTTTGTTCTCTAGCAAAAGAAATACTAATGACCAGAAAAGAACAGCGGCTATCGGATTTGATGCAACTGAAAATGCTCATCATTTCTTCTTTAATAGCATCAATTTGAAACTATCGATAAGCACACCGTTTCTTAGAAATTAAATGTAAACTTGCCTAAAATCTCAAAGAGTAAGCAGTGAAACAGTCTACTTACAGATTTAATGACTGGTTTCTTTTCGTCAAGCTCTATTTCTCCTTTGTTCTCTTTGTTACGTCTCGTAAGTATCGATAGCCGTAGCTCCTCTTTTATAATTGGGGTGAGTTTCTTAGTTTTCTCAGCCTCCTCCATGGCCTTTTGTAGCCTCTCGTTTTCCATGGTTTGGCTGTCGGTATCTTTATTTCCCATTCTGTAGCAGAAATAATATAAACCGTATCATTACAAAGCTAATATGTTGTGGAAACTTGTTAGAATCGCCTCAGTGAGGCGATTCTAACAAGTACCCACAACATACGCGTCAAACAAGAAATAAACAAGAAATGATGAAAATTATCTTGGGCTCTGCGTAATAATGACAACCTTATATCTACCATCACACACACATGAACCAAATCCATCATAAAGATGGGAAAACATGACCTTACGTATCACTGAATGAAACTTGGAAACTATATCTATCATCATACCAAATACGAACCAAATCCATTGTATGCTTTGGAAAATTTGAGTAGTTAAAACCCTTTAACATAAAAAAATGAAAACAAAAAAACAAACAAAAAAAAACCTTTAATATAAAAAATTCTAACTTCATGACCTTGACTTTGAGGCCATGTGCATCGGTGGGGCTATCGCTGAATGAAACTTTGCACCTTTATCAGTAAACCAAACGTGAACGAAATCCATCGTATGTTTGGAAAATCTGAGCTATGCAAACGCGGATGCCGACGCCGAATCCTACGCCAACGCCGGAATGGTGCAATAGCTCTTCATAGACTTCGTCCAGGCGAGCTAAAAACAAAATCTATATTCTATAAAAGGCTTCATTTCAATGATAATATACAGTGAAATTCAGTTAAAAAACAGACTAATTCTGCTTTTTGAAGCTTATTTGAGCCCCGCCAAGCGAATTTGTGTTTTCGAGCATTCCGCCATGACAAATTTTAACTGCGCATGCCCAGCCATTCAGAGGGGCCAGGGATATGGCTTTCTGTCTGAAGGTTCCTCTTGATTCACTGCTCGCATAGGCGATAAGTACCAAAATCGCTTGACTGGGCCCATTTAGTAGGTTGCCGTTATTGCACGACCCGCAGAAAAAGCAACCGACTGAAGTCGTTTTTTTCTAAGAGTGCCCTAAAATCACCGGGTCATTCTGTCAGTCTGTCAGTCTGTCATTCTGTCTGTCCGTCCGTAACCCGTTTGTGAAAATTGGTGATAGTGACTTAACCGCTTGGAATATTTAAACAATTTTTGGCATACTGATAGATATCAATGAGATCTAACCAATGAACTTACGAAATATTACATTCCATTTAGTATAGCCTCGCCGAGGCGAAAAATGTGAAAATTTTCGAACATTTTTGAACTGCTTCTCCTCGGAAACCGTTGGGCCGATTGAAGTCAAATTTCATATGGAGCCTCTATGGGATGGGGGAAACCAAAATTTGCTCATGGGGTCAAGGTCACATGACCAAAATGGCCGCCAAGCCATATATGGTTTGTCTGTCTGTCCGTCCGTAACCCGTAAGTGAAAATTGGTGATAGTGACTTAACCGCTTGGAATATTTAAACAATTTTTGGCATACTCACTGTGTGGGAGCGTACAGTACACTTAACCCGGATGTTCCGATCTGTATAGTGGACAGATCCTTGTTCCGATATGTCGGGTATGTTACAGAATGTTTATTTTTGTGTTTTGAAATTATTAATCATTAGCATTTCAACTTCATAGCAGTAGTTCGGGAAGCATAACTAAAAGTCTTTTCGACATGCTACCTTGATTTTCTGTTTATTGCTATGATTTCGTTTATTTTCACATTTGTTTCTAGAAAATCATTATCCTACTTTCGATTTCAAACGCTGCACCGGTACAATTTAATCAAGCTTTGCCACCAACCTTATATGAAACGACTGCTGATGCATTTTAACTATTTTATGATGTATTTCGGGTCAGCTTTTATTAATATTACTAAACCTCTTGCCTGTAAGGGCAATTATTTTCAAAGAAAACGATAGAGGGGTCAAAAACTGGTTTGTATCGCATGTCGCAAAACTGATTTCTCAGCACTGTATGTCGTGTTCCGATCATACTATATTGTGTGTCCTGATAATACTATAGAGCGATTTCGACATATTCGTAGGATAACATTTAAATACGTTAGCTATTTTGTTTCTGAAATGTGGAAACTTGGCATATACACACTTTCCTTCTTCTCAGGAACCAAACGGCGACAGACCTTGAAACTTGGTATGCAGCATCGGGGACTCGGGCCCTACCAAGTTTATTCAAATGATGACCTTTGGTTGACCTTGGCCTGTTTTACGTCAAGGTAAAATTTGGTCACTTAGACATTTGTATGGAAAAATGGCAAAACAGTGTATTTTTCTGATTGCATAGTAACCTGTGGCATCAGAAATGATATCTGTAATCAGCTGAATGGAAGTTTATCAATTCCAACGGTCAAGGTCATTTACTGACCATTGTCCTGGAAGGCTCAGATTCAGTAATTTTATCTTCTTCTCAACTTAAACTGCTGGGTAGTTTGAAATCAAATTACATGTGGAGCCTCTATGGGAAGTGGGAACGAAAGTAAGGACTGGTTCACATGACCAAAATGGCCGCCATGCCCATATATGGTAAAAACTTTTAAAAATCTTCTTCTCAGGAACCAAATGGCCGACGACCTTAAAACCTAGTATGCGGCATTGGGGACTCTGGCTCTACTTAATTTGTTCAAATGATGACCTTCGATTGACCTTGACCTGTTTTACATCAAGGTCAAATTAGGTCATTTGGCATTTATATGGAAAAAGGGCAAAACAGTGTTTTTTCTGATGGCATGGTAGCCTGTGGCATCAGAAATGATATTTGCAATCAGTTGAATAGAAGTTTATCAATTCCAAAGGTCGAGGTCATTTACTGACCTTTGTCCTGGAAGGCTCAGATTCAGTATTGTTATCTTCTTCTCAACTTAAACTGCTGGGTAGTTTGAAACCAAATTACATGTGGAGCCTCAATGGGAAGGGGGAACGAATGTTTGTTCGTAAGGACTGGGTCACATAATCAAAATGGCCGCCATTCCCATATATGGTAAAAACCTTTAAAAATCTTCTTGTCAGGAACCAAACAGCCGATGACCTTGAAACTTGGTATGCAGCATTGGGGACTTGGGCCCTGCTAAGTTTGTTCAAATCATGACCTTTGGTTGACCTTAACCTGTTTTACGCCAAGGTCAAATATGGTCACTTAGACATTTGTATGGAAAAAAGGCAAAACAGTGGATTTTTCTGATTGCATGGTAGCTAGTGGCATCAGAAATGATATTTGCACTCAGCTGAATGGAATTTTGTCAGTTCCGAAGGTCAAGGTCATTTACTGACCTTTGTCCGGGAAGGCATATATTGAGTATTTTTATCTTCTTCTCAACTTAAACTGCTGGGTCGATTGAATCCAAATCACATGTGGAGCCTCTGTGGGAAGGGGAAACGAAAGTTTGTTCGTGCCGACTGGGTCACATGACCAATATGGCCACCATGCCCATATATGTTAAAAACCTTAAAAATCTTTTTCTCAAGAACCGAACGGCCGATGTTCTTGAAACTTGGTATGCAGCATCGGGGACTCGGTCCTACCAATTTTGTTCTAATGATGACCTTTGGTTTAATTTGACCAGTTTTGAGTCAAGGTCAAATATGGTCACTTAGACATTTGTATGGAAAAAGTCAAAACAGTGGATGTTTCTGATTGCATGGTAGCTAGTGGCATCAGAAATGATATTTGCACTCAGCTGAATGGTATTGTGTCAGTTCCGAAGGTAAAGGTCATTTACTGACCCTTGTCCGGGAAGGCTCAGATTGAGTATTTTTTTATCTTCTTCTCAACTTAAACTGTTGGGTCGATTGAATCCAAATTACATGTGGAGCCTCTATGGGAAGGGGGAATGAAAGTTTGTTCGTAAGGACTGGTCACATGACCAATATGGCTGCCATGCCCATATATGGCAAAAAAAAAACCTTTAAAGGAACCAAATTGCCGATGACCTTGAAACTTGGTATGCTGCATTGGGGGCTCGGACCCTACCAATTTTCTTCAAATGATGACCTTTGGTTGACCTTGTTTTTTCGTTACGGTCAAATGTGGTGACATAGACAATTGTATGGAAAATTGGCAAGACAGTGGATTTTACTGATTGCATGGTGGCCTTTTGTTGTCACATGACCAATATGGTCACCATGCCTGTATACCTTTGGTGAGCGTAGTGGCCCATGGGCCTCTTGTTCACTTTTTTCACACTGTTCAGACTGGGCAGATGCTCAGACTGAGATTAGTCTTTGCTGGACGCATAGATGAGTTTTTGTTTTGTTATTCGCAAGTTGAAATAGTCCAATTTTTTCTTCTTTCACTCATTTCAGACGTGATGAATTAGTCGTTCTTGGTGGACCCGGTTGTGGTTCTTTGGCATGACACACTGTTTCAACCTTGTCAAAAACTGTGCCAAATACCATCAATATATCTCACAGGGTATCCAAGTTATGGTCATCACAAGATTATATTGTTTGGGGAAATAACTAAAAAAATAAAATAAAAAGTGCACACAGAGTCATGATTTTCACACATGAAACACCTGCCTAGCCTCACGTACAACTATATCAAGTCCCATCATTATGTCTCAGGGTATATGATTTTATTAGAAGGGGATATAACCCAAATACCATCGCACTAGAGTTGTGGTTCCTGCGCATGACATGCTGTCTCAATCTTGCCAAGTATTATCCACATATCTCAAAGGGTTTCTGAACTAGGCCCCACAAGATTTTGTCAGGGGGGGGTAACTCACAAACCAGTGCACCAAGAGTCGTGGTACTTGCCCGTGACAGGCTTGCTTAACTCAAACAATCGACATCACTCGAAGACTGTTGAAGATACGGCGATCAAAAGATAGTCATACAATTTTATTAGAGGGGGAGATAACCCAAATACAATTATAACCATGACACCCAGAGTAGTGGGCCTTGTGAATGACATGCTGTCTCAACCTTGTGAACAAACATGCCAAGTATCATCAATATACCTCAAAGGGTTTCGGAGTTATGGCCATCACAATGTTATTTGTCAGGGAAGGTAACTCAAAACCAGTACACCAAGAGTCGCGGTTCTTGCATATGACACGTCTGCTTAACCTCATGTACAACTGTACCAAGTACTGTCAACATGTCTCGAAGAATATTGGAGATATGGAGCTCAAAAGATAGTCATCCTATTTTTATTGGAATGGGGATAATTGAAATGCCATGGCAGCAAGAGCTGCGGTTCTTGCACATGTCACGCCTGCTTAACCCCATGTACAACTGTACCAAGTTCTATCAACATGTCTCCAAGAGTATGGGAGATATGGCGATCACAAGATAGTTATTCTATCTTATTGGAAGAGAGATAATTCAAATGCCATGGCACCAAGAGTTGTGGCTCTTGCGCTTGACATGCTGCTTCAACCTTGTGAACAATTGTGCCAAGTTTCATCAATATATCACTAAGGGTATTTGATTTATGGCGATCACAAGATAACAATTCTATTTTTTTGAAAGAGGAGATAACTCAAATGGCATGGCACGAAGAGATTTGGTTCTAGCGCATGACATGCTGCTTCAACCTTGTGAACAATTGTACAAAGTTTAATCAATATATCTCGAAGGGTATTGAAGTTATGGCGATCACAAGATAGTCATTCTATTTTTTTTTCGAAGGGGAGATAACTAAAAAAACCATGGCACCAAGGGTTGTTGTTTTTGCCCATGACATGCCGTCTCAACATTGTTTACAATTTTGTCAAGTATCATCAATATATCTCGAAGGATATTGGAGTTATAGAGATCACAAGCTAGTCATTCTATTTTATTGGAAGAGGAGATAACTGAAATACCATGGTACCCAGGATTGTGGTTCTTGCGCAAGACACGCCGTCTCAACATTGTTTACCATTGTGCCAAGTATCATCAATATACGGACGACCGGACGCCAAGCCGATCGCTATATCACCCGAATCTATTCGGTCGGGGGATGAAAAGGAAATTTTCTTTCACAGACTGGTCCACAGCTCTTCTTTTCTTTGTATACATTTACATGTATATGTCTTGAACAAATAGTCCGTAACTAATCGTATTGCATTTCTGTGCAGTCTGATCAGAGTATTTGCTATGCGTCCTGTGGATGAAGAGAGAGCGTGACGATGCGACTCATTTTGTTAAATATTTCGCACCCGAAGACAGTCCTCGAAGGCTGGCTCATTTGGCCGAGTGGTTAAGACCTCTAGTCTGTAGTGCTCAAAAGGTTCAATGGCATGCAGCACACAACACATGCAATTTCTCCAAGATTTCGGGAATTTATAGGTAATTAATATTTTTACGTAGAATTGCTATTGTTTAAGCATTATCATCGTATTGCATAGACAAATATTGCAATGTACTTTTGAATAGCTTACACACATTAAAAGCGACATCCCATACAGTCAAAACAAAGTATCTTAGACAAGTTATACAGTAAATATGAGACATACTATACAGTCAGAAATTTTTTGGGATGGTCAGTCTTGCTCTTCGTGTGATTTCGTATGGAATTCTAGAGGCACTTATTTTTAGTATAACTCATTATAGATTATTAATCTATCATAAAACTGTCTTAAAAGAAATTTTTCTTTCGATTAAAGCTCTCAATTGGTCGATTTTCTGGTCACAGGTAAGGTGTTATTCTTACAAACACTAGTGATTTGCAGCTGAAAAATAGATTAAAAGCATAGAAAACGACATCTTGCCGTGCCCAAAGATGGTCAGTATGGAAAACAAAATAAATAAAACACACTTACCAAGTTGTTTATGTCCAAAAAAATAAATATACAAATATAGAAGACAGACCACGCACATACACCTTCAAGGTCATAACAAAAGACAAGGATCTGTCCACTATACAGATCGGAACATCCGGGTTAAGTGTACTGTACGCTCCCACCCAGTGATACTGATAGATATCAATGAGATCTAACCAATGAACTTGCGAAATATTACATTCTATTTAGTATAGCTTCGCCGAGGCGAAAAATGTGAAAATTTTCGAACTGCTTCTCCTCGGAAACCGTTGGGCCGATTGAAGTCCAATTTCATATGGAGCCTCTATGGGATAGGGAAACCAAAATTTGCTCATGGGGTCCAGGTCACATGACCAAAATGGCCGCCAAGCCATATATGGTAAAAACCCTTCAAAAATAGTCTTCTCCAGAACCACTGGGCAGATTTCCACGAAACTTGATAAATAGCATCTGGGATGTAGGCCTATCATAAATTGCTAAAATGGTGACCGTGGGTTGACCTTGACCTTCTTTGGGTCCGTCCGTAACCCGTTTGTGAAAAATTGGTGATAGTGACTTAACCGCTTGGAATATTTAAACAATTTTTGGCATACTGATAGATATCAATGAGATCTAACCAATGGACTTACGAAATATTACATTCCATTTAGTATAGCCTCGCCGAGGCGAAAAATGTGAAAATTTTCGAACATTTTTGAACTGCTTCTCCTCGGAAACCGTTGGGCCGATTGAAGTCAAATTTCATATGGAGCCTCTATGGGATGGGGGAAACCAAAATTTGCTCATGGGGTCAAGGTCACATGACCAAAATGGCCGCCAAGCCATATATGGTTTGTCTGTCTGTCCGTCCGTAACCCGTTTGTGAAAATTGGTGATAGTGACTGAACCGCTTGAATATTTAAACAATTTTTGGCATACTGATAAATATCAATGAGATCTTATCAATGAACTTGCGAAATATTACATTCCATTTAGTACAGCCTCGCCGAGGCGAAAAATGTGAAATTTTTCGAACTGCTTCTCCTCGGAAATCATTGGGCCGATTGAAGTCAAATTTCATATGGAGCCTCTACGGGATAGGGGAAACCAAAATTTCCTAATGGGGTCCAGGCCACATGACCAAAATGGCCGCCAAGCAATATTTGGTAAAAACCCTTCAAAAATAGTCTTCTCCAGAACCACTGTGCAGATTTCAACGAAACTTGATAAATAGCATCTGGAACGTAGGCCCATCATAAATTGCTAAAATGGTGACCCTGGGTTGACCTTGACCTTCTTTGTGCCTAGGTCAAACTTTGACACATATGCTTTTGTGTTGGATTTTATCCTGCAAACGATTCAGAATACAGTACTAAAGTATAAGATATATTTTTGCTCCTTACGATAAGGCGCATTTATTGGGGAACCGTTTTATGTCCAGGTCACATGACCAAAATGGCCGCCATACCCATATATGGTAACACTCATAAAGCTAAAAGCATCCGGCGGGTCGTGCACTTCAGCTGAAGCACTGGTTCTTTCTTTGTGTTTGGAATTTTACCGGACTTTGACAAGCCTATGCGACAAGACTCTAAAAATGACTTTGTGTTTACTGAGATAATGTGCGACATTTTTTCTAACATATATTCCAAACATAGAATGTACTATACGGTGTCCGTTATGATCCTCTCTGTGAGCACCCGTAACCTGTACTTTTGAGCAAAATTAAAGAGAATAGTGTAGCCTTTCTATTCTCAAACTATTATTTGGGCCCCCGCCCATCGGGGCTATGGAAAAATAGACTGGTTTCACGCAGAGCTGAAACTGATCGTAAATCAGTACTTGTAAACAGCTTAGAAGGACTAAGCCTGCCCAGGCAAAGTGGTGCGAGTTCAATGCATACGGGCCATATCGGTTTCATTGGGTGGCGGGGTTTGAGATGTCATCGGATTAAAGTCCCACAAAATTGGAAGCAACGTCTGCGAAATTGACTTGAATGGTGTTGACGGGGACGTTAAACTTCATTTCAAACAAACAAATTACCAGTCTGGACGACCGGGTGGGCCTAAAGTTCACGCCCGCCTAAAACGCCACAAAATACACAATATTTGGCCAGAACTTGCACGATTATCATACAAATACGCGCTCGTTAATAGTCAAAATATTAGCTATTGTAGTAATAGAAGTATACAATATTTTTTTTTTGTACGAAAAAAAAAAAAACAACAACAAAAAAAAAACTTATGCATTTGCAAAACCTGCTCACATTTTTTTCCTGCAGAATAATAATATTAACGGCATAAATTGAATAAAGTTAACGACACGTTAATTAAAGGTATCGATAGTTCTATACAATCGATCCCTGAAATTAAATATTGCAGCGAGAAAACTCGTAACAGTAAGGTCTATAAAACTAAAAACAGGCATTTTGGGATTCTGTGCATCTGTATAGGAGGCCCTTGCCGCGGTCTCAAGAAATAATTTTTCTCTCCTTTTCCAATACATAACACAGTAACGGTCATTTTTCTGATGAAAACTTGGGATATTTTTCTAAATAAAACGTCAAACATTGATTGTGTGTACTCGTTAGAACCGCCTCATTGAGGCGGTTCTAACGAGTACCCACAATCTATATTTTTGAGCAAAAATAAGGAAAATAATATATTTTCTATATATATGGTGGGGTTTAGGGTCGCGTTTATTTAACGTATTTGTCGACATCATGATGCAGTCTACTGTTAAACAAATAATAAAATAAATAAATAAACTATTTCCCGTTCATGAAAGAATATGTTTTCGCCTTTTTCCATACTTGAAATAATAAAAATAAAACTAATTTCAATAATAAATAAATTTACATTAGAACACGGCGACAATTTTCCGAGACAAGACGAGAACTTTGCTTTCCCGCCATTTTTCCAATAACGTCTGCTAGCAGCGTGGCAGTAGATTTCAGATCTATTTAAAGCGTTTTACAGGCATGTTCACATGCAGCAACCAAAGCAGAGAAAATCTATATCTGTCGTCTGCTTAACACTGGCCAGAGAGCATAGTAACCTTAGATCGCATTCTTGATGAGTTAATCATATCACAGTAAAACAATCAAAGCGCTGTTAGCACTGGTGGGTCGAATGTCATTAAGATAACACACTCATACGGCATAGTGCATTTTTCAAATCGCCAAAAATGACTGCTTATCTGATGAAAATCTATTATATTTACATACATATACGCCAAACATAAGTTGTGGATGTTCGTTGGAACCGCCTCATTCTAATGAGTACCCACAGCCTACGTCTTGGAGCAGAAATAAGAAAAATAATGTATACCCCGCTAAACCCCAGTTTTCTCTGTATAAATTGGGGTTCAGGGAGTGTTCTTGCACGTGATGAACTGTCCTGAACGGACACTTGAACGGACACTTAGACGTTTCTTTTAGTCCTTAAATTCCTGTACCCTAATCAGACGCTGCGTACTGTGGGGTCTGATCTGGGTTTAAACTGTTTGCCAAACCCAACATCCCAGTCCAGATTCAATAGATAACCATATTACGCAACAAGGTGATCCCCAAACGCATTTTGTTTCTATAAATAACTGTTTCCTGGATTTCCTACAAATCACGGACAGTCACGTGGACTTTAGCGCTGAAGAGTTTCTGAGCTTTGTAACTTTGGGTCGACTAAAAATATTATCAATTATTTTTGTTTTCCTATCAGATGAGGATAACGTATCAACGTCGATGCAACGCTGCATTGAAGTTTAGTTTTCGTCCAGGCGTACAACATAGACGTTGATAAAACATCGTGGACCAAGGCGTTGGTACTGTGTTGAAAAACCGATGATACAACAGCCATATTGCCCCTAAACGACTACGGAAAATACTAGAGCAAAGGAAAATTATTTCTTGCCATCGTTATTATTATAATAATACTAATTATTATTAATTATCAAGAGAAAATAAGAATTGGCATTTTCATGTTACATCACAGATAAGATGAGTATTTTAGTGATAACCAAAGGATAATTTTTTTCAATTCTACATAATACCTTTGTTGTGGCTATTCATTTGAACCGCCGAGGCGGTTCAAATGAATAGCCACAACATAGGTTTTTTTATGGAGAAAAAAAGGAAAAGTATCCTTTAAGTACCCCAACTATTGTATGCAGTTGTATAATATACAGTCAAATTCCACTATTAAGACCACCTAATTTTTTTTTTTTTTTTTTTTTTTTTTGGTTTGGGTTTTACGGCTACCCCACCTAAAATCAAGACCAATTCTGTTTTAAAAAGCTTATTTTGAAGGTTGCACTTAATCTTGCTTTGTTTTCTGTCAACACTGTCCTCTGGTCAAGGACCACCTTTGCGACTGTTCAAAAGTGGTCTTAAAGATCACTTTTGAACAGTCCCAAAGGTGGTCTAAAAATAGAAAATTTTACTGGATATCAAATCTGTACTAACCTCAAAAGATACACTTTATTCAAATGAACCTTTTCAAGAAGGCTTTATCTTTTTTTTCTTTAATATATTTTCCATTACGCAAACAATTCCACGAAAACTGAATTCCATTTTCTTAGCTTCCCCATTTGAATGACTAGCATCAATGTATAATAAATCAAACTATGCCCAGGCCATTGCAAGTGGTGCGCGTGTCACCTGTTCTAGATCTTTCCAAAAATATTGCACAATGAATACTCATGTTTATTTTATTCCCAAAAAGGTAAATTCACCTGTCATGTATAAATATACATGTGTACATAATATCTCCGATAAGGGCGGACACCTGTATCAAATAGGAAGTTAAAAAATCAAAAAGCCCACTTCTTTTTGAAAATGAAATTAAGTTTTACCTGTCTTTAAAATCATACTATCATTAGGTAAAAATACAGTTTATAACTTTTACAAACATAAAAAATAGTGCCTTCATTTTACCCTTTTTCAAGTGTATATAATAACAAATACGATTGGGATCATGTCATATTATTATAATAGGCAATATGGAAAAGTTATTAACTGGTGATAAAAATAAATCTTTGCAACAGACTAAGTATATACCTGCCAGCACACCTGACTGAGATGAACCTATATGCCCCCCCCCCCCACACACACGCACACACGCACTACACAAACCTTAAAGAGCATTTGGGGTTTACAGGGGTATACATTAATTTTCTTTTGTCTGCTCAAAAACATAGATTGTGGGTACTCGTTAAAACCGCCTCGATGAGGCGGTTCTAACGAGTACCCACAATCTATATTTTGGGCAGAAATAAGAAAAATATCACAATTTTTCACATAGAAGTTTTTTCGGCGATAAAGTTTGCAATGTATTTGTATAGGCGTATTTTCCTAATGTACGTTCATTTTTTTTTTTTTTTTTTTGGCGGTAAAGTTTACAATGTATTTGTATACGCGTGTTTTCCTAATGTACGTTTCTAAGATAACGTTTACCCTAAATTAGCCAGATTTCTTTAGATAAAGCGGGTGTTACAAGGGCTTTCGTTACATGGACTTGTTAAGGTCATGTAGGTCGCATTATCGTATTGATAGATACACCACATATTTCATAACATATGGAAATCCAATTTTCCGATATATCAATAAATTACACATCGAATAGTTCTCCGAAAGGAATATATAATAACCCAATAGTGTGATATTTTTGTGACACTTTTCTTATTTCTGCTTCAAAAATAGATTGTGGGTACTCGTTAGAACCGCTTCAATGATGCGGTTCTAACGAGTTCTTGTGCAAATATAAGCAAAAAAAAAAGTATAGTGAAATTCCGCTATTTAGAACAGCTTAAATTAAAACTAATTCTTCTTTTTATACATACTTTAAAGTTTCAGTTTTTTCTTTCTTTGTGTTTTCTACATCCACCCAGTATCTTGGACTGATAAGCGACCAACATTGGAACTGTTCAAATGCTGTCTTGAGACCACCATGAATAACAATCCCAAAGGTGGTCTTAATATTGAAATTTTGCTATAGTTTTGCAAACCTTCCTATTCCTTTTATGAAGTAAAGGTTTTATAACGGTACAGACTGGACTTGTTAACGTGTTGTAAGGGGGGTGTACACTGAAATCCCGCTATTAAGACCACCTAAAATTAAGACTAATTATACTTTAAAAAGCTTATTTAGAAGTATGCAATTAGTCTTCCTTCGTGTGTTCTGCACAACATGTCCTCTGGTCAGGGACCACCTTTGGGACTGTTCAAAAGTGGTCTTAAAGACCACTTTTGAACAGTCCCAAAGGTGGTCTTAATAGAGGAATTTTACTGTATATATTCGAGGAAGGCAACGTTAAATCACCCTTTTCAGTAAGGGCTTACTCCCGCTGAAAGGGAAAAATTTGCTCCTGAGCGGAACAAATTCTTTCTGTGGAGAGGAGATATATTTTCAGAGTGGATGATTTATTTATGTATTCATTTATTTATACTTCAAAAACTGCAAATGCATTTATTTTTTTATTTATTTATTTATTTTTAAATGTACTTTAAAATCTGCAACGGATCTGATGTTGGAAAAAGGAAGCAAAAGAGATTTTTTTTGTTCAGGTCCCTCAGAACGGAAATGGGACGCAACGAAATGAAAATGGCAGTTAACTCCGTATTATTATTATTGTTATTATAATTAATTAATTATTATTATTATTATTATTATAATTATTATTGTCAAAGAGCAGTGACATAAAATACCAGTGCATCGCCCCGAATGATCAATACGACCACACAGAAAAGTAGCGGGTTTTTGCGGATATATCATTATGGATAGTCGCTAGAACCGGCTCAGCACTGTATAAAAATATAATCGCCAATTTTCAGTTGAAAACAAACAACCAAGCCAGCCAGCAATGTCGGGCCGACATCGATGCGACGTGAGAACGTCGTATCGATGTCGGCGCGATATTGACCCGCTGTTTTTGTGTCGGCCGGGACACGGCCGGAGCTAGGAACGACGTCATAACGCGGTATGTGTTATTCTTATCATCCTAATGACTATGGATCAACAAAGCGCAAAAATTACCTCATTACCCGATATGCCAGTGCCAATTTTTTACGACAACTGACTTGACTAGGAGCTGTCTTGTGTCATTAATCCCCAAACAAGTTCATTGCCACAGTATATATAGTATATCCAGGATTATTTTCCCCCACGATCTTTATCTTTTATGTTTATTGTTATCAATCCCACCTCATTTTGTAACAATTGATTTTTTAGTGTATTTCACCTACGAGTCAGAGCTGTTACCAACGAAAATGTTTCTTTGGACACGTGCGCGCAGCTAGGACACAGAGCACTCTGAGCAGAAATTCAGATCAGTCTGAGCAGAGTACAACCTTTCTTGTTCATTACGAAAACACTCCTATACAAATACATTGTAAATTTTACGGCCGAAAATAAACCCGAAAATTTCAAGATGAAAAATTGCGATATTTTTCTTATCTCTGCTCAAAATATAGATTGCGGGTACACGTTAGAACCGCCTCGTCGAGGTGGTTCTAACGAGTACCGGCACTCTTTATTTTAGAGCAGAAATAAGAAGATGAGGCGGTTCTAACGTGTGCCCGCAATCTATATTTTGAGATATAGAGTGCTGGTACTCGTTATAACCGCCTCGATGAGGCGGTTCTAACGTGTGCCCGCAATCTATATTTTGAGCAGAAATAAGAAAAATAAGGTTTACCCCTGTAAAAACCCCGGTTTTACTATACAGAAGCGGGGTTCATATGGGGCCATACTTATATAGGCACATTTTCGTGATGCTGCTTGATAAAGTTTTGAGCGAAGGCACCGATCGGACTGATACAAGTCTTCTCTGGGCGTGCACTATCGAAGACGTATTCCCGCTTGACTTGGCTAATTCTCATTGTTTTGGACCTGAGCCTTTCTATCATCGCATTAACACGTCTGTGTAATGAACCCATACTTAAACCCAACAACATAGAGAAAACTGGGACTTACAAGGACATAGGTAATTCTTATATTCTGCTCCAAAGCATGGATTGTGGGTACTTGTCGGAACCGATCATTGAGGCGGTTCTGACAAGTACACGGAGCAGAAATAAGGAAAATTACATGTACAACTAAGTTGAAGCAATGTACTATATCCCAATAGGTGTGAAACCATCAAACGACTTGTATTATTAACAAATTCATTCCACACACACTCGCACGCACGCACGCACGCACGCACGCACGCAGAGAGAGTCGGTATTTATGTTAATAATGCGAGTTTTCATTCGCAAATTTTTACGCGAATCATACTTTTGCTATGCACTCGGAAAAGGATAATTGGGGAGAATGCGTTCTTCTCATTGTGTGTTTGAGGTTTACGTCCCACCAACTGAGGTCGTATGGAGACGGATCTTCCGTAAAGACTCGTCCGAAAGTTTGGAGAAGCCCGGAAGGTAAATGTCATTTTGGAGACGTTGCTTCCCATTTTGTGGGACTTTTACCCGACATTGCAAGCCCTGCCGCCCAATGAAACCAATAGGGTTTACAAGCATGGACGGTCCAACTCGCACCGCTTTGCCATCCTCTAAGCGCTTTACCAGAGGCAAGTAGCTTATCCCAATACGATAACACACCCGTGCGACATAGTGCAGTTTTTTTCACATCTCCAAAATGGCCATTTTTCTGATGAAAATCCGTGATATTTTTCTTATAATTACTGAAAGCATAGGTTGTGGGTGCTCGTTAGAACCGCCTCATTGAGGCGGTTCTAACGAGTACCCACAACCTATGTATTGGAGCAAAAATAAGAAAAATAATGTATACCCCCATAAACCCCAGTTTTCTCTTTATAAAGTGGGGTATAGGGGGGGGGGGGTGTTCATTTCACGGACTTATTCACGTGATGAATACACGCACATAGACTGAAAGGTTACAAGAAACTGTATTGTGAATCGAAGTTCATGCGACGTTGCTTCAATCATGTGCATTGTGAATAGTCTAAGATTTTTTTTTTGCATGCATAGTAAGATGACTCGCGACAAGTTTCCTGTATGTGGATGGAAGGCAGCACATGGTTTTCGTTCTGGACCGTCCTTTCTGGGTCCACAATGATTGCTCATTTCCAAGAGGAATTACACACAACATAGCAGCAATATTTAGTTATTTTGAATTACTAATCACGTATAGTATTTTTACATGGCCGACAGGTTAAGCACCTATCAGTGCATTCCTTTCTCGCACTATGGCGGTCCGTTTAACAATGCGTTCGACTCTGCAACGTCGGACGTTAAAGAGAGCAACAGCACTGACATCGGACGTGAATGAAGACGATAAGCGCATAGCCAATCAAACGATCAAGTTTCTAGATTTTTCCCGAGCAGACATAACAATATTGATATCGATCATTCTGTTATATAAAATGTACTCTAGTGAGTAAAATCAGCTGTTTTTGTGGCGCGTACGAATGACATTCAACAAACAGAACACTGTATGCCCAGACGCTTCAGAATGCGGCGTTTGATGCAGGTCTATGCTGTCTTCTTTAGAAACGGGATGTTAAAAATACTTCGATCAATGCATTAAACTAAACAAACCCTTTCTCTTTGTTACAATACAGCTGGAAGCTGTCCCTGGGATGTGGCCTTAAGACCTAATTCGTGATAAATAGGTTAACCACAGACTCATTGCACTGCACTTTACCGGTGCAGTTCGGAAGTCTTTGTTTGTTTGTTTGATATGAGGTTTAACGGCCCCGTCAACACTGTATAGGCCATTTTGGAGACGTTGCTTCTAATTTGTTGGACTTTTACCTGACATTGAGATGAAATGACATCTCAAACCCTGCCACCCAATGAAAATGCATTAGCGGTCCGACTCGCACCACTTTTCCTGGGCAGGCTTAGAACCCCAAAGCGATTTACCAGTACTAGCCTGCGGTTGGTGTCATCTTTGCGTGGAAGCATTATGCAGCCCAATCTATTTCTTTAAGCCCCAATGGGTGGGAACCATCAGTTCGGAAGTCGTTCGCTTTGTGGTAAATGGATGTATATCAGGTTGCGGCTTATTTCATCACGTGAACAAGTCCGTGAAATAAAGACCCCCCTAAACCCCACTTTGTATAGGGGAAACTGGGGTTTACGGGGGTAAATATTATTTTCCTTATTTCTGCTCGAACACATAGGTTGTGGGTACTCGTTAGAACCGCCTCCATGAGGCGGTTCTAACGAGCACCAACAACCTATGTTTGCAGTATAAATAAGAAAAATATGACTGATTTTCATCAGAAAAGTAGCCATTTTGGAGATGTGAAAAATGCACTATGTTGCACGGATGTGTTATCGTCATGTGTTAAGTCGAAGAAAATGTCTTGGAGGTGGGGATAGGAGAGGGTATGTTTAGCGTCCCAAACATGGGACCTCAAACAGCGTGGACCCAGATCAGAGTGCAAGATCAAAGTTTTCACCTTTTGCTTATAACGTTTATGATTTTTGTTGTTGTAAATTTGTCAACAAATAAAAATATCTGACACCCGTAAACTGGAAATAGACATGCTCATAGCTATTGATCCTCATCCTACTCGGAACCCCGTTATATCAATTTTTTGTATCCATTCTGGTTTTGAATCCATGGTAAAAATTGAAATCATCCAAAACAAATGGAACAAAACGGAGGAGGAGTGTAGTATGTGGACATATTCAGCATGGCGGGGTTCTATCTCAGGGTTCTATGTGTGGCAGAAATTGCGCGCTACTTGAAGTGTCAGGACGGGATAGGGTGCCTCATGCTCACACATTTCATGACTCCACTGGTCCACTTGATATAACTCTACTGCTGTGTTTCAGCGTCAGCCAGAGTCAGTGACACGGTCCAAAATCGAACACCAACCTCAGCAACCATGCAGGTCGGACACCCAACCAGTGCATTTCAAGATTTTAATTTGTCTGAGAAATATTATTATTAAATGTAACGTGGAATTTCATCACGTGAGCAAGTCCGTGAAATGAACACCACCTTAAACCCCACTTTATATAGAGAAAACTGGGGTTTACGGGGGTATTCATTATTTTTCTTATTTCTTATCCAAGACATAGGTTGTGGGTACTCGTTAGAACCGCCTCAATGAGGCGGTTCTAACGAGCACCCGCAACCTATGTTTGAAGTAAAAATAACAAAAAAATCACAGATTGTCATCAGAATAGTAGCCCGTTTAGAGATGTGAAAAAATGCACTATGTAGCACGGGTGTGTCATATGTACATCATGGTGTATCTCCAATTTACGCTTGATGCATTATCGAAAATGAATAAAACAATACTTACTTATTTAAGCAAATATTCCAATCACATGTTAATAAAGCTCCTGGTGCTGTATGGAAATATTATTATAGATTATCCCAGTATCTTTTGAAAATGAAATCAATATGTAGAATCACTGTATAAAATTTATATTGTAACACCAGTATTGATAGATAACATGTTAGCTCGTTTGAATCTAAAAGAATAATAACATGTGCTTGCCACGCTGTCTTGTTTTTGTTTTGATTTTTTTTTTCTCTTCTTTTCAAGTTCCAACTTGTTTCGTGTGAAAACGGGAGTAAAATACGTCGATCAATGGCACGTGGCTTAAAAAGAAGGCGGGGCGAAATTGTGAACTATCGAATGCTCAGGCGTTGAATAAAAGTAGGCGTTTCTGGAGTAAACACGTCTTACAATTGGCTGTAAGAAAGTTATTATTACAAAATAGACATAGAAACAGTGCTTATTTATATAATTTACAAAGTGGCAGATTTTCAACATAAATAAGAGAGTTCAATCACACACAACGAGATCATAGTGTATAATTATGCTCTCAATATATCTCTCCCGTGCCATAAATACTCGCATGAACATCTCTCTTAGTCACTTAAACGCAACATTTCATAAACCGTTTTAAGGTGAAATGGTACACCCGATTTAAGGGAGGCAACTACTACGACTTCCTGTTTTGTTTGCTTTGAAAGGCGGGTGCGTGTGTGTGGGGGGGGGGGGGGGGGGGGGAATAAAAAAGGTCTCTCTGGGGATCTATTCTTTAAGGAAAGAACTTGCTCCTCAGGAACAAATTCTACAGAAGCAAATTCTTGAGGATTTGTTTGATTTGAGGTTTAACGTCCCCGTCAATACTGTAAAGGTCATTTTGGAGACGTTGCTTCCAATTTTGTGGGACTTTTACCCGACATTGAGATGAAATGACATCTCAAGACCTGCCGCACAATGAAACCAAAAGGGTTTATAAGCATGGACGGGCCGAATCGCACCGCTTTGCCTGGGCAGGCTTAGATTCTCTAAGCGGTTCACCAGTACTCGTGTGGGGGGCGGATTCAGCTCTGCGAGGAAGCATCATGCAGCCCATATATTTCTTCAAGCCCCGATGGGCGGGGGCCGACACCAGAGTCAAGGGCGGCAACTACCACGACTTCCTGTTTTGCTTTGAGGGTAAGGTGGGTCCCTCTGAAAAGGGGGTCTATTCTTTAAGGAAAGAATTTGCTCCGAAGAATCTCAAGAACAGACAAGTGTTGATAAGGGAATAAACGTTCTAAAAGAGTACCCTCCCCTGAAACGGTAATCCGCCCCGTTACGAAAACACGCATAATCAAATATATTGAAAAATTTAACACCAAAACTGTTTTTATTAATTTTTTTTTTCAGATAATAAATCCTGATATGTTTCTTATTTCTGCTCGAAAAATAGATTGTGGGTGCTCGTTCTAACGAGCACCCACAATCTATGTTTCGAACAAAAATAAGAAAAAATCGTATATACCCCTGTAAGCCCCAGTTTTTCTTGATAAAAGTGGGTTTAAGGGGGTCAAAATTATATAGGCGTGTTTGCGTGACGCTCCTTACATAGGTTTAATGACAAATTAATGCGATGCGCGTGATACATACGGCGTCTATTGTTCAGTCAATTTTCGTGGTTTCGTAACAAATTTAAAAAGACTTGTCCTGCGCTAAAGTCGATGATCTTTGAAACATAAGTTGAAACAATATTATAAGTTTTCAATATAATGTTATTGGAATATAATACACATAATACACCTTCATGCCCACTCATAAGTAATTATTTAATATTCTTTATTAATATCGTTACTGCGTAGATTATTATACTAGCGGTCATTAGACAGAAGAAACACGGAAAATATTGTCAGTTCATAAATATACCCGCGGTCCCATGACTTTAACCCATTGTATACTAGTGGACTCTTCCATTGCTACATGTTGGACAGGTCCATCTGTCATATAAGGGGTGGCTGGCCTATTATTTCGTTTTTATTCTATTTTTGACGGAAAATTCTGTTAGCAAATAGTGCAGGCCCTGATCAGACGCCGCGTTCTGCGGCGCGGCGTCCGACTCGTCTGGGCCTGCACTGTTTGCCAGGGTATCCCTTTAGGGGTTTCCCGTATGCAATGCGTTAATAGTGTCCATTTAAACAAAACATGAAAAAGTAAAATAATTATAAAGAAAATGTATACAATTGATTGATTGTGTTGGGGTTTAGCCCTTGTTAGTCATTTTTTATCGCCTTCCAGAGAAAGAGAGAAAAAAGATAGAAGAGACAGTAGAGGAGATGAATGTGAAGCGAGTGGAGGAAGAGGAAAATAAATGGAAGTGTAGAAACCGCAGAAATAACACTACTCCCCCTCTACCCGCAACAGGTCTTGCCCCACCGTTAGCCAGTATCAATTAACCCATTCAATACCGGAAACCCCCCAAAACAGTGCAGGCCCAGATCAGACGCCACGTCTGATCAGGCTCTACACTGTTTGCAAAAGATTCAGCCATTTTTCAAGCAATTTTAATGACAACACAACCTGACACCCCTAAATTTTGAAATGGAGTCCTGCCATATAAAAGGAGGAAGATTCCATTTGGTACAAAAAGGGCTAAACGCTCCAGTGACGGAAGTTTCACAACACCTTCGCCTCATCCAACCATCCCCAAAATAATATAAAAGAAAATGAAAAAAAAAAAAAAAAAAATGAACAGAACCGAATAAAATAAACGAGAGACTAAATCAATCAATTCTTGCTTAAATGCCTATGCGCCTGGCTGTTTGAAGCCATTGTCAAATGGACCGAAAGCCGTGCTCAAACAGCAAAAACCATGTTCAAATCATGAAATTCGCGTGCTGTTTGAACATGGATTTTGAGCTTTTGATATCACAAGACGGGCCTTGCTTTGTTTACGTTACGTTGAGCGACGTAAGATTATCGCCCTGAATGTAGCGTTTTAGGGTTCTATGATGACGTCAGAGGGTTACTCCATGACAACGTCATTGTAAACAACGTTCTGAACTGGCCGCCATTTTGGTTTGTCTGTCGCATTTGAAGAGCTTTTATGGAATATATATGGCGCTTTTGGGCGTTTTCGTCAAAATTTGCTGTCGGAATCGTTAGTTATGCAAGAACAACGATCATTCATGGTTATTTCATCGCATTAACATTTGCCGGATCCCTCGGAAGATATTTGAACATTCGGCCTAGCGGCCTCATGTTCAAACAGCTTCCACGGGACCCGGCGAATGTTAATGTATGAAAAACCATTGTTGATCCCTATATTAGTGCAGTCTAACTGTTGACAGTTGCAGTGCTAAAAACACTGTATGATTTTCATGTGGTTTATCATATTGGCACCCACAACCTATATCTGGAAACAAAAATAAGGGGAAAAAAAACGACTTTTGCAGCTACATGTACATATATGCACGCCCCGCGACAAATGAAAAACAGAATTTCTAAAGAACATTACACTTCACCAACAACAAGATAGCCCCCAGCCCATCGGGGCTTGAAGAAATATATGGGCTGCATGATGCTTCCACGCAGAGCTGAAACCGACCCACAAACGAGTAGGCCCTACTGGTAAACCGCTTAGAGGATCTAAGCCTGCCCAGGCAAAGCAGTGCGAGTCAGCCCGCCCATGCTTATAAACCCTCTTGGTTTCATTGGGCGACAGGGCTTGAGATGTCATTTCATCTCAATGTCGGGTAAAAGTCCCACAAAATTGGAAGCAACGTCTCCAAAATGACCTTTACAGTGTTGACGGGGACGTTAAACCTCAAATCAAACAAACAAACCAACAACAAGATGTAATGTTTCTTCAAAACCGATAACAGTTTTGACTTATCGCCCACAATGACGGACCGTAAATCACATTTTTCTCTATATGAACCCAAAAATGGTAATGAAACATCCCCCTAGTCCATTTCCAGCTATAGGGGTGTCAGGTTTGTTTTCGATTGTGAAAAATTATACAAAATGTATGTTCTTTAAGAAAGCAGTGTAGACCCAGATCTGCACCGTTTGTTGGTGTCCCAGAAAAGGGCCGCCAGGCAGCCAGGCATGTATTGGTTCAGTTAGTATCAGGGGGTGTTTATTGTACGGAGTGTGCATGAAGAGACCATCCATCCATCTAGCTCAGTGAAGTCTCTAATCAGACTGCGCAGACGCGCATACTGATCTGAGTATTCGCTTGGTGCACACCTCCTAAGGCACAGTTTCGGTTGACAATGCTGAACTATTGTGCAAATTCCTAATCAGATATGTGTCAATCTAAAACTATATGTAAACTGGTACATACATATACAGTTTACATGTAACTGTTATAAATATCCTCTAACTTTCTCATATAGGGGAATGGACACACCTACTGGGGAGGCAACTCATGCAAAATTATTTGTCTCCCATGTCAATAGGGGTCAACTCTTAAAGGAAAGAATTTGCTCCTGAGGAGCAAATTCTTTCCTTTAAGAGTAGACCCCTTTTTCAGCGAGACAAGGCTTATGGAAAAGCGAACAGGAAGTCCCGAAAGCTGTCTTCCTTTGAAAAATGGCGGGAAAATGTGCCAGGTGTTCCCATTCCCCTTAAATTAGTATCTTTATTCGTTTTTCGTAACAGCAAAAAACCTCATTTGTCTAACACGCGACATCCTTAGATGTTGCAATAAATGTTTTAACAATCAATTGCTTGCAAAATCAGCACCTAAAATGAACACTGTTGGAAGTCATCTGCATAAGGATGCGAGTTATAACCGTATTTCATGTTAGCATGACATTACTTTACAAATGAGATAAGTATGTAGATTTGTGACATTTTTGTTATCTATGCACACAATATAGATGACTGGTGCTCGGTAGAACCGCCTCATTGAGGATGTTCTAACGAGTTCCCACAATCCACGACCTTCAAAATGAATAAGCAAATTACGCATTACTTTAAAATCCACATTTTTTCTCCGAGTGGTCATCCAATGCAATGGAGACGTCTACAGAGATTCCTTATAGAAGACGATAATTTACGCGCGACGTCATTACCGTAAAAACTTTTGCTAACGGTAAAATTCGAAGGCATCCGAGTAAGCGTGCGCGAATTTTCCTCGGATTTTATCGTTCATTTCTATGGTACACGTACATTTTCCATATCAACCTCCATTGTAAGTTTCACTGGGGTGTGCATCACACAAAATTCGTTAACGTAATTAGTTTGGGCGAACTACTAGACAGGTACTATGCAATACTATGTCAGATTTCATATCTCTTTTGCATAAAATATACCTGTGGGACGTCATCGATAATTTTAACTTTATCTACGTTGGGATTCCCTGCTTTAATTATCTGTTTTTGTCACGCATCAATCAAATATCTGTCAAAATTTGGGGGTACAGCTACGAAACATTGCTGTTGGCAAGAACAGAATTAATAAACCTGCTAAAAAGTGTGTTAAGTCGTAAATTTACAAGTAAAGGGTACTCGAGCGTGTATCAACCCATTCATGACCACAATATTATTTTTTAGGATATTGGCAAAAAGTGTAGATCCTGATCAGACGCCGCTTAACGCGGCGCCTGATCAGGACCCACACTGTTCGTTACAATTGCGACGATTTCGGTAAAACTTACAATTAATATAACAAACCGCATGCCCCTTCTGTTGTAAATGGGCATGATGGAGTGTTCCATTTGGCATTTCTCGGCTTTTGCGGTTGATGAGTCAGCGGCATCAGTCAGTCTGCGGTTTTGGTCGGGTTGTACTGTTTCGGAAACTCTAAACTAGGTCAGACCTTAGTAACCGCAATATTTATCATTATCGTAGCCGGGGCCGTTGTCAAGTATCAAGTGTCAAAATTTTATCAGTTGGGGTCGAGTCCGCCGATTTTCACAGTTTTTCATGCGCAAGATAAGCCTGTGACGCCAAAAGCAACAATAGCATCGTCATTTCGGGCATTTTTTTATCAGGGGCGAAAAGCCCTTACTTAGAAAATATATATTATTTTAATGTTGAATTTTTTTATATTACAGCCGGGGCCCCTTGGCCAAACATAATTAAATAAAGTTTTATCCAGGGATAAATACCCTGTTCGCTTTCTGAGTCCCCTCCAGGAAAGGAAAGACGTGTGTGTGTGTCAGTTATGAAGCACCCAAACCACAAAGGCATTACGCAAACACATCTATACAAATACATTGCCACCTTTATCGCCGAAAAATGAAAAATTTTATGATGAAAAATTGTGATATGTTTCTTATTTCTGCTCAAATTTAGATTGTGGGCACTCGTTAGAACCGCCTCATCGAGGCGGTTCTAACGAGTACCCACAATCTATATTTTAGAGCAGAAATAAGAAAAATAAGGTATACTCCCGGAAACCCCAGTTTTACTGTATAAAAGTGGGGTTCAAGGGGGTCAAAATTATATAGGCGTGTTTTCGTGATGGTTTCCGAGAAAAACAACATTTGAAAAACATCGAATACTGAATCTTCTTGTAAATTTAAAAAAAAAAATGCATACAGGCAAACAGTGTGGGCCCAGATCAGACTGCACCTAAGGAGCCTTAAACTCTGGCGAGCTAAAAATCTTGCATCGCCGTTAGCAAAATATTTTGATTAATCTCCAATAAGTCTCCCATAAAGTAAAGTGTAGGAAAGATGTCTACTTAACTTCTCCAACAGTTTTCAAGCATTCCATTAATGAGCCCCGCCAAGCGAATTTGTGTCTTCGAGCATTCCATCATGACACATTTTAACTGCGCATGCCCAGCCATTCAGAGGGGCCAGGGATATGGCTTTCTGTCTAAAGGTTCCTCTTGATTCACTGCTTGTATGAGCGAGCAGCGAAGGTTCTGGCGAGACTGCGCGGATGCGCAGGCTCGCCTGAACCTTCGCTGCTCGCATAGGCGATAAGTACCAAAATCGCTTGACGGTGCCCATTTGATAAGTTACAAGCATATATATGTGCCTTATTAGAAATGAAAAAGTCCTTTTTGACAAAATTACAACATTTGCAACTTTGACATTTAAAACATTATTCTTCAGAAATTAAAATATGGCTAGATAGTTAATTTTATAAAACACATTTTAATGCGTGCTTATCGTAGACCTAGCTTTTTGTAAAAGCTTTGCTTGTTTTCATGTGTTAGATTGTGGTACTCTCGTTTTATCGAGTACCCACAACCCAAGGAATTATAAACCCGACTTTTCTCTATACAATGAACATTGCATTTTGTTAGTCGGTGAAATTCACTTGTGAAATTCACAAGACTTAAATCGTCGGCCGATGACACTTTTCAGCTTCCTTCTTTTCAAATGTTTTGAAGTTATAGTGGTCGGCGGTTGTCTACGACTTATTACTACTTATCCCTCCGCTTACTGTGTAGTCTACACCGTGTAGTCTTTGCAGTTCATCTGAGATCTGAATCTGACTTCCTTAATTTTCTTTTTACAATTCATGAATTATACTTTTATGATATATGCGCATCAGCCTGCTAATCACCCCATGAGTTTATTTCACCCCATCACATTATTTTTTGTATAACAAGCAGACCTACATATCACCGCTGATGTTAACTTATCGACCTTATCGGGTCATGCGCGTTCTTAGGTCAAGTTGAAGTTTTACAAATGCTACTGCGCAATATATGCATGTACCAGTTATATTTCTCTAGAAGACTCTAGCCTCTCATGGCTCCAAATCTGAGATTTTTCTGATAAAAATGTGCAATATTTGTCAGCTTTCTGCTTCAAACTTAGACTGTGGGGGCTCATTAGAACAGTTTACGCGTTTCTAACTAGTGCCCACAATATATATTTTGAGTAAAAATAAGATTATGTATACCTTCGGGCATCGCAAACCCCAATTCCCCCTGTCTGAAATATTTTTAAAGGTGTTGAATACACAGATGAGTGCAACGAAAGGGTTTGAGATGTCATTTCATCTCAATCTCGGGTAAAAGTCCCACAAAATTGGAAGCAACGTCTCCGAAATGACCTATATAGTGTTGACTGGGACGTTAAACATCAAATTAAACAAACAAAACAACGAATCTCAGTTGTAATTTTTTAACCCCGTGCCCTGAAAATCAGTAGTTACCCGCACTTTCCATCACGAAAACACGCCTATATAAGTTTGATCCCATTGAACCCCACTTTTATATAGTAAAACTGGGTTAACAGGGGTAAACCTTATTTTTCTTATTTCTGCTCTAAAATATACATTGTGGGTACTCGTTAGAACCGCCTCGATGAGGCGGTTCTGACGAGTATCCACAAAGTATATTTTGGGTAGAAATAAGAAAAATATCACAAATTTTCATCTTAAAATATTCGTTTTTACTGAGGTAAAATTGACACTGCATTTATATAGGCGTGTTTTCGCAATGCGCATTTTCGAGGATATCGCCAGATGCGAAATAACATTCACATAATAATAATGCACGCACGCGAGAACTATGTTTGTTTGTTTGAATCCAGGTTTTACGTCCCGGTCAACACTATTTCGATCATTTTGGAGGCACTGTCTCCAATTTTGTGGGAGTTTTACCCGTCATTGAGATAAAATGACATCTCAAGCCCTAACGAACCAATAGGGTTTATAATGCTTTCCATTGCGAGACAAAGTACATACATTTATATCTCTGAAACGGTTATTTTGAATGAAAAATTATGATATTTTTCTTTTTTCTACTCCAACCATGGGATGTGGGTGCCCGTTAGCCTCACTGAGGCGGTTCTAACGAGTACCAACAACCTATGTCATTTTTTGTTTGTTTGATTTGAGGTTTAACGACCCCGTCAACACTTTAAAGGTCATTTTGGAGACGTTGCTTCCAATTTTGTGGGACCTTTAGAAATGACATCTCCATCCCTGTCGCCCAATGAAACCAATAGGGTTTATAAGCATGGACGGTCCGACTCGCATCGCTTTGTCTGGGCAGGCTTAGATCATCTAAGCGGTTTACCAGTACTCGTGTGCGGTCGGTTTCAGCTCTGCGTGGAAGCAACATGCAGCCCATCTATTTCTTCAAGCCCCGGTGGGCGGGGGCCGAACAATCTATGTCTCGGAGCAAAAATAAGAAAAATAATCTAACTTCTGTAAGCCCCAGATTTCTCTGTATAAAATGGGGTTTACTGTGATGTTATATACAAGGATTTGCTAACGAGATGCGTAATTCTCACACCATCACGAAAACATGCCTATACAAATATATTGGAAAAATTGCCACCAAAATAAAATATTTCCTATGATAAAATTCTAATATTTTCCATATGTTTGATCCAAACATAGATTGTGGGAACTCTTTAGAACCGCCTCGGTTCTAACGAGTTCCCCCGATCTATGTTTTGGAGCGAAAATAAGGATAATATTGTTTACCCCTGTGAACCCCAATTTTACTATATAAAAGTGGGGCTAAAGGGGGTCAAAATAATAAAGGCGTGTTTTCATAATGCGCATTTTCTGTCGTATTTGAATGGCTCTTACAGCATCGGGTGACCCCCGCCCATCGGGGCTTGAAGTAATATAGATGGGCTGCATGATGATTCCACGCAGAGCTGAAACCGACCCGCACACGAGTACTGTGGTAAACCGCTTAGAGGATCTAAACCTGCACAGGCAAAGCGGTGCGACTCGGACCGTCAATGCTTATAAACCCTATTGGTTTCAATGGGCGACAGGGCTTGAGATGTCATTTCATCTCAATGTCGGGTAAATGTCCCACAAAATTGGAAGCGACGTCTCCAAAATGACCTTTATAGTGTTGGCGGGGACGTTAACATCAAATGAAACAAACAAACAATTACACGGATTTGTTAATGTGATGTGATATCTGGAACTATGGGATAAATTCTCTAGGGACCCCAGAACGAGTTCGAAGTAGCCGTGGTAAATGTCTATCCGTGTTCGAGATAGCGAGGTTTCGCTGTAACAACACTAAAGAAATGTTGAAATCGTAATGTTTTCTCTAAAACAAGAACAATAAAAATAATATTGCAAAATATCATTTGTGAACCGTGTTCTGGTTTCGAAATAAACACAACTAAATGATCACTTCGAAATAAATGAAATAAATAAAACATACAGTAGTATTCCTTTATTAAGAGCACCTTTGGGACTGTTCAAAAGTGGTCTTTAAAGACCACTTTTGAACAGCCCCAAAGGTGGTCTCTTAATAAGAGACACTTGGCGTAGAAAACACAAAGAGAAATAATTGAAACCGTCACAATAGGCTTTTTGAAGTAGATTTAGTCATAATTTTTTGTGGTCTTAATAGCGGAATTTTGTATATGTAAATAAAGTTATGCGAATAAATAAATAAATAAATAAATAAATAAATACAAAAATAAATCCTGTGAATTTAGCATTATTTCAGTAAATTTGTAAGCGTACTTAATCTGTCACGGGTCTGGAGGGGACGGAGCAGTGAGATAGAAAACTTGAAGACTTTCCAAAATATCAAACTTGAAGACCTTTTGAAATACAAATTTTCTATTCAGTAAACTACTAAAGGGCATATTGTTGATATGGTACACTTTTAATATACATATAAGAAGTGTAGAACCCTTTACCTCCTTGTTCACCTGTTAACGCCTTGTCCTCAGCTTAAAAGTTAATATCTTTCTTTTCTCAGTCGATTGTGAAATTTAAAAGCAAAAGGGATAAGTATTTGATTATATTTACATTATGCTAATAGACACGAGTCATTTAAAAGCGCATGCGCGGAAAATTTAAACTGCGCATTATAGTACTACACTTCCTTATTTGGAAAAGACACTCGACAGATAAATATAAACGGTTGCCAGATTAAAAAGATAAACATAAACTTGCGTATGTATGTCACATAAACTTTTAAGGGCTTCTGTCCCAGTTTATTCTTTGCCAAAGAAGAAGAAGAAGATGAAGAAGAAGATTTTTGTTTTTGTTTGATTTGAGGTTTAACGTCCCCGTCAACACTGTAAAGGTCATTTTGGAGACGTTGCTTCCAATTTTGTGGGACTTTTACCCGACATTGAGATGAAATGACATCTCAAGCCCTGTCGCCCAATGAAACCAATAGGGTTTATTAGCATGGACGGTCCGCCTCACACCGCGGTTCCTGGACAGGCTTAGATCCGATCTTGTAAGCGGTTTACCAGTACTAGTGTGCGGGCCGGATTCAGCTCTGCGTGGAAGCATCATGCAGCCCATATATTTTTTCAAGCCCCTATGGGCGGGGGCCCATGAAGAAGAAGAAGAAGAAGAAGAAGAAGACAAATACATATAATTACGAATAAAAAGTTAAGTAATTGGGTTTATTCTGTTGCAGCTATCTTTCCAATTATTTCAACGTCAACGCTGAACATGAGATAAAAATGATGTATGACTACGCACTATATACGTAACGACCTTGGTTGCCAGGGCAAAAAACAAAAACATAGACACCTGTATATATGGATTTAAACTTTAACAGGGGAATCCCTCTTGTATTATTTTAAAAACTTGTGCAAGATTTGGTTGTAAAAACTGATAATACGTCTACTTACATATGTCAGTGGGTCAAGGAAATTCAAAGATACACTTCTAAATAAGGCGATTCTGTTCTTTAATTAACCCTTTTTGTACCAAATGGAATCTTCCTCCTTATGTATAGCAGGAGTCCATGTCAAAATTTAGGGCTGTCAGGTTGTGTTTTCTCCAAACTTTATTTGGAAAATGGCTGAACTTTTAGCAAACAGTGTAGGCTCTGATCAGACGCCGCGATCTGCGGCGTCTGATCTGGGCCTGCACTGTTTGCCAATTACCCCTTTAGGGGTTTTTGGTGTTAAATGGGTTAATAAAATCGCGCATTCTTTTTTCATCACTGACATGACTGGAGAAAGCCGCGGGCCTTGTATACCTCAGTTTATATACAGAAAGTGGGATTTACAAGGGTATAGGTCAAATTATTCATTCTTATTCCGAAACACAGATTGTGGGTACTCGTTAGAACCGCCTAAATGAGGCGGTTCTGACGAGCACCCATAATCTATGCTTGAACCAAAAATAACGCAAATTTCTGTTTTTTGTGGCCTATATAGAAATATTACGATATAACACATAATGTATTTTTGAGCCTGAACATAGCAAAGGGGTGTTCCGGTCAGTGGGGACACAGTCCGTTCTGTCAGTCAGTACAGCCAGAAAGGGTCCCCTAGGCGATACGATAACACACGTGCGGCAAAGTAAATTCTTTCCGAAAACAGACTTCTTTCTGCTGCAAACATATACTGCACGTAATTCTGCAATGGAAGGTGTGGTGTTTTTTTCTCCGGATACTCCGGTTTTAAGTACGTGGAATAATCTTGAAAGGGCCGTATAAAAATATCGCGTCCAGATAAGGTTATTTGTACTGGTTACTGGATCAGAGAACGTGACGTCTGAGTACAGAACTGTTTATTTCCCAGAGACAATCGTAACAAGGGACGCTACTCGGTTTAGTATCATGGGTATTGATAGAAGAATTTCCTCTGGCTTTCTTTGCCGGATCATTACAGGGTCACTGATGAGTCTTTATTAGCCGAAACTACGTAGTATGACCCATCTTCTTTCTTATGAATGTTTTCATTGCTCTTAAAGGAACTCATTTTTGATTTTTATTTGCCTTCACTGCAGCTGGTGTTGTGCCGTGTGGCGGCCGTAAAACGTCTCCCCGTACATCAACCATAGTGCAGTTTATATTTTACTTTTGGTCCTTTGAGATCAGCGTGTATATTCTGAGAAATCAGAAAAAAATATTGGTTTAGTCTCATATTCTAGACAGGTTTTTATTTATTTGGACCCCATTTTGATTTATATCAGTCTTTGAATCGACTGCCTATTCGAAATTCACAAAAGTGCAGTATGTTTCCTCTGGCTTTCTTTGCCGGATCATTACAGGGTCACTGATGAGTCTTTATTAGCCGAAACTACGTAGTATGACCCATCTTCTTTCTTATGAATGTTTTCATTGCTCTTAAAGGAACTCATTTTTGATTTTTATTTGCCTTCACTGCAGCTGGTGTTGTGCCGTGTGGCGGCCGTAAAACGTCTCCCCGTACATCAACCATAGTGCAGTTTATATTTTACTTTTGGTCCTTTGAGATCAGCGTGTATATTCTGAGAAATCAGAAAAAAATATTGGTTTAGTCTCATATTCTAGACAGGTTTTTATTTATTTGGACCCCATTTTGATTTATATCAGTCTTTGAATCGACTGCCTATTCGAAATTCACAAAAGTGCAGTATGTTTCCTCTGGCTTTCTTTGCCGGATCATTACAGGGTCACTGATGAGTCTTTATTAGCCGAAACTACGTAGTATGACCCATCTTCTTTCTTATGAATGTTTTCATTGCTCTTAAAGGAACTCATTTTTGATTTTTATTTCCCTTGAATATTACGAGTATGGGCAGCCGGATGTGATTTTTTTTCTTCTAAAGTTACGTTCCTCCTTGTTTTCGAATTTAGCTATTTTTGGCAACCATTAACCTTTTTTTGTACCAAATTGAACCTTCCACCTTATACAAACTTGTGGGTACTCATTAGAACCTCCTCGACGAGGCGGTTCTAACAAGTATACACAGTCTATGTTTTGAGCAGATATTTGACTGAAGCATTACGAAAAGACGCCTATACAAATATATTGTAAACTTTACCACCGAAAAAAAAAAACTCAAATTCTCAGATGAAAAATTGTGATATTTTTCTTATTTCTTCTCTAAGCTTAGAGATGAAATAAGAAAAATAAAGTTTACCCCTGTATACCCCAGTTTTACTATATAAAAGTGGTATTCAAGGGGGTCAAAATTAGATCTATATAGGTGTGTTTTCGTTATGATTTTCATTTTCTTTGGTGGTAAATTTTTCAATACATTTGCAAAGGCGTATTTTCGTAATGAGAACAACATGGTAAATTCATATTCAACAGAGTTAACTTGAGTATGACTGATTGATTGATTGATTGAGTGGTGGATTGATTGGGACTTTATTTAATGACACGTCAGCCCTTGTGGGTCATTTTGTGTCGTCTCCCAAAGAAAGGGAGAAAAGAGACAGAAGAGATAAGAATGGAAGTGTAGAAAAAGAACCCCCCCCCCCTCTGACCTTACCTGCTGCAAGGACAGCAGGCCTTGCCCAACTGTAAGTCAATATTAGTTGGACGCCCCGGTGACGCAAGATTCAGGACACATTTGCCTCACCCAACCACCCTTAGAATTGAGTATGAAAACAGTTTAATAAGTTCGGGCACAGGCCCCGCGGTTTTTAAAGATTTTTCATGCTCAACTCAGCTGAGCATGAAACGTTTATGGTCATAACTAGTAAAATACAATTAAATCAAGCAATTTTACTGCTCAGATCAGCACAGAATATCATTTATCCTGCTCATAAATGTTAAAATGACAATATTTGTTGGTATTTTAAATTTATGAGCAGGATAAATTTCATACCCACGTAAATTGAGGATAACAAGTTTTATAATATGGGATCTCGAGTTTGAGTGCAAGCCCGATCACTCTCTCACAACCATGGTTTGTGGCAACCGGGTTTCTATATGGCTATTTCCCCCCACAGGAAAGCCTCTGATCAGATTGTGCAGGCTGATCTGAGTCTTTCTGGAGCCCACAATGTCCGTGCATATGTTTTCGCTGGACATTCATGTACATTACTCATATCACCCGAGACGAAAAAAAAATACCCATATACGTTTAGCGTTATGGCAAATTGTCAAGACCCTGATCAGACGCCGCTGGGCGCGGCGTCTGGTCAGGGTCTTTACAGTTTGATTAAAATACATTGTATTTGTAAAACTTCCAAGAGATAGAATAAAACAGACATCCCTTTACCCGTTTTGTACCAGAAACCCCTAAACGGGTACCCTGGCAAACAGTGCAGGCCCAGATCAGACGCCGCAGTCTGATCAGGGCCTACACTGTTTGCGGAAAGTTAAGCCATTTTCCAAATAAATTTTGGAGAAAACACAACCTGACATCCCTTAATTTTGCAAATGTATATAGTCCTGCTATATATAAGGCGGAAGATTCCATGGTTAAATTTGTAACGGGCCTGTAGCAAGCTATATGGTGGATAGGGCTGGCTAATCAGAGCTGAAAAGATAATCGATTATCAGACATGTCATTGCGATCGATAATCGATTAGTAATCGCTAAGGTTTTTGTAATAAATTTAACTGTCTGGCTTTCTGTCTGAGCATGACTCTTATCATATGTTGCACTTTACCATATGTATATTTATAGACAGGCCTGAGCAAACAGTGTAGACCCAGATGAGACGCCGCAGAATGCGGCGTCTCATCAGAGTCTGCACTGTTTGCCACTCATCCAGCTATTTTATGTATAACTTTGGGCAGTAAATTCTACCTATCAAGTAATCGAATTAAAGCAAATCAGAAATGATAATCATTTTTGTGGAAAATATCGATCGATTAATCGATTATACGATTAATCGTGTCAGCCTTAATGGTGGACGATTCCATGTGTCACACCTGGGCACTCAGCAGGCACTCCATGTTGAATCAACGTTGAAGAAAACATTGTTTTAACGTTGATTCAATGTTCAGTATATGTTGTGTGCCTGCAGGGCAGATTGGGCCTATTGAGTTAAGAACTACGTATAAAAACTATAGTCCTGTGGCTGGAACGTGTAGTTAGTCTGTTCCCGTCGTGTCTTTAAAACGAACACCAACAACACCAACACCTCCACCACCACCAACAACAACAACAAAATCTAAGTGGTCGCGACCTTGACATTTTTAAGTTCACAGACAGAATTTGGGGTGGAAGCGAATAAAAATTTTGATCAAGCTACCGAGTGTCATCTTCCTTAGGGTAACAAAATTTTACTTCGACTAATACGAAACTTAAGCGAACTTAAGCGTTCTCTATGATGACGTATTGTGGCATTATGTGGTGGCGGGAACCGGAGTACCTGGGACCTTTGCGACCATTATTCTCTCACATCCCGACACAGGGAGGCGAACTCGGGCCTCAGTGGTAAATTAACTGAGCCTGTTGTTATCTTAACATATTCTACGCCAAACTGGCAAACTGCGGATGTTGACGCCACCGACGCTAACACCTTCGACGCTGGGGGCGCATGCATTTCATCTGAACAAACGCCGCACAACGTCGGTGTTCTACCAAAAAGAAACAAATAGGAGGAGTTGTGCCTATTAATAAATTAAACTGGATTTCCATTTCCATGCGGAAGCCCTGTCCCATTTTTTAAAAAGTTAAAATGTATATGGTGTGATTGTTAATCTTTTAACCCCGCAGGCCACAAGACAGTGTGGCTCCAGCTGAAAACTGTTGCATGTACCCCAGCATGATCTACACTGACTGTCATTATACGAGTATAGCTACAGATAAGGCGTTTGTTTTTGATATTTTTCTTATTTCTGCATGGCAACGTATATTGTTGGTATTCATCAGAAGCGCCTCGACGAGGCGCTTCTAATGAGTACCCACAATATACGTTTTTTAGTTTAAATATTAATTTATTCTATTTATGTTTTTTTTTAATGCAGAAATAAGAAAAATAATACTTGTATGTGGATACCCCTTCTTATCTGCGGTTATTATCATTATTTTGGCGGACGGTCCTGAATATGCATGTATTTGAAAAGACTTATGCTTATGCAGCAACGAAACTGCGTCTTCGAACATGGTTAGGCTAACATGTCCATGTACAGTAAAATCCCTATATTAAGACCACCTTTGGGATTGTTCAAAAGTGGTCTTTAAGACCACTTTTGAACAGTCCCAAAGGTGGTCTCTGACAAGACGACACTGTGCGCAGAAAACTCAAAGAAAGAGTAATGCTTAACTGAATTTTTCTAGATGTTAGAATTATTTGGTGGTCTTAATAGCGGAAATTTTACTATACTTGTTCCTCAGAATCTTGGGGTCGAATGGGCATCTCACCCATTTTGAAATTTACCAATTGTTTAACTATGATTTGCACTTTATTTATATCGAACAAGATTAGAATTTCCTCGTATCATGTACATTGTTAGCCTTTTTTCAGTACAATTTCCATATAATTAGAAATGTATATACATGTTTTTTTTTTTGTTTTTTTTTTTAGATATGATTGGATTTATGAAACAAGCATTAGGTGGAATGGACACGAATGTGAGTTCTGACTATCTCACGACTTTTCAATAACTTGTCGGTTTACTGCCTGAAACACTGGCAGGTCTTAGAGGGTCATCTTCACGTTACAAGCCAGTAACGATCGGAGCCTCGGTCGAGTCTCCCGGTCAACCACGCAACCTATTGTTTCATTGACAAATTTTCACCAGCGTTTGCACCAGGTAGGTACTGAGAAGCCTCCGTGGTGCAGTGGTTAAGTTACTCGCCTCGTCGTGGGTTCGATTCCGGACTTCACGAGACTTTCGGATGAGTCTTTAAACCGAGGTTCCGTCTCCGTTTGACTATAGTTGTTGTGGGACGTAAAACACACACACATACCCGCGCACACACACACACACACACACACACACACACACACACACACACACACACACACACACACACACACACACACACACACACACACACACACACACACACTGATAGCACTGGTGCATAACAGACGAAAACTTAACATATTTGCGGACCCTTTATTTTCACTGCGGTCTGCTTCCTAAACACTATACTTGATTGGCCTACTAGTACATCAGTGAAGGTAGCAGTGTTGTTAACCATTAAAATGAAACGAAAAATGCAATGGGATTCCATTCTTGGGCTGTCGAATAACGACCACAAAAATAACCAGAGGACCAGTGGTCCTGTAAACGCTCACCTGACATCAACCCAGGGCTATGATTTGAACAAACTATGATAGGTCCGAGTAAAGTCGGCAAATTTGACATTGGCGTAAAATAGGTCACGGTCATTCCAGGATAACCATTTGAACAAATTATGATAGGCCTGAGTGCTATGTGCCAAGTTTCAAGGTCATTGGCCGTACGGTTCCGAAGAAGAATGTTAAAGGGTTTTTACCATATATGGGCATGGCCACCATCTTGGTCATGTGACCTGAACCATATCAGCAAATTTTCATTTGTTCATCACATAAAGGATCAATATCAAATTTCACTTGAATTGGTCCAGCAGTTTCTGAGAAAAAAATGTTTGAAATATGGTCCCAGATCACTGAATGACCTTGACCATTCTTACCTATACATCTTCATGTATTCAGTAACTTTACCTGATCTACAAATTTTGGTGAGACTTTCTTCAATGGTTTCCAAAAAATACATTATTTTCACTTTTTCCCATGCAAAAGCCTAAGTTGACAAATTTGATATTGCCATAACATAGGTCAAGGTCAACCCAGTGTCACCATTTGTACAAACTATGATGGGCCCGAGTACCATATGCTATACGCCAAGTTTCAAGGCCATTGGCGAAGAAGATTTTTAGAGAAGTTCTGGAGAAGAAGATTTATGAAGGCTTTTTACTTTATATCTGCATGGCAGCCATCTTGGTCAGGTGATCTAGACCATATTGGCAACTTTTCATTTGTTCAACACACGAAGGCTCCATATTGAATTCCACTTCAATTGGCTCAGTAGTTTCTGAGAAAAAAAAAATGTTTTTTTTTTTAAATATGGAACCTGAGTGACCTTGGTCTAAGGTCAATGAATGACCTTGACCTTTCTTACCTATAGATCTTCATGCATTCAGTTACTTTACCTGATCTACCAATTTTGGTGACACTGTCTTCAATGGTTTTCTAAAAATCCATTATTTTCACTTTTTTCCCATGCAAAAGTCTTAGGCGGCAAATTTGACATTGCTGTAAAATAGGTCAATGTCAACCCAGGGTCACCATTTGTACAAACTATGATGGGCCTGAGTACCATATGCTACTTGCCACGTTTCAAGGCCATTGGCCTTACGGTTCTGGAGAAGAAGAATTTTGAAATCTTTTAACCATATCTGGGCGTGGCCACCATCTTGGTCACGTGATCTAGATGGTATTGGCAATTTTTCATTTGTTCAACTCACAAAGGCTCCATATTGAATTTCACTTCAATTGGCTCGGTAGTTTCTGAGAAAAAAATGTTTGAAATATAGAACCTGAATGACCTTGGTCTCTGGTCAATGAATGACCTTGACCTTTCTAACCCATAGCTCTTCATGTTTTCAGTTATTTTACCTGATCTACAAATTCTGGTGACACTATCTTCAATGGTTTCCTAAAGATCCATTATTTTCACTTTTCTCCATGCAAAAGCCTAAGTCGGCAAACTTGACTTTGCTGTAGAATAGGTCAAGATCAACCCACAATCACCATTTGTACAAGCTCTGATGGGCCTGAGTACCATATGCTACATGCCGAATTTCAAGGCCACTGGCCTTACAGTTCTGGAGAAGATTTTTGAAGGCTTTTTACCATATATGGGCATGGTGGCCATCTTGGTCATGTGATCCAGACCCCGCAAAGAAACTTTAATTGCTGGTCAATAGGTCAAGGTCAGCCCAGGGTCACCATTTGTACAAACTACGATGGGCCCGAGTACCATATGCTACATGCCAAGTTTCAAGGCCATTGGCCTTACAGTTCTAGAGAAGAAGAATTTTGAAGGCTTTTTATCATATATAGGCGTGGCCGCCATCTTGGTCATGTGACCTAGACCATATTGGCAACTTTTCATTTGTTCAACTCACAAAGGCTCCATATCGAATTTCCCTTCAATTGGTTTGGTAGTTTCTGAGAAAAAAATGTTTGAAATCTGGAACCTGAATGATCTTGGTCTAAGGTCAATGAATGTCCTTGACCTTTCTAACCAACAGATCTTCATGTATTCAATTACTTTACCTGATCTACAAATTTTGGTGACACTGTCTTCAATGGTTTCCTAAAAATCCATTATTTTCACTTTTCTCCATGCAAAAGCCTAAGTCGGCATATTTGACATTGCTGTAAAATAGGTCAAGGTCAACCCAGGGTCACCATTTGTACAAGCCATGATGGGCCCGAGTACCATATGCTACATGCCAAGTTTCAAGGCCATTGGCCTTACAGTTCTAGAGAAGAAGAATTTTGAAGGCTTTTTATCATATATAGGCGTGGCCGCCATCTTGGTCATGTGACCTAGACCATATGAGCAACTTTTCATTTGTTCAACTCACAAAGGCTCCATATCGAATTTCACTTCAATTGGTTCGGTAGTTTCTGAGAAAAAAATGTTTGAAATCTGGAACCTGAATGACCTTGGTCTAAGGTCAATGAATGACCTTGACCTTTCTAACCCATAGATCTTCATGTATTCAATTACTTTACCTGATCTACAAATTTTGGTGACACTGTCTTCAATGGTTTCCTAAAAATCCATTATTTTCACTTTTCTCCATGCAAAAGCCTAAGTCGGCATATTTGACATTGCTGTAAAATAGGTCAAGGTCAACCCAGGGTCACCATTTGTACAAGCCATGATGGGCCCAAGTACCATATGCTACATGCCAAGTTTCAAGGCCATTGGCCTTATGGTTCTGGAGAAGAAGATTTTTGAAGGCTTTTTACCATATATGGGCATGGCGGCCATCTTGGTCATGTGATCCAGACCCCGCGAACAAACTTTCGTTCCCCCATCCCACTGAGGCTCCATATGAAATTTGGCTTTGATTGGCCCTGCAGTATAGGAGAAGAAGATCTTTGAAAATGGTGGACGGACGGACGGACGGACGGACGGACGGACGGACGGACGACGGACCATGGCTATACTATAAGCTCACCTATGAGCCTAAAGGCTCAGGTGAGCTAATAAGAAAAGCCACAGCTACACCAGCAGTATCATGATTGAGTTCATTTTGCAATGGGTGCGGACGGAGACTGAATACCCACCCAGCAGCGGCATAGCCAGAAAAAAATATCACGCGCCACAAGGAAAATGTAGGTTATGGATGCGGGCGACTCTTAACCCTTGTCCTGCTGAGCCCGAATATGCCGTGTCTTTCAAATAATGTAGATCCAGATCAGATGGCTTCTGAATCTGATCAGGATCTACATTGTTTGTCACTCAGATTGTGAATTTGTTGCAATAATTTGCATCAGTAATCTCAGCAGGACAAGGGTTAACGGAAAGAATTTGCTCCTGGGAGGTGTTTCCTTTAAGAGTAGCACTCTATAATATGTATTGGGCAATTCTATGCCACGCGCAAAAAGGAAAATGTAGGGCAGCCCTAATAATATGTGTTTTCACTGCAATTTTTGTACATTACGCACGTGCGTAATATGCGACACCGCTCATTTGGCCACGCAGAGCAGAAGTCGCATAGGTCTGCTAACTACGTGAGGAGTGGAGGTTTTTGTTTGATTTTAGGTTTAACGTCCCCGTCAACACTGTATAGGTCATTTTGGAGACGTTGCTACCATTTTTGTGGGACTTTTACCCGACATTGAGATGACATGACATCTCAAGCCCTGCCGTCCAATGAAACCAATAGGGTTTTAAAGCATGTGCGGTCCGACTCGCACCGCTTCGCCTGGGCAGGCTTAGATCCTCTAAGCGGTTTACCAGTACTCGTTTGCGGTCGGTTTCAGCTCTGCGTGGAAGCATCATGCAGCCCATTTATTCCTTCAAGCCCCGATGGGCGCGGACCGAGAGGAGGAGTGGAGGTAAAAAGATTCCAAACTAATAAACAAATAAAGAAAGAAGAAAGAAAGAAATGAACTGCGTCAGCTAAAATATATCATTTGTGCTTGCCGTTCAGTGCAGACATTGATCCGTCTTTGCACATGCAGAACCTAATAGGAGCCATAACTGTTCACCCACGCTGTAAACTTGTGCCGATAGAAAAGCAGGCTCTGATCAGACTGCAAGGATGCTCAGGTTGATCTGAACTTTCTCTTGACACACGAACTATAAAATGGCTTTATTGCGACAAGAAATGCAAAAGCCACGAATTTCTGGCACAAAGAAAACAATATCGCCCGGTTAGTAAGCGTGAACACTTTTTTTTATCAACTTGATACATGTAGGCAAGAATAAAAATTAACAATTAAAACAAAAGTGAGAAAGGATGAATCATCCTCCAATAAAACAAACATGTATTTAAGATTAAATGCATTAATTTGGCTTAATAAATAAATAAATAAATAAACTTACTGATTTTGACCTATCCGATATCCGATAGTAAACCGCACGCTACACAGCACACGAGGATACTGCTATCATGTTGCAACATGTCGCGTCCTTAAATAGACTGGGATTTTCCCCGAATAATTGCCTACCACGCGATTTTACTATACTTGCTCTGATAAAATAATACAAAATAATGGTATCTTCCATAGCTCTAGAAATGAAATTTCCAGGGGTATGGTTTTTCTAACACTGTGACATCCGTGTGGCTCCAAAACAGTCATTTTCTTGTGAAAATGTCTTGTGCTCCAATACATAGGTTATATAGGTACTCGTAAGAGCCGCCTCACTAGATTGTGTGTACTCATTAGAACCACATGTGCACGTTAGATCCGCCTCATTGAGGCGGTTCTAACGAGTATCCATGACATGTATTTTAGCAAAACATAAGAATAATAATGTATACCCCTATATTACAGGGGTGTTCATCACACGCACATGTAAACATGATCTAGTGAGCTGCATTACTTTGATTCTACGTGTAACATGTAATAACTCATAACGAAAACACGCCTTTTCAAATCGGTATATAGAAATTTTTGCCAGCAAAAAATGAACATTTTCAGATAAAAAATTGATGTTATTCATATTTCTGCTCATAACATAGACTGTGGAACTCGTTAAAACTTGTTGTTGTTGTTTTCCAGTTTCCCCTTGTCGAGGGTCGTCGGTTGGTGGAGGTCCCAGGGAACGAATCCATGCTGGCACAACTCCGTAGCCGTGCGTTGACCCACTTATTTCTCGTTACCGAGAAATAAGTAGGTCACCGCTCGGCTCCAACCCCGTCCGTCCTAGTATATCGTAAATCATCGTAAGTCCTATTCGCCGGCTTGAGCCTAACTTTTTGCGTGTCAACATGTCGTAACCCGGTCAAAGCAGAAAGAGGTCCTGTAAAAGGGCTGTGTCGCCAACTTCAACAAGACTAAGTTTCAACAGTGGCTCTGGGGTGGGCTCCATGCGCGGTAAAGTTCAACGTGCAACTTCACCAGGCCCGGCCGAGTTGGTGCATAATCCAGGTTTAAGAAAGAGGCACTGTTTGTTTTTGAATTTTGAAACGCCGATTCTAAAAGTGAGCATGTAGATTGATGTTGAGTCTTTGCCAATTCCGGCTATCAATTGTGACTCAGACATCTCGCTCGAGAGCTAAGTAGGCCGGATGCTCTCTCCAGGGGCCGCGCTGGGATCGGTCCACGGGCGATTTACAAGTTGTTTTTGCATTCCCAGGCGCATTGAATTGTATTGTATTGTAAAGTTTTAGCATTTAACGTCCGCTACGGTCAGGCGCGTTAGCATTACCCCACAACAGGACGTAAAGTTTAAGTGCTTCTGGGCTGCAAATCGCGGTAGAGTTCAGCGGTGTGTCAATCGTGCTGATCTACCAGTGCCCTTTCCCTAATTAACCTAAGTAAATTGGAATCACTGTAATTTTGAGTTTTGAACGCCATGTCGAAAGTGGGCATAAATCAACAGAGAAATCAGTGCCAATTTCGGCTGCAAAACGCGATTTCTCTGTCTTGCCCGAGAGCAAACTAGGTCATGTTGCTCTCTCTTAGGGCCGCGCGATTGGCTTTCGGTCTTGCTACACATGAAGTAGCCATGCAATACCCATGGAAAACAGGGTTTTCGGACAAGTTCACGGTCAGTGGAGGATGCAGCAGCCTACTTCCAGCACTCTGGTGGGTGGATGTTGTAGACCTCGCCGTCTTCCCAGTCCAGCCTGAAGCCATTTATTCGCACCGGGTCTTGATCATTGCCGTGGGTCCAGTAGTACTCGGCCAGTTCATACTCGGGCGTTGTCCTGGTTTGTGGAAGGTAGAACTGGCCGCTTGTCGTCGTCGCTTGGTCGAACATCAGGTAGTCTTTCTTCCCGTGGCGTTCTGGATGTGCTGGGCCCCTGTAGGTTACTCTCGCAACTTCGGCGTAGGTCCCATTCTGATGTTCGAACTTGCATGGCGGAGAGAAGGTGTAGTCTCTGTGGATGTACGGCACTGGATATATGTTGAAGCGCAGATCTTCCCCGGTGAAAGGCGGTCGCTTGTAGGTGAAGGCTGGAGGCGGTGGCGTCGTCTTGGGAGGCGGCTTGGTAACTGTTGATGACTCCCGGCGAAGCATCTTCTTTGGTGGTGGCTGCGTCGGAGATCTGGTGATGGTGGGTGATGGTGGTATCACGATGGTCACAGACTTGGGAGGTGCTGTTTCCTGCAGTGGTTTCTCCGTCGCTGTAGGCTACTGCTTGACTGTCTTCTTGGGCCTGGCTGGAGCTGGAGTGATCAGGTCCCAATGGAGAGTGACAGTTACACTCTGGTGCTGAAGGCCTGTGGTAACTTCAGGCACCCCATGAAGCCGGCATGACTTCAAGAAAGCCACAAGTGGCTCAGGAAGGCGATACTCTTTCATAGAGACAGACATGATGAGATCGATGTTGACTGTTCGTGAGCTGAACAGAGAATTATTCCCAGGCGCTCGTTAAAACCGCCTCTAAATATACTTTTAACCCTTATCTTGCTGAATATTCATTTAAGCAACACCCATTTCTGTCCATCAACCAATCAAATTACTTAATGTAATTTATTGCTACAAATTCATAAACTGAATGCCAAACAGTGTAGATCCTGATCAGATGGCTTCTTCAGAAGCCATCTGATCTGGATCTACACTGTTTGCAAAGATAGGGGTTGTCGTGAACAGCAAGATAAGGATTAAATGCAGAATAAGTCTTAATTTTAACTAGTCTACCAGTCTGCATTATTTATTAGTACATGTAGCGTCCGTTCAGATGCAATATGCATATCATGCATGCATGTATGCAAGCATACTGTAAATACAGGTTTATGCATTTTACCCATATATGTCTGGCTTCCGAAAATGGTACGTTAGCAAACAATATAGGCTCAGATCAGGCGTCGTATAACGCGACATCTTATTAGGGTCTACACTACATGCTCAGAGTATATATAAGATTTTTTTTTGTAAACAAATACAACCAATTATAGACTGATGCTCAATCTCATATTCAGTTGAAAATGTGTTGGGATGTATTGGTTTAAATCTGTCCTTCCATCCTTCTGATCGTCCGCCGGCCCGCCCGTCCCTCCATATACCATTAGTTTTCGTCAAAGATTTCTCAAGAACCATTCTAAGTTGGTGTGCTATGCAATCATGAATAGTCATCGTGTAAGAGACAATGGGCATTCTTATTTAATTATCTGTTCCTTCATTCTTCTTTCTATCCTAACAGGCCAATGTTAAAAATTTCAATAAATATTTATTTACCCTTTTTGTACCAAATGGAATCTTCCACATTATAAATAGCAGGAGTCCATTCCAAAATTTAGGGGTGTCAGGTTGTTTTCTTAAAATATTACTTGGAAAATGGCTTAACGTTTTTTTGCAAACAGTGTAGGCCCTGATCAGACACCGCGTTCTGCGGCGTCCGATCTGGGCCTGCACTGTTTGCAAAGTACCCGTTTTGGGGTTTCTGGTACTCAATGGGTAAAGGAACAGTAAAAGCTGGATTTTGATTTTGATTCGAGGTTTAACGTCCCCGTCAATTTTGGAGGCGTTGTTTCCAATTTTGTGGGGCTTTTACCCGACATTGAGATGAATTGACATCTCAAGCCCTGCCGCTAAATGAAACGAATAGGGTTTACAAGCATGGACGGTCCGATTCGCACCGCTTTGCCTGGGCAGGCTTCGATCCTCTAAGCGGTTTACCAGTACTCGCGTGCAAGCCTTAAGCTTGGTATACTGTGCTTTGATGATGACTTATGTCGCATAAGAGACACTGGGCTTTCTAGGATTATTTGTTCATCTTTCTTCCCATATGTACGAAAGAGCATTAGGGCCACTTAAACTTCTATTTTTTTGACTCGTATCTCGAAATTTCGACTTAGTATCTCGAATTTTCGACTTATTATCTCGAAATTTCGACTTATTATCTCGAAATTTCGACTTAGTATCTCGAAATTTCGACTTAGTATCTCGAAATTTCGACTAAGTATCTCGAAATTTCGACTTAATAACTCGAAATTTCGAGTTAATATCTCAAAATCTCGACTTAGTAACTCGAAAATTCGACTTACTATCTCGAATTTTCGACTTATTATCTCGAAATTTCGACTTAATAACTCGAAATTTCGACTTACTATTTAGAAATTTCGACATACTAGCTCGAAACTGACTCTGTGATCTGCGCTGTGCATTCAACTCTGAATAGGGATTAGGCATAAAAGGAATCTTGTTATGGTCAACTCAGAGTTGAAAGAAGACCTCAGATCTCAGAACCAACTTTCCACAACTTCATTATCACGATTTAAATATGGAGTTTGGATATTTTTGCATGTTTAGCGCCAGAAGTCATGCCTCATTTTGAGAACGAATCATTTGCCACTGGACCTGTGTGCTAGACCCCGCTGTAACAGAATTGAGACATTGGCTTGGCTAGCTAGAAGCCCGGATTTGAATCTCCTTGAACATATTTGGGAGATTCTTGTGCGTCGAATACAGAACATTGAACACACCCCCACCTCCCCCCCCCCCCAACCACACACATGCGTGGCTAGAGCTGACCCGCCATCAATTTCGACGTCTGACCGATGGGATAAAACGAAGGGTCTAGGAATCTGCTGCTCTATCAAAATGATACATCTTGAACACGCAACGAATTCTGATACCGCATTTTCTGTCCGGTTGTTGCTTTGTTAAGTTAGTCATGGTGTTCGTGTTGCATAGTTATCCATCTTTTGGGTCGATTTGTTTTTCATTCGACCCAAAGTAACAACCTAAAGAAGCTTCTCGCCTGCTATTGTCCACGTGACTATCGCTGACCATCTACATCATGAACGTACCGGTTATTTAATGAAGCTCTCTTCTGCGGCGTCTGATCAGGGTCTACACTGTTTGAAATGTCCATGTTCCCCGGCCCAGTCTACTTGGCACACTGACGTCACAAGGAAAGACTATAGCCCTGCTATAAATAGCTCGACCTGGATTTTGAACATGATCAGTGATAGTCACGAGGTCAATAGAAGGCGGGAAGCTTCTGTAGTTAGTAACTTTTAGTCAATTGATAATTAATCGACCCAATTGCGGCGTCTGATCAGAATCTACACATTTTGCTTGTAGTATAGGAATTTAAAGGATAAACGAAACATGTTCAAATCCACACTCGAAGACAATCAACCCACCAGTGCTGTCAGTGCTTTGATCTATACATGATTTTTTTATAGCACACGATGAGAAAGTTTGATACCGAAAAAAAACTGTCGAATATGACTTTAAGCCAGTTTTTATTTTACTGAAACGGGGTTGAATTTGTTTGTTTGATTTGAGGTTTAACCTCCCCGTCTACACTGTATAGGTCATTTTGAAGACGTTGCTTCCACGTTTGTGGGACTTTTACCCAACGTTGTGATGAAATGACTTCTCAAGCCCTGTCGCATTGTTTGTTTGATTTGAGGTTTCACGTCCCCGTCAACACTATAAAGGTCATTTTGGAGACGTTGCTTCCAATTGTGTGGGACTTTTACCCGACATTTAGATAAATGACATCTCAAGCCCTGTTGCCCAATGAAACCAATAGGATATGTAAGCATGGACGGTGCGACTCGTGCGTACCGCTTTGCCTGGGCAGGCTTAGATCCTCTAATCGGTTTACCAGTACTTGTGTGCGAGTCGGATTCAGCTCTACGTGGAAGCATCATGCAGCCCATATATTTCTTCAAGCCCCGATGGGCGGCGGCCGCCCTGTCGCCTAATGAAACCAATATGAAACCAATAGGGTTTATAAGCATGGACGGTCCCACTCGCACCGCTTTACCTCCTCTAAGCGGTTTACCAGTATTCGTGTGTGGTCGGATTTCAGCTCTGCGTTGAGGCACCATGCAGCCTATCAATTTATTCAAGCCCCGATGGGCGGGGGCCGTGAAACGGGATTGAATGCGCGACGTCCTGATGAGACAGAAAACCCTCTGACTCTTACATGATACATATGTTTTGGGCCCCTAGTTTTATAGTTCTTGAGAAATATTTGATAAAATTAACATTGGCCAATATAGAGAGAAAGAAGAATGAAAGAACATGTGAAAAAAATACACCGAGAAAGGTCATTGGCGTTTACACGATGCAAGTAAGCCGATAATGACGATAGTCTCACAATGTTATCACATAATTTGCATAATCTGCTTGATGTAAACTTGTTTTCAAAGCTGGGGTATAATGAAACGGGGGTGTTTAACAATAACTGTGTGTATAGGACTTAATATCTCGTAAGTCGAAATTTCGAGTTATTAAGTCGAAATTTCGAGTTATTAAGTCGAAATTTCGAGATAGGATGTCGAAATTTCGAGTTACTTAGTCGAAATTTCGAGATAATAAGTCGAAATTTCGAGTTATTAAGTCCATGGCCAACTATATCTGACATTAGTCCGATAACTTTCAACCGTGACAGTCGCACAGAAAGTCAATATTGGGTTGTCTCCCTTTGACTGAGGCCTACGATAGATACCTATCGTGTACCTATCGTGTAATCAATATTGTGTTTTAATCCGGCTATGTGTGAAAATGACCCCGGGGGATATTGAACGATAGATACGTCTAGTTAATTTAGAACTACGTGTTTTGGTACTTTAAGCGAGAAAAAATTCTCTTTTTGTCAAACGACTAAAATTGAGCCTTTTTTTTACTTAATTATTATCGGTTCTCATAAAATCCATTTTTTTCTGGAATGTTATTCCACATTCTTTTTTTTTTGAAAAAAAAAAAAACATTTATAGTTAATGGATGTCAGATTACATTATTTAAAATTGCATTGTTTAGAAAAGCAACATGTTCGTAAGTCCATGTAATAAAAACCCCTGTAAACCCCACTTTACATTATATACAGAAAAGAGAGGTTTAGAGGGGTTACAATGTGTGTGTTATCCGCACCAAGATCTGTATTGTTCATCATGAAAATAATGTGCTTTTTTTTTTTTTTTAGATATAAATTAACATTTCGAAGATAAGAAAGAACACATTATCACAAGGATATGATTTCTTAATGGGTTGACAGTTTTGTTTTAATTGGAGGCTTAACGTCCCCGTCAACAATGTATAGGTCATTTTGCGGACACTGAGATGACATCTCAAGCCCTGCCACCCAATGAAACCAGTAGGGTTTATCTGCATGGACGGTCCAAGTCACACTACTTTTCATTGGCAGCCTTAGAGCCCCCATGCAGTTTACTAGTACTCATGTGCTGTGCAGTCAGTTTCAGCTCTGCGTGGAAGCATCATGCAGCCCAATCTATTTCTTCACATCACGATAACACACCCGTGTGATATAGTGCATTTTTTCATACCTCAAAAAAGGTCATCTTTCTGATGAAAATTTGTGATATTTTTCTTATTTATACTCAAAACATAGGTCGTGGGTGCTAGTTAGAACCGCCGCAATGATGCGGTTCTAACGAGTATCCACAACTTATGTCTAGGAGCAGAAATAAGAGACATAATGTATACACCCGTAAACCCGAGTTTTCTCTATTTAAATTGGGGTTTAATAGGGTGTTCATTTCACGGACTCGTTCACGTGATGAAGCCCCGTTGGGCGGAGGCCGTATTGGTTGACAGCAAAGGCCCTGATCTAAGCTCGACGTCTGATCTGGGGCTTGAAGAAATAGATAGGCTGCATGATGCTTCCACTAAGAGCTGAAACCGACCCGCACACGAGTGCTGGTAAACCGCTTAGAGGATCTCAGCCTGCCGAGGCAAAGCGGTGGGCACGAGTCGGCCCGTCTATGCTTATAAACCCTATTGGTTTCATTGGGTGGCTTGGCTTGATATGCCATTTCATCTCAGTGTCGGGTAAAAGTCCCCCAAAATTGGAAGCAACGTCTCCAAAATGACCTTTACAGTGTTGACGGGGACGTTAAACCTCAAATCAAACAAACAAACAAAGATATAATAATTATAATAATAATAATAATAATAATAATAATAATAATAGTAATAATAATAATAATAATAACAACAATTGGTACTCATTATCTAAATAGTACCAATACTTCATATGAATAAAAAAGAATGCACAGTAGTACCCATGACACAATCTTTCCGGAAATAAGGTAATCCATTATACGTGCACGCGTGTCCATTAATCTTCGGACTATCTGACGGTCGGTAGCCGGAACGCAATACACAATCCACGTGTCATAAAAGCGATAATTGTCTTCTGCTTAAATACCCGTGATATTTTCCCCTGAGTGTAATAAAACGAACGTTGATTATGGGCACAGAAGCGCCAAATTGAAATCTTTCTACCTATGTTTTTGTGTTTATTAAGTCAAAATCATGCGCAAAACATAGGTTGTGTGTGCTCGTTAGAACCGCCTCATTGAGGCGGTCGTAACGAGTACCCACAACCTATGTCTTGGAGCAGAAATAAGAAAAATAATGAATACCCCCGTAAATCCTTTTTTTCTCTAAATAAACTGGGGTTTAAGGGGGTCTTCATTTCACGGACATGTTCACGTGATGCATAAATAAATTAAAAAAAAATCAGAATGAGCTGGTTCTAAATAGTACAATCAATCAACGTATTGGGCAATAAATAAATTTTAAATAAATAAATTGTAAATAAATAAATTACGATAACACATCCGTGCGGCATAGTAGGGTATTCTTGATATCTCAAAAACAGTTAATTTGTTAATGAAAACTTATCGATACCCAAAACCGGTTTTGTATTCTCGTTAGAACCGCCTCATTGAGGTGGCCCTAACGAGCACCCACAACCTATGTCTTGGAGAAGAAACAAAAAAAAAATGAATACCACAGTAAACCCCAGTTTTCTCTATATAAAGCATTGTTTAAGGGGGTGGTCATTACACGGCTTGTTGCCGTAATGAAAAAAACAACAGTGACCATAATAATATAGACGAATAAGAAGCAAGTACTATCCAACTATGTTTTTGTGTTATGTTAAAATCATGCTGATCCCTGATTATCCGACTGTTCAATATATAAAGTTGGGTTTACATGCAAATTCTTTTCCCCGGTATGATGGAAGGAACACCAGAAAAGGTGTACACCCTGGTCTTAATAAATCATTTAACAGTTGAAACAAATACATACATATAAAAATAAATAAATCGGAACGAGCTGGTTCTAAATATAACCACGCATTGACCAAAATATAAACAAATAAATAAATAAATTACGATAACACATCCGTGCGGCTCAGTCAATTCATGATAATTTGTTAATCATCACGTGAACAAGTCCGTGAAATGAAGACCCCCTATACCCCACTTCATATCGAGAAAACTGGGGTTTACATTATTTTTCTTATTTTTGTTCCATAACATAGGTTGTGGGTACCCGTTAGAACCGCCTCGATGAGGCGGTTCTAACGAGCATCCACAACCCATGTTTGCCGTAGCCGTATTTATAAGAAAAAGATCACTGATTTCCATCAGAAAAGTAGCCATTTTGGAGATGTGAAAAATGTACTTTATCGCATGGTTGTGTTATCGTTTTGTATTCTCGTTAGAACCGCCTCATTGAGGTGGCTCTACCGAGTACCCACTACCTATGTCTTTGATAAGAAATAAAAAAAAACGAATACAACGGTAAACCCCATTTTTTCTATAAAAATCTATCTTTCTTTCTTTCTTTCTTTTGTTATCTTATTACTAGCAATGTTTGTTTAAATTGCTTAGTAAGTATAAAAAATCTAATCGGGTCATGAAAAATAAATAAATAAATAAATAAATAAGACGCAGATCAGACACCGTATTTTAGATTGATAAATACATGAATAAATAAATAAGACGCAGATCAGACACCGCATTTTAGATTGATTTACATTCCAAGGAGATGCCCAGGCGAAGATGTGTTCATTTCACGGTCGACGGGGAATGGCACGCTTTGATATTACACGCGTGTGTAGACGATAAAGCTTTTTCTGAATAAGCTCCAAATTTAATCTCAAAATGCCGCTATAAAATATAATTTTGAAATATTATAATTGCTATCAAAGTGCACAATATTGTAAACATATTGCGTCTGATGCGGGCGTTTGTTTGCAATATTAACAGAAAGTGACGATTTTAGCCGTTAAAGTAGGGTACTGTCGTTGTTTTTCCACAGTTTTGTATGCTTCATATAAGGATTAAGGGCTGTTAATTTGAAAATAAAAATGCCGCAATCTAATTAAATAAAAGTTCCACTTATTTGATATCTTTTTGAAGGTATTTAAACGGACAATTAGATTAAATCGGAACTTGTTTGTCAAATTGAAAGATAATTAAGTTATATGTGTTTAAAAAATAATTTCCATTAAAGCGCCTGCTATTTCCAACAAGACATTCTGTACAGGTAAGCCGAGAAGGTCAGCGCACAGTAAAAGGCTTAATCCTTTGCGCCAACGGCATAAATGTCAATAATAGTTGCGGATGGAAATTTCGAGATACTAAGTCGAAATTTCGAGTTACTAAGTCGAAATTTCGAGTTATTATGTCGAAATTTCGAGATACTAAGTCGAAATTTCGAGTTATTATGTCGAAATTTCGAGATACTAAGTCGAAATTTCGAGTTAATAAGTCGAATTTTCGAGTTACTTAGTCGAAATTTCGAGATACTAAGTCGAAATTTCGAGATACCTATCAAAAGAAAAAAAGTATACCTGGCCCTAATGCTCTTTCGTACATATGAACCAATGTAAAAAATTTGTCAACGACTTCTAAGAAATTATAAATGCTAGAGGCCTCAAACTTGGTATGCAATACAATAACGATGACTTATATCGTGTACCGGACCCCCGCCCATCGGGGCTTTAAGAAATAGATGGGCTGCATGATGCTTCCACGCAGAGCTAAAACCCGGACCGCACACCAGTACATGTAAAAACCGCTTAGAGGGTCTAAGCCAGCCCAGGAAAAGCGGTGGGAGTCGGACCGTCCATGCTTATAAACCCTATCGGTTTCATTAGGCGACGGGGCTTGAGGTTTCATTTCATCTCAATGTCGGGTAAAAGTCCCATAAAATTGGAAGCAACGTCTCCAAAATGACCTATACAATGTTGACGGGGACATTAAACCTCAAGTCAGACAAACAAACAAAATAGGTTTTCTTATTTCATCCGTCTTTATCTCCATATCGAATATTAAACATTATGATAACACATCCCTACGTCATAGAACAATTTTTCACATTTCCAAAATGGCTACTTTTCTGATGAAAATCCGTGATATTTTTCTAATACATAGTGCTAACATAGATTGTGGGTGCTCGTTAGAACCGCCTCATTGAGGCGGTTCTAACGACTACCCACAACCTAAGTCTTGGAGCAAAAATAAGAAAAATAATATATACCCCTGTTACAACGCATAATGAAGTAATGTAGTAATTTCTACTTCATTATGCGTTGGCATAGTCGATGCGAAATGAAATAAAATGTAGTTTTTACTTCATTATGCGTCGATACTAAGAGGTTTGCGCAAACTGAAAGAATTATTTCATTTTTCGGTGATAGGTGGCACACTTAATTTTACTTCATTATGCGTCGACAGTTTGTTTGTTTGATTTGAGGTTTAACGTCACCGTCAACACTATTTATGTCATTTTGGAGACGTTGCTTCCAATTTTGTTGGACTTTTACCCGACATTGAGACTAAATGACATCTCAATCCCTGCCGTCCAATTAAACTCAAAAGGGTTTATATGCATGGATGGGCCGACTCGCAGCAGTTTTCCTGGGCAGGCTTAGACCTTCTAAGCAGATAACCAGTACTCATGTGCGGTCGGTATCAGCTCTGCGTGGAAGCATCGTGCAGCCCATCTATTTCTTCAAGCCCCGATGGGCGGTGGCGAATATGCGTCGACAGTATGAGGTCGGTTCTAAATGAAAAAAAAATGCACATGTATTTTGCTTTGAGAGATGGCACACTTTTTCAAACATCACAGAAACAAAAGTAACCTAAATATTTAAGGCTAAAACATGCATGTGGAGACTTTTATAAGTAGAATGACGGTGCATTATCAACAAAGGTCGAAAACATGTGGTGAGAAGTTTATATAAAAGTATGCAGTTCAAGAAGCCAGTCGTTATGACGTAGGCCAAGAGCTCATGCGACATTCAGTGTGCTCTTGTGGAAGACCATCTTTGGGACTGTTCAAATGTGGTCTTAAAGACCACTTTTGAACTGTCTCAAATGTGGTCTTTATATTGGAATTTACCTGTATTGCTTCCTAAGTCTTTGGTCTCCTTTCGTAGACAGCTATGTTCTTCCATCATTACTTCATTTTGCGTCGATATGGTGCATATCAACGCGAAATGAAATAATTTTTTTACTTCATTTCGCGTCGACTACGCCAACGTATAATGAAATAAAAAAAATCAAACTGAAGAAATTACTACATTACTTCATTATGCATTGTAACATACCCCCTTAAACCCCAGTTCCCTCTATATAAAGTGGGGTTTAGGGGGTATTCATTTCATCGACTTGTTCACGTGATGTATTTCGTCAGGAACAATAAAAGTTAGAAGCCTCAAACTTGGTTTGCAATGTAATAATGATGACTTAAATCAGATAACAGACAACGTGCTTTCTCAGCTTATTTGCTCATTTGTTTTTTTTTCATTCTTCAGTCTCTCCAAGATAGGTCAATGTTACATTTTTCGTCCAAGATTTCACAAGAACTATAGCTGCTATTTTGGTCAATGTTAACCCTTGTCCTGCTGAGCCCGGATATGTCTGATCTTTCAAACAGTGCAGATCCAGATCAGAAGAAGCCATCTGATCAGGATCTTTATTGTTTGCCATTCAGTTTATGAATTTGTTGCAATGAAATCTGATTGGTTGATAATCAGTGGTGGGTGAGGCGATTCTAACTCTTATCATGCTGTTCACGACAACCCCTATCTTTGGAAATAGTGCAGACCCAGATCAGATGGCTTCTGAAGAAGCCATCTGATCAGGATCTACACTGTTTGACATTCAATTTATGAATTTGTAGGAACAAATTATATCAAGTAATCTGATTGGTTGATAGACAGAAATGGGTGTGGCTAAACTGAATATTCAGCAAGAGAAGGGCTAACAAATGTCTATCACATTTTTTCTTGGAGTATTAAATAACAAGAATCTTTCATGATTGGGCATTTCCAACCCGAGGGAAGCTCACGCCGCTCGGAACAGAGGCCACTAAGCCTTTAGCTAAGTAGTCATTCCATTGAAACTGTCGTTATAAAAAGTTTTGTCGTTATAACGAATGTCGGTATAAAGTGGGTTGACTGTATCATCAAGACACAATGAGTTATCTGACTGCTGATCGGAAGGTTGTGTTTCTGTACAAACGCGCTATAATGGGGGTTCAGTAAGACCTACTGACAACTCTAGTTACAAACATGTAGAGTAACATTCCGCTATTAAGACCACTAGGCATTGAGACTAATTCTGCTTTGAAAAGCTTTTTAACCCTTGTCCTGCTAATCCCGGATATGCCTTATCTTTGAAACAATGTAGATCCAGATCAGATGGCTTCTGACGAAGCCATCTAATCAGGATCTACATTGTTTGCCATTCAGATTGTGAATTTGTTGCAATAATTTGCATCAAGTAATCTGATTGGTTGATAATCGGTAGTGGGTGTGGCATATATGAATATTCAGCAGAACAAGGGTTAAGAAAGTTTTAGTTATCCTTTCTTTGTGTTTTCTTCATACAGTGTCCTCTGATCAGAGACCACCTTTGGGATCGGCCCCCGCCCATCGGCGCTTGAAGAAATATATGGGCTGCATGATGCTTCCACGCAGATCTGAAACCGACCCGCACACGAGTACTGGAAAACCGCTTGGAGGATCTATGCCTGCCCAGGCAAAGCGGTGCGAGTCGACCCGTCCATGCTTATAAACCCTATTTGTTTCATTTGGCGGCAGGGCTTGAGATGTCATTTCATCTCAATGTCGGGTAAAAGTCCCACAAAATTGGAAGCAACGTCTCCAAAATGACCTGTACAGTGTTGACGGGGAGGTTAAACCTCAAATAATAATAATAATAAAAAAACACCTTTGGGTCTTAAAGACCACTTTTGAACAGTCCAAAAGGTGGGCTTAATAAAGGAATTTTACTGTATATCAGTATACCCGACTGATCCGTCATAGCAAACAACGTGTATATAGAGAGAGGAGGGACATAAAGCTTGCATAGCTTATAGAATTTTGTTTTACTAGTACTTCAGTCCCTTGGCTATAGAGAAAACAGAATCGACTGGAGCCAGTCTAGATGCTTCCGCGCAGAGCTGAAACCGACTGGGCATGCGTACTAGTAAACCACTTCGAAGGTCTTAGCCTGCTCAGGCAAAGTGGTGTGAGTCTGACCGTCCCTGCATATAAACCCTATGTTTTTTTTATTTTGGGCCGTAGGGCTTGAGAAGTCATTTGATCTTAATGGAGTGTAAAAGGCCCACAAAACTGGAAGCACCGTCTCTTAAACATGGTCTAAATAGTGTTGACGGGGACGTAAATCTCAACACAAACAACCAATGCTTACTTCCAACTTCTTACTTCATCACTTCTGACTTGCTAAACTTTGTTGAAAGTTGTAAATGAACCAGCGCATGACAAAACCTACAATAAGCCATGTGCGCCCAACGAAGACTCAGATCAGCCTGCGCATCCGCGCAGTCTGATCAGAGTCTTCGTTGTGCGGTCTAAGATTAGCTAAAGGCCCAATGCTCCTTCGTGCAGCAAGAGAAGTCTCTGGTTAGACTATATAGATGCGCAGGCTGATCTAATTCTTCGCTGGGCGCACATGTAAGTTGTAGGAAGTGCTGTGCCTCGGCTCAATTGGAAGTAATAGAGTTAAAAGTAAGAAGTTATGAAGAGTAAGAAATCATGAGGTGAGACGTTGGAAGTCGAAAGTACTATAAGATGTCATGAAGTTAAAAGTTTGAAGAGGGAAGTTTGTTTGATTTGAAGTTTAACGTCTCCGTCAACACTGCTTCCAATTCTATGGGACTTTTACCCGACATTGAGATGAAATGATGCCCAATGAAACCAATAGGGTTTAAAAGCATGGACTCGCACCGCATTGCCTGGGCAAGCTTAGATCCTCTAAGCAGTTTACTCGTGTGCGGGTCGGTTTCAGCTCTGCGTGGAAGCATCATGTAGTCCATCTATTTCTTCAAGCCCCGATGGGCGGGGGCTAAAAGAGGAAGTTAGACGTCAGAAATTTCGAGTAAAAATTATTGAATGTGGAAGCTGGAAGTCAGAAGTTACACGTAGAAGTAAGAAGTCATGAAGTTCGAAGTAAGAAGTCATGAAAATAGAAGTCAGAAGTCGGGAGTAAGAAGTTGGAAGTAAGGAGAATTCGAAGTGTTAACCAATGTAAGGGATGCAATCAAGCAACAAAACATATTGTACGATTTTTATGCGTTAGTTCCCTTAGACGTTTACGGATTATATGCTTTATTGGGTCCCGACAAAGTGGGTAGAACAGGTCGACTGATTTGGGTCTACGCTGTTTGCTTAAATAACAAACATGCATTTTTGTAAATCTTGAAACACACAAAACAAACCTGACACCCTTATAACTCGAAATGGACCACTCCAGATTTATTAAAGTGGAAGATTCCATTTTCATATATATGTTAACCCATTTCAGACAAGAAACCCCCAAACGGGTACCAGGGCAAACACTGCAGGCCCAGATCAGACGCCGCAGATCGCGATTTCTGATCAGGGCCTCCACTGTTTGCTTAAAGTCCAGTCATTTTCCTAATAAATTTTGATGAAATGTGTCAAATGATAAATGAGCCTACTCATTTTACAGAATCTTCTTCGTCTCTGATAGATTTATTATTAGTAAACGATAAAAGACATGTATTATCATGTGGAGTCGGAGAACCATTTCTTCAGCAAGACTTACGGTACCACTGTCCCATATTTGGAGTATTTAACTTCTCAAAACCAAAACGTAAGTCTTTCACACGCCGCATATGGAGATACGACCAGGCTGATTATAATTTACTCAGGCAACGTGTACTGTCTGTGGATTGGAATACTATTAAAAACCCAGATATAAATGTTTATACCGAAAATCTGGTTCAAAAATTGTTAAATCTTGCCGAAACTTGTATACCTAATAAAGTAGTAACAATTCGACCAACTGACCCACCTTGGATAACATCAACAATAAAAAGGTATATTCGAAAGCGTAAACGAGCCTATCGAAAAGCAAAAAGGACAAATCTAACTTATGATTGGACAAGCTTTAAAAAACTTCGAAACAAAGTTGTATCCTTGATTCGAAAATCCAAACAATCTCTTAATGAAAATCTAGCAAACAAACTAAAATCTGATAATTTATCTTCTAGACAATGGTGGACCATTCTAAAGTCGTTTATCGGCTCGAAAACAAACACGACAATACCTCCAATGGAGAAAGATGGTACTGTGTACACAGAAGATCTCGATAAGGCCAATATTTTGAATAATTTCTTCAGGGATCAAACCTTATTGGAAGAAGAGAATGATTCTCTTCCTGTTATTATTCCATATAATGTTAATGACACTCTCAGTTCCCTCTCAGTCACGCCTGAAGAAGTAGAGATTACACTCAAGGCTCTGCCTGTCGGTAAAGCGACGGGTCCTGACGGAATCAGTAATCGCATGCTTCGTGAAATTGCAACAGAAGTATCCTTGCCTGTCACGTCCTTATTTAACCACTCCTTGAACTGTGGCGTTGTTCCAGATTGTTTTAAAGAGTCACATGTCTGTCCTATCCTTAAAGGAGGTGATCCAGCTATCGCTTCTAATTACCGCCCCATATCCTTACTGAGCAATTTGGATAAAACATTGGAACGACTGGTATTTAAACATCTGTATAATCACTTTCGCGATAACAACATTATTACTACCTTCCAGTCTGGTTTTATCTCCGGGGACTCCACCGTGAATCAACTTACTTATCTTTACAATACGTTCTGTCAAGCCTTAGATTCTGGAAAAGAAGTAAGAGCCGTTTTTTGTGACATAAGTAAAGCGTTCGACCGTGTTTGGCACGCCGGCCTTATCCATAAATTACGAGCTGTGGGTATTAGTGGCAAACAGCTCAAATGGTTTACAAGTTATCTTGAAAATAGAAAACAACGTGTAGTCTTGCCTGGTGCTCAATCTAACTGGAATTACATCCATGCTGGAGTCCCTCAAGGTTCAATCTTGGGACCTTTACTTTTTTTACTCTATATCAATGACATTGTAACAGAAATAGGTTCAAATATTCGTCTGTTTGCGGACGACACTAGCTTGTTTATAATAGTAGAACATCCTAACACTGCGGCGGAAATTCTTAACTCAGATCTTGAAAAAATTTCTCGGTGGGCAAATTCCTGGTTGGTTAAATTCAACCCTAATAAAACAGAGTCACTCTTAATTTCACGTAAGCTAAATAGACCTGTCCATCCACCCTTATTTATGCTTAATCAAGAAATAAACGAAGTAGAAAATCATAAGCATTTAGGTATATACTTTTCATCTGATTGCTCTTGGCATACCCATATTAATTATATCAAACAGAAGGCTTGGACTAGAATAAACATAATGCGAAAATTAAAGTTTGATCTTGACAGGAAATCCCTCGAAACGATATACTTGTCATTCATCCGACCAGTCCTTGAATATGCCGATGTGATCTGGGATAACTGCTCCCATCAAGAAAAACAGGAACTAGAAAAAATACAGGTTGAAGCTGCAAGGATTGCCACAGGAACAACAAAACTTGTTTCAGTTGGAAAATTATACGATGAGGTTTGTTGGGAGCAGTTAGAATCCAGAAGACGTAAACACAAACTTGTTTTGTTCTACAAAATGTATAGTAACCTAACACCACTGTACCTGTCTTCATTAGTTCCACCGCTGGTACAACATTCATCACGCTATAACTTGAGAAATGCCAATGATATTCAAACTATTCATTCTCGAACAAACCAGTACTTTAACTCATTTTTGCCCTCTGTCATAAGAGAATGGAACAGTTTGCCCTATGCTGATAGAACCTTAGATTCAACAGAAACTTTCAAACAACATTTAAATCAGAACAGAACGATTGTCCCAAAGTATTACTACACTGGAAGTCGGAAATTACAAATATTACATACTAGACTTCGAACTGGGTGTAGCTCGCTCAGTTTCGACCTGTTTCGGAAGAACATTGTGGACTCGCCATTATGTAGATGTGGAAATAATATCGAGAGTGCTGAACATTACTTCCTGAAATGCCCCCTATACCGTGAACAGAGAACAGCCCTTGTTAATACCGTATTACAATATTGCAATATTTCATTGCAAGTACTTCTCTCAGGTGATGAATCTTTATCCTTTGGATCTAACAAAGTTATATTCGAGGGTGTGCAAACATTCATATCGGCTACTAAAAGATTTTGACAAAACATACAGTATCCATTCTTGTTTAACATTACTCGTCGTCCCCCAACAGTCTCATTAATGTAATACAACTATGATTCCTACGATTCATGATACTATTATATTTAGCTGACAACAGCCCAACAATGCACTGACTCACCCCCACCCAACTGGCCCCAGTACCAGAATCTTTCCCATCTTTTTTTCTACCTTATTAGTTTAATTTAAAATCTTTCCTACATCGTTTTTCACCATCTCATAACATGCAATACTCATAACTCATAGCTTTCGTCTTTCTTATAATTATTATTTTGAATCATCTTGTTTTGTAAAAAATCACTATTCCTACAATCAGTACAGCGCTGTAAAGTGTGTTCTCATTAGAGATACATTAACATACAAATAGTCCTGAACAGTAATTTCTGTCACGATATATGCCATTTATGTATGTCAGTTTCATAGCATTACATAGGAACAGAACTAAATAAGCTTATAGCTTTCGTTCTAATCCTATATTGTTGTATCATGTCTATGTTGTATTTGTAAACATTATCCTTTCGAAATAAATATGTTTAAACCAAATTTTGATGAAAACAAATCATGTCACCCCTAAATTTTGAAATGAACTCCTGCTAGATATAAGGAGGAAGATCCCATATGGTACAAAAAGGGTTAATAGATGCTGTTTTAGGGCATGTGCCCCCAGGGAAGGCTCCGATCAGACTACACATCTGGATATCCAATGACCTAGTTGTCGTTTTGTTTTAGTTTGTGTTGAGGTTTTACGTCGCCGTCAACACTAGTTAGTCATTTTGGAAACGTGACTTCCAATTTTGTGGGACTTTTACCCGACATTGAGATGAAATGACATCTCAAGCCCTGTCACCCAAAGAATCCGCTAGGGTTGACGGGACGGCCCGACTCGCGCCGTTTTGCCTGGGCAGGCATAGACCTTCTAAGTGGTTTAACAATATTCAAAAGATCAGCCGGTTTCCGCTCTGTGTGGAGGAACCATGCAGCCCAACCTATTTCTTTAATAAAGACGATTATTAGTATTATTATCCACTTAAAGATTTAGCCATGATGGAGTCGCCGCAGAGTCCGAAGCCCGACCCACCGCCACGCAAGCATGCTGGCCGTCGCATAACATCTATGCTATATAAACAGATAAAGTCTTTTCGTAAATGAATATAATCGGTCCCCGCCAATCGGGGCTTGAAGAAACAGTTGGGCTGCATGATGCTTCCACGCAGAACTGATACCGACCGCACACGAGTACTGGTAAACTGATTAGAGGATCTAAGCCTGGCGAGGCAAAACGGTGCGAGGCACCCTATTGGTTCTATTGGGCGACAGGGCTTGAGATGTCATTTCATCTCAATGTCGGGTAAGCGTCCCACAAAATTGAAAGCAACGTATCCCAAATGACCTATACAGTGTTGGCGGGGACGTTAAACCGCAAATCAAACAAAAATAAAACATGGGTATAATTGTCCTGAGCCCACAGGAAAATTACTGTTTCCAAATACTCAAATGATTTTACATCACGAAAACACGCCTATATAATTTTGAACCCCATTGAACCCCACTTTTATATACTTTAGAGACCAATCACTTTCTGAGACACCATTCTTGTCCGTTTTTTTTATAACTTTATTAGGCCTAATTAAATAGCCGTGTTTCCACTAACCCAACCGACCCTGCTTCAGACACCCCCCCCCCCCCCCCCCCCGCACACACACACACGACTCTACTATTTTTATCAATAAAAGAACAAAATAAAAACTAGAATTTGTTTTTCTACAAAAAAAAAAAAAAAAAAAACACAGATGTCTCCCCCGTTTTTACCTCTAAGTATGACCTTGACATTGGGGGTATTGACCTGGGTCTTGTGTGCAACACATCATCTAGTGAAGATGAACATTTCTGCAAAGTAACTTTAAAAAGTTCATAGAGAAATAAGAAAGTTATTGACCGTACACAAAAAAGCCTTTTCTTTACGTTTGACCTCTGAGTATGGCATTGACCTTTGAGGTACAACACATGTCTCATGATGGTTAACATTTCTGCGGAGTAATTTCATAATCCATCAAAGAATAAGAAAGTTATTGACTGTACACAAAAAAGGCCCATTTGTTTACCTTTGGCCTCTAGGTAAGACCTTGACATTGGAGGTATGTACCTTGGTCTGACACACGACTCATCGTCTAATGAAGGTGAACATTTCTGCAAGGTAACTTTAAAAAGTCCATACAGAAATAAAAAAAGATTTGACTGGACACCAAAGAAAGACGTTTTTTGACCCTTGACCTCTTAGTATGACATTGACCTTGGAGGTACCGACATGGGTCTAGCGCGCAACACATCGTCTCTTGATGGTTAACATTTCTACCAAGTTATTTCACGATCTATCCAGGAATAAGAAAGTTATTGACTAAACACTAAAAAGGCCCCTTTTTGACCTTTGAGCTCTTAGTATGACCTTGACCTTTGAGGTACCAACATGGGTCATGCAGGAGACACATCATCTCATTGTGGTTAACATTTCTGCCAAGTAATTTAAAAGAAAGTTATTGACCAAACACGAAAAAAGGCCTCTTTTTTAACTTTGACCTCTAAGTATGACCTTGACCTTTGAGATACCAACCTGGGTCATGCACGCAACACATCGTCTCATGGTGGTTATTGTTTCTGCCAAGTAATTTCAAAATCCATCTAAAAATAAGAAAGTTATTGACCGAACACAAAAAGGCCCCCTTTTTTACCTTTAACCTCCATGTATGACCTTGACCTTTGAGGTGCCAAACTGGGTCATGCGCGCAACATATCGACTCATGGTGGTTAACATTTCTGCCATGCAATTTCAAAATCCATCTAAAAATAAGAAAGTTATTGACCAAACAGGAAAAAAGGCCACTTTTTGGGGATTTGACCTCTATGTATGACCTTGATCTTTGAGGTACCAAACTTAATCATGCGTGCAACACATCGTCTCATGATAGTTAACATTTCTGCCAAGTAATTTCAAAGAAAGTTATTGACCAAACACGAAAAAGGCCTCTTTTTAACTTTGACCTCTAAGTATGACCTTGACCTTTGAGATACCAACCTGGGTCATGCACGCAACACATCGTCTCATGGTGGTTATTGTTTCTGCCAAGTAATTTCAAAATTCAAAATCCATCTTAAAATAAGAAAGTTATTGACCGAACACAAAAAGGCCCCCTTTTTTACCTTTATCCTCCATGTATGTCCTTGACCCTTGAGGTACCAAACTGGGTCATGCACGCAAAACATCGACTCATGGTGGTTAACATTTCTGCAATGCACTTTCAAAATCCATCTAAAAATAAGAAAGTTATTGACCAAACAGGAAAAAAGGCCCCTTTTTGGACATTTGACCTCTATGTATGACATTGACCTTTGAGGTACCAAACTGAATCATGCGTGCAACAAATCGTCTCATGACAGTTAACATTTCTGCCAAGTAATTTCAAATTCTATCTAAAAATAAGGAAGTTATTGATAAAACACGAAAAGGGCCCCTTTTTTTATCTTTGACCTCTAAGTATGACCTCGACCTTTGAGGTACCAACCTGGGTCATGCACACAACACATCGTCTCATGGTGGTTAACATTTCTGCCAAGTAATGTCAAAATCCATTTGCAACACATCGTCTCATGACAGTTAACATTTCTGCCAAGTAATTTCAAGTTCTATCTAAACATAAGGAAGTTATTGATAAAACACGAAAATGGCAGCTTTTTTGATCTTTGACCTCTAAGTATGAACTCGACCTTTGAGGTACCAACCTGGGTCATGCACACAACACATCGTCTCATGGTGGTTAACATTTCTGCCAAGTAATGTCAAAATCCATCTAAAAAAAAAGAACGTTATTGACAAAACACGAAAAAGGCCCTCTTTTGTACCTTTGACCCTCTAAGTATGACCTTGACGTTTGAGGTACCAACCTGCGTCATGCGCACCACAAATCGTCTCATGGTAGTTAATATTTCTGCCAAGTAATTTCAAAATCCATCTGAAAATAAGAAAGTTATTGACCGGACACGATTTGCCCATACATACCGACAAACCTCCAAGAGAGATAACTCCAAAAGTATAAATGCGCGAGTTATAGTACTTGCGCTCTGTACGTAGTCTAATATTGATTAATATTTAAATGAAGTTTCGTGAAGATAGCTTGAACGGTTTTCAAGTTATAGAGCGGGCACGAATTTGTGACAGACGGACAGACAGAATGACGGACAGACAGACGCCCGGGGAAACAATATGTCTTTCCGAAAAAAAAATTTGCGGGGAGACATAATTAAAATACCGACCCTACCTTTTTCGATTTCCGACCCTCCTGTGTCATCTTTGCATTTTCGCACAGTAATTTCAGGTTTTAAGAAAATTTTTGTAGTTTTTGGCATTTAGTACATTCCAAAATACAGAGCTGACATTTTTGAGCATCTAAAATGAATTATGACATACAATGCAAGTCTCAACATGACAATTTTATTAACAATACACATCTAAAAAAACAAAAACCCATAAAAAATGCAGGCCCGACCCTTTTTTTTCGGGAGAAAGAAATAAAAAAAAAAAGTTTCTCCTACCTACCAAATTTTTTTTTCAGCATGTTAGCGGAAATACAGCTATTTTTTACGCATTACATGTCATACATCTAAATATGTGTGTGTTTAAGGCAGAAATGTATTAGAAACCTAAACGTTTTTTTTTTTTTTTTTTTTTTTTGTAAACATGTTTAGATTCACAACGCTGGATGAAATGAAGCAACAAATCAAAACTGTTCAAACTGCTTTTTTACTTTCGGCCCCCGTCCATCGGGACTTAAATAAATAAATGAGCTGCATGATGCTTCCACGCAGAGCTGAAACCGACCGCACACGAGTACTGGTAAACCGCTTAGAGGATCTAAACCTGCCCACGCAAAGCGGTGCGAGTCGGACCGTCCATGCTTATAAACCCTATTGGTTTAATTGGGCGGCATGGCTTGAGATGTCATTTCATCTCAATGTCGGGTAAAAGTCACACACAATTGGAAGCAACGTCTCCAAAATGACATTTACAGTGTTGACAGGGACGTTAAACCTCAAATAAAACAAACAAACAAAACTGTGTACTTTTTCATCTATGGACTACATGTATCTTATATGAAACAGTAGCTCTTCCTTGATAGAGCAAAGTAGTTTAGGTCGTAGTACCAAAGCGTTAATCCGAAATGAGTCTCCAAAAAGTCTTAAATATGTTCTAGAAAGGCAAGGAAAACACCACAGAAGTGGAAAATATGGAGCGTACATTTTTTCTGGGCCAGACTAGCTTGTTTCGGCCAATTAAGCCTCATCAGTGACCCTAAAATATTTTCAAAATTCAACAATGGAAACAATGAGCCCAAAGGACAAGAAAATATAAACTACACTAAAAACACGCCTATACAAATACATTATAAACTTTACCTCCGAAAATCGATTTTTTTAGATGAAAAATTATTTCTGCAATAAATATAGATTGTGGGTTCGCGTTAGAACCGCCTCATCAAGGCGATTCTAACGAGTAGCCACAATCTATATTTTTGAGCAAAGGTAAGAAAAATAAGGTTTACCCCTGTAAACCCCAGTTTTACTATATAAAAGTAGGGTTCAAGGGGATCAAAATTATATAGGCGCGTTTTAACATAGAAACATTGTCATTTGGCACAACAGCACCTCGATGAATAAGGTGTCACTATAATTTTCTCTGTAGTTTCATAGGAATTGTGATGAATAGCTCTGACACTGTCGGTCGCCAACATTAGACTGTAGACCCGTCTTTCCATTTGAGTAACTCTCTGCGCTCGGTCTGTCTGGGCTGTCAGCTGGCTTTTCAAGCTCCTCTTTCATAACTTTTCCTTCTTGTTCCTGGTTCATGTCAGATTTATCTGCAAAATTTAGTATGTTTTATTTAATTCCAAATGAGACACTGTTTGTCATAAACAAAGAGTCTCAAAACATATACAGTAGAACTTCGATGGCTCAAACACCGATGGCTCGTTTACCATGGCTGAGTCGAACCCGTTCTTGAGACCCTAGGGAATTCCTCTACATAAGAAATGGTGCGAGATAATTTAGGAGACTTTCGTCTTTTATCTTGCAAATTTATGCTGTGTGTACTCATTAGAATCGCCTCGATGAGGCGATTCTAATGAGTACACACAGCATACATTTTCATTACAGGACACCGAAAATATGTCAAAAAGTACCTCGTTATGCCTCCTGGTAGTAAACCTCTGTGGCTCGAACTACCCCTGTCTCGAACAGATTTTCGAGGTCCGAAAGGTGTTCGATCCATTGACTGTACTGTGAAACTTTAATGGTTCGAACACCTTTGGGACCATGAAAATGTTTCGAGCCATTGAGGGTGATTTAAAGAACCGTGTCGGAAGGTATAATAACGCTTAAATACAACAAAGATAAACTTGGTGTAACCATTATTAGTACACACAACGAAACTTATAAGACATCTAAACAATGTTTTTAAAAAAGGACGCTCTAATATACACGCTTCACCTCTCCATAAATGTTGGGCATGAGGATTGTTGAATTTCAGGTATCACCTGTCCGCAACAAATAGGCATAAGGATTGACAGAATTAGTGTGTCAAATCAGTAATTTGTTTATATCACATAATGCTATACATGCAAAACATATTTTGGGCAGATGCATATTCAAGTCTCACCTCTTCATAAAGGATGGGCATGAGGATTGTTAAATCTCGGACAAACTCACCTCCCCACAACCAATAGGTATGAAGATTGACTGAAACTCATTCACAAAATATTATTTTGGACAGATACATATTCGGGTCTCACCTCTTCATAAATGTTGGGCATGAGAATTGTTTAATTTCAGTCAAACTCACCTCTCCACAACAAACAGACATAAGGATAGACTGAATTTCGACAAGGTATTGTTAAAATGTCTCGGGACTGTAAGAGTCACCCACAGGGACCTCCTTCAACGGTGTTGCTGCCAATCTCCATATTTTTTGCTTACACCACCCATCGGAACTCGCAACAGATTTCCAGTCAAAACAAAGATGTCGCGTTCCAGGACTTAAATAATAGATTCACCCGAGATGAACGACTTCATTAAGTGTATGAAGTTGGCTTAGGGTCTGGAGTATGGAGTTTGGAATTCGATTTATTCCGTAGTAGTAATGTAAAGTAAAATATTAGCGAATGTTAGGCAAAATCGATGTTCCAAGCCGCGAATCCCAAGCCAAATTCACACACTCACTTCTTTACAAGTATTCACGAACAATCATCAACTCTATAGAACAAACAACTACACGGTAATGCTTTCCCGAAAGCGCTTTGAAATTACCTGTCTAACGGAACTGTCAACAAACTGTCCAATTCTACGTTATTTGTCTCACGCACATCGCGATGAACTCGTGACCCAGTAATATTTGTAGAAACTTACATTGATCGAAATAACTTTTACTGACATTTTTATGAAATTTTATCCGTGTTTAAAACACCGCGAACCGTTAAGTTGGACCGAATCAAATCCCCTTGAGTTGGAGTGTGTGAACTTGGCTTGGGATTCGCGGGTTGGAATATCATTCACTATTTTACTTTACTTTACTACTACGGAGTTCGTCGTGTTGCAGTTTATACTATTTAATTCTATGGTTTATTCCTTACAAAAGGATTTCCATATTTTTGCATAGGACTGCTCAGATGTTCTAAATCGTTCGCACTTCTTAAGGAGAAGTTCGAAGTAGAACAAGATTGTGTAGTGCTGATCTTCATTTTCTCACAATCTGATTGGCTGACTAATGGCAGAGACTGTATAAACGGATCGCTAACGCTCATTCGACATCAAATCTCAAGTTCGAGAGCCGCGAAATTCAAACCTGACCACCTAACAGCTAAAGATCAAAGACCTATCATTCATCCAAGGTATATAAAAGGGAATAGAGTTAGCTCTCTTCGCTAAGACCATGTATGAAGAGAACGAAGTTGTTTATTCTTGTTTACAAAAATAACAAGAATCCGCCATCTTCACTTTGAAAACAAGCCACTCAATAGTTATACCTCATAAAGTGGAGCAGAACTTTGCAGGCTCTTTGGTGGTTTTATAGAGATTCTTACTTCAAATTCTTTATCCAGAAGGCTTTACATATGTTTTATGTATAGGTTATAAAGTGATTGTAGCTCTTAACTTTCACGATTGGATCCCACCACATATCAGAAGTACACTTTCGCGAGATAAGCGCGACAGTTCACCGAAGTCATATATTTTCAACTGCAAGCGAGACAGCTCACCTAAAAGATTTTATGATAGACGCGACAATTCACCGAATTATATCTCTTGAGAGCACCATGTCATCAGTCATTGCCAACGAATAGTTAAAAGTTATAAGTTTAACGTTAATAGTTCCAAGTAGTTTTAGGGGCCTAAATGTCAACTAGATACAGTTCTTTAACACATTTATATGGTTATATCGAATATATAGAGTTACATTACGAAAACACGCCTATACAAATACATTGTAAACTTTACCGCCGAAAAAAAAAAAATTAAGATGAAAATTTGTGATATCTTTCTTATTTCTGCTAAAAATATAGATTGTTGGTACTCGTTAGAACCGCCTCGTCGAGGCGGTTCTAACGAGTACCAACAATCTATATTTTAGAGCAGAAATAAGAAAAATAAGGTTTACCCCTGTAAACCCCAGTTTTGCTATATAAAAGTGGGGTTCAAGGGGGTCAAAATTATATAGGCGTGTTTTCGTGATGCGAGTTATGAGTATTGATGATCAATCATGATGTTGTTATGCAGGGGTCTTCTATCGGTCTAAGCCCTTAACCATGATCTGCTGATGAAATGAATGTCTAGAATGAATGACTATTTATTAATTATAACTGAATATATGACAGTGTAAATGTACTCAGGTCTCATTAGTTGCGTTTACATGGCCAGTTATAAATAGCTTGTGGAAGTCATAGGCGATACTATCATTGGAAGAGAAGACACTGAAGTTATTACAGTCGAGCTTGGTCGCCTCACACGTCATCCTACCAAGAGGTGCCTTGCAGTGTGGCTTCTCCAGACTTTCGGATGAGTCTTTAAACCGAGGTCACGTCTCCGTATGGCCTTAGTTGTTGGTGGGAGGTAAGACTCAAACAGTCACTCAGTCACCAACCAACAGGGTGAGCTTTTATATTTGCAACCGCGTGTCATATGTAAAAGTGGGTCAGGTTTTCTTTTAATCTAAAATGTAAGGGGTGCGGCGTTTTCATGAATTTTAATAGCTGGTAATTAATAAAAGAAAATTAATTAAAGTTTAGATCGATAGACTGGTAGGTGAGTGTATTATACACTCAGTGACAAGTATTGATCTGGTAAATGGGACTGATATGTAAACCATTCAAAAAGGATTTGTTTTGGGTTGTTGCTAATCCATTTAGTAACCTTATATATGAGCCCCGTCAGAAGAACATCTGCCTTCGGGCTTTGCGACAGCGTTAGATACAAACTGACATAATCAACTACACAGACTAGCAAGAGTCTTGCAATTAAGAGGTATTGAACTTTTCCAGCAGCGAACACAAAGGTGCAGATCAGTCTGCGCATGCGCGCAGGCTGATCTGCACCTTTGTGGTCCGCAAATGTCAAAAATAGATTTTTTTCATGAAGTGCCTCATATTGCAAGAATCAATGTACAGTAACTGTTCAAAACTTCAAATAGATGTTTTTCAATAAATGTCAAACTAGCCTGCATGGGGAACATTTCCTTGTACAGCTATGCTGCATTTTTGCAAATTTGATTGTTCTTGTTGAATCTATTTTTTACGAGATTGTTTGTGGAGACGTTGCTTCCAATTTTGTGGGACTTTCACCCGATGACTTCTCAAGCCCTGTCGCCCAATGAAACCAATAGTGTTTATAAGCATCGACGATCCGACTCGCGCCGCTTTGCCTGGGCAGGCTTAGATCCCACAAGTGGTTTACCAGTACTCGTGTGCGGTCGGGTTCAACTCTGCGTGGAAGCATCATGCAGCCCATCTATTTCTTCAAGCCCCGATTGGCGGGGGCATAAATAAATGTCAAAATATTGAACTGTTTGGTCTGCATGGGGAACGTTTCCTTGTATAGCTATATTGCATTTTTGCAAACTTGATTGTTCTTGCTATAATTAGTAAACTGAAAATGCCTTTATACTAAATTGTTTGTGCAGTGCTTCGGTGTTTCGCTGCTTGAGGCAGGAAGCTTCTATGCAAAACCAAACCGTTTTTTTGTGATGCGAAGATTCGGCTAATAGAATCGATAGGAACGCCCATCACTTCATTAGCCTGGCCACGAGCTATGAGTTTAAGGTTTTTAGCAAAGCTAAAGTACTCCTCCTTGACTATTTTTTCTGCATATATTAACTCCCTTACATGGCTAAAACCAGTGAACGAAAGATTTTTGTATGAAATTAACACATTTTATAGTGACTTAATTATCAGTTAGACGGGAGCCAGTCTACAGGTCATGGTATAGCCCTTTCATATTCATATATTAGAAATTTCATGGTTACATACATTTGTTTGTTTTGAGGTTTAACGTCCCCGTCAATACTGTAAAGGTCATTTTTAGGACGTTGGGACTTTTACCCGACATAGAGATGAAATGACATCTCAAGCCCTGTCGCCCAATGAAACCAATAGGGTTTATAAGCATGGACGGTCCGACTCGTGCGCACCGCTTTGCCTGGGCGGGCTTAGATCCTCTAAGCGGTTTACCAGTACTCGTGTGCGGGTCGGATTCAGCTCTGCGTGGAAGCATCATGCAGCCCATATATTTCTTCAAGTCCCGATGGGCGGGGGCCGGGTTACATACACATATACATAAAATGTATGTACCATTGGATGGATGTAGGCATGGTCTATTTTAGTCCTTTCCAAATGGTACTGTTTAGGTCAATAGTCGTCTAAACATTGTAGATACAGTTAGATACAGCACAGATACACACTTACACAAAGGATTATTTTTCTCTTTTTTTTCTTTATAAATATGTACTCCTATAGTTAGTTAGAGAATAAGACTATAAGGGGTTTCATCAGCTCAGTAACCAATGCCTGATACTTCGATTTACTATACAATTATTTATCATATGACGTCGCGACTGAGAATATATAAATTTGATAATCTGTACTAGTGGATTAAATATGCAAATTAGTTAGATACGCCCCGTCACTAACATGTGCCACGTCCTTAACGACATCGCGTTTACTCATGACGGAATTCTTGCTAATATATTATTGAATTTATTAAACTCGTTTGGGATGTTCGGCCAAGCCTCGCATTTTATCCCTTTTCCTGAATTCGTTTAATAAATTCAAAAATACATGAGCACTTTTATAAGATCCTCCATGAATATTGAATGATAAGAAATTGTGCGATAAAATCCGAGAAAAATACGTGCTGATATCACTCTATATCTGCTAACAGCTTACTCGGATGTCTTCGAATTTTACCGTAAGGCGACGTTGTATCTCATGACGTTTTACGACAATGACGTGTGTGTGTGTGAATTCGGGTTTAACGTCGCTTTCAACAATTTTTCAGTCATATCACGACGGTGTCTGGTTGCGGCAGGGAGCCCAATGCTCACGTTTATAGTGCTGCCTCACTGAAGTATCATGTCCCAGACACATTACATGATACCACACCCAGTCACATTATCCTGACACTGGATCGACCAGTCCTAGCTCTTCCCCGTAAACCTGAGCGCCAAGCGAGGAGCAGCTAGTACCATTTTTAACGACTTTGGTATGTCGCGGCCCGGGATCGAACCCCAGACCTCCCGTTCCCCGGAGCGGACACTCTACCAACTGAGCTATCGGGGCCGGTAGGACAATGACGTAACAGGAACTAATTTGTTACACAGTCTTATGGATCTTTATTCGAAAAAAATGCATATTTTGAGGCAAAAATTACTTGAAATGATGCAAAATATTTATAGCTATACAGTTGGACTTCAACAGTTCGAACGCCTTTGTAATCATTGGTTTGTTCGAGGTAGGGATAGATCGAAATACTGAGGTTAATTTATGTCATCACGACATGGGACATATTGGGATGACTTGAGGATATCAGATAGATCTTCTGTAAAATAAAGGCATGTTGTGTGTTCTTATTTGAATCGCCTCCTCGAGACAATTCTAATGAGTACACACAACACACCTATCCAGATAAAATCAGAAGAAAATATCTCGAGATGTGTGATCTGTAGCAATGGAAAGAATTCTTTGGGGACTCCAGAACGGGTTTGAAGTAGCGTGGTTAACGAGCCGTCCGTGTTCGATTTGCCGAAGTTTAACTGTATATTCTAACATGACGTTAACGTTTTTCCCATTGAACCCAGTGGAAACGTCAGCGTTTGCAAATATGCGATAATTCACGTCGTCAACGTGGTGCGTGCAATTTGGCGTCATCGTGACGTTGCATGTAAACATTTCCTTCTGTCGACATCCGCTGCAACATAGTCCCCAAGATAACGCTCTGTTACTACTGTATTTCAGTTTAGCATCATGTTAGAATCGAAATAATTTCCACGCACCCGGTGTGTTATCGTGATTAACACACGGTGTAGATGCGAATATTAATTCACTCCGGCTTCGCCGTCGTGAATTAATATTTCGCAATCTGCCCTCCAACACCGTGTGTTAATCACGATAACACACGGTACGTGGAGATTATTTCTTAAATAAAAGGATTATTGCATTGATTTGGTGAAAAGTTCACCTCGTTGAGACATCAAAGAATACGAGCTTGCGAGTTGCCTTCGATATTTCAACGAGGGGCACACGGAAGTTCGTGTACTATGGGCAATAGTCACCAATGTCAGACCAACGTAACTCAGGGGGAACAACCTACATCATAGCAGAGATGTCGTACCCATTTCAGAAGCGGCCATATTGGTGTAAATAGGGTAAATGAAATGCTTCAATCCAGATATATACATTAGGAGTCTTCAGAAAACATACTTCAGCTGGTAACCAACAATATTTACATCCCACCAGTAATCTAATTCCACCTAGAAACGTTGAAAAGGCTTCGATAGCTTCGCCACAAGATTTGATTCGGCGTTGTAAACAATGGTAGTTCCGACATCATTGCCAAATCAGCTTGTGTCGAATTATTTAAAGAAATGGCCACATTTCTGAGAAAGATTTCAGTATGTTTGATTCTTTTATGACCTAGTGCACCGACTGCGCCTACTTGTTTTGACAAATGCCTTTTGTGTAGTAAACGCCGGCAAAACTACGAATGGTTATGACGTCACTGCTCTGACGTAGGTTGTTCCCCCTGGTAACTGATTAATAGAAAAAACTAATACTTGTCATTGTGACGTAATCCTTAGAATCTTTATGGCGTTATTGTCTACGCCCATTGGCGTATGCATTATAGACGCGTTAAACACGGAAGTACAGCCATTAGTTACCCACAATGCAGGTTAACCTTTTCATCTTTTTATACACAACAAGTATAAGCCTTCACAAGAAGAAACTAGAAATGCGTCCATAGGACACGGATGCCCCCGCCTGAAAATATGCCTGTTCGTATTCATCAATAGAAAATTATTGACAGTGTTTAAGTTCTGGACCCTTTTTTCACGTTTGACCTCTAAGTATGACCTTGACCATGTAGGTAAGGACCTTGGTTTTGTGTGAGGCAGATTGTCTCATGATGGCCAACATTTCTGTCAAATAATTTCAATATCCATTCAGAGATAAGAAAGTTATTGACCGACTATTTTTTTTTACCTTGGACCTCTAAGTATGACCTTGACCTTGGAGGTACGGATCTGGGTTTGCACGTGACACATTGTCTCATGTTGGTTAATATTTCTTCAAAGTAATTTTAAAATCCATCCAGAAATAAGTAAGTTATTGACTGCGTTTAAGTTTCGGACCCTTTTTTTGACCTTTGACCTCTAAGTATGACCTTGACCTTGGAGGTACGGATCTGGGTTTGCACGATGCACATCGTCTCATAATGGTCAACACTTATTCAAAGTAATTTCAAAATCCATCCAGAAATAAGTAAGTTATTGACTGCGTTTAAGTTTCGGACCCTTTTTTTGGCCTTTGACCTCTAAGTATGACCTTGACCTTGGAGGTATCAACCTGCATTTTGCACATGACACATCGTCTCATGATGGCTTACATTTCTACAAAGTAATTTCAAAATCCATCCATAAATAAGAAAGTTATTGACTGCGTTTAAGTTTCGGACCCTTTTTTTGACCTTTGACCTCTAAGTATGACCTTGACCTTGGAGGTACGGACCTGGGTTTTGCAGTTGACACGTCGTCTCATGATGGTTAACATTTCTGCCGAGTAATTTTAAAATCTATCAAGAAATAAAGAAGTTATAGACTGCGTTTAAGTTTCGGACGCACGGACGCACGGACACACGGACGCACGGACGCACGGACGGACGGACAGGGGCAACGCTATATGCCCTTTCCACCATTCTTCGAATGGCGGGGGCATAAAAAGCGGTCCATAACAGGTATAAGCTTTCACACAAAAGGCTCCATGGATAGAGCACTGGCACAGAATTGCTATCACATTTGTACAATCCCATATTTGCTGTCATATTTGAACAGGCTAATACAAAATGTACATCTACAAACTCTCGACCACAACGGACCACTGCCTATCATATAAGCTACCCAGGAGCCTTCGGCTTTGATGAGCTAAAAACTTGCCTCGCCGTTAGCAAAATGTTTGGTTTAATCTTCAGTTACATATAGTCGTCTATAAATTGTAGGAAAGATCTCTACTTAACTTCTCCAACAGTTTTCAAGCATTTCATTTGATAAGATGTTACAAGCATACTGAAGTTGAACATGTGCCTTTTTAAAGATGAAAAAGGACGTTTGGACAAAATTATAGCATTTGCAGCTTTGACATTTCAGATATTACTCCTGAGTAGAATATTGCCAAAGACATTTATTTGTATAAGACACATTTCTGGGATACATATTTAATAAATGCTAAGCGTAGACCTAGCTTTTTGTAAAAGCTATACTTGTTACATAGATTCCCCTTGTCTGGGGTCTGCAGCTGATTGCATCAGCCCGGAAGTGAGTGCGGGGTCTATCTATCTCTACATAATCCTGAAACACTCTTTTGAGTATTATTAGGATGGTGGGAGTAAGGCTGGGCTGGGGCGCTATACAGGGGTCCAGTGTTGTCAGTATTCTTTTCCGCCAATTTATAATCTTAATTCTAACATGACGTTAACGTTTTTCCCATTGAACCCAGTGGAAACGTCAGCGTTTGCAAATATGCGATAATTCACGTCGTCAACGTGGTGCGTGCAATTTGGCGTCATCGTGACGTTGCATGTAAACATTTCCTTCTGTCGACATCCGCTGCAAAATAGTCCCCAAGATAACGCTTTGTTACTACTGTATTTCAGTTTAGCATCATTTTAGAATCGAAATAATTTCCACGCACCCGGTGTGTTATCGTGATTAACACACGGTGTTGTCGGGCAGATGCGAATATTAATTCACTCCGGCTTCGCCGTCGTGAATTAATATTTCGCAATCTGCCCTCCAATTCTAACACAGCGCGCGTATATAGGCAACAGAAAATAACTGTGTTTTATTCTACAACAAATCACGACAAGGAAGAGCGTGACGAGTGACGTCATTAAAAACTGCAAATTTATGACGTCACTAGTCGATTTCCTTGACGTTAGACAGTGTAACGTCATATTTTCGCATCGAAAATGTTAGAAAAAGATACAAATGCGTGTGTTTCAGTCGATAATTTTAGCGGGATTTCTTTTAACAATGGCGAAAAGTTGTGAAATTTTGAAGGAAACAACAGCATTATTGCCGATTTTCAGCGTGTTAGAATCGAATCATCAGCTCTAGTTTGTGATTTGTTGAGTAATAAATCACAGTTTGTCGGTCAGTTGTAAGTAGACAAATCACGCGCGCTACGCGCTCGTGATTTGATCTACTTAACAACTGACCTCCAAACTGTGATTTATTACTCAACAAATCACAGTTAGAGCTAATCGATTTCTTAACTAAAAACAGAAATGCTCGTCTGTCGAACAAATTTGGTAAAGTAGTGTTTATTCTTTTTCTGGCTTTTTAACTTGTGAAGGTTTTGTAATTTGTTGGTATACATCACGAAAACACGCCTATCTAATTTTGCCCCCCTTGAACCCCACATTTAAATAATAAAACTGGGGTTTACTGGGGTAAACCTTATTTTTCTTATTTCTGCTCTAAAATAAAGTTTGTGGGTACTCGTTAGAACCGCTTGATGAGGCGGTCCTAACTAGCACCCACAATCTATATTTTAGAGCAGATCACAATTTTTCAGCTTAAAATTTTCGTTTTTGTCGGCGGTAAAGTTTACAATGTATTTGTACAGGCGTGTTTTCGTAATGATTGTGAAAACGTGTATGCAACGTCGTACCAACGACGACACAACATTACATCGATGTTGATGCGACGTTGTTTTAACCGCATGTACCCGCTGTGACACACATGAAAAAAATCCAAATTGGAAGGGAGCAAAGTCTACAAAATGACATAAATAGTGTTGACGGGGACGTTAAACTTCAACACAAGCAAACAAACAAAATCCTCCTGTGCCGTTGACTAATTGAGAAGCGATCATCTTTTGCATGAAGCTTCCTCAAGATTTCGTCTTCATGTCTGCGAGCAGCAAAGACTCTGGTGAGACTGCGAGTATGCTCAGGCGAGACTGTGCATATGCTTAGGCGAGTCTGTGCGTATTCCTAGGCGAGACTGCGTATGATTAGGCCACGAGCTGTATGTAGGCTTAAGCGAGCGGTGCTGCTCTGAAGAGACTGTGCGTATGCTCAGGCGAGACCGTGCGTATGCTTAGGTGAGACAATGGGTATGCCCTGGCAAGACTGTGCGTATGCTTTGGCAGACTGTGCGTATGCCCATGCGAGACTGTGCGTATACTTAGGCGATATTTGCTGCTCTGATGAGACTGTGCGTATGCTCAGACGAGACTGTGCGTATGCTCAGGTGAGACTCTGCGTAAGCTTAGACGAGACAGTGGGTAAACCTAGGCGTGACTGTGCGTATGCTTAGGCGAGTTGTGCTGCTCTTGTGAGACTGTGCGAATGCTCTGGCGAGACTGTGCGTATGCTCTGGCGAGACTGTGCTTATTCTTAGGCGATCTGTGCTGCTCTGATGAGACTGTGTGTATGCTCAGACGAGACTGTGCTTATGCTCAGGTGAGACTGTGCGTAAGCTTAGACAAGACAGTGGGTATACCTAGGCGTGACTGTGCGTATGCTTAGGCGAGTTGTGTTGCTCTTGTGAGACTGCGCAAATGCTCTGGCGAGACTCTGCGTATGCTCTGGCGAGACAGTGCGTATGCTTACGCGAGCCTGGACCTTTGCTAGCCGCCTGTGCGGTAATGACTTTCTTTCTTTCTTTTTTCTTTCTTTCTTAATGGTTCCTAAATCGGAATCGATAACACATCCATGTAACATAGTTAATTCTTTACTATTTCCCAAATGGTTAAATTTCTGGTGAAAATGTTTGATAGTAGTTTTAATTTTTACGTGAAACATAGGTTGCAGGTGCTCGTTAGACCCGCCTCAATGTGGCGGTTCTAATGAGTACCTACAACCTTTGTCTTGGAGCAGAAATAAGAAAAATAATGAATCCCAACCCCCCCCCCCCCCACCCCCCTTAAAAAAAAAAAAACTTTTTTCTAGATAAAGTAGGGTTCAGGGGGTCTTTATTCACGTACGTGTTAGTACAAAGACTTGGCACATATATTTAACATTACTATTGACTCGTTTAAAGGCATTAAAGAAATTCGATATATTCAGAGTACAACTGTAAAATTCTAATACTATGAATTAGTTTAGCAGGTAGTATCGTGTTTTAATATACCAATGCTATTATGTGTTCTTATTGAAGTTATATTTGGATTAAAAGTGTGTATATTTTATAAACAAATTGCATAAATTCACAACTTACATGGATTAGTTTATCATAACTGGAATTTATTACAACTTTTAAAGAATGAGTTATCCCAGCGGACCCACCCTCGTTTTCCGGATGGACGAGGAGTCCTCGCAAGGAACTATGACTCCTCCGGTAAGGAACAGTTCAAACATATTTATTTCCAAAATTTGTACATATACAGTTCATAAATAGTGAATACTCATTTATTTCATATACAGCAAAATTCCGCTATTAAAACCACCTAGAATTAAGACGAAAAATATGCTTTTAAAAGCTTATGAAGAAAGTTCTAGCTATTCTTTCTTTGTGTTTTCCACACCCAGGCTCTCCAAATAAGAGACCACCTTTGGGACTGTTCAAAAGTTGTCTTAAAGACCGCTTTTGAACAGTCCCAAGGTGGTTTTTATATAGGAAATTTTACTGTATAATTAACATTTCGAGTGAAATGAGTTTCGAGTGAAATGAGTACCCTGTAAACCCTTTTTTATTTTGAGAAAAGTGAGGTTTTCTGGAGAACACATTAATTGTCTTTTTCTTGCTTCAAACATCGAATGTGAGTACTTGTTGGAGCCACATGATTCTAACGAGCATCCACATTTTATGTTTGAAGCAGAAATAAGTAGAAAAACACACACACAAAAAAAACCAACAAAACAACAAAAAACATATAGCAATATTTCATAAGAAAATGCATTTTTGCAACCAAAAAAGACACCCTGGATAATGGTTTGTTTATTTGTTTGTTTGAAGTTTACGTCCCGACAACAACTAAGTTCATATGGAGACAGGACCTCGGTCTGGTGAAACCAACTAATATCAACCCCGCCTTATATATCAGGTAAAATGGGGATTTAGGTTTCGAAATCAGGCTGTTTCTGTGTAGTTTTAACCCATAAGATGGCACAGAAACTACATCTGAAAATGTCGACTGTATAGTTTTGCAAACTTTTCAAACATATTTTTTCTTTGCATATAAGCTAACAATGTGAACCCTGATCAGACTGCTCATAGAGAAGCAGTCTGATCAGAGTCCACACAGTTTGCAAAAATGACTTTAAAAGTTATCAGCAGACAAAAAGGCGGACGACATTTTTTTGTGATTGGCATGCTATGGGTTAACCGGATAGTTTTGGACATGTCTTAAGGTGTGATTCAATTATTTATTGAAACTTTACAAGCATCCTGTATTTAATCAAAACAACAGAACCGCCTCATAAAAGAGGTTCTAACGAGCATCCACAATCTATGTTTGGACTAGAAACAACAAAAATGTCACATTCTCGTCAGAAAAATAACCGTTTTCGAAATATGAAAAAATGCACTGTGTCACATAATGATCAGAATAACACTCCCGTGCTAGATACGTGTCATCTTTCATTTCTCTGAAGATGAGATTTTTGTCTGATAAAATTGTGATAGTTTGCTTATGCACCGGACATACATTTACATGTAGATTGTGGATGCTCGTTGGAATCGCCTCTTGAAGCCGTTCTAACGAGTACCCACAGTCTATGTCTTGAGAAAAACCTCTTGATGCGGTTCCAACGAGTACCCTTGCCCCAGTCCATCGGGGCTTGAAGAAATAGATGGGCTGCATGACGCAGAGCTAAAACCAATCCGCACACGAGTAATGGTAAACCGCTTAGAGGATCTAAGCCTGCCCAGGCAATGCGGTGTGAGTCGGCCAGTCCTTGCTTATAAACCCTATTGGTTTCATTGGGCGGCAGGGCTTGAGATGTCATTTCATCTCAATGTCGGGTAAAAAATCCAACAAAATTGGAAACAAAGTCTCCAAAATGACCTTTGAAGTGTTGACGGGGACGGTAAACCTCAAATCAAATCAAACAAACAAACAAATAAAGTAGGATTTAAAAGGATGTTCATTGCGCGGACTGGTTAGCATGATAAGTATAGCATCCGTGTACATGTATGACTGACACTATTGAACAAAACAATAACGTACATTAACGGGCCATTCAGGTCTTCTATATTTGCTTCTTGTGTTAACCCATTGAGTACCAGAAACCCCAAAACGGGTAACTGGCAAACAGTGCAGGCCCAGATTAGACGCCACAGAACGTCTGATCAGGGCCTACACTGTTTGCAAAAAGTTAAACCATTTTCCAAATCAATTTTGAAGAAAACACAACCTGACACCCCTAAATTTTAGAATGGACTCCTGGTATACATAAGGAGGAAGATTCCATTTGGTACAAAAGGGTTTAAATTTATTGTTAGTTTAAATGGTTGTTCAATTCTCGGGTTCAATTTTGCTATTTTCATATATTGATCCTTCATTTCTGTGTTGTTAGTGAACCAATATAGGTCAAAGAAACCCACAAAATTAAACCAGAATGATTGAATAGTCTTGTAAGTTGAAAAGTAAACAATTTTCTTGGGTCTTTAGCTACAAACAAGTTTCTTTCCATGATCGTCTTTCCAATGATATTATCGGCCATATCTTTCTGTCAATATTAATTTATTCAATACTGCCTTAATACTAATCTCTAAAGCCTAAATAACCCTTAAGACGTATTTTGACACAACTTACTTTGTGTTTAATTTGTTTTTATATTTGTTTAAGTTGGTATTCGTGCACCGATTTTTTCAAGGGTGCATTTGAATAAATTGTTATCTTGTTTTATCATGATTTAAGCAAAAATTCGGCCAATTTAAATGCAGATTTATTGGGAGATAAAATGAGTCCCGCCAAGGGAATTTGTGTCTTCGAGCATTCCGTCATGACAAATTTTAACTGCGCATGCCCAGCCATTCAGAGGGGCCAGGGATATGGCTTTCTGTCTGAAGGTTCCTCTTGATTCACTGCTTGTATGAGCGAACAGCGAAGGTTCTGGCGAGACTGCGCGGATGCGCAGGCTCGCCTGAACCTTCGCTGCTCGCATAGGCGATAAGTACCAAAATCGCTTGACGGGGCCCAAATATTTTATTTAACTTCCACGAAGGTCTTGTATTTATTTGTGGCGGTTTATAGCTTAATTTGCAAAGCAAAATATATCATTGCGATAACACACCTGTCCGACATACTGCATTTTTTTCACATCTGCAAACTGGCTACTTTTTTATGATAATACATGATATTTTTCTTATAAATACTGCAAACATAGGTTGTGAGTGCTCGTTAGAACCGCCTCATTGAGGCGTTTCGAACGAGTACCCACAACTTATGAATTAAAGCAAAAATAATGTATACCCCCGTAAACCCCAGTTTTCTCTATAAAAGTGGGGTTTAGGGGGTGTTGAGTTCACGGACTTGTTCACGTGATGCGTGAGTTTGAACAGTCAGGCAGAAGATCCATAGTAAAACATTCAGCATTTTTTTTTGTTTTGCTAAAAAAATATTGGTAGGTTTTGCAGATGAAAAGTCATATTCTTTTTGTGGCATAGAAATATGTGTGATATTATACTTTTAACGGGTTTATTTTAAACATATATTTACAATATAATACAAACATATATGTAGGCCTACATATACAATCAATCGACTAGGCTAAGGTATTGCCGATATACCAGACACTATAAAAACTTAGAAGCCTCCGTGGTGCAGTGGTTACGCTACTCGCCTTGTAAACCAGGGATCGCAGGATCGATCCCGGGCTTCTCCAGACTTTCGGATGAGTCTTTAAACCGAGGTCCCGTCTCCGTATGACCTTAGCTGTTGGTGGGACGTAAAACTAAAACTCACTCACTCACTATAAAAACTTATAGAGGAATAGGGGAGGTAACCATTTCATTTCTACTGTTTAAAGGGGAATGTGCTCCTGTCCTTTGTGAGTCGAGTTTTCGGCCGAAAGTTAACTTTGCTAAGCACAATCACTTTATGTTGTTGATGTCCGCGTCCTATACTATCTGTGATTTGTATGAAATCCAGGTTACAGTTGTTTCTACTGTCGTGCTATTCTTGTCGTTGTGACGTCAGGATTCTTTGCAAAATAATTCTTGTTGTAAAACATTGACTGGGCTCATGTGCTGGGACATTGGAAAACAGTGTAGACCAAGATCAGACGCCACAGAATGGTCTACACCGTTTGATAATATCACAGCAATGTGAGGTTAAAGGGGAATGTGTACACCTTCAGGGGAGGCAAATCCTGCAAAAGTATTTTTGTCTCCCATGTCAATAGGGGTCAACTCTTAAAGAAAAGAATTTGCTCCTGTCAACTCTCAAACAAAAGAACCTGCTCCTGATCCTCAGGAGCAAATTCTTTCCTTAAAGAGTATACCCCTTTTTCCGTGGGACACGGCTTATAGAAAAGTGAACAGGAAGTTCCGAAAGTTCTTTCCCTTTGAAAAATGGCGGCCGAAAAATCTGCCAGGTGTTCCCATTCCCCTCAAGTTCCGCCCCAGAGACAATCGGCCCACTTGTGCTGGTAGAGACATAAAACGCTAAAAGATATCCTTGTGAAATGACGGACACGGACCACCGCCCGTCTGGGCTAGGAGAAATAGACTGTGCACGCATAGCTTAAACCGACCGCGCATGGATACCGCTTAGAAGGTCTAAGCCTGCCCAGGCAGAGTGATGCTATGCATATAAATCCTATTGGTGTCATTGCGGCAGGGCTTGAGATGTCATTTTATACGAGCCCATACACTTAAAATAGTTTTAAAGAAATTGAATACTCTCAAAATGTTAAAAAGATATCGGCGCTTGTAGCATTTCTTTACGTAGGAAATCCCATTTTATGGGGAAATGGACACATCTTCAAGACAAACAACTCTTTCAACATTTCGAAAACACGCCTATTTAAATACATGTACGTTGAAATTTTTACTTCCCAAAAAACGAAAATTTTCAGATAAAATTTTCTGATATTTTTCATATTTCTGCATGCTCAAAACATAGATTTTTGAAACTTAGTGTATACCCATGTAAACTCCAGTTTAACCATATACAAGTGGGGTTTAAGGAGGTAAAACTTATATAGGCGTGAATTCATGATAAAACTACATAGTGTCCTCACCACTTTCTATTAAGGCTCATCTCTAACAGAAACAATTTTCACATCAGGAGCAAACTCTCTCTCTCTCTCTCTCTCTCTCTCTCTCTCTCTCTCTCTCTCTCTCTCTCTCTCTCTCTCTCTCTCTCTCTCTCTCTCTCTCTCTCTCTTAGTTCCATCCCGGGCTCCTCCATACTTTCGGATGAGTCCTTAAACCGAGGCCTTGTCTCCGTATGACCTTAGGTGTCGTTGGGACGTAAAACACAAGCACACTATCCCCCCTCCCCTCCCCCCCCCCACACACACACAGCCTAGGTTTCTGACAAAGATGCGGCACTCCTCCTTACACATATCAACTCCCTTTCCTTGCAGAATCTTATAGTCCAAGAAAAATAGCAGTAAATCTCCATTTAATTCACCTTATGAAACTTAGCTATAATAGGTTATAAAATTAGAATATGTTCATTTATGGTTAACCTTTATGGGGCGCCCTTTTACTATTTAATCCGTATTTATAGATATCCATAAATCGAATTATGGATATCCATAATTCGATTTAAGGATATCCATAAACCAGCCGAATAATGGATATCCATAAATAGAATTATGGATATCCATAAATCGATTTATGGATATCCATAATTCGAATTATGGATATCCTTAATTCGATTTATGGATATCCATAATTCAGATCAATTAATGGATATCCATAATTCGAATTATTGATATCCATAAATAACCGCTGAAAGACTTATCAGTCTCAGTCCGAGCGGTTAATCAGTCTGCTGTATGCCCTAACTCTGTCCATGGCAGGTCCTTTATAAAAGAAATGCAATGTCTTAATAAATTAAAACAACTTTATTTGCTATAACGGCCTAAATTCTATTTGTTTAACCTCTTTCCTTAATCTCTTATGATTATTTTTATATATTCATTGTTATTATTACTATTATCTTTCATAGCAGTAGTAGTACACATAGAAGTAGCTGTAGTAGTAGTGTAGCAATAGTTGCAATAGCAGTAGTAGTTGCTTTAGTAGTAGCTCTACTGAGGATTAAATGCATGTTGTTCCCGAGTCTGCGTTTCTATGGTTTCTGACTGGATGGCTTTTTGACAGTCAATTACGGAAAGCAATAATTACATAGTCACTATAATGCCCAAATGCCGTTTCCCAAAGTAGGCAGACTCGTTTCCGTAAATAGGTAGACTCGTCAGAATTCTTGTTTACGTTTTTGGAAAAGCTCCCCGAAACGCATGACCGAGCTCATATATATACTATATGCCAGCCAATCAGAATGCCGGAAAATGTATAGAAATTTCCACTAGCCAATCAACACTTGGATAGACCGATAGAAATTTCTGTCAGAATACAAACAAAATGGCGGAATTCTATCCACTACTTAGTTGTTACCTAAGTTTTAGACAATTCTACATGGAATACATATTCTATCTTGATACGCGAATGATTCTTAGGCAGTTTAGAAACTGGATAGAATACGCAGGCCATGCAAAACGGACCGAAACGAAAGCTTATTGGAGGTAGATAAAATCTACCAGTGGATAGATTTTCTATCCATTTTAAAACATGGCACCGTATGAACTTATTGTGACGAAACCTTAAATAGCAAACACAAATGTCTTTCCGAACTATCTTTGATACCGGCGGAAAGCCAAGAACAATTTCTTACAGGAGGTAGGAACTGGAAAGTCCAGAAGTGTAAATTTGGTTTGGAAATATGACAAAATCTTTTCGAAGAACGCTGGCCGACAAGCGTAAGAATTCAAAACAAACTAGTTCCTACAATAAAATTTCCGAATTCATTTGTAAAGCGACAGACAACAATAAATGGCTCCATTTATTGCGTAATAAATGGCTCCATTTATTGCATAAATCGTATGACTACGCTAGATAGTTTTGAGATTTTCGTAACTCAACTTTAATTCACATCGCCAATGGTGTTTACAGAAGGAAAGACACTTGTGTTCATACGCAACTAGATTTCGACACTTCCGGGTTTGACAGATTAAAACAGTAATAGCAACTGGTATTACACCGCCAAAGCATTTGGTTTAATGATTTCTCCCTAAGACACGTGATTGTTTATTGTAAAAATCTTCAAAATCTTCATGGTCTTCATCATCGCTGGAAGATGATGGCCGGTCAAAGGGACTTCTCTGTCGTGCAGCCTTTTCAGCCCGTAAGGCGTCCAAAGTAACGGACGCCATACGCTGAACGCCCGCCATGTGTGCAGTTAAAATATCGGAATCAGCCGTAAGATCTGGAAATTTCGGCCAACGCATCCGGCCCCATTTGGAATCACCTCTATGAGGACTGCGCACCTAAGGACACTGAAAGTCGGACGTAAGATTCTAATGATCCAAACAGGCAATCCGCGCATGCTTTCTGGAGAAAAAATGCACATGGTCGGTATGTATAGTTTTAACAAATATCCATATAATACTCTACTTGAGATGTATGGAGTACCCTTTGGGGCTTGAAGAAATAGATTTGGCTGAATGAGCTGAGAGTTTAGAAGGTCTAAGCCTGTCCAAACAAAGTCGTGCGAGTCAATGGGCGACAGCGATTGAGATGTTTGTTTGTATGTTTGTTTGTATTTGAGTTTAACAGCCCAGTCAACCCTAATTTAGGTCATTTTAGGCGGTCAGATTACCTATCTATACTTTTCCTGGACTGGCTTATACGTAAGCAGTTAACGAGTATAGTGCACATTCTTTCGCCAGAAACTGACCACTGCCCTTCTTGAATCAGCGTAAGGGAGAGAATGACCGTAGAAAAAAATTTCATGATTAATCTCTACGAAATAATGTTGCCGCCTCGGCAGGTATCGAACCCGCGTCATCCTGATCACCAGTCAGACGCGCATCCGACTGAGCTACCGAGGCCGGCGGGATTGAGATGTCTTTTTATCTCAATGAAGGTTTAATGCCCAACATAATTGGAAGCAACGTCGCCAAAGTGACCTAAATAGTATTGAAGGGAACGTTAAACCACAAATCAAACAAAACATATCTCTCCCTCAACATAGGCCACCACTTAGCCTATCCTACATAACCTCCATCTCCATCCCCGCTTTTAGTACACACCTAAATCGGAAACCTAGTTTTTTTTTTGCAAAGGGAGCAGACATTTTTCATTTGGTTTATTTGCAGATGAGAATTATGGATACCCATAATTCGATTTATGGATATCCATAAATCAGCCGAATAATTGATATCCATAATTCGAATTAAGGATATCCATAATTCGATTTATGGATATCCATATTTCGATCTAAATTAATGATATCCATTAATCGATTTATGGATATCCACAATTCGATTTATGGATATCCATAATTTGATTTATGGATATCCATAAATCAGCCGAATAATGGATATCCATAATTCGATTTATGGATATCAATAAATCGAATAATGGATATCCATTATTCGATTTATGGATATCATTACTTCAGTTCGATTTATGGATATCCAAACTTCGAATTATGGATATCCAAACTTCGAATTATGGATATCCATAAATAATTATGGATAGCCATAAATAATAATGGATATCCATAATTCGAATTACGGATATCCATAATTCGAATTATGGATATCCATAAATAATTATGGATATATATAAAAACGGATTAAATAGTAAAAACGGCGCCCCATAAACCTTGAATACAAGCTAAATTCGTACAAATCTTCAATATCTAGGATTATTATCTAACTCTAATCCGTTCTTTCTTACCACCAAGGATTAAAGTCACAACGTTATTATATACTGACTGATGTTTAAAATGATACCCTGTCCAAAGTCACCTTAACTCATATACGCAAGCCCAGTGTCCCATGAATCGGACATTGCCAAACACTGTAGACCCAAATCAGACTCTGCTATAAAGCCACTGTGCTTAGTTACTTTGGGTCGACAGTCGACCAAAAATAAATAAAGAGGTAGCTAGAGTTATGGTTCTTGAAAAAAGAAGAGAAATCGATACAATTAACCCAAAGCTCCCATCAGAGACACCAAAGGGAAAGAAACACAAACATGAAATAACTAGACCCAAATGGAAACACCAAAAGCGGAAAGCCAAAAGGACAGCAAAATGGCCAATTGGCTATCCAAAACAAAAAAATATAAGCGATACACATACTCAAAGACAAACCACAACAAAAATAAACCGCGACCGAAGAGCCGCCTTGGAACGGTCAGTGAACCGAATTCCACTTGGGGGTGGGGGTGGAGTGGGGTGGGGGGCTCAAAGCGATTTTACGCGGCCGCACTTCCGTCGCAATTTCTAGACAAATAATTTGTTCAGTCCGCATGAAGGCCTCCTTACTCAAAATCAAACAACCACAGAGATGAAACAACGGTGAGGACTCGACAGCAAGAAACCACTGAAATGCTGGAGCAAAAGAAAACCAACAGTTGGACACAGAGCATCTGAGCCCAGCATTTCATCTTACTGAGCCATTTCAGTTGACCTACTAGAGTTAACTACAGTTAATTATAATTAGAGTTACACCAAAATTCGCGGAGTAGATTCCTACTACTAGAGTTAACTCGAGTTCAACCCAGCTTGGTACGAGAGTTAAAAGAGTAAGAACAACAACAAACATGGCGGACGGTGGAGAGTTGTAATCGCAATCCAACATTCGATTATCCCAAACTCCTGTACATATGCCAATTTTTAGAAATTTTAGCCCTGCATTACAGGCAAGTGTTGCAAAAATCACATTCAATTGAAAACATGATATTTTTAGTGTTTCAGTCGACTGAAAATGATAGTGCGAGTATACAATTTGCGTCCGCCATGTTGTTTATACATTCGATTTACTCAAGGGTCAACTCGATTGGTTTTGTTGACATTTGACAAGAGTAGATTCTTGACGTCAAAAAGTTAACTCTAGTATAGGTCAACTGAACTACTTCATTGAAATGCAGCTGCTGGTGAAGTTTCTGGTCAATAGCTTAAACGTGAATCAAGTTATGGTTCGTAGAAATGCACACTAGGAATGCAATGCAATAGGAAAGCAATAGTAAAAAAAACACGAGGCGATTCTAATGAGTGCACACATTATACTTTTTGTTTGTTTATGTGTTTGATTTGAGGTTTAACGTCCCCAGCAACACTGTGTAGGTCATTTTGGAGACGTTGCTTCCAATTTTATGGGACTTTTACCCTACACTGAGATGAAATGACATCTCAAGCCCTGCCGCTCAACGAAACCAACAGGGTTTATATGCATGGACGGTCCGACTTGCACCACTTTTCCCGGGTAGACTTAGACTTAGAACCTCTAAGCGATTTACCAGTACCATGTGCAGTCGGTTTCAGCTCTGCGTGGAAGCATCATGCAGCCCAATTCATTTCTTTAAGCCCCGATGGGCGGGGGCTGACACTTTACCTTATTTTATAGAAGATTGAAAGGATAGCTTAAGTCATGCCCATAACTTGCCACATGGCCTGGTGCTATGCTTTACCCTCAGTAGTTCGAACTACCCCTGTTCACCTTATTTGCATTATCTGCTGGTTCCTAGTCTGAAGGTTATCAGTGTTGGAAAAACAGGTAACCAGACCCGCCTGACCTTTCAAGGTCAGGGAGGTCTGGTTTCCTGTTTTTCCAATATTGACAATGTGCAAGCTGAGAGCCAGCAAATATTGCAAATATGGTGAATATCGAACTTTCATGGACCAAAAGGTATTCGAGTTATTTATGGATCGAGTGTGACTCGTTAATAAGCAGCAAAAAGTTTCCTCCAAGAGAAGACTTTCGCCTCCGCCTAACGGGGCTTGGAGAAATAGACTGGGCTGCATGATGCTTCCACGCAGAGCTGAAACTAACCATTCATGAGTACTATAGTAAACCGCTTAGAAGGTCTATTCTTGCACACCAGACAATGAAATCCGTGATTTTACCCTGGGATAGAATAAGAAATATATGGGCTGCATGATGCTTCCACGCAGAGCTGAATCCGGCCCGCACACTAGTACTGGTAAACCGCTTAGAGGATCTAAGCCTGTCCAGGAACCGCGGTGCGAGGAGGACCGTCCATGCTAATAAACCCTATTGGTTTCATTGGGCGACAGGGCTTGAGATGTCATTTCATCTCAATGTCGGGTAAAAGTCCCACAAAATTGGAAGCAACGTCTCCAAAATGACCTTTACAGTGTTGACGGGGACGTTAAACATCAAATCAAACAAACAAACTTATATGGGTGTGAGGGGTGGATTGAAAAATCCGTCCCGAGGGACACTGTCCGGCAGGCATCACGAGGCTTGCCGAGTGATGCCGAACAGTGATCCCGAGGCACGGATTTTTCTATCCACCCCTCACACCCATATTGGATTCTTTTTCTTGCATACATTCCATTTCTTAAAGCGGATTTTTAATACTGCAGTCACTTCTGTTACCAACGTCCGCCATATTGTGTTGACACTGCAGGAATGTAAAGTGAAGTTGCTGTGACGTCAACCTTAACCGGACGGCGCATACGAGGTCGTAATCAACCAGTGCATTTATCAAACACGCGATTATATTCGATGTTGGGTCGGAACACCAGGGTCAGAACATAAATTTCTATCCCAGGGTAAAATCACGGATTTCCTAGTCTGGTGTGCAAGAAATTTATGTTCTGACCCTGGTGTTCCGACCCAATATCGATTATTCCCACGTGTTTGATAAATGTACTGGTTGAATACGACCTCGTATGCGCCGTCGTTAAGGTTGACGTCATGCACGTTACGTGACGTCACTAAACATTCCTGTAGTGTCATCAGAATATGGCGGACTTTGGTAACCGAAGTGACTGCAGCATTAAAAATCCGCGCTAAAAATGGAAGGTATGCAAGAATAAGAATCCTATATGGGTGTGAGGGGTGGATAGAAAAATCCGTCCCTCGGGATCACTGTTCGGCATCACTCGGCAAGCCTCGTGATGCCGGACAGTGACCCCGGGACGGATTTTTCCATCCACCCCTCACACCCATATATGATTCAAATAAGCCTGCCCAAGCAAAGTGGTGGGGATTAGACTGTCCCTACATATAAAACCTATTGGTTTGCTTGGAGGTGGGCTTGAGGTGTCATTTCACCTCAACGTCAGGTAGAAGTTCCACAAAATTAGAAGCAACGTCTCCAAACGACCTAAATAGTGTTGGCGGGGACATACAACCTCAGTTTAGGTCCCCGCGCATCGGGGCTTGAAGAAATAGATGGGCTGCATGATGATCCACGCAGAGCTGAAACCGACCCGCACACGAGTACTGGTGAACCTCTTAGAGGATCTAAGCCTGCCCAGGCAATACGGTGCGAGTCGGCCCGTCCATGCTTATAAACCCTATTGGTTTCATTGGGCGGCAGGGCTTGAGATGTCATTTCATCTCGATGTCGGGTAAAAGTCCCACAAAATTGGAAGCAACGTCTCCAAAATGACCTTAACAGTGTTGACGGGGACGTTAAACTTCAAATTAAACAAAACAGACAAACAAACAACCTCAATTAAAATATTCGAGTTATTATAGCTTGACTGTAACTCGTTATTAAGCAGCAAATTCTTTCCTCCAAGAGACTTCTATTAATACGGGGTGTAAAATATCTTTGAGAGTTGTCTCCGAGCTTAAAGTGTATCCATTTACCTAAAACTACTCATGAAAATCTTGAATCAATAGATTTTTTACCTAAATCACCAATCATTCTCCACTCCCACAAATAAGTGTATTATACTTTTGCTTGCTAATTGATTGAACATCAGTAACATTGAAGTTAATCGATGCCACACCATTGAAAGGTTAAATAAAAATTCTCATTCTGTTCAAACGTAAATTACAATCTAAGACTGTCAACAAAGTACAAAATTGTATTGCACAAATATCACCGTCTATCATCTACACCGGAAATAGAATCCCGGTGAATCGATAAAAATGACTGAAGGATAAGGGGTGCCTCTTGAAAATGGATATTTTTACTGCTTGTAAGTTTTAGTTTTAGAATACTGTTATCAATATCAGTAGTGGACATAATTTGCTGCTGCTGTGAGAAGTGTTTTGATTATTAAACACACAATCGTGCAATTACAGACCGAATGTTCGATAGCTGGTACCACGAACTGAATGGATTTTGACAAGTTCCTTGTTGTTTTGTTTAATGTTTATGCCTTTCTACTGAAGGTTTTCCACTTAATCAGATAGAACAATGATCAAAAAACAATTTGCAAAAGAAACTCGCCTCAAACTGTACTTTCAACACAACTGTTTGCCAAAACGTAAATTTACCTGTTGTACGGCGAATAGTAGATTGGTGTACGGCTTATAGCAAATTATTGTAACAGAAAGTGTACGGCGAATAGTTCCATGTTTATAGCTGATAACATTTTAAACTTAACTCGACCGTTCCTACGATGCTTCTCATACATCCATGAGGATTGTACTGCTCTGTATGTATGATGAAACGTATGTCTTGTCAAAGTTGGGTGTTATATTTTGTCAAACATGCTGCTTATGGGTAACGAAATGTAAACAATGGTCGGCATGAACTGGGGCTAAATCAAGGGACTCACCTGTCACAACATCTTTATCCAGTGTCATCAGAATTTTATAAACACACTTCAACAGTTTTCACCCATTCTCTCGTCATATTAGCAAGAATCAATCACAATATTGTAATGTTAGTTAGGAACTAATTACTATGTATAGTTTTAAACCCATATTTTGCCACATAGGCGTTATTTTGTGTTAAAAAGAAGTGCGCATTATGAAAACACGCCAGCTCAAATATAGACGCGTGGAATATGTTCTATAAAAGGGTTATCCTTTGGAAGCAAATAATACACCACATACAGTGATGACTCGAACACTGGTGTCGAACATTGTTGATTCGAACTCGAAAATAAAAAAAAAACAACAAAAAACATACCGATTTGGAACGGTCAACAATAAGTTTTAGGGGGCGTAAGTTATTTTAACGACATCCAAACCAATACTTTTATTTTACTTGATGATGGGGTATAAAACCTGATCATTCTGTTTTTTGTTTTTTTTTTGTCTGTTGCATGATGTTTTTCCTACTTACCATTAATCAACACGTGTAACAAAGAACAAATATAAAAGCCACAATGACTCTTGTCTGACGACAAACGCAGCATTAGTTGAGACTTGGTGGACCAAACGACAAACATAGATTTTCACTGCAGTCCTTACGGGCCCCGCCCATCGGGGCTTGGAGAAATAGATTGGGATGCACGGTGCTTCCACGCAGGACTGAAACTACCGCACGTGAGTACTGGTTAACTTCTTTGATGGACTATGCCAGCCCAGGAAAAGTAGTCCAAGTCAAACCGTCCAGTGCATATAAGCCCTATTGGTTTCATTGGGCGGCAGGGCTTGAGATGTCATTTCATCTCAATGTCGGGTAAAAGTCCCACAAAATTGGAAGCAACGTCTCCAAAATGACCTAAATTGTGTTGACGGGGACGTTAAACCACGACCAAACAAACAAACTGCAGTCCTTCGTCCCGCTCATCGGAGCTTGAAGACATAGATTGGGCTGCATGATGCTTCCAGAGCTTAAACCTCCCACACACGAGTACTGGTAAACAGCTAATCGGCTGTAAGCCTGCCCAGGAAAAGTGGTGTGAGTCTGAACGTTCATGCATATCACCATATTGGTTTCATTCGGCGGCAGGGGCTAAGATATCATTTCATCTCAATGTCGGGTAAAAGTCCCACAAAATTGGAAGCAACGTCTCCAAAATGACCCATATAGTGTTGACGGGGTCGTTAGACTCGAGTCAAATTCAATCAAACAAACAAACACCTATTAGCTTCACATGACTCACATAGTCTAGCCAATTGAGGTATGCCTAGGCAATTGGTATATGTCATTCAACACAAGTAAATTGGACAATGCTTAGCACAACCCAAGGAATACAGCAGTAGAAAAAAGTATACTTTAGTAGAAACTTTTTTTTTTTTTTTATTTGTTTGTTTGAATTGAGGTTTAACGTCCCCGTCAATACTATTTAGGTCATTTTGGAGACTTTGTCTCCAATTTTGTGAGACTTTTACATACAGAGCCGCCGGACAAACCAAAGGAATTTACATGTAGGGAAGGTCAGATACGCGCCATTTTGCCTGGACAGGCTTTGACACTCTAAGCGGTTTACCAGTAGTCATGCACGGTCGATTTGGAAGTTTGATTTTTGATTGATTGATTTGAGGTTTAACGTCCCCGTCGACACTGTAAAGGTCATTTTGGAGACGTTGCTCCCAATTTTGTGGGACTTTTACCCGACATTGAGATGAAATGACATCTCAAGCTCTGCCGCCCAATGAAACCAATAGGGTTTATAAGCATGGACGGGCCGACTCGCATCGCTTCACCTGGGCAGGCTTAGATCCTATAAGCAGTTTACCAGTACTCGTGTGCGGGTCGGTTTCAGCTCTGCGTGGAAGCATCATGCAGCCCATATATTTCTTCAAGCCCCGATGTGCGGGGGCCGATCTGTATGGAAGTATCATGCAGTGTAATAGCTCAGCGGTTAATGCGTGTGCCTCTGATTTTAGGGGTCTGCGGTTCGATTTGCTGCAGCGGTAATAAAGTTGCGGTGTCCAAACATGCTACACTGGTATCATTTGCCGGGATAAATGCCCCAAAATGCACCGTCTATCGGATCAGGATGTTAACTGGATCCCCCTACCCCCGTGCAGGGAGAATCATCCCTTATGCAAGTTAGAGATCTTTACGTAATTACATGACGAGTTTAAACAATAGTTTATTAGTTAACTATACAATCATAACGTATACTCAACTAATATACTATTGTTTAAACTAATCGTGTAATGTAATCACAATGATGGTGAGCTCCCAGAGCCATTACCTGTGACAAATGGAGTCAAGCAAGGATGTGTGCTAGCCTAGACACTGTTCAGCATGATGTTCGCTGCCATGCTCACAGATGTTTTCCAGGAGGGTGACAACGCCATACCGATTAGGTTTCGCTTTGATGGGAAGCATTTCAATCTCGGAAGGTTGCAAGCCAAATCCAAGGTGCAAACAGAGGTGCTAGAGGAGTTCGTCATTGGAGATGACATGGCACAAGGTGCATAATTACTGTGTAGGTTTTCATCCTGCAGATCTGGAGTATGCGTAATGTACACCTGACAGTAATGGCCAATTATGTCCGATCGCAGTAGTGGTTTTAGGGGTACTCAACGGCCCAGTCAACACTATTTAGGTCATTTTTACCGAACAGTTTACCTAGCCACCCTTCTCATGTGCAGGCTTATACGTAAGCGGTTATACTCTTCTTGAATCAGCGGAAGGGAGAAAATGAAGGAGATAATGACCGAAGAAAAGATTTCATGATCAATTTCCACCACAACAGTGTTGCTGATGGATGGATAGATAGATAGATAGATAGATATAGATAGATAGATAGAATCTCCATGATCCGTTGGTCGGGGCAAGCATATATACCCTTAAAGTTGGGGAAAAAACGGAAATGGTCCATCATTGGCATTTAACAGTTAAGAATACAAGGGTAGCCATATCTATTCGCCGTACCCTTTTTTGGCTATATTCCGTACAGCTACCTGGTTGTAAACAGCTAAACGCCGTACACATGGATTTTTGGTTTTTAATAAATACGCTTAGTGTATGATAAAATCATGACCAGAGAAAGTTTTCAGATACTACCCATTATAAACAGAAACAGGTGAAAGAAAGTTTAAGCGGAAATAAATCAAGAAATTATAAAATCTGTAACCTATTTTCGAAAATGCTGGTCTTCACCCAGTACCAAGCATCGTTAAACTTGTGTTTCTGGCTTTAAATCGATACATACAGCATAGAAAAACGCATGAAATCTTGCAGAAATCCCTCTGTTATTTCAAGGAAATAAATTTACACTTCGCGTGCAGAAAATAGATGAGAAATAAAGGTTACACTCACCGTGTTCCATGCCTACTTTCGGTTTCAATCGATTCACCGGGATTCTATTTCCGGTGTAGATGATAGACGGTGAATATGGCATTGCGACGGATCCACACCCTCATTAATTGGATTTGTTTGTGTTTGGGTTTAACGGCCCAGTCAACATTAAATAGGTCATTTATATGCCGGTCAGTTTACTTATCCACACTTTTCCTGGGCAGGCTTATACGTAAGCGGTTAACCAGTACAGTGCATATTCTTTCGCCAGAAACTGACAACCAGCGGAAGGGAGAGAAAGACCGTAGAAAAGATTTCATGATCAATTTCATCGAGAAAATGTTGCCGCCCCCTAGACTTGCCCAAGTCTGTTTATTAGGTGTCCATTGTAAAAATAATTGTTTACAAAAATAAAAAATAAATACATTGTAAATGAAATAGCAATACCGTCTTTTATGAAAATTGTGAAATTAACACCTACATTCACAGATGAAGACTAAAGAGACTTTAACATATTTTTTGTTTAAAGGGGCTTTCATTTAAAAATAAAAAAATTAAATGTAGGGACTTGGGCAAGTCTAGCCGTCCCCGTCAGGTATCGATCTCGCGTCCTCTTGATTACCAATCAGACGCGCATCCGACTGAGCTACCGCGGCCGGCTCCTCATATATAGAAGGTCCGTTGAAAATTGCCGTGTTGGTGCTGGAGTTTTATGTGCCCGTCAACACTATTTAGGTCATTTTGGAAACGTTTCGTCCGATTTTGTTGGACTTGCACCCGACATTAAAATAAAATGACATCTCAAGCTCTACCTAAACTGTAAGTCGACAAGATGCCTAAAGAAACCGCTAGTTGTTAAGGTTGGCTCAACTTGCGACATTTGCCTGGGCAGGCATATAGAGTAAAATTCCTATATTAAGACCACCTTTGGGACTGTTCAAAAGTGGTCTTAAAGACCACTTTTGAACAATCCCAAAGGTGATCCCTGACCAGAGGACTTTGTAGGCAGAGAACACAAAGAAACATTAAGTGTACCCTTCAAATTAAGCTTTTTATAGCAGAATTAGTCCTAATTTTAGGTGGTCTTAATAGCGGAATTTTACTGTACATTCTTAGCGATTTGTCAGTACTCAAATGTTTAAGAAGAACCATGCAGCCAATTCTATTTCTCCAAGCCTCGATGAGCGGGGCGCTGTTTGCGCAAGTAACGTAAGTGTGAGGCAAAATAAACAAGAGCGCCGCATGCGGGTGCCAACGCTCGTCTGCAAATATTCTAAATCGAAAAAGGGGCATAACTGTGCCAAAAATATTTTGAGGGTTACCTCAACTATTTGTATGAGTTTCCCTTTTCATAATGAACAACTAGTCCGAGTTTCAAGTTAATATGATCAGTAATGACAGAGATATTACAAAATTTCCAAGTTTTTGCACGACGACGCAGACGACGCCAGAACTATGACAATACCTCGTCGTTTTCTTCGAAAAACAGCCGAGCTAAAAATGGTCTTGATATATTCATTACATTATTAATCCCTTCAGCCCTGTATACGGAGCTGTAGAAGTACATATGCAAACATTGTAGATCCAGATGGGATGGCTCAGGAGCCATCTCATCTCGATCTTCACTGTTTACCATCCTCCTGTTAATGTTTATTCACAATACCGCCACTTAAGGGGAATGAGAACACCTTCAGGGGAGGCAACTCCTGCAAAAGTATTTTTGCCACCCATGTCAATAGGGGTCAACTCTTAAAGGAAAGAATTTGCTCCTGAGGAGCAAATTCTGTCCTTTAAGAGTAGACCTCTTTTTCCGCGGGACAGGGCTTATAGAAAAGCGAACAGGAAGTCCCGAAAGTTTCCTCCCTTTGAAAAATGGCGGAATAAACATGTCCAAATTCAGAGATGCGAGATATCACTCTGGGTCACAGAATGAAAAAGAACCTCAACTCATGAGAGACCTGGATAATTACCACACGTACATCAGCATGAGTTGTTGAAAAATGTCGAATACTAGCACAAAAAGGCGAGATCTTCTTAGTCAGAATTTTATTTTAAGTTTTATTTTAAAGGATTTTCGATATGGCAAAACTCTGGAGGATGGTGGAATGGTAAGTCACATGATCTGTGGTGTCATTTCCGGTGCGGAATTCTAATATCCTGTCACTTGTCCACGTTAAACTAATGGATACATATGTGTGTACTATTACATTTGTTTCGTGTGTGTGTGTGAATTCGGGTCTTTCAACAATTTTTCAGTCATATCACGACGGTGTCTGGTTGGGACAGGGAGCTCAATGCTCACTTTTATAGTGCTGCCTCACTGAAGTATCATGTCCCAGACACATTACATGATGCCACACCCAGTCACATTATCCTGACACTGGGTCGACCAGTCCTAGCTATACCCCGTAAATCTGAGTGCCAAGCGAGGAGCAGCTAGAACCATTCTTAACGACTTTGGTATGTCGCGGCCCGGGATCGAACCCGTGACCTCCCGTTCCCCGGAGCGGACACTCTACCAACTGAGCTATCGGGGCCGGTACATTTGTTTCGTCTGAATAACATTAGTATGTATATGTATATGTCAGAACTGTCTACTAACACCTTTTAAGTCTTTTGTTTGTTTTGTTTGATTTGAGGTTTAACTCCCCGTCAACACTGTATAGGTCATTTTGGAATCGTTGCTTATTTTACCCCGACATTGATAAAATGACATCTCAAGCCCTGCCGCCCACTGAAACCAATAGAGACGGTCCGACTCGCACCACTTTTCCTGGACAGGTTTACCTGTACCCATGAACGATCGAATGCAGCTCTGCGTGGAAGCATCATGCAGCCCAACCTATTTCTTCAAGCCCCGATGGGCGGGAATGTCATATGAATGAGGATGTTCATATAGTTCATGATTGCAGGATCAGATCAGAATAATTATATTGTTGTAAAATGCTAAATGTACTCTTGGGCTACGTCATGCGCAAAGGGGTCTTAGAGCATCTGCGTTCAGCCATGAAAAACAAAAAAACAACAACAACAACAAAAAAAAAAAAAACTGATTTAGGCTGTCTGCATTGAGGTGCATATGTCACCAGCCATCTAAAGAGCGCACAGCGAAGACTCTAATCAGACTGCGAGGATGTGCAGGCTGATTTGAGTCATCGTTCACGCACACACAATGGCTCCTTTTTCTCTTCGACGCGACCAATGTATTGCTCAGCGATCACGAAAAGGTTTTTAATGTTGTTTATTTTGATTAGAGTGGGTCGGGTTGTTTTACGGTCCTTCAAGAATATTCCACTTATTTCGACTCGATCGTTAGAGGTAGGCCAAAATCGTAGTAACCGGAGAAAAACCACATGACCTTTCGTTGCAGAACATGGCGTCTCCACGTGACCCGAACGGGGCTCGAACAACAGCGGTGAGAGACCTAATGATTAAGAGTCAGCGCTCTTTTCCACGAGGCCACATATATACGGATGTTTCAAATTCAACGTTAAGTTAACAGTGCCCTTTCTATCTTCTTGGGGCTGGATGGATGAGACGAAAGTGTCATGTATCTTTTGGCATCGGGGCGTTACACTGAGACTGGCAAGGCCTGCCATGCTCGTAGCAGGTGTCGGAAGCGGGGCATGTCTTTATGCATGTCATTCACCTTTCCTACATTCTCATGTCTTTTACTTTCTTCTGCTCTACTTTTCCATCTTTCCCTTTTCTCTCTTTCTCTGGGAGACGACACAAAATGACCCATAAATGTTGACGTGTCGCTAAACAACCCAGCGTTACCTCTCTTCTGGTAACATACTTGAAGCATATGAACACACGTTTTCCTGTTATGTTGAGTTAACCCAGAAGACCGGCCCCCGCCCATCGGGGCTTGAAGTAATATATGGGCTGCATATTGCTTCCACGTAGAGCTGGAACCGACCCGCATACGAGTACTGGTAAACAGCTTAGAGGATCTAAGCCTGCCCAGGCAAAGTGGTGCAAGTGTCGGACCGTTCATGCTCAGAAACGCTATTGGTTCATTGGGCGGCAGGGCTTGAGATGTCGTTTCATCTCAATGTCGGGTAAAAGTCCCACAAAACAACGTCTCCAAAATGACCTTTACAGGGTTGACGGGGACGTTAAACCTCAAATCACCCATAAGACATCGAGAAAATCGACATTCTGAAAATGCCGTCTGCTTTTGAAAAATATTTTTGCATACAGGCAAACAGTATGTACCCAGATCAGACCGCGCCTACAGGAGCGGTCTGATCTGGGTCCACACTGTTTGCAAAAATGACTTTTAAAGTAACCGGCAGCCGACAAAGCAGACGACAATTGTCGTGATATGCGTCTTATGGGTTAAGAACATGCTTTATAGCCACAGAGCCACAACCTTAGAAACGGGATATTTTTTCTCGCTTTTAATAAACCATGTACTATTCAGAATGGTTTGATCGAAGGCACACAGCAAATGTTTAAAGAATCAAATATACTGACATGGTCGTTAGCAAGTCCATTATATTGGAAAGAGGTACAAGGGTTTTCCGTGCTATGCTCATTGTTTGTCCCGAAACATAAAATATGGGTATTCATTAGATTTGTATCAATGCGTCGGCACAAGCAAGCATTATATGTTATTTGGAGAAGAAATAAGAATGCAAATCTAAATTAAGTATAATAACACGCCAGTCTGCATAGCATTCTTTCATATCTCCAACACGGTTACTTTTCTGATGAAAATTCGTGATACTTTTCTTATTTATGCCCTAGAAATATGTTGTGGGTGCTAGTTAGAACCGCGTTGAGGCGGTTCTAACGAGTACCCACAACATGTACCTTGGAGAAGAAATAAGAAAAATAATGTATGCCCCTGTAAACCCCCGAGTTTTACACGGACTTGTGTTAACGTGATTCGTGATGAGACAGCATTATATAACATATGTGTGTTGTCGTTAACGGACCATTTTTATCCTACCAAGAATAACTGATTTATTGTATTCATGTATTTCTTAACAAAACATAAATACATGTAATCATTGATATACCCTGTCACTTCAACGACATATGCCAAGCCATTACGAGGGGCATGTCGTACGATTGCTCTGTTCTTTTGGCCAAATCTGTTCTACGACATAATCGTGAAAACTGCGATATGTTTCTTTTATACATGTAGCTAGTAATCTCGACTTGTACTAATTCGTACAATTGTCGTGTCTTCTCGTAGGAACGTCGTAGCCAACTCGTAATACGAGGACTGTTCAAATATGAATGCAAGTAGAACGTTTTTTCATGCACTAATGCAAAAATCACCTGGAAATAAATATCACAGCGTAGAAAAACATTTTACCTTTACATTGATACCAAACCTGTTAAAATCCGTCCACTTTAGCCATGTATATCGTTCGATAAACATTGTCTGCTCTTGTATACTAATACAAAACATGGTTGGAAGAAGGTCAGAGTACGCCGTTGAAATACGGTCCTATATTAAGAATCGTTGTATTCTTGGTATACAGTGCAAAGACATTTTTGATGAAATATGTTCGGTTTATGGGCATAATGAAATGTCTTTTCCGACAGTTTTTCGTTGGTGTAAGAAATTCAGCTGTGGGCTAGGCTCAACAGAAGATGCACCACATGATCGTCGGCCGAAAAGAGCAACATCTGCCGAGATGGTTGCTAGAGTGAAAGAAATAGTTGCTATCGATGCACGATATAGCTAGTATTGTTGGCATCTCATTAGGAGCAGCTCATACAATTCTGAAACGGGATTTGAAAATGAGAGAGATCTGTGCTAGATGGATTCCCCATCTGTTGACAGATGAGCAGAATAAGGCATGCGTTCAGTGCGCCAAGAAGTTGCTACAAAGGTTTCCAAATTACAATGCACGGTCTTTCGCTAATGTCGTCACAGGTGACGAGATATTGGTTCACTTTTTTGAGCCAAAACGAAAGATTCAGAACAAAATATGGGCAACAAAGTATTGCAAAAGACCATGTATTGCAAAGCGGACCTTGAGCGTCAAGAAGGTAATGTATGCCATATTCTTTTCAAATCAGGGCCCTGCTATTCAGGTTGCTGTGCCTAAAGCCAAATCTGTAAATGCAAAGTTTTACAAGAATAAAGTTCTTCGAAAATTGAAGAAATGTTTCAAAAAACGAAGACCCGCAACTGGTTCGGCCAATGTCAGATTGCTACATGACAATGCGTCATCGCACAAGGCGTTCATTGTGCAAGACTATCTGAAGCAGGAAATGGTTGTTGAACTCCCTCACCCCCCGTATTCCCCTGACCTTGCCCCGTGTGACTTTTTTTTGTTCCCGCGGCTGATAAAATACCTTTCTGGTCGAAAATTTGTACAGCGCAAACACCTCGGTTCTGCAATATTCCAGTGTCTTCATAGTATACCTCGAAAAGACTACCAAAATGCATTCAATGATTGGATCAGAAGACTGAAAGTGTGTATATCTGTTAAAGGGGAATACTTTGAGGGGACAAAATAAATTTTTCATCGAAATCTATCACGGAATCATTTTTATGTGCTTAGTTGCATTCATATTTGAACAGTCCTCGTACCTCGGCATTATATCGTACTTTGTCGTAGCACTCGTGGTATGTCGTCGTGGTTAACAGCAGACTAAACTCGTACGAGATCCTATGACATTACTTGGGATGTACACGACACGTTACGAATTAGTTACGATATTAGTAGAGGTGTCCCGTTTTAGGTATCAGGGTACAGTTTCGCATTTGAGGATGGACCTTTTTCAGAATAGTAACGAAGTAGGTCCAATAATGGCATGATTGGTCGAAGAAATTGTAGTAAGTGGATATTTTGCCAAGGAGGTTCTTCTGTCGCGGTGTATTTTGTTACGGTTTGTCTTTGAATGTGTGTATCGCTTATATTATTCTGTTCCGGATAGCCAATTGTCCATTTTGTGGGACAGTAACCGCCCTTATGTCTTGCCGCCATTGGTGTTTCCATTAGGGTCTAGTTATATCACGTTTGTGTTTCTCTCACTTTGGTGTCTCTGATGGGAGCTGTGGGTTAATTGTATCGATGCCTGATCTCTGCCTTTACTACTACTTTGTTTGTTGAATAGCTGTACTTTTATGAACTGGAATACGAAACTACCACTCCAGCTGAATGTATGCTGTGAAAGGTCAAAGTGCAGCGGCATACCTGAATTCAAGAAGGTAGCTTTGGCACTAACACGTGGCTGTTTTTCAAAGAGGATTCCTGAAAAAGTTTACTGGTTGTGGTATTCTTTTCTGTTTATTTCTTTACATCAAGACATTTCAACAGGTGCCAAGTACTGGCGTTACAGGATTTGACAAAGTGATGCGGAGTCATGCGTTTTTGTAGGTAAAATAGTGGGTGGGTAAGTGGAATGATGCTGCTGTCAGCCTATACAAAACGTGAAGTGTTTCTTTGGTATGTGCATATGTGGAACACTTTGAAACCAAGTTACAAAAGTTACAAAAGTTATCGCTGTCTCTAGGAGTTGTCGATAAAGATTCAAAAACAGTGTGGCGCGGACAAAAAAAATTGCTGCGATAAACTGTCCCTTGATGCCTTAATTTCTCGTAGGCTCTTCCCGACAAGATAGAACTTGTGGCGAGTTGAAGAGAGATGCGTACGACAACCACCGACATATGGCGATATCCCTACGACATGCTAGGAGTTGTTAACTCTGGACATATCGTAGCCAAACTCGTGTCTGTGTGACTGGGGTGTTTGTTTGTTTGTTTGAATTGAGGTTTAACGTCCCCGTCAACATTATCTAGGTGATTTTGGATACATTGCTTCCTAATTGTGGGACTTTTACCCGACACTTAGATGAAATGAATTATCAAGCCCTGCTGCCCAATGAAACCAACAGGGCTTATGTGCATTGAACGGTCTGACTGGCACAACTTTGCCTGGGTAGGCTTAGTCGTTCTAAGCTGTTTACCAGTACTCAGGTTCGGTCAGTTTCAGCTCTGCGTGGAAGCATCATGCAGCTCAATCCATTTCTCCAAGTCCCGATGGGCGGGGGCCGTGTGACAGGTGTATAACGTTACATCTTTCATGGCACGAAGAGTGGCTACCTAGGTGAAATTTTGTCGTCGTGATGTAGGATAAATAGTGCATACTTTCATATCTCTAAAATTGATCTTTTTTTTTTTTGGAGAAAATTTGTAAAATGTTTATTACTTCTGTCCCAAACAAATGTTATAACGGGTACCCACAACTTAGTTTTTCTACTCCAAATATAAATGGTAGGTGCGCTTTAGTACCACTTCAATGGAGAGATTCTAACGTGTACCAACAATCTGTAATTTGGAGCCGTAATAATAGTAATAATATTCTAGCGGAAAAAAGAAACTGTGCATGTATAAAAAATAAATTTTCTATAATTCTTATCTAAAATCCATTTATTATTGTAACTTTACACAAACATGATGTGTATACTCCTTAACAATACTGATTGGTAAATAAGGTCCTTGCAGGTGCATTTCGTTGTCCTTGTGCAAGTGTAGGATTAAGCATATTCGTCACTGTATGACTGGACGGGTTGCTGGACGCCGAAGGCGAATGTTCCGTTCACGCAAGCGGTTTCTGACGGTTCTTGGGCTAATGTTCCTCAAGCCAGGAATGCTTCTAGCCGTCAAAGAAGCAGTTTGAAATCGGTTACGAAGATGCGTCACACGGATGTTAGTGTGTTGACGTAATGACGTCACACGTGGACGGTCCCTGGTGTTACCAGGTTGCTGATAACGTCTCCATTAAGCAGAAATCTTGTTCCTATGCCCGCCAAACCGTCTGCTAGCCTCATTTTGGGATACACCAGCCCAAATCATGCCAACCGCTTTGTTGCGCTGAGCTTCGTTGAGTCCTGGTATTGCTTACCAACACATTCAGGATGATTCTGTTTCACTTGGATAAAACGGTTTTGCACAAGAGTCAAAAAGATTGTAAAGACGTTCCCAATTTAATTGCTAGCCACGAATATGCTCAATCCTGCACTTGCACGGATCAATCAATATTGTTATACACATCATGTTTGTGTAAAGTTTCAAGCATAAATTAATTTTAGAATTATAGAAAATTGATTTTTTATACATGCACAGTTTCTTTTTTCCGCTAGTATATACCACTCCAGTTTTCTCGATATAAAGAGAGGTTTACATGGGTGTTCATTGCATGGACTTGTTAACGTCTTGCTTCGCTTCAGTTTGCTGATCGGAGCATACGATGAAAATTTGTTTATAAAATGAACTTTTCAAATTTTCACAGGGTTGAAATGTTTTAGGCCTATGTGCTTTGTTTTCAAGCTCCATTAAGGATGAATTTGATATATTATACCCTGCATGTTTTGTTTGATTTGGGGTTTAACGTCCCCGTCAACACTGTAAAGGTCATTTTCGAGACGTTGCTTCCAATTTTGTGGGACATTTACCCGAAATTAAGATGAAATGACATCTCAAGCCCTGTCGCCCAATGAAACCAATAGGGTTTATAAGCATGGACGGTCCGCCTCGCACCGTGGTTCCTGGACAGGCTTAGATCCTCTAAGCGGTTTACCAGTACTAGTGTGCGGGTCGGTTTCAGCTCTGCGTGGAAGCATCATGCAGCCCATATATTTCTTCAAGCCCCGATGAGCGGGGGCCGTTACCCTGCATGTATATTGCGGACTGGAATCTTTCTAAGTTTGTGTTGTCGTATGTAACATTTTTTCAGGTTAACATAATGCCTCCCCAATTCACCAACAGAATAAATGCACGCTTTATCAAATGCCGTCATTTGCAATTGTCGCCAATAAAAAGACTATGTAAATCCTTAACGCTCTGCATGCTGGGTATTGTTTACAGCAGACGTCATTTTAAAATACTTTTCTTATTTTTTTCCCTATAAAACGGAATTCAACATTTTATGCAAATTAGTGGAGACAATTTGCATGAAGTGTCAAATTCTGGGAAAAATAAAGAAATATACCAATGATTTGTCGTCTGCTGAATTAGTACAAGAGAGTGGTAAAGATTTAGACAGACTAGATGTATTTCCTCTACTGCACAATCTCGATGACAATCATTTGTATGGCCAGTGAAGTGTTTAAAAATGTTTACTTACATGTAGAACAACTTCTATAAACTGTACTACTTTCATAAGGACGACCCATATGACTTTCTGGATGACGAAGACTTCAGGGAAATGGTGGTAAGTCACGTGACTAATGACGTGGGTTTCGTTGACTAAGTTGCAGTTCATTAGAAAATCAAAGTTGTGTGTGCTGTCTTACATGTCTCTAAAGCAGCATTTTCAAACGAGTTTTTATATGACGAACCATGCCTATTCAAATATTTATACCACCTAAAAATGAAACTTTTTAGATGAAAAAATATGATGTTTTTCATATTTTTGATCATAAATGGATTGGTGGAACTCGTTAGAACCGCCTCAAGTACCACCAATCTATATTTTTGAACAGAAATAAAAACAATAACGTATACCCTGTTAACCCCAGTTCTATGTATAAAATGGCGTTAAAGGGGCTCAAAATTATTCAGTGATGTATGTTTACTGCTTTCATCTTAACGCAGCAGAAACTGCGCTATATACTCACCGATGCGGGTCCACCGTGTACCCAAAATCCATATTATTCTTGCAAACCGGATAAGGAAACTCTGGATTACATTTAAGAAATAGATCAGCTCTAACTGTGATTTGTTGTGTAATAAATCACAGTTTGGAGGTCAGTTGTAAAGTAGACAAATCACAAGCGCGTAGCGCGCGTGATTTGTCTTCTTACAACTGACCGACAAACTGTGATTTATTACCCAACAAGTCACTGGCTAGAGCTGATCTATTTCGATTCTAACACGCTGAAAATCGGCAATAATGTTGTTGTTTCCTTCAAAATCTCACAACTTTTCGCCATTGTTAGAAGAAATCCCGCTAAAATTATCGACTGAAACACATGCATTTACATCCTTTTCTAACGTTCTCGATGCGAGAAAATGACGTTACACCGACTAACGTCAAGTAAATCGACTAGTGACGTCATAAATTTGCAGTTTTTAATGACGTCACACGTCACGCTCTTCCGAGCTGTGATTTGTTGCAGAATAAAACACAGTTATTTTGCATTGCCTATATAGGCGCGCTGTGTTAGAATCTGGGATAGAAATCATTATCTGATCCAAGAGTTCATTACACGAACACGTTAACGTGATGCTTTGGCTGCCATAAGGAAAACACATCCGTGTGAAATAATGGCGTCCAACATGGTGTCAGAAATGACAAATTTTGGGTAAAAATGACAACGTATTTCTTATTTCTGCTTTCAACATAGATTGTGGGTGCTCGTCAGAACCGCCTCAATGATGCGGTTCTAACGTGTATTCACAATCTATGTTTTTGAGCAAAAATAAGGCCGATGATGTTTACCCCCCTAAACCCCCGTTTTCTCTATATGAAGTGGGGTTAAGGGGGTGTTCATTTCACGGATTTGTTCACGAGATGTCAGCTTCTGGAGATGTGTTTTTCTGTTTAAAAGTAATGCTTATTAATAAAACATCGTGTTTGCTAGGGAACTACATTTGGACTTGCATGTACTGGTGATTTAAATTTTAAACCTCGAATTTCCTTTCTTGCTGTGAAAAGATTGAGAATCTTTGCTGCGATGACAAAATAATGCCTTGAATGTTATGTTGTGTTTGTTTTGATGACTAAGGTACATCCCAGCATGCATAGAACGTTGACTCAGCGTTGAATCAACGTTGAAACAACGTTTTAAACGTTGTTTCAACGTTGATTCAACGTTGATGGCCTGCTTGGATGTAAATTTGAGTGACATCAAGCGAAAATGTTCTTTCGGACTCGTGCGCTCATAGAAGACTCAAATCAGTCTGCGTACAGAATACACCATTTCTTGTCTACATGAAGAAAACTTGGGCCAAGGGACATCCGTTTAGCACATAGCGAAAGATATAGCACCAATGCGCTCGCTAATCTGATTCTTTGCTGTGCGCACATGGTCGACTTAAAGGCATTTACTCTTGATTTTTCATTACATAATATTATGTAGCCCACACTGCTGACTGAAGAGAAGTCCCCTGTCTTCAACAGGTAAGGGGCCTGCTTGGGGAAAATCAATCGTTTACTTATTGTTGATCAGAGTGTACAATATTGATTTTCCTCTTAAGTGCCTCAGTCAGGAGATTTAACAAGAGCTACTAATCACCCTATTAAGGGCCACCTTTGATCTGCTATAGACAGTATATCACAGGGCCAATAAAACAACTATGAACACACGGTGTGTCCTACTGTTACAAGAATAAATGCCTTTAAACATTTTCGTTTGACACGGCTCCTAAAATGAGCTTAACTAATGGATCTATTTGTTTTTGTTTTCATTTATTGGCTTAAAATGCGTGTGCCCAATGATCATATCTTTTCCAGAGTAAGGTGTTTCTTACTGTATTTTGATGATACTTTAATGCCATTATATATGTTATTATATCGAATGTTAAAGAAAGACATTAGGCTTAAAAAATAAATAGGTGTGTTTCCGCTAACCCTAACTCCGCTAACTCTGATTTTTTTCTGCCGACCCTGCAATTTTTATTGCCATCCAGAAAAAAATAAATCGATTTTCTTTCCTACTGACCTTAATATTTTTAGCACTTTTGAAGAAAATTCATAAAACTGTTAAAATAGCAAAATTGATAATTGAAACCCTGTTCATTTGCTTCCTTGGTGCTTTAACACTCATTATTTGAATGTTTTATGGTAATATAGTTAGAATTTAACCTTTTTAACTGTCTGTTTGCTTTTTTCCATGAAATAAAAAGTTAACAAAAAATAAAAAGATTTAGCGACCTACCGACCCATACCCTTTGTCGGCATATTGGCGGAAACAATCTATTTTTAGGCCTTTTGAAGAGGCACTGATAACATAGAGGGACATATAACTTGGGGTCGATTGATAAACAATAAATGGACATTCCTTAGCTAATGTCTGGAGTAGCATGCAATTTAGGGTTCAACATGTTGTATTCTGCATTCTTAGATTTAAATCTTAACTAGAGTTGTATTCTGAGAAAATAAATGCACCCCCACCCCACCACATACCCCTTTCAAACCAAGCTTAATTTGACAGCACCGCTGTGACCTCGAAAATAAGGTCAACGTCACGAAAACCTAATCAGTTTATATCCTGATCAAATGTTATATCCATGCAAATGTGATTAAATTCCACCCAGTAGTTCATGAGATATCCTGCAAACAACCTAAATTTGGTCTAAATTTGACCTATTTAGCACGGCTGTGTTCTTGAAAATAAGGTCAAGGTCACCGAAACCTAATCATTTCTTCATCGTGTCCCAGTGTTACATCCATGCAAATTTGATTGCAATCCACCCAGTAGTTCGCGAGATATCTTGCACACAAGAAAGTGTCACGTATGCGTCAGCACTGCTGTGACCCTGACAATAAGGTCAATGTCACGAAAATGTAATCAGTCCTTCATCCTGATTAAATGTTCTATCCATGCAAATTTGATTAAAATCCACCCAGTAGTTCATGAGATATACTGCAAATAACCTAATTTTGGCCTAAATTTGACCTATTTAGCACGGAAAATAAGGTCAAGGTCACCAAAACCAAATCATGTCTTCATCTTGCCCCAGTATTATATTCATGCGAATTTGATTAAAATCAACTAAGAAGTGCATGAGGTATCTTGCACACAAGAAAGTATCACGCCGACGCATACGCCACAATGAAAATCGATTGTTTTGAACATGTTCAAAACTGTCGTGGTTCTTCCCGAACAACCACGAACAGCCATGGTTCTTTCCGATTTATGCCGTCGTTCCAACCAATGTAACCACGATTCATCATGATTCTGTAAATCGTGGAGAATTAGGACAGTAATCTTACATGTTAGCTAGCAAGATTGAGCAGAAATATATACTGGTTAAAATCAGTTTTAATTTCCGTTCGTAAACCATTGTTCGTATACCCCTGATATACTGATAGCAGATAATTATGATAAATTTTGATAATTTAATTTTTCTGACATTTCATTTTTATTATGGTGCGTTTCTTTGAATAAATTTTCTAACTCTTCTATATACTGTAATTGTACAATTAAATTTACTGAATACCTTGTCTTAATTTCTTTTGTAAACAGGCTAGGGTTTTATAAAATTCTGCGTGAGTTTTATTTCCTTTCATTACAATGTTTAGGAGTAAATATGAAAGAAAATTGAACTTAAAATAGGTGTTAAATGTTCTAAAATCTAATATTTGTCTGCTAATGTGTAGGTTTGAATTTCGCAATGTTTGCAAACATTCTCACACACAGTGTATCATAGCCATATACAAAATTATTCTTGATGAAGTCTTGTGCAGAGTGAAGAATGGCTTTGGTAAGTAGCAGCTTTGTTTTAGATGTTTGCTGCGTCTTAAAGAAACTTACGCAGTTAAGCCATCTTATGTCCATTGTTGGCTCTGAGTCATTATTTTTCATATTTCTGAAACCTTGTTTTTTTTTCAACCATACGCTTCAGTTGTATACCGTTGTGTACCTTAATGCATTTTGCCTTTTATGATATTCTCTCTCTCTCTGGATCTGGAGAGAGAGAGAGAGGCTGGAGAGAGAGAGAGAGATAGAGATAGAGAGGGAGAGAGAGAGAGAGAGAGAGAGAGAGAGGGAGAGAGAGAGAGAAAGAAAGAGAGAGAGAGAATGTGTTTTTTTTTTTCGAAGTTGTTTTAATATGCTTGTGCAATGTCTGTCGTCACTTGTATGCTAAAGTCACTTTCAGATGGCGCTGGTTGCAGTTGTTTCCTTCTCTGTAAAACGCCGAAACAAAGAATGGCCTCTGAGATGGATTCTTCCCCTCTATGGACAACTGACTTTCTGTTTTGAGAGTGTTTGCATCACTGTAAAAGTGACTTACACCGAAAAAGGGTCTACTTCTAAATGAAAAAAATCTGCCCTTTTAGAGTAGACCACTTATTGTTAACGCAGACAAATTACCATTGGAAGGATTTCCACCCGGACTGAAATTGTATTCTTTTCCGATACATATAAATGCAAACAATTTTCCGTTCTTTCCTTCAGCGTTCTCCCCCTCCGCAAAATTATCTGGAATCAGTGGTAGAAGAAGAGGATGACCAGAATGACGGCAGGATTCACTTTCAACAAGATGATATTCTCGAGGACGAGCCGCTTACGGGAAGAGACGATCTCCGCTCACAGAATTCCAGGATTCCGAGACAGAAAATGCGAGCGATTCTTGTACGAACTCCCGCCAATAAGGACGAGCCTATATCTTCTCCCATAGAAGATGAAGACGCAGAACCCCATGAACCAGATATTCTTATAACAGAACTGAAAGGTAATGCGCAATGTTAAATTATAGTGTGCCATACGGGCAGTAATAAATTGAGCCAATTTATGAGGAAAGCGGACCAATCAGCAAAGGCTCAGGCGAACCTGCGCAAACGTGCAGTCCCGCCAGAGCCTTTGTTGTCAACAGACCCTGTGGCAACTTCATGCAGAAGAACATGCGTCTAGCACTGATAATTGGGTGCGCACGCATTCAAAACACGTCCGTGGGAGAATGCTAACGGTCCTTTTCTCATCTTTCAGATCAGTTGGTTTTAAAAATCTAAACAAGCTGCCTACAAGGCAAACTTCTTGAGTTCAAAATGGTCAGTATTAGATATTCGTAGATAAAAATAGGAGCTATTCTTGTATAAGAGCGAGCCTATATCTTTTCCAGTGGAGGATGAAAGATCCAGAACCCCATGAACAAGATATCCTAATAATAGAACTGCAATGTAATGTGAAATGTTAATATCTGTGGTGAACCATAAGGGCACTAACAGGAGTCAGCCGCCACTTAGCATTCTCCGATTTAATGTAATTCAGATGCGCGACCGCAGCAGTCAACTAGCAGGGATCAGATTGCATGATATTGACTTTCAACATGAAGCTTCCTCAAGTCTGCGAACAACAAAGACGCTAACGAGAATATCCTGGTGGTCTATGCAATAATTTTGCTTTGATTTTAAATTTCTATACAAACGGCATACAAAACAGTATGTTTGAGTTCAGACCATTCAGTATAGTGAACAATGTACATTGGTTGATTGTTCTGTGACGTCAACCCTTATCGGCCAATTTGTGTCATCTTCCAGAGAAAGGTAGGGACATAGATAGAGACAGTAGGAGTTGAGAGTGAAGGACAGGCGAGAAATAGGAAAATGAATGGAAGAGTAGAAACTGAAGAAATAACCATATTCCCCCCTGTACTCTTATCCGCTGTGAGAACAGCAGGCCTTGCCCAACTGTAAGCCAGTATCAGTTGGACGCCCCACTGACACAACACCTTCGTCTCACCCAACCACCCCTTAAACAATGTACAAATTAATTTTTTATGTAACCATAGCTAAGATTCAAGAGAAAATGGTTACACAGGATAAGCTACAGACAGAGCACAACCATTTTGGGTCGATTGTTTACTATAATCGACCAGAAGTTATAAAGGACAGTGAGTATTTTAGCTTGCATTGTCGGAACACCAGGTCACGGTTATTTATAGAAAAGAGGCGCTATTCTTATCGATGGGAGATCAGAGTGTTGCGTAAGAGGGTTATCTATAAAGCCGGACTGGAATCATGATTTGGGTTTGGCAAGCAGTGTAAACCCAGATCAGACGCCACAGGACGCGGCGTCTGATCAGGGTCTATGGTGTTTTGCTTAAAAATGGAGTTTAAGGGTTAAATGAAAAAGTTTAAGTCTCAGTCCAGGGCTATTTTCCAAGCCTACACTCAGGGCGACAATCGACCAACCAGTAGTCCCAGTGCCTTGATTAAGTTACCGAAGGTAGAGAAAAACCGCGGACATGGAGGCGTACAAAATCCCATAACAGAAGTACAAAAAAAAATTAAAAGCTCATTTGAATGTATGCAATTACAAAGGAACGATCGTCATTGGTCGGTAGCTGAGAAACCATCGGATGGATGGGATGGGAGCGGGTTCAGCTCCGGAGTTTATGACCATTCAAATCTGCCCCTCAATTACAATACAAATTCATACATTCATGTGTAGTAACAAAAACGGACGGCCACAATCTATGCTTCAGCAAGACATTGTAAACCCTTGTAAATTCCATTTTCCTGTATGTACATTGTAAAATGACGTCTACAAGGATGTTCCGTAAATGGTCTTGTGATCATGAAGAAAACATAAGAAATCATAGTGCCTATACTAGTATATATAACTGGAGAATTAAATCTTAAAAAATCAGTGAATGGCGCATATACATATAGTGATAAATTCACAGCATAATTTTTCCCCTTAGATCCACCGCTTGTTGAAGGAGATGTTGAGTATCCGGACTCAGAATCTGACCTGGAAGACGAATATAAACATGTGACTGTTGAAACAGTAAGTCAGGTTGATATCTTGAACGAATCACAAGAGTGGGACACAGATCTGGAGATTGAAGGTATGTCGCATTGATTATATTTGAGCCGGGGCACAGCATTGCCTGCAATTTACATGTGTGTCCAGTGAAGAATCAGATCAGCCTGCGCATGTATATAGTCTAACCAGAGACTTATCTTGCTGCATGAAGGAACATTGGGCCCCTAGCTATCCTTAGAGCGCACAACGAAGACTCTGATCAGACTGCGCGGATGCGCAGGCTGATCTAAGTCTTCGTTGGGTGCACATGTCTTATTGAAGGGTTTGTCGTAAGCTGGCTCATTTATTATTTTAATTATTTAATTGTAAAGTACACCTCGATTACTAAGAAACTTGGAAAGCGTAGCTGTTGTTTTAATTGTTACTCAATAGAGAGTTGGAACGTGATGGATTAGGTGTGATTGACTTGCAATTCGGTCCATGATTAGGCTTCATCTCCAGGATCAACTTGATATTGTGACAAACTCTCCGTTTGGTATCTACATTCCCAATATTTCGTAAAATTACGGTCCTTTGAGTAGTTATAGCTGTGCAGATGCTGGTCTGAACAAGTATACTTTGAAGTGCTTTGATAATTATTTGTAGTCTTCGAAATTCCTTCTGAAACATAAATAGGCCACCCCGATTTGCAGCAAGTTTCGTGTCACATTGCTTTAGGTTATGAAACTGAACACGGGACTTCTGGATATGATTTCATCTCTTTTATAACTGAGAAATAATTCCTTTAGGCATTCTTAGGATTATCCGTCTTAATACCACAAAACCATCAAGTAAAGCATTTAACTGCCGATTTTGAGTGAAAAGAAAACAACTAATTCCACCATTATATCGTACGGAAACCATAAATGAAGAAAAAGTTATAATTTTAGCTAGTCTTATTCCATAGCAGGTTTCCCTTGCTAGAACATATTTAACGTCACAACAGCTGTTGTCTGGGAATGTGTGACGGCCGTAAAAAGTCTCCCTACCTTACATCATAGTGTAGTTTATATTTTCTTGTCCTTTGGGATAATTGGTTCCATTGTGGAGTTTTGGAAATATTTGAGGGTCACTGATGAGGCCTAAATGGCCGAAACTAGCTAGTCTGGCCCAGAAAACCTGTACACTCCATATTACCTGTTCTGTGGTGTATTCCTTGCTTCTAAAGGATAACCCTTTCTAGAACATGTTTAACGTCACTATACATGTAGCTGGTGTCTGTGAATGTGTCTCCTTGCCCTACTCTGCCCTACATCATAGTATAGTTTATATTTTCTTGTCCTTTGGGATCATTGATTCCAATGTGGAATTTTGAAAATATTTGAGGGTCACTGATGATGCCTTATTGGCTGAAACTACCTAGTCCGGCCCAGAAAACATGTTCACTCCATATTTTCCTGTTCTGTGGTGCATTCCTTGTTTCCAAAGGATACCCCATTGGTCAAGGCGATAATAAACAAATTTTGCCGTAAACAGCGTTTAACTGGCATTAATTGATCATCATTTTCGTTATAATGGCAACTAACACGTTTGTTGTAGAAAATAGCTTCCTTAATTGCTTTAATTATTCATTTTATTAATAATTTACACTAGTTTTTACAATAAAACACTTGGGAGCTCCGACAAAACGTGCTGTATACCAGAAATAAAAACAGTATCAACTTGCATATATTATCACAGACCCATACTTCTCAAATTCCCCACTCCACCACACTGTTCTGTCTCCAGGGAAAACTGTTGAGGAAAAAGAAATTACAATCACCCGCGTTCACAATGTTTACCAATGTTGGTTGCGCAGGCGGGCGTGTCCCTGCAACAAAGTCGGGGGACAAAAAGAACTCTTTGTTAAACAAGCAATGACAGAGTCAGAGTATTTTTACAGCCTATAAATGAAAATAAAATATTGTCATAAAACATGAAATCACATTCAGTACTATTGTTGATCGCAAATAAGACTCATTTGTTGCAAAGTGTTTTTCAGAATACACTCAAAACGGTGTTTGGTCATTTCTTTGTTAAAGATAATTGGTTGCTAAAAGTCAATTCAGTAAAACAAATATGCGACTAGTTTGTGTATAAAAATTGTATTTAACTGGCTTGAAAAAAAAAACATTATTGTAAAGGAAGGGTGAACTGCTTATATTCATTAGGGTACGCCCCCATGTGAGAGAATGTTTTCTTTTATGGACCTGAAAATGGCATTGTCTGATGCAAGTTTGTGTTTATTTATTTATTCTCCCAACATAGGTTGTAAGTGCTTGTTAGAACCGTCTAAATGAGGGTATCAATTACAGAGACTTTATCCTAATGATATTACTAAAAAATGGTATTTTCTTCTATAGACGTTACTAGTGTAGTATGAAAGTTCGTCAATTAAATTAATTGTCAATAACCATCCCATCTGCTGCAGTTTTTGGATAAGGCTTTGGATTGTGTTGTTTCATCTGGGACTGTGAGTATTTTACTTTTCACAAGCATTTTATTTTCAATTAAACCTTTAATTTTCTCTCTTCTCCCTGTCTCTCACTAGACCGTCTGTCTGTAACTTTCCCTTTTTCCACTTTTACCTTTTACATGTACTATGAGCAAAGGGTCCTTCAGTTAGCTAATTGGAAAAAAGGCTATAATTAAAAATAAATATTACTGAAGATGACTAGAAAGTGCCACGATCATAATCACAGAACACAGGCTGAGATTCGGGCCTCAGATTCTATGACGGCTCCAGCTTAAAGACCTATTTAGCTAATGTCAGTTGGTGCCTGATGCTCTTCCTGTGGTCGGGTCCACCGGGGTCTAACTGTTGGGTTTCGTTTGCTCCAGCATGTCAGTGATTTTATGCTGTCGAGTCCTCGACGTTGTTTCATCTCTGTAGTCGTTTGATTTTATGTTATCGGAGTTGTTGCAATGATGATTTAGAAATCCTTCGTGCGGACTGAAATATTTTGTCTAAACCACAAAAGAACCAATGGCGAGGATTGTTGTTATAGTTTACTGGTGGGAGAGATGGTGGGTATCATGCGAATTTACGAGGTCATAGTCATCGCCATTGGTTCTGTCGTGTTTTAGACAAAAAATTTGTTCAGTCCGCAGGAGGGATTTCTAACTCATCGGTGCAATAAACAAAATCAGATGAATACAGAGATGAAAGATGAAACAACGATGAGGACTCAACAGCATGAAATAACTGAATATTGAAGCCGAAGAAAACCAACAGTTTGACTCCGGCGGGCAGGGCCAGAGACAGAGCATCAGACACCAAACGCAATCACTTAAAATGTTAAGTAAATCTTTAGACACGAGCCGTCATAACATCTGAGGCTCGACTCGCAGGTTTGCAAGTAAAGAGGGAAATCTGAGCAGCAGTGAACCTCTATGACCAGGCTTTAAAAATCTGTGGAATTCCAGTCAATATGATGCGAATTGCCATTCAGTTCAAGGCTTAAGATTTGACAGACTGTAAAATAGTTCCGGATATTCTTTTCTTCTCAGAACTCGTCCTTCAGCACCAATGTTTTTGTTAAATTCAAAAAGCATAAAATGCTTATCGAACTTTTCCGAAGATCCATGCTCATCCCACTACTGTCATGTTGGGACATAAGAACTATTTTTATTAAGCGAATGAAGAAGCTAAGGTCATACGGGGACGGGACCTCGGTTTAAAGACTCATCCGAAAGTCTCGAGAAGCCCGGGGACCAACTCACGACCCCTGGTTTATGAGGCGAGTAGCCTATCCACTACACCACGGAGGCTTCTAGTCTATCTCGACTGTATGTTACGCTGATTTATTATCCAGTTGATAAAAAGCACATTCAATTCTTTTGTATAGAAGACAAAGGTAAGCAATTATTATAGAAGATATTGTGTAGTTAAAAAAGATGTGTTGTTTGGTGACGGTGTTGTGAAATGAATGTTTTAATGTTAGTTAAACAATAATGTAAGTGTTTTGTTTCATGACGTGAAATTAATTTATAATAAGTGCCGTGAGAAATGAGATCTTCATTCATTTCAGGAATATCCCTTTCCTTTTTGCATTAGTCTGTGGTTACGGATGCCAAGTGTGTCTTCTATACGCGGCGAAGGGGATAGATCTGGCTATTTCTTCGTACCCGTCACATTTTTACGCTCTTAACATCTGCAAACATAGATTAAGAATTCATACCTCAACGTGTCTTGACTGTTTCTACAAGTGTTCATTACATGAGAAAATCGTACTTCAATTATAACAAATATCTACAGATCTGTATAAGCTTTGAATCTTTAAGCATACTCTGCGTATCGTGGTAAAACTACTCGCAATGTATCCTGTGTGTCGAACTATGTACAGTACTTCCAATTACTCATGTCGTATAATCGGAATCATATAAATTTGTTTGTTGATATTATACAGAGTACCCTCGTTACAACGACAGTATTTGTTCCCTTTCACTTTAACGTTATAAAGAATTTGCAACTATGAAGAATACCCATAAGTAGTAGTGTAATTAGTTATATGGGGCCTTTTACCGTTCGACGGGAAAAGGCCCATTATAACTTACTGCCTATGGGGATTCCTCACAGCTGCAAATTCTTTATAACGTTAAACTAGTAGTATAATAAGTTTTAAGGGGCATTTTCCCGTCGTTTACTCCAAGAAACAAATGTTGTGGACATTAGTTAGAATTGCCTCATCAAGGCGATTCTGGAATATATCCACAACAATTGTTTCTTGAAGTAATAAATAATTGAATATCCCCATTAACCCTCCAATCTTGGGCTAAAGATTCGTTCTATTGAAATCGTCGTTGTAACGAGTTTTATCATTATAGTTTTCTGTAGTATTTTAGAATTATATGATAGCATTACGTACTCATATATTCACATATATCTGTACAAATGTACAAAATGCTAACAGCTATACTCAGCTCTCTGTATTATGTCCAATTTTATGCTCGTCGGACACTGATGAATAAAAGTCAATGTTTGGTTGCTGGTTGTGTGTTGTTGTTTTGAATTACAAGAGATACCTTTGCTTTCTAAAATGGTTCAGGTGGAACTGTGTTGTGATTCTCAATGCGTGGTTTGATGCATGTCGTGATAAGATATTTATTGTGATAGTGTTGTCCATGAGCGTTTTCAATGGTGTATAAACATTACATAAATTTGCTCCGTTCAGTGTTTTTAGTTCACCAGCGCCGAAGGCTCCTGCGGAGCTTAAAGTATAGGCAGTGGTCTGTCGTCCGCCGTCGTCGTCTGCGTCTGCATCTGCGTCTGCATCTGCGTCGTCAACATTTTCAAACGATATCTCCTCTGAAACTACTGGGCCAATTGAAAACAAATTACACGTGGAGCTTCTATGGGAAGGGGGAACGAATGTTTGTTCGTAAGGATGGGCCACATAACCAAGATGGAGGCCATGCCCATATATGTTAAAAACCTTTGAAAATGGTCTCAGGAACCGAATGCCCGTTGACCTTGAAACTTGGTATGCAGCACCGGGGACTTAGATCCTATCGAATGTGTTGTTTGGTTGACCATGACATGTTTTACGTCAAGGTCGGATTTGGTCAGGTAGACATTTGTATGGATAAAAGGCAAAACAGTGGATTCTCTGATTGCATGGTAGCCTGTGGCATCAGAACTGATATTTGCAATAAGCTGAATGGAAGTTCATCAATTCAAAAGGTCAAGGTCATTCACTGACCTTTGGCCTGGACGGCTCAGATTCAGTATTTTTATCTTCTTCTCCACTTAAACTGCTGGTTTCATTGAAACCAAATTACACGTGGAGCCTCTTTGGGAAGGAGGAACGAAAGTTTGTTCGTAAGGACTAGGTCACATGACAAATATAGCCGCTATGCCCATATATGGTAAAAATTTTTGAAAATCTTGTTCTCAGTAACCGAATGGCCGATGACCTTGAAACTTGGTAGGCAGCATCGGGATTTCAGGCCCTACCAAGTTTATTAACACTGACCTGTTTTTCTTCAAGGTCAAATTTGGTTACTTAGACATTTGTACATGTATGTTGTAAAGAAAAAAAAAAAAAAAACAGTGGAATATCTGATTGCACGGTAGCCTGTGGCATCAGAAATGATATTTGCAATCAGCTGAATGGAAGTTTATCAATTCCCAAGGTCAAGGTCATTTACGGACCTTTGTCCTGGATGGCTCAGATTCAGTATTTTTATCTTCTCCGCTTAAACGGCTGGGTTGATTGAAACCAAATTACAGGTGGAGCCTCGATGGAAAGTGGGGAACGAAAGTTTATAAGGGCTTGTACACATGACAAATATGACCGCCATGCCCATATATGGTAAAAACCTTCAAAATCTTCTTCTCAGGAACTGAATGGCCGATGACCTTGAAACGTGGTATGTAGCATCGAGTACTCGGGCCCCTAAAATTTGTTCAAATGATGACCTTTGGTTGACCTTAATCTGTTTTACGTCAAGGTCAAATTTGGTCACATAGACATTTGTATGGGAAAAAGGTAAAACAATGGATATTGATGATTGCATGCTAGCATGTCGCATCAGAAATTTTATTTGCAGTCAGCTGAATGGAAGTTAATCAGTTCAAAAGGTCAAGTTCATTACTGACCTTTGTCTTGGATGTCTCAGATTCAGTATTTTATCTCTTTTTCCAATTAAACTCCTCGGTTGATCGAAACCAAATTACATATGGAGCTTCAATGGGAAGTGGGTTTAAGGACTGGATCACATGACCAATGTGGCCACCGTGTTCATATATGGTAAAAACCATTAAAATATTCTCCCCGTGAACCCAGATCAATGACCTTCTGACTTTTTATATAACATTAGGGGCTTGGGTCCAAACAAGTTATTCAAAATTTGGTTGACCTTAACCTGTTTTACGTCAAGATCATTTTTGGTCACTTAGAATTTGCATGAAAAAAGGGCAAAACAGTGGATTTTTCAGATTCTTTTGTAGCCTGTGGCATCAGAATTGATATTTACAATCAGCTGAATTGAAGTTTATCAATTCCATGGGTCAAGGTCATTTAATGATGTTTGTCCTGGATGACTTAGTTTCAGTATTTATCTTCTCCACTTTCGTGTAATTTGGTTTCAATCAGCACAGTTGTTTAAACTGTGCTGATTGAAACCGAATTACACGAAGAGCCTCTCTGGAATGAGGCAATGCAAAGTTATTTATGGGATTGTAGTCACACGACTAAGTTCGGCGACATGCCTGCAGTGTATGGTATTAAAAGCATGACCTCTGGTGAGCGAAGTGGCCCATGGGCCTCTTGTTTACTTTCAGTTAACCCTTTCGAACACATTTGCTTGTTTGCTTGTTTGTATTGAGATTTTACATCCCCATCAACACTATTTGGATGATTTTGGAGACGTTGCTTCCGATGAGATTAAATGACATCTCAAGCCCTACCGCCCTAAGCGACCGCTAGGGTTTAAAGGGCGCTCCGACTCGAACCACTTTGCTTGGTTAGGCTAAGACCTTTTAAGCGGTTTACCAGTACTCAAGTTCGCTCGGTTTCAACTCTGCACAGAAACAAGTCTAGCCCAATCTATTTCTCCAAGCCCCGATGGGCGGGGCACTTTCAGCGCTGTAGACCGGCACAGATACCTTAAAACCATTGTAAACCCAGATGAGATGACTCATTACGAGCCGTCTCATCATAATTTATACCGTTTGCCATGTTAATGATTTTGTCTAAACACCAAAAATGGACGCTGTGTTTTTGTCAGTTATAAATGCGGTCGCTTAACGCTCTGCATGCTGGGTATATAATTTTTTTAGCAGGCGATATTTTGAAATATTTTTTTTTATTTTCCGCAGGAAACAGGATTTGGCATTTCATGCACATTGTCGCATAAGATGTCAAGTCCTGTTTTTTTGCGGGAAAAATACGAAAAAAGTGTCGTCGGCTGAATTAGCCTAGAGAGCGGTAAAGGTTAAATAGATCCCTGTATGAATCAAAGTACTGAAAGAACTAATAGAAGGTGATGGTAGAAAACTGTTAGTTTTTACACTGGGCCATTTCATTTCATTTTTATTAAACAGTCAATGGTTATGTATGATTGTAGTAACGCGAGGAGCAGACAAATGAAATGTCAAAAACAAAATTGAGGATCGAACGGTACATGTTGTGAATCCCTTCTTGTGTCAATGAGAATAATTCTGGAGACTATTACATACATAGACTCTAGCAAACAAGATAATTTACTCAACACTCTATACGGGCTAGCAAATGGCTTTCTTACACCAACGGCCCCCCGCCCATAGGGGCTTGAAGAAATATATGGGCTGCATGATGCTTCAACGCAGAGCTGAATCCGACCCGCACACTAGTACTGGTAAACCGCTTAGAGGATCTAAGCCTGTCCAGGAACCGCGGTGCGAGGTGGACCGTCCATGCTAATAAACCCTATTGGTTTCATTGGGCGACAGGGCTTGAGATGTCACTTCATCTCAATGTCGGGTAATAGTCTCACAAAATTGGAGCAACGTCTCACAAATGACCTTTACAGTGTTGACGGGGACGTTAAACCTCAAATCAAACAAACAAAAATTTCTTACACCAATATTCCGGGACACTGGCTGTTTTTTATCTGAGGCTTCGATCACAAGTTTAAAAGTTTGTTGGTTGCTATGTTTTGTCAAGTGTTTGAAAGACGTCCGTCGACCCAGTGAAACCTGGATTAAACAAGAGGGCCATGATGGCCCTTGAACGCTCACCTGATCCGCGTTGTACACATAAAGTGATAGGTAATATAAGAAGGAGTGGATGGTTTGAGCCATTTTGGTTGAGAGTGACCAAAGGAACATTCCTGTGAAATTATTTCAAAATCAGTCTACCTATTTAGTAGTACATCACGTGAACGAGTCCGTGAAATGAAGACCCCTCTAAACCCCACTTCATATAGAGAACACTGGGGTAACGGGATGGGGGTATACATTATTTTTCATATTTCTGCTCAAAGACATAGGTTGTGGGTACTCGTTAGAACCGCATCATTAAGGCGGTTCTAACGAGCACCCACAACCTATGCAAGATCATTGTTAAGAAAAATATCACGGATTTTCACCAGAAAAGTAGCCATTTTTGGGATGTTAAAAATGCACTATTTCGCATGGGTGTGTTGTCGCAATGAGAAGTCAGTTTAAAGCTTGTTTATTGTTCGTTTGGTGGCTTTTATGTTCAGTGGAGCGAAACATTGAGCGTCATGTCCTAGTGCATGGAGATGAATTTGCTCAGCATCATGTGAACAAGTCCGTAAAATGACCCCCTAAACCCCCCTTTATATGGAGAAAACTGGGGTTTACGATGGTATACATTATTTTTCTTATTTCTGCTCCAAGACATATGTTGTGGGTACTCGTTAGAACCGCCTTATTGGGGTGGTTCTAACGAGCACCCTCAACCTATATTTCGAACATTTATATAAAAATATCAAGGCTTTTCATCAGAGAACTAGCCGTTTTGGAGATGTGAAAAATGCACAAATTTTAGCTCAAGGACTATAATTTGAAAATCTTGATATAGGTCCACAAGACGAAATGAAGACCCCTTCTAAAGAGCTGACTTACAAGTTACTACATGGACATTTTCCGGACATTGAGGGTCATGTCCTAGTGCATGGAGATGAATTTGCTCAGCATCACGTGAACAAGTCCGTAAAATGGTGCCCCCCTAAACCCCCCTTTATATGGAGAAAACTGGGGTTTACGAGGGTATACATTATTTTTCTTATTTCTGCTCCAAGACATAGGTTGTGGGTGCTCGTTAGAACCGCCTTACTGAGGCGGTTCTAACGAGCATCCTCACCCTATGTTTTGAACATTTATATAAAAATATCATGGCTTTTCATCAGAAAACTAGCCGTTTTGGAGATATGAAAAATGCACACATTCTGGCACAAGAACTATAATTGAAAATCTTGATATAGGTCCACAAGACGAAGCTACATACCAAATATCAAATATCTGAGATCTGAGGCTTATGGTTTCAGACAAGAAGATTTTTGAAGATTTTCCCGCGAGATGTCTATGTAAAACCAGTGGGCTACAGGGCGGAGGCATGTTTGGTCACAGAGCTATAATTCTAACAATCTTGATAGACGCAGCTTCATATCAAATATCAAACACCTCCTGTTTTCTGACAAGAAGATTTTCAAAAGGTTTCCCCTTTATAAGTCAATGTAAAACCAAAGGGCCCCGGGGCGGGGGCATTTTCGGCCCCAGGGCTATCATTTGAAATCGGAAAGTCCATTGGTCTCATAGTCTGGCAAGGCTTTAAATGCCATTTCATCACAATGTTAGGTAAGAGTCCAACGAAATTCGAAGCACGTCTATACAGTTTTGATTTTAGTTGTTTGATTTGAGGTTTAACGCCCCGTCAACACTTTATAGGTCATTTTGGAGACGTCGCTTCCAATTTTGTGGGACTTTTACCCGACATTGAGATGAAATGGCAACTCAGCCTCTGCCGCACAATGCAACCAATAGAGTTTATATGCATGGATTGTCCAACTCGCACCAATTTTCCTAGGCATGCTTAGAATCGGAACCAGGTTTAAGCATCTACCAGTACCCATGTTCGGTCGATTACAGCTCTGCGTGGAAGCATCATGCAGCCCAATCTGTTTCCACAAGCCCCGATGGGCGGGACCGTTATACAGTCTTGACGGGGACGTTAAACGCCAAATCAAACAAATCAAATACGCCTCAGTAAAAAAGGGAAATATTCAGATGCAGAAGAAGAGGAAACGAAATCTGATATTTTCTGACCTCGGCTCAAAAAAAAAAAAAAAAAAAAAATACAAGCACCCACCGCCCTGAATAAATATGTATTACCCCGTACTACAAACGTTAAGATTAAGGAGTTTAAGTTATAAAGTCATATTTTCCTGATGGTTCACAGAAATATATCCATGCAACAGTGAATCGGCCCCCGCCCATCGGGGCTTGCATGAAGACTTATATTTGGTTGCATGATGCTTCCATGCAGAGCTGAATCCGACCCGCACACGAGTACTGGTAAACCGCTAAGAGGATCTAAGCCTGCCCAAGCAAAGCGGTGCGCACGAGTCGGACCGTCCATGCTTATAAACCCTATTGGTTCCATTGGGCGAAAGGGCTGGTGATGTCATTTCATCTCAATGTCGGGTAAAAGTCCCACAAAATTGGAAGCAACGTCTCCAAAATGACCTTTACCGTATTGACGGGGACGTTAAACCTCACATCAAACAAATGCAACAGTGAAGGTGACTTCGCTCTATCCGCCCCCGCCCATAGGGGCTTGTAGAAATATATGGGCTGCATGATGCTTCCACGCAGAGCTGGATCCGGCCCGCACACTAGTACTGGTAAACCGCTTAGAGGATCTAAGCCTGTCCAGGAACCGCGGTGCGAGGCGGACCGTCCATGCTAATAACCCTATTGGTTCCATTGGGTGATAGGGCCTGAGATGTCATTTCATCTCAATGTCGGGTAAAAGTCCCACAAAATTGGAAGCAACGTCTCCAAAATGACCTGTACAGTGTTGACGGGGACGTTAAACCTCAAATCAAACAAACAAACAGAACTTCGCTCTATCTGTAGTATAGCAAGTCGTAGTATTCCATTCATACTGTCAACTCATTCATTGAATTATTAATCCGCGATCTAGATTTTGAGCGAGTTCAGTTGACGTACTAGAGTTAACAAGAGTTGACTTGCTCAAAAAACGTGCCGTGTAGGAATATTGCGACTGATAGAGTTAGCTTGGTATGAGAGTTGGAAGCCTTGCCTAGTAACAACGAATACGGTGGAAGGTGGAAAATTGTAAGTTAAATGCAATCCGAAAATCGATTATTTCCAACTATTTGAAATTTTGGCCACGTTTTGGAAAAATCACGTACATACGCTTTCGATTTACTCGAGGGCAAACGATGACATTTCCTTGACGTCGGTAGAGTTCTGAATCTGAATCTGAATCGTTACTGGTGACGCATCAAATGACATTTGATGCTTCCTGTCGCTTCTAATTCGTAATTCGGGGATCGTGAAGTGGGGCGGAGGGGGAGTGGGGGGGGGGGGTAAAGTCATTGTACAACTTTGTTCAAGAGTAAGCCTACTGTCTCCCCTACTTTTCTTGAGTTAACTTTAGTTGGTCAGCTGAACTCGCTCAAAGCAAACTAGGTCATGACAAAGCCGCAAATCGAGACCAATTTGAACCAAAGGGTTAATTTTATGGCATTTTACTCTGAAGTTAGTTGTTTGTGTAATTGGCTTCCTCAGTTTGACATTCTGCATATCATTTTCACTTAACAAATGATACATGCGCGTCTATTGATAAATATATTGAGGCTTATTTTTCTTGAACCATAGGAGTGATTCTCGTCATCGAGGGGCTCCAGTGTCGATTGACATAAGAAGGTGAGACCTGAAAGGTCGTCACCTTCTAATAAGTTTATATTCATTTCTTAATTCACCTACGATTACCCCCCTGCCGTCGTGTTTTTGTTCTTGCTAGACAGAACTCCCAACTCATAAACAAGAGGCCCATGGGCCACTATGCTCACCAGAGCTCAGGTGGGCACTGCCCATCCTGCCCAATGGCAGCCATGTATTTTAACATGATATCATTTTAATCCACCAAATGAACCCCCATGTCCAAATGAGCACCCATGTGGACTCAGCATCTGAAAAGTTAGGCCTTTTATGAAGTAGAGGGGGTGGGGCATGGACCCAATGGAGCCCTGGTTGGTATCACTAAATGCGTCTTATCATAAGAAACAAAAATATATATGGTTTAGCAGTGGGGATCTGTAAGGCCTCTTTAACAGTTGAGGGGTTGGGGCATGCCCTGTTGATCCCAGGAAAGCACAAACTGTTGTCCCTAAATGTGTCTTATCATAAGGACCAAGTATATATATGGTTCAGTGCTGGGAATCTGACCGGTTTCAGAGATTTGAGGCCCTTTTATGAAATAGGAATGGCCCCTGCGGACCCCGCAACAGTAGGTGTGCTAATAATAAGGAACAAGAACATATATGATTATGGGGTGGGGATTTGAATGGTTTCTGAAATATAAAGCCTTTTATGAAATGGAAGGGCGGGGCACATTGCCTCAGCACAAAGAGACCTCCAGGTTGGTGTGATTGAACGAGTCTTATCATAAGGAACAAGTATATGGTTTAGGGGTGGGGATCTGAACTATTTCTGATATATATGGCTTTTAATGAAGTAAAGCGGTGTGGCATGGCCTGGGCGTGCCCCGGGGACTCCCAAGCTGGTCTTATCATAAGAAAGATGAATATATATGGTTTAGGGTGGGGCTAAGAACATTCTCTGAGATATAAGGCCTTATGTGAATTGGAGGGGGGGGGGGGGCAAGGCCCAGGGAGACTCCCAGGTTGGTGTCAATGAATGTGTCTTATCATAAGGAACAAGACTATATATGGTTAAGGGGTGGCCATCTGTAGGGTTTCCGAGATATTGTGATATTATGAAATGGAGGGGGTGGGGCATGGCCCCAGCATATCCCTGGGAACCCCCAGGTTGGTGTTACTGAATGCGTCTTATCAAAATGAACAAGAATATATATGGTTTAGGGGTGGGGATCTGAACAGTTTCTGAGATATATGGCCTTTTGTGAAGTGGAGGGGTGGGGCAAGGCCCCAGCGCATCTCTGAGGACCCCCAGGTTGGTGTCAATGAATGTGTCTTATCATAAGAAGCACGCATATATATGGTTTATGGGCGGGGATCTGTAAGGTTTCCGAGATATTGGGCCTTTTATCAAATGGAGGGGGTGGGGCATGGCCCCGGTGCATCCAGGGGACTCCCAGGTTGATGTCACTGAATGGGTCTTATCAAAAGGAACAAGAATATATATGGTTTAGGGGTGGGAATCTGAATGGTTTCCGAGATATTGGGCCTTTTATAAAGTTGAGGGGGTGGGGCCTGACCTGTGCGCATCCCTGACGACCCCCAGGTTGGTGTTACTGAATGCGTCTTATCAATAGGAACAAGAATATATATGGTTTAGGGGTGGGGATCTGAACAGTTTCTGAGATATATGGCCTTTTGTGAAGTGGAGGGGTGGGGCAAGGCCCCAGCGCATCTCTGAGGACCCCCAGGTTGGTGTCAATGAATGTGTCTTATCATAAGAAGCACGCATATATATGGTTTAGGGGCGGGGATTTGTAAGGTTTACGAGATATTGGGCCTTTTATGAAATGGAGGGGGTGGGGCATGGCCCCGGTGCATCCAGGGGACTCCCAGGTTGATGTCACTGAATGGGTCTTATCATAAGGAACAAGAATATATATGGTTTAGGGGTGGGGATCTAAATGGTTTCCGAGATATTGGGCCTTTTATTAAGTGGAGGGAGTGGGGCATGACCTCGGCGCATCCCTGAGGACCCCAAGGTTGGTGTTACCAAATGTGTCTTATCAATAGGAACAAGAATATATATGGTTTAGGGGTCGGGATCTGAATGGTTTCTGAGATATATGGCCTTTTATGAAGTGGAGGGGGTGGGGCATGGCCCCGGCACAACCTGGGGGACCCTCAGGTTGGCATAAAAGCATATGGCTGAAAGAATTTTACTCAAGAAACATTTCTATAAAAGTTTTGTCCAAATATCTGCAATGACTTGGCAGTAAATGCCATTTTTCAATTTTCCCCATTTATAAGTCTATGGAAACTCTAAGTTGCCATAGCAACCAAACTAATGGGCCGATTTTCATAAAAAACACAAACTTTCAATCCCCCAGCCCAAGGATGCTACAGATAAAATTTGGGCTGAATCGGTCCAGTGGCTTCAGAGAAGAAGATGTTTGAAAGTGTTGACGACGACGACGACGACGACAACGACGACGACGACGACGACGACGACGCCGGACAACTGCCTATCCTATAAGCTCCCCCGGAGCCTTCGGCTCTGGTGAGCTAAAAAAGGTTGATTGAACTCAAGTAACTCTTATAGTGCGGCACGAGCCATTACCCGCGTGTTTGGTATAACTATAGTTAACTCTAGAAAGTTAACCGAACTCGCTCTTAATAACTAGGCCAGGTCAGCTGCGAAACGAGACCATTTCAAATCTAGATCCATTTTATGACATTTAACTCTGAAGTTCATTGTTTGTGTATTTTGCATCCACATTTTTTTTTTCAATGTCCATATTATTTTCACATATAAAATGATACAGGCGCGTCTCTTCACTGATTTATGAGGACCTATTTTTCTTGAAACAGAGGAGTAATGCGGTATCAAGGGAATTCTTTGGAGTGTTGGCATAAGAAGGTGAGACCTGAAAGGTCATCACCTTCTAAGAAGAGCTTTATTAAAATAAAAAGCGACAGAACGAATCCTTACCCTTAAAATGACAATCATAACAAATATCGTCTGATTTTGTTTTTGTCTGATGGTAACTTTCAAAGTCATTGTTGCAAACAGTGAGGAGCAGACGGATCAGGTTCCACACTGTCTCTTTTGCAAAAGTTTGCAAGAAGATGCAGCATACGACATAAACATTCCGTTTTTCTTGGCGTCTTAAGGGGTAATCAGTTAAGAAAAATGCTATGAATTATGTGGATGCAACCTTAACACATTAAAAGAAGTAAACCTTAAAGAACATGTGCCAATATTCAAACTTTTATTCCCAACATTGTGTTGAGCAACTTTGTTAAAATATACAATTGTGCACCATCTTTGTCAGAGAAAAGATTGCCATCCAAACTTATAACACAACCGTCTTCGTGAAGTTGTCCTCTTTAATCGGTATGCTAGCTGTCTTCTGTTTAGGAATTTTAGCCGCCCATTTCTTAACTTAATGAATATACTGTGTAACTTCGGTTTGAGTTCACTATGAATGTACACCCATCGTTTGACCGAGATAGAGCAGTGAAAAGCAGAATGCAGTATCTGACCATGTCTTTATTCATTACATTAAAATAATAATACAGTAGAACTTCAATGGCTCGAACTCCGATGGCTCGTTTACCATGGATGAGTCGAACCCGTCCTTGAGTCCGCAGAGAATTCCTTCAAATACGATATAAGGGTAATTTAGGAAGATTTTCTACATTTATCTTGCAAATGTATGCTGTGTGTACTCATTAGAATCGCCTCGATGAGGCGATTCTAATGAGTACACACAACATACATTTATAATACAGAACACCGAAAAGATATCCTACAATTATTTCCATTATGCCTCCTGGTATGGCACCAATAGTTACCCTCTGTGGCTCGAACTACCGCTGTCTCGAACAAATTTTCATGGTTCCAAAGGGGTTCGAGCCATCGAAGTTCGACTGTAATAATAATAATAATAATAATAATAATAATAATAATAATAATAATAATACATTTTGAATGGAAAATGATCTTGACCAGGGTGTGTTCATGAGATTTCTCTATTTTTCTAGATGAAGTGATGCAGGCAGTAAGAAATCATGATCCCTCAGGACGCGCACAGTATGACAAAATATGTGAGCGGCTGGGGATTGTACCCGTCTCTTACTTCATGCGACATATTCTAGACAACGAGATTACTATGAGGTGGCATGGTCTGGGTCCGGCTGCTGCAAAAGCTATTGCATTAGTGTTAAGGGTAAGTCAACATTTTACATGTACAATAACGCATGTATACGATATAATGTTATCTCTCTGTCATGTCCCTGGAAATACCATTAATGTCATTTTCAGAAGAAACGTCAAGTACTGCAACATAATTTTCGGGCTCATACACGTACATAAACATGCATGATTTGCCATATGACGACACTGTTATTCAATGGTGTAACGTCATGACATGAATATCGTGTGATCAAACGTTACATAACACTTTGGCGGGAACAGGTAACGCCATTACGATGTCCATGTAAACCAGCCATTTGCCGTTGAACAATTGCCGACTTTAAAGCTGATACAATCCAAGTTAAACTGGACATATGATGAAGAAAATCTTACCAACATAGCTACTTCATATGGAATTTATATAATCATCGCCGAAGGTGGTGGTTACACTTCTGTAAAGGAAATTAAATCATAGCACTGAAAGAACCGGTGGGTCGATTTTCTCAAGGCTGATTTATATGGTCCTGACTTATTCATTTAACTCTAAATTTGTATACAAACAGTGTAGACCTTTTGACAATTCCCCAGTACCCAGCCTAGTCAGGATTTTACTGTTTTACACAACGCACTGAAGTCAAAAGCTATATTTGCCAAAATTTTCCTTAATTTATTAACTAGGTCACAATAAAACTAGGGTATCACTGCTTCTTGTCGCAGACGTGTTTTAAAGTCAATGTTATATTTATCACTCAGTCCATCAAAGTGCAGGCGATACAACTTAGAAAAGGCTTTACAGAACTTATGAAACCCACAGCTTAGCAATCAGGACTTAATTCCGTCTGCTATAGTCGCTGACCTGACTCTAGCATAACAAACTGAGGCACGTATAACCCATTAGCGGTAGATCGAGAGGCATTACCATCTTAACGCATTAACGATGTAAAAAGTCAGTGCTAAAAGAAAAGTTATTTGAACTGTCTGCGACTTATGTATGCATCAGAGTCATTTCAAGCTGCAGAACTGTGAAAATCAGTTAACTGAGTATGATAATGATCCCGTTTGAGATTTTAACTATTCGTATTTAGTATAACTTTTCATGATCATTACTTTTCCTATGCGTTTTATTTTTCTGTTAGTAACATACATGAAAATAGTATCACTATGTTTTGTTTTATTTAAGCAGTTCCTGGAAACCCTTAAAATATACTTACCAAGTTGCTGTTGAATATCGGTCAAAATGTTATTTATCATATGACGTCGCGTCTGAGAGTGTAATAACGCCATGTAATATTTTCGATAATCCACTTGTGGATTAAATATGCAAATTAGCTAGATACGCCCCGTAACGACTAACAGCGGAATATTGACATTTTTGAAAACAATCGTGAATAAAATGCGTTTTAAATGCCATATGATAAATAGAATCTTACATTCGTCCTCATGTATTATTGAATTTATTAAACTCGTCGAGGAAAAGGGATAAAATGCTCGGCATAGCCTCGCATTTTCTCCATTTCATCCCTTTTCCTCAACTTGTTTAATACATTCAATAATACATTAACAATCATGTAAGATTCTCTATCTATATGTTTGTTTTGTCTGCACAGGATAACATCACTTTGGAGAAGCTCAATCTGCAAGGTAATTGGGTAGAAGGTGATGGTGGAGCAGCAATGGCTCGTATGTTAGAAGAAAATGATTATATCACAGAACTAGTAAGTTGGACGTGTAGGCAAACTTTCGCATACTTGTGTGCGGACGTGCGTTTGTTAGAATGTTTGATTTTACATCTGAACATTTTTACATAAAGTAGAAGTAAAACAAAGATCAGGAATCGATACAATTAACTTACTCCACCCATCAAAGACAACAAAGGGAAAGAAACACAAACATGAAGCGACCAGACCATAATGGAAACCTAAACAAAGGAAGGCCATAAGGACAGTTATTTTCCCACAAAATGGCCATATGGCCATCCAAAATAAAAAGACACAAGTGATACACACAGTAAGTAACAAACAACACCATAAATAAACCGCCACAGAAGAACCGCCTTGGAACGGTCAGTGGAATGATTTCCACTGGGGGGCTTAAATCGATTTTACGTGGCCACAATCCTCGCCTTTACTTCCGTCGCGATTTAGACAAATAATTCGTTCAGTCCGCATGAAGGCCTCCTAACTCACCAGTGCAACATCTCCGTGAACACAAAAATCAAACAACCACAGAGGTGAGACAACGGTGAGGACTCGACAGCAAGAAACCACTGAAATGCTGGAGCAAAAGAAAACCAACAGTTAGACTCCGATGGGCCCGACCAGAGACAGAGTGCAGGCTGTAAAGACCACCTTTGGGAACAAATTATATATTACAGAAAGGAAACAGTGGTCGCATTACGATAACATTCCTGTGTGCTACAATGAAGCCTTTCATATCTGTAGAATTAACATGTTTCATATGAAAATATTTACATTTCCTGTGTTAAGCCCAATGTAAACCCGTAGAAAACAATATAGTTCATACTGCCATGAACGCATCGAGTTGCATGATTTTCAGTGACGTCAAATGACGGCAATCTAGATTATGGTTCTATATGATCTCATTTGGCGTTGGCAACGTCCACACTGTTCTGCTGTTTGTTGAAAACCAGTTTATAAACGACGTTCTTTAGCTTTAAATGTTTGCCGTATAAGCATTTTTCGCCCAATGATGAAGAGCAAAGACTGTAAATATAAGAAAGAAACTTAATTGTTCTGCTGTTCATGCACGGGGTTCATTCACTTTGCCACCCACTACGTTGATACTTTCATGAACAGCAGAAAAATAAAATTCATTTCTTAAATGTTTGATAATTTTGTATTTTTCTATTTGTGTTTTACAATTTCGTAAAGGAAATAAAAATTAAATTATCAAACATTTAAGAAATGAATTTTATTTTTCTGTTATATTTATCATGTCGAACTTTAACGGACATCCAGGTAACTGCAGTCGGTTAAAGTTAATACATAGATTTATATAGGAAAATGATAATTATTTCCCAATAAATTAAAAAGTAATAGCAATATCTTTTCTGTGCCAGCGGTTCATGATTCTGTATTCTTTTACAAATGCCCACATGTAATTTTCATGAAGTTTTATCAACAACTTTTTGGTCCTTTTTACATATAATTGGAGGCACCCTCTAAATGTATAGAATATATAGTAAAACTACTGAACGAAGGGACAAAACTGATGAGTAAATTATCATAACTTTTTTGTAAGTTGTTATTTTTATTCTGTGCAAGCGGGAGTATATTGGCAAATGTATTGTGAACACGTCCATATAAATTTTGTAAAATAGAAATGAGAACAATTTAGTCATTTTTGAAAATGAAATACACTACCCTCCTTTCCTATTGCCAGTTTACCTTGGTAACCAGCAGTCAGGGGGTTGTTACTAAGGTAAACAATGACAAAGAATATATCACGCCTACGATGTGCTTCTTGAACTTAATGGTTCGAGATGTTTTATTTATGTATTTATTTATTTATTTATTCTCAAATGTAAATGCTTCCGAATTCAAAGACTATATTACGCCTACGATGTGCTACTTGAACTATGTTCGAGAATTATTATTTATTTATTGGTTTGAAATGGAATAATGTGTTTGTTGCATTGTTCGAGGTTTGGTCTGACTATCATTAAACACGCTATATAATTTGACCCCCTTAAACCCCACTTTTATGTTGTAAAACAGGGGATTACAGTTATACACATCTTTCTGCTTAAAAACATGGATTGTGGGTACCCGTTTGAATCGCCGAGAAGGTTCTAACGAGTATCCACAAACGGTTCTGGTGAGTATCCACAAACTATGCTTTGAGCAGAAATGAGAAAATTACGTACTTTTTAACAGATAATTTTCATAAATAGTGATTTTTTTTTTGTTTGTTTGACTCTTTGTTTGTAATGGATTTTATCGGCCCTGTCAACACTATTTATGTCATTTTTGAGCCGGTCAGTTTACCTATCCGCACTAATCCTGAGCCGGCTTATACGTGGGCGGTTAACCAGTAGAGTAAACATTCTTTCGCCAGAAACTGTGAACTGCCTTTCTTGAATCAGTTTAGTGATAAAAACTTCAATGTACATGTGTATTTGAATAGGCCTGTTTTCGTAATTGTTTAGTTTCATTAAGTGACGTTATGTTCTAAATGTGGCTCCAAATTGTATTCAATTATCTTAATTAGGTTTGCCGACAGGGGGCAGAAAAGACAGATAATTTTATTGTTGTGAAAATTGTGAAGATTATGCAAAGCTTTAAAGACCTGCAACTTATTGCTTAAGAAAAAAATCTCGTTTACACCTCGACAAACTGAATCTAGTCAGACTGTTTGCAGATCATGGCATTGACATTAAAACCTCGCCAGCCTAAAGACTACCGAACTCTAGATTCTGGTAGGACTTTACAATTGGAGAAATGGACCTTAAAAACCTGTCCTGGAGTGGATAAATATTTATTAAGAAAAGACAAAGATCTCTGTCTCTCTCTCTCTCATGCACGAAAGTTCATGTATATTACTTATGCGTATTAAAACATAAGACAAATAACATTTTCTGGATTAAACTCTATTTTGAGCAGAAATATGAAAAAAATACCAGAATCTATCGGCAAAGTTTCATGATTTGGTGGTAAAATGTTCATTCTGTTTAACTAGACGTATTTTTGCTCGTGTAATAAAACACGTTTGAGTCCAGGATTATTCCCTGCTATCGTTTATTGTCCATTTATGGCCCTGCTGATAATTGATCGTTTTCTTATACATCGAGGCCCGAATCAATTGACGCGTGTCATCTATACCCCCAAGCGGGCGCATTTTTCTTCGTTATGTGAGTTAATAGTTCTTGTTCAAAGATCATCCAAACTCAACACTTTCAGACACGACTATGCAAAAGTATTGGATGAACAATCACGAAAACACGCCTGTATAATTTTTACCCCATTTAAACCCAACTTTTATAAAGTAAAACTGGGGTTTACAGGGGTAAACATTATTTTTCTTATTTCTTCTCAAAAACATAGTTTGTTGGTACTTGTTAGAACCGCCTTGCTCTAACGAGTTCCCATAATCTATATTTTGGGCAGAAGTATGAAAAATATCAGATTTTTTTTCTGAAAATTTTCCTTTTTTGGTGGAAATTTTTTCAATATATTTGAATAGGCGTGTTTTCGTAATTTTTCTATTATTTCTAAAATATAGATTTGGGGTATTTGTGATAATAATATAATAATATACTAATTAAAGTCTAAAATAAGGGTAATAATAATGAAAATAATGATAATAATAACAAGAATAATAATTCAGTCTGTTTTTTGTTGTTGTTTTTTAGAATGCCTCACTCTCTGACAGACTTTTTTTAACACCGCGTAATATCGCGAAGTCACGGTGGATTTATAGGGGTGAAGATAGACCGGGGACTGCCTTACCAAGGCAGTTGTAACACATATTAACTAAATACGTTCTTGACGATATAAGAATATCACCTATTATAACTCGTTAATTAAATTAATAGACAGCAATCATCTAGCTTGCTTTCTTGCATTTATTTATTTATTTATTTTCCTGATGCTCTCGAATAGTGTAATACGAATGAGTGCAGTCTGATCTGAGTCATTGGACGGTCAAAGCACGCAAAAACTAAATCGTGGGTTCCGGCTCAATATTATGACCTTATGTGCAATCAACAAAGACTGGGATCAGTTTGCGAATACACGCAGTCTGGTCTGGGTCTGTTTAATTCGCCTGAAGGGAGATGAGATCCTGCTACCCACAGAGACCCGATGAAGAATTTCACACAGATTGCGTCTTAATATTATTCAATGTAATTACCATCTTCTACTATACACCATTCTGTAGGAATAAGTAGCAGACGACACTTTCAGATATCTTTTTGTTATTTTCCAAAGCGTATCAGACGTGACATTTCGCGCGAATCGTTTGCTGCAGACGATTCACAAGTAATATGAAACCTCATTTGCGCTTAGAATTAACAACTAAAATATTAAAAAAAACAAAAAAAAACATGATAATTAGATCATTTTCGTCGGACTAGTCATGCTGTGTTTAACAACTTTGCGTTTCTTGAGCCAACGCTAATGATTGTTTCATTTTTTTTTTTATTTTACATCATTTTTCATTTCAGCCATTCTTGAACATTTATGTTGCGCATTATAAAATGTTCAAAACCTAGTGCATTTTATACTGTTGTCTTGTCAATTTATGTATTTATTTTGCTAAGTACACTTGATATATTTGACACTTGAAGATACTATTTGCAATCGTATACATCAGCTATGTTTATTCTTTTTCATTCAATTGTTTTTTTTTTTGTTTTTTTTTTGTTGCTTTTTGTTTTTTTCAAGATACATCATTACACGATCTCCACTTTCTTAAATTATAACAGTGAGTTATATATTACATAAATGCGGTGTCTCAAAAATGGCACGAGTTACAACTTGCCTGTGGCAATTTGCACATATGGTCAGCGAAAGGATTGGAAGTCACCTGGATAGTTGAGTCCTTGTGGGGATAACCATTTATTTTCTGTCTTGTTCGCGTTAATTCCCTTGATTATCAGCACAGCTGAGAAAGGTAATTTCCGTATAAGTCCGGTATGTTTGTTCCCAAAGGTGGTCTTTACAGCTTAATGCAAAAATGTCCATACGTATACATTCGTGCGCATCTTGGTAAGTATATTGTCTTGTCAATCTATGTGTGACGCTTTATCTTATCTTTTAGAAAATGTTTACATTAGATTTGGAACAAAAGTAAAACAGACAAATCGTAGGTAATCCTATGTGACAAACTGTACTCCCCTTGTAGCTGAGTTTAGCTGACATTACTGATGCCTTTAACTCTACCTCAAGATGATCTTTTAAATATTGACAACCCTTACTTTGAATGAATTGCCAATCAAATTTATCCATCTGTTATACAGTTAAACAGATCCAACAATTCTGATATCGAAGCCCCGTTTTTGGATTTGCATTTGAACATTTCGAATGGTTTTGTTTCACTAAACTTTACGATAAGGGCGATGATTTTGATTTTAATGTATTTAACTTTCCATTTTTAGATTGTGATATTCCTCGTCGGCCACCTTTCGGTGTTTATATCTCACAGCTTATTCGCTTTGCAAGAGTGTCAAGTCATGTCGCTGACTTTAGCACTCATAATAAAGTTTAACTGCTAAACTGCTACATCAGCGATTACTGTCGTCACTCCATGTTTCGACTTCTTTCCCTAGTGATATTGTGGGAAGAATTTGGGATCTGATTGTATCGGTTCCTGGTCGATTCTTTTTTTAAATTATATCATAAACTTCGGAAAGCATTTTCTAAGTTTTATCGCCGACACTATCATTTGATTTCTAAATTAAAGAATGGATTATATAGACTTTTGCTGCACGGGATGTTACAGCCGGAGTTTTTGGCGACATTATATATAAATTAAGAAAAAATAAAGACAAACCTAGTTTTCAGAACAATTTCAGAATATTATTAAACGTTACATAGGCATTGGATAGAATATAAATTCTATTTACCAGTTTGCATGCATTGTGTTTGAGCCAATCGTGGTCAGACATTATGCTTTCCGCTTTATTTGCACGCCGGTGGATCGGGGTTCAGACTCCATGATGGCTTTGGCCTAAAGCTTTTTTTAAAATGGTCGTAGCCGGAACTTTATGTCTGTTGCTTGGTGCAATGATATTCAACTGCTCCAGTGTCCCTGTAGCGTTGTGTTCAGCACATGGCTCAGCGCGTTTTACTGTTAAGTCCTCATCCTTGTGACAACTTGGCTTTAATTGTGATTTCTTTGTTTACCGAGTTGATTCACTGATGAGTTAGAAAACCATCATCCTGACCAATCAACTACTTGTTGAATCACAGTGAACGTGAGGGTGAGGGTTGGGATCCCGTAAAGTTAACTTAAACCAACCAGTAATTTTACTGACCGTTCCAAAACGGTGCTTTTGCTGTGGTTCCTTCGTCTGTTGTGTTGGTAGTTCTTTCCCTAATCATATATGCTGTTACGTTGATTATTCTGATTCTTCCCCCCTTTTTGGTTGTTCATTTTTAGTTACGTTTGTCCTTCCAGTTTAATGTTTGTCATGTTGATGATTCTGATTCTTACCCTATTATGTATACTGCTCCTTTTTAGTTAGGTTTTGGATATTCTGAGTCACCACCTGTTTGGGAAAGAGCTGCTGACTCGGTATACCTGAAGTCCGTTTTGTTTACTGTCGTCACTCCATGTTTCGATTTCTTTCCCTAGTGATATTGTGGGAAAAATTTGGGATCTGACTGTATCGGTTTCTGATCAATTCTCTTTTTATTTATCTGCCTCTATCGAGTATCCACAATCTCTATGCATTACGATAACACACACGTGCGACATTGTGCACTTTTTTCACATCTCCAAAATTGCTACATTTCTGATGAAAACCCGCGATAGTTTCTCATTTATACTGCAAACAAAAGTTGTGGGTGCTCGTGAGTCGGTTCTTACGAGTACCCACAGAAATAAGAAAATAAGAAAAATAATGTATACCCCTGTAAATCCTAGTTTTCTATATTAAAAATTGGGTTTAGAGAAGTGTTCATTACACGGACTTGATAACGTGATGTTTGAGCAAAAACAAGCGAAATACTGCATACCCTTGTGAACTTAACTTTCCCTGTATAAAGTAGGGTTTATAAGGCTATACATTTCATGGACTTATTGTTAATAATGTCAGTTTTTGGGGCTCATCATAAGCAGTATAACAGTTAGCCCTGTAGTAAGTGTACTTGAAAAGTGCCCTGTTTCCTGAATGCTAAAGTGGACAAAATGATCTAGAATGAAATTAAAACATTCAAAGGGGGTGGGGTGGGTATTCTATCAATTTCTTACCAAAACAAATCGATTTGGCTACATCTTTGCACAAAGGCACTTGCTACTAGATAGTCAGAAATTCGTCCTAATGCGGTCTTTCTTTGCATTTTCTAATAATATCCAGTTTATCTATAACGTCATTCATCATGTTTGCGTTTATTTTCTAGTCCTTTGGATGATCGATTCCATTGCGGAATTTCGAATATGTTTTAGGGTCATTGGTGAGGTCTGATTGTTCGAAGCTAGCTAGTCTGGCCCAGAAAATCTTGTATAATCCACATTTTTCAGTTCTGTCTTTAAGTCATTGCTCGCAAAGGATTACATTTCTCTATAAATTTATTTAACATCACCACAACTGGGTTAAGGGAATATGGGGCGGCCATAAAAACCTTTCATCATAGTGTGGGTAAAATTTTGTAGTCCTGTGGAATCGATTTTATTGGGGAATGTTGAATATGTTTGAGGGTCACTGATGACGCCTGATTGGCCGAACGTAGCTAGTATGACCCAGAATAATATTGTACACGCCAAAGGATTGCCTTTCTCTATAACATATTTTACTTCACCACAGCTGGTGTTAAGGGAAAATAATGGCGGCCGTAAAATGTCTCCCCGCCATTCATTATAGTGTTGGTTTATTTCTGCTAGTTCGGGATCGTTGAATCCATTGCGATATTTTAAATATGTTTTAGGGTCACTGATGAGGCCCAATAGGCCGAAACTAGTTAGTCTGGCCAATAAAAATCTTGTACACTCCACAGTTTTCAGTGCTGTCTTGTTGTCCGAAGGTTTATTTTTCTCTAGAACATATTTAAAGAATAGATCACGCTTGATGTGAATTGTTGAGTAATAACTCACAGTTGGAGGTTAGTTGTAAAATAGATCAAATCAGAAGTGATTTGTCTACTTACACTATTGTTCATTACTCATCAAATCACAAACTAGGTCTGACCTATTCCGATTCTTACACACTAAAATCGACAATAGTTGTATTGTTTCCTTGTTGGCCATTGTTAGAAGACATTTCGCCAAAACTGCTGACTGTTTCACATGCCTTTAGGTCATTTTTGGACGTTTTAGATGCGAAAAATGACGTTTCACCATCTTATTCAAGAATCGTGGAGTGAATTCATAAAACGTTGGCTATTCGTGTCACGTTCTTCTTCCCTGTGCTAGGGATGGTTGGATGGGGTGAAAGTGTCGTGTATCTAAGGTCACTGGCGTGTCCAACTGATGCTGGATTACAGTTGGACAAGGCCTGCTGTTCTTGCAGCAGGTAAGGGTAGAGGGGAGTGTTGTTATTTCTTCAGTTTCTGCACTTCCATTCATTTTTATCTGTTTCCACTGTCCTTTCTGTTTCCCCTGTCCTTCGCTGTCATGTCCTCTACTGCCCCTTCTGTCTACCTTCCCCCATTCTCTTTTGGAGACGACACGAAACCGCTCACAATGGCTGACGTGTTTTAAACCCCAACACAATCAATCAGTCTTCCCTGTGCTTTATTGTCTATATAGGCGTGATGTGTAAGAATATTTTTGTTGTTTATGCTTCTGTTGTTTTGTGCTTTTATGTGCCAGATTTTCGATGGGCATTCCTGTTCTTTCGGTGGCTCCGGACGGCTAATTTCTTTCTTCGTCGCACTTTCTAGATTTTACTGTCTGCATTCATGTATTATTGAATTTATCAAATGAGTTGTGAAAAAAATGGATAAAATGCGAGGCTTTGTTTTTCCTCAACGAGTTTAATGAATTTGATAACACATGATTCTATTTATCAAATGACATTTAAAACGCATTTTACTCACGATGTTTAACAAAAACATTAATATTCCGCCATTAGTAAACGCGACGTCGTTAAGGACGTGTAACGTTACGGAACGTATTTAACTAATTTACATATTCAATCCCCTAGTTGATTACCGAATTTAATACATTGTATTATTACACTCTCAGACGCGACGCCAGGTGAGTGATAAATTACATTAAACATCCGCGCACTCATTTCACGAACAGCAACAATCAGAGCAAAGTAAATTTTAACTAGACTGTTTCTTGCATTATCAAGCTAAGGAGCATGACCAGGGTTACTGATCAGTATAGCCATTCTGTGACATAAATTTTAGTTGACTAGTGTTTATTTTCAAGGCGATTCTAGCGAGTATCCTCACTCTACGATATGCGTTTGTGCAGAAGTAAGACAATAATATGCAACCTTTTAAACTCCGCCTATCTCTAAAAGATTGTGGATAGTTGTTAGAACCTACTTATTTTGGAGTTTCTAACGGTTACCAAAAATCCATGCTTTTGAGTGGAAGGGAAGACAAGGTAGATCCATTTTTGTCACTATAAAAATGGGCTTTTCCTTGGTGTTTATACGTGTCATTTGTTTCAGGTTCTTTCCGACAATAAATTAGGAACTGTTGGAGCTACATGTTTTTGTAGAATGTTATCAGTCAACGCGGGATTAAGAAAACTGGACTTATCAGGTAAATTCTTCGAAATTACTGTAAATACTGGTATGGCGTTAACACTTAAATTTGTCACAACAACTTCGCTGGCTGGTTATGTATATGTCAGAAAGTGCTGGCTAGCTCAAATTCAATCAGTGACGACCTATATCAGAAGTAGGGTTTATATTATTTTCGGCGGTGTTTATATCTCGACCTATTTAATCGTTCCAAGTTGGCAACCTGTTCAAATCCAAACTAAATTATTTCTATTAGAAAATAGAAGTGAAGGCAATGATCAGGAATCGATACAATTAACCCACAGCTCCCATCAGAGAAAGGGAAAGAAACAGAAACATGAAATAACTATACCCTAATGGAAACAACAATAGCAGAAAGCATAAAAGAAAGTTACTTTCCAAAAAAAGGCATGTTGGTTATCCAAAACAAAAAGATATCAGCGATACACACACTCTGAGACAAACCATAACAAAAATAAACCGCGGCAGAAAAAACCGCCTTGGGACGGTCAATGAAAAGATTTTCACAGATGAAATCCATGCTGGAATATGTTGCTAGACAAACTCTATGTACAGTAGAACTTTTGCAATACTATGAATAGTTAGGAGGCAGGCTCACAGTTAATTTCCCATGAAAGCAGATCGCTTTTTTTTCGCTGGGGAACATGCATAAAATCTGATCGAGTTGGTTTTCTTTTGCTCCAGTATTTCTATTATTATGTCCCGCCTATTGTAAGAAAAGCGGAAGGGCATTAAGTAGTACCCCCTGTCCATCCGTACGTACGTATGTACGTTCGTTGTCCGGGCCATAACTCCTAAACTGAATGGAATATATTTATGAACCTTTACATGTGCATGCATGGCATTGAGACGATGTGGCATGAACAAGGCAGACAACTCTTACTTTTTTTGGTTTTTGAATTATTTGCCCTTGGCTTAGTTAATTTCCCATGAAAGCAGATCGCTTTTTTTTTTTTTTTTTTGCTGGGGAACATGCATACAATCTGATCGAGTTGGTTTTCTTTTGCTCCAGTATTTCAATTATTATGCCCCCGCCTATTATAAGAATAGCAGAAGGGCATTAAGTAATACCCCCTGTCCATCCGTACGTACGCATGTACGTTCGTACGTACGTACGTCCGTCCATACGTAGGTCCGTCCCACTTCGTGTCCGGGCCATAACTCCTAAACCGAATGGACTATATTTATGAACCTTTACATGTGCATTCATGCCATTGAGACGATGTGTCATGAACAAGGCAGACAACTCTTACTTTTTTTGGTTTTTGAATTATTTGCCCTTGGCTTAGTTAATTTCCCATGAAAGCAGATCGCTTTTTTTTTTTTTTTTTTTTTGCTGGGGAACATGCATAAAATCTGATCGAGTTGGTTTTCTTTTGCTCCAGTATTTCAATTATTATGCCCCCGCCTATTTAAGAATAGCGGAAGGGCATTAAGTAGTACCCCCTGTCCATCCGTACGTACGTATGTACGTTCGTACGTACGTACGTCCGTCCATACGTAGGTCCGTCCCACTTCGTGTCCGGGCCATAACTCCTAAACCGAATGGAATATATTTATGAACCTTTACATGTGCATTCATGGCATTGAGACGATGTGTCATGAACAAGGAAGACAACTCTTACTTTTTTGGTTTTTGAATTATTTGCCCTTGGCTTAGTTCCTTATAGTAAACTGTTTCCGGGCCATAACTCCTAAATCGTATGGAATATACTTATGAAACTTTACACATGCATGCATGGCATTGAGACGATGTGTCATGAACCGGAAAGACAACTCTTGCTATTTTGTTTTTTAATTATCTGCCCTTGACTTAGTTCCTTTTTGTAAACTGTGTCCGGGCCATAACTCCTGAATTGTATGGAATTTAATTACGAAACTTTACAAGTGCATGCATGGCATTGAGACGACGTGTCATGAACAAGGAAGACAACTCTTGCTTTTTTGTTTTTTTAATTATCTGCCCTTGATTTAGTTCCTTTTTGTAAACTGTGTCCGGGCCATATCTCCTAAACCGCATGGAATACATTTATGAATCTTTACAAGTGCATGCATGTTGAGACGATGTGTCATGAGCAACAAAAGACAACTCTTGCTTTTTTGGTTTTTGAACTATCTGCCCTTGACTTAGTTCCTTATAGTAAACTGTGTCCGGGCCATTACTCCTGAACCGTATGGAATATATTTATAAACTTTACACGTGCATGCATGGCATTGAGACGATGTGTCATGAACAAGGAAGACAACTCTTGCTTTTTTGTTTTTTGAATTATCTCCCCTTACCTTAGTTCCTTATAGCAAACTGTGTCCGGGCCATAAGTCCTAAGCCGTATGGACTATATTTATGAAACTTTACAGGTGCATGCATGGCATTGAGATGATATGTCATGAACATGGAAGACAACTCTTGTTCTCTTGAAAATGATATCTACCTTAATAATAACTTCATGCTATACCTGTTACAGTTATATTTAAACCATTTTTTCTGAGTGGCATTTTGGCGGGGGCATCCGTATACTTTTGACACTTTTCCTTTTTTTTTCTGCTTCAGTCTTCAGGGTTGTTTCATCTCTGTAGTCGTTTTTTTATGTTCTCGGAGATGTTGCACTGATGAGGTAGAAATCCTTCATGCGGACTGAACAAATTATTTTCTAAACCATTTCTGGGTCGCATTTCATGTAGCGAGGACATCTGTGTCCTATTAATACAATTCTAGTCATAAATTATACCAAATTTTAATCAGGTCATCTTCACATTTGTTCCAAACTGTCTGCCAAATTCTAAGAGCTTAGCCAAATCAGTCTCCGGTCGGGCCCACCGGAGTCTAACTGTTGGTGTTCTTTAGCTCCAGCATGTCAGTTGTTTCATGCTGTCGAGTTCCCATCGTCCTTTCATCTCTGTTGTGGTTTGATTTTATGTTCTCGGAGATGTTGCACTGATTAGTTAGAAATCCTTCATGCGGACTTAACAAAGTATTTGTCAAAACCACGACAGAACGAAGGGCGAGGATTGTGGCCACGTAAAATCGATTTAAGCAGCCCCACTAGTGAATGCTATTTCTTCTGCCGTGGTTTATTATTGTTACAGTTCATCCTTTAATGTGTATATTGCTAATATCTTTTTATTTTGGTCAGCCTTTGACCATTTTGTGTGAAAATAACTGACCTTTTGGCTTTCCGCCTGTGACAATTCCATTATAGTGATGTTGGTTTATGGTCGTGTTTCTTTCCCCTTGATGTCTTTGATAGGAGGTATGACCATTGCCTTCTTTTCTATTTCTTATTGTTATAGTTCGCACATATGTATTGCTAGTATATTTTTTATTTTGCATCGCCGTTTGGTCATTTTGTTGGAAAATAACTGTCCATTTGGCTTTCTGTTTGTAACGTTTTCGTTATGGTTAAGCTAGTTCATGTTTGTGTTTCCTTTCCTTTTGTGTCATGAATGGGAGGTGTGTCAGAGCTACACTGTAATTGAGCCCCGCCAAGCGAATTTGTGTCTTCGAGCATTCCGTCATGACAAACTTTAACTGCGCATGCCCAGCCATTTAGAGGGGCCAGGGATATGGCTTTCTGTCTGAAGGTTCCTCTTGATTCACTGCTTGTATGAGCGAGCAGCGAAGGTTCTGGCGAGACTGCGCGGATGCGCAGGCTCGCCTGAACCTTCGCTGCTCGCATAGGCGATAAGTACCAAAATCGCTTGACGGGGCCCAATTATATAGATTCCCGATCTTCTGTGTTAGAGATTCTGGTGATAATTTGTTATTTTGATTATAAATGATATTTTTCAATTCGGCGTCTAGAACGAGCACTACAGGACAAGCTATCCTATCATCCACAGAAGTAACGTATGGCCATATTCAGTGAAACCCATGAAAAATGGAGAAAAATATAATCATTCGTGCATTTATGTTGAAGGATGAATCATTGATACATTTTGTTGAGGCTTTTTTGCTTACGACTCTCTGTAAGTGCCTCCTAAGTGACTAGATTTCCCTCTTGCAGGAAACAAGTTCACAGACAAAGACGCACAAATAATTGCAGACGCTCTAGAAGTAAGTGCATTTTATTTGCTGGTCAAATGAAACATAAATCTGTGTCCCATGAACAGTGTTACGAGAAAACCTATCCAAGAGGTTTACGATAGGTAAGACAGAACCCGGCCTATACAGCTATACATTGAAAATTAAAATAGAGGCGAAGAACTATGAAAGCAACAAAACACTAAGGTGCTGATCGGACTGTACCAATGCGCATTCTGATCTATACCTTTGTTGTTCTCAAATGGCAAAAACAGGTTTTCTCATGACAAGACATATACATAGCCGAAGCTTTTTACACAGGTAAATGACTATTATTATTTTATCAAATTACATGACTGTTGCAGCTGGTTGATGCACTGTGTGGACTCGAGGGCCTGAGACGTAATTTCATCTAAATGTCGGGTAAAAGTCCCACAAAATTGGGAGCAACGTCTCCAAAATGGACTATACAGTGTTGACGGGGACGTTAAACCTCAAATCAAACAAATAAATCTGTATATTGCAAACTAACGTCCTGGCACTATGTTTCTTTCTGCACGTTGTTCAGGACTGATCACGTGCATGAAAACATGAAACTTCAAAGACATTGGGCGACTCGTTACTCTTTTGTCTTTTGCCCCTTAGTTTAAATGAAGATTCTTCCAGATTAGCAAAGAAATTTTTATTGATAATTTTTGGAAGACATTACGAGAACATGCCTATACAAATACATTGTAAACTTAACCGCCGAAAAAAACGCAAATTTTCAGATGAAAAATTGTGATATTTTTCAAATTTCTGCCCAAAATATGGATTGTGGATACTCGTTAGAACCGCCTCGATGAGGCGGTTCTAACGAATACCCACAATCTATATTTTTGGGCAGAAATAACAAAAATACGATTTACCCCTGTAAACCCCAGTTTTACTATATAAATGAGGGGTTCAAGGGGATCAAACTTATATAGGCGTGTTTTTGTTATGAAATAACTCATATGTTAAGCTTGAGAATTGGAAAGGTTCTAGCTGGAGATACTTCATTAAATGATGCATGTCTATCTCAAACCGCAAAATGTTCATGCATGCTTCTAAACACTGATATCTGGTAAAATTAATCTTTTAGATTAGGATGATTTGGCAAATTTCATAAACTAATTAATGATGGTTCATAAATAGAGGATCTTACACGAGTGGTTTTTCATAAATTTCATATGAGCTGACCACGAGTGTAAGATTCTGTTTATCATATGACCACAATCAATTGGATTTTATAGCATTTGAATTTGACAAATTTTCCACAAAAATGCATTGTTGACATGGACGTAGTCATGACACTTAATCCCGCCAAAGTGTTATTACACGTGTGATCATACAAGTTTTATTAAACGACGTTATCCACTGCTTATCAACGACGTCATATGATAAAACAGTATTTTTACATTTTTTTTTTATTACAGAATACAAAGTATCTAAAAGAACTTTATCTATCAAGAAATATGTTCGGATCAGATGCTGGAGAAATCCTTGGACCAGCTATAAGTACGTTTTTAATGCTCTAAACGGAAATTCTTTTTGTATCCCTGGTCAAGTTTTTGACAATATAAATTATGGCGTGCAATTTGGAGGAAATAATATCCTCTGGTAAAGGTAGAAAAAGACACTTTCAAACAACAGGGCCCAGTTGTAAGCTTTACGAGCTCGTAAGTGGTCAAATTGAAATTATTAACTGCTCAAACAAGTATGCATTACGAAAACACACCTATATAAATACATTGCCATTTTTGGGCCAAAAATTAGAAATTTTAAGATGAAAAATGGTGATGTTTTTCTTATTTCTGCTCAAAACCTAGATTGCGGGGACTCGATAGAACCGCCTCGATGAGGCGGTTCTATCGAGTACCCATAATCTATGTTTTTGAGCAGAAATAAGAAAAAATAATGTATACCCCCTTAAACCCCAGTTTCACTATATAAAAGTAGGGTTCAAGGGGGTCAAAATTATGTAGGCGTGTTATTGTGATTATATCTGATATTTTTGCTAATAAAAAGTAGATTTTGAATTTTCAAAAGCAACTCACAAGTTTTCAGCAAACAATAGTATATTTGCCATATTAAAATAATGTGTTAACTAACGACATCGTTAGTTTCGAACAACTGGACCAAGGTCGATGTTTAACCCTTATAGTACCAAATGGAATCTTCCTCCTTATATATAGCAGGAGTCCATTTAGAAATTTTGGGGTGTCAGGTTTTGTTTTCTTCAAAATTTATTTTGAGAATGACTGAACTTTTAGCAAACAGTGGAGGTCCTGATCAGACGCCGCGTTTTGCGGTGTCTGATCTGGGCCTGCACTGTTTGCCAAATACCCGTTTTGGGGGTTTCTGATGCCAAATGCGATAATAGTTTACAGCTGTACATCTGTCAACAGGGTATAGCGGTTTCACTGCATACCATCCCAGGATTGTCGTTCATTTGCATCTGTATTTCTGAATGTGACGGCTGTGTATTTTCTTAAGTTCTTTCTAGTGAAGCAACGGAAAGCAAAACGGATATAAATTGTATCTATACGCGGTGTTGGCCATGATAAGGACACACTGCGCTGAGGCTTTTCATTAGAAAACAATCTATAGAAAGTCCTTCTATACCGAGCACGGTCAGGTGCAACCATTAAAGTACTCCACATTACGAAAACATGCCTATTCAAATATATTGAAAATTTACCACCAAAAAATGTCAATTTTCAGATAAAAAATCCTGATAGTTTTCATATTTCTGCTCAAAACATAGGGTGTGGGTAATCTGAAGAAGCCATCTGATCAGGATTTACACTGTTTGAAATTAAGTTTGTGAATTTTTAACAAAACATTATTTCATGTAATCTGATTGGCTGATAGTCAGAAATGGGTGTGGCTTATTAAAATATTCATCAGGATAAGGGTTAATAAAATATTTGCAGAGTAAACATATGATGCATATCTAAGTAGCTTGGTGTATGTTACAACAAATGTCCTTGGAATACTGTTGGCATGTTCTCTTGGTACAATATTTTTTTCCGTATTCATTGCTGTGTTAGCATGTTCTCTTGGTACTATATTTTTCCATATTCATTGCTATTGCTAATGAAAACGCACATTACCATTTTACAAGAATAAAGAAGTATAAGGAAAATTTATACTGCGTGACAAAAATTAATTTGTATCACATGGAAATGCTAAAAAGACACATTTTAATACATGTTGAACTTTTTCCTTCATTCGCCGGAAATTATAAAGCCCCCGCCCATAGGGGCTTGAAGAAATATATGGGCTGCATGATGCTTCCACGCAGAGCTGAATCCGGCCCGCACACTAGTACTGGTAAACCGCTTAGAGGATCTAAGCCTGTCCAGGAACCGCGGTGCGAGGCGGACCGTCCATGCTAATAAACCCTATTGGTTTCATTGGGCGACAGGGCTTGAGATGTCATTTCATCTCAATGTCGGGTAAAAATCCCACAAAATTGGAAGCAACGTCTCCAAAATGACCTTTACAGTGTTGACGGGGACGTTAAACCTCAAATCAAACAAATCAAAAAAAAAATCGCCGGAAATTACCGAGTTGAATATCGATTTCCGTAGGAACTCGGCAGTTAAAGTTACCTGTATATTTTGAAGGCTTTTCATATTAAAATTATGAAGGAAAAAAATATTAACTCCTCGTATCTTATTTATCCTTAACACTAGAAAAAAGTCACTGTTATCCTGATGTAGGAAAATTATTCAGTTTTTATTTGGTGCATTTCAAAGTGATGAATAATTAATTCTTATTGCTTCCATCTGCAATTTAATGTCATGCCTATATGCTCCATAGACGGCAATGTATTTTAAAAAAAAAAAACGTCAGATTTCCATGTTTGGTTGCCAATTGCACGACCCGCAGAAAAAGCAACCGACTGAAGTCGGTTTTTTCTAAGAGTGCCCTAAAATCACCGTGTCATTCTGTCATTCTGTCATTCTGTCAGTCTGTCATTCTGTCATTCTGTCTGTCCGTCCGTAACCCGTTTGTGAAAATTGGTGATAGTGACTTAACCGCTTGGAATATTTAAACAATTTTTGGCATACTGATAGATATCAATAAGATCTAACCAATGAACTTACGAAATATTACATTCCATTTAGTATAGCCTCGCCGAGGCGAAAAATGTGAAAATTTTCGAACATTTTTGAACTGCTTCTCCTCGGAAACCGTTGGGCCGATTGAAGTCAAATTTCATATGGAGCCTCTATGGGATGGGGGAAACCAAAATTTGCTCATGGGGTCAAGGTCACATGACCAAAATGGCCGCCAAGCCATATATGGTTTGTCTGTCTGTCCGTCCGTAACCCGTATGTGAAAATTAGTGATAGTGACTTAACCGCTTGGAATATTTAAACAATTTTTGGCATACTGATAGATATCAACGAGATCTAACCAATGAACTTGCGAAATATTACATTCCATTTAGTATAGCCTCGCCGAGGCGAAAAATGTGAATATTTTCGAACTGCTTCTCCTCGGAAACCGTTGGGCCGATTGAAGTTAAATTTCATATGGAGCCTCTATGGGATAGGGAAACCAAAATTTGCTCATCGGGTCCAGGTCACATGACCAAAATGGCCGCCAAGCCATATATGGTAAAAACCCTTCAAAAATAGTCATCTCCAGAACCACTGGGCAGAATTCCACGAAACTTGATAAATAGCATCTGGGATGTAGGCCTATCATAAATTGCTAAAATGGTGACCCTGGGTTGACCTTGACCTTTTTTGGTTCCGTCCGTCACCCGTTTATGAAAATTGGTGATAGTGAATTAACCGCTTGGAATATTTAAACAATTTTTGGCATACTGATAGATATCAATGAGATCTAACCAATGAAATTACGAAATATTACATTCCATATAGTATAGCCTCGCCGAGGCGAAAAATGTGAAAATTTTCGAACATTTTTGAACTGCTTCTCCTCGGAAACCGTTGGGCCGATTGAAGTCAAATTTCATATGGAGCCTCTATGGGATGGAGGAAACCAAAATTTGCTCATGGGGTCAAGGTCACATGACCAAAATGGCCGCCAAGCCATATATGGTTTGTCTGTCTGTCCGTCCGTAACCCGTTTGTGAAAATTGGTGATAGTGACTTAACCGCTTGGGATATTTAAACAATTTTTGGCATACTGATAGATATCAATGAGATCTAACCAATGAACTTGCGAAATATTACATTCCATTTAGTATAGCTTCGCCGAGGCGAAAAATGTGAAAATTTTCGAACTGCTTCTCATCGGAAACCGTTGGGCCGATTGAAATCAAATTTCATATGGAGCCTCTATGGGATGGGGGAAACCAAAAATTGCTCATGGGGTCCAGGACACATGACCAAAATGGCCGCCAAGCCATATATAGTCTGTCTATCTGTCCGTCCGTAACCCGTTGTGAAAATTGGTGATAGTGACTTAACCGCTTGGAATATTTAAACAATTTTTGGCATACTGATAGATATCAATGAGATCTTATCAATGAACTTGCGAAATATTACATTCCATTTAGTACAGCCTCGCCGAGGCGAAAAATGTGAAAATTTTCGCACTGCTTCTCCTCGGAAATCTTTGGGCCGATTGAAGTCGAATTTCATATGGAGCCTCTACGGGATGGGGGAAACCAAAATTTCCTCATGGGGTCCAGGTCACATGACCAAAATGGCCGCCAAGCAATATTTGGTAAAAACCCTTCAAAAATAGTCTTCTCCAGAACCACTGCGCAGATTTCCACGAAACTTGATAAATAGCATCTGGAACGTAGGCCCATCATAAATTGCTAAATTGGTGACCCTGGGTTGACCTTGACCTTCTTTGTGCCTAGGTCAAACTTTGACACATATGCTTTTGTGTTGGATTTTATCCTGCAAACGATTCAGAATACAGTACTAAAGTATAAGATATATTTTTGCTCCTTACGATAAGGCGCATTAATTGGGGGAACCGTTTTATGTCCAGGTCATATGACCAAAATGGCCGCCATACCCATATATGGTAACATATTAAATAGAAATGATTTGTTTGGAATTAAGTCACTGTTATATACTGTTAGACTGTTGTTCAAAGTTTACGATGATATAAAGTTTATTTCTATTGAAAAATGATAAATTGCTTCCCCGAGAGCTTAAAAATCGTTTATAAGCTGTTTATCAGTACTGCAGTTCATGATGCAAAAATCGCTAAGTCCACATTATATGTACCAGAAATCGTATCAAACATGTAAAGCTTTTTTTTTTGTATTAATTTTGTAATTACTAATAATAAACAACATACGGATAATATACTTGATACAATGATTATATTCCTCGGATTTCTTTATTTTATTTTATTATAATTTTGTCTCACTTTTGTTACATTTATGTTTTCATTCATTATGAATGGGCGGCAAATATGTCAAAAGGACAAACATTGTCGAAATCATTAACTGTGAAATGGCGATTAAATGCCGATTAAAACCACCATGAAAAGTTAATTGGCAGTTTGAAGCAATTAATTGATTGTGTTTGTTTCTATTGGGGTTTAACGGCCCAGTCAACACTATTTAGGTCAGTTTTGAGCCGGTCGGTTTACCTGTCCACACTTTTCCTGAGCAAGCTTATACGTAAGCGGTTAACCAGTGGTTGCACATTCGCCTCTTCGAGGGGGTTCAAACGAGCACCAACCATCTGTTTTGTGCAGAACTTCGAAAAATATCTCAGTTATTCATCTGAAATTGTTCATTTTTATACAATGTATTTGTACAGGCGTGTTGTTTGAAATTGTTCATTTTTATACAATGTATTTGTACAGGCGTGTTTTTTTTTTTTTTTTTTTTTTTTTTTTTTGTGGGGGGGGGGGGAGGGGGCACTGGGAATTAGAGGGTGTTCTTGGGGTTCGGTCTCAGGGATGTGTCCAAAGTCCTGTAATGTCAACCATACCGGCCCGCTGGGTAATGACATGTCTGCAAGCAGTGTAGTAGGTACGGATTAGGATGCTCGCGATGGATCTCTACTGTTAATGATCGAATTTGCAACCCGATACTTTATAAACTGTGTAAATCAAATTTCTGTTCATTGTTGTACATCCAGACGAAGCGTCTCATCTGGATCTACACTGTTTGCCATCCTGAATGATTTTATATTTTCACTTATTGGAAAAGACACTACTTTACAGTGTAGATCCAGATGAGGTTGTGTATGGTATTTTAACTATTATCGCCATACAGACCAGTGCAAATTTCTATGCAAACAATGCAGATCCAGCTGAAGCGCCTAATCTGGATCTCAATCTTTGCTATTCTGTTATTTTCTTTTAATGATATTCAACTCTGCCTGTCCGCGCAGTGTAGATCATGGTTCGACTGCTCAGAATGAGCGGTCTTCTATCCAGCTCTACACTGTTTGCCATTCTGTTGATGACTTTGACTAAACCACCGTCAATAAAAATGGAATTGTCTCAATTCACATTTCGAAATCACGCCTATCCTATACTGATAAATTTTACCACCAAAAAAAAAAAAAAAAAAATGAAAATGTTTAGATAGAAAATACTGCTATTTTTCATACTTCTGTTCCAAGAATAGATTATAGGAACTCGTCAGAACCGCCCCGGTAAGGCAGTTCTAACGAGTATCCACAATCTTTGTTTTGATGAAAAAAATAATGTATACCACTGTAAACCTCAGTTTTACTGTATAAAAGTGGGGTTTAAGGAGTCACAATAATATAGGTGTGTTTTTGTGACGAGAGATGGATCAATCAATCAATCTAATATTTTATTCTCTCAATCCATCATGCATAATGGCAATATAAGGTGAAAAAAATAACTTATAATTATTCAGAGATGAAAGAATCTACTTTAGTAGAAACCGGTTTAAAGTGCCTCTGTCCGAATTTTCCACGATTTTCCGCATATCAAAGGTATGTCTTGTTTAAAGGTTAATAAAGGCATTTCTTTTGCTTGTTTGATTTGAGGTTTTAGAGTAACAGTCAGATAAATAATGTATACCCCTATAAACCCCAGTTTTACTATATAAAATTGGGGTACACGTAGGTCAGAATTATATAGGTGTGTTATCGTGATGACGAAGTTAACAAACGTCCTTTAATTTTACAATGAGTTGGAGCGTGCCCTTCGTCTCCCAATATGTGTTTATTTAAAGTGTCAATCATGTGTTACCCTTAAAGTGCCAATCATAATCTTGAAGATAACAATTTGATTAAATAAATAAATAAATAAATAAATAAATAAATAAATAAATAAATAAATAAATAAATAAAGTAACACTCTCATCTTTGTTCACTTTTTGTGATAGATTTGATAGACAATCTTTGTGGTGTCTTGATTTATGTACAGTTTTGTTAACTCTTAAAGTGTAAATCATAACTAGTGCAGATGACATTTTCCTGGTTTTGAGTTGATTATTTCGAAAACACGTCTATTAAAAATATTGAAAATTTTACCACCCAAAAATGAAAGTATTCAGATAAAAAAATTGCTACTTTTCGTATTTCTTCTCGAAACATAAATTGATGGAACTCGTTTTAGCAGAAATAAGAAAAATAATGATCCCCATTTTACTACATAAAAGTGGGTAATATGGGGTGTTTTTGTGATGTGATCATAAAACTATTGCAGCCCATTCACATAGTAATTGCATGCCTCATTTTAGTAAATACCTTCTGTGACTGACTTTTAAGGTACTTTTTATATCTTTCTTGAATTCTTAAAGTGTCAACCATAGCTCGACAAACAACATTTTCGAAATTGTGTTAAAATTGTTTAGGACAAAAATTACAGCCGATTCAAATATGAGTGAAATGTCTTTTATAATGAATAAATAAATAAATAAATAAATAAATAAATAAATAATTAAATAAATAGGCTTATCTGTGTTTACACATTATGTTACTTTTATGGCGTCCTTTCAATTATTCAGGGAATATCTTATACAATATACTGTATAGCAGTGCAGTGTTAACTCTTAAAGTGTCAATCATGACTTGGGCAGACAACATTTTTCAAAATGTGTTTACCTATCATGTTACTTTTTATGGCGTCCTTTTAATTATTCAGGAAATATCTTATACAATATACTGTATATCGGTGTAACGTTAATTCTTAAGGTGTCAATTATGACTGCGGCAGACCATCACGAAAATTTGACCCCCTATAACCCCATTTTCATAGTAATAGTAAAACTTGAGTTTGCAGGGGTATACATTATTTCTTATTTCTTCTTAAAAACATAGATTGTGGATACTCGTTAGAACCGCCTCGCCGAGGGTGGATACTCGTTAGAACCGCCTCGCCGAGGTGGATCTGACGAGTATCCACAATCTATGTCTTGAGCAGAAATAAGAAAAATATAAAAAATTTTCATCTGAAAATTTTCATTTTTTGGTGGTAAAATTTACAATGTATATGTATAGGCGTGTTTTCGTAATGGAACAAAACTGGTTTTAATGTAAGAACTTTCTCATCTGAGTTCATCTCGGCCCCGCCCATATGGGCTTGAAGAAATATATGGGCTGCATGATGCTTCCAGGCAGGGCTGAATCCGGCCCGCACACTAGTACTGGTAAACCGCTTAGAGGATCTAAGCCTGTCCAGGAACCGCGGTGCGAGGCGGATGCTAATAAAGCCTATTGATTTCATTGGGCGACAGGGCTTGAGATGTCATTTCATCTCAATGTCGGGTAAAAGTCTCACAAAATTGGAAGCAACGTCTCCAAAATGACCTTTACAGTGTTGACGGGGGCGTTAAACCTCAAATCAAACACACAAACAAAATCTGACTTGATCTTGATCGAGTCTTATAGGCGTGTTTTCGTGATTGGCTAAAAATATTTTTCATGGCGTTATTTATTTAAATAAATAGATAAAATAAATGCATAAAAAGATCGGAGTCAAGAGAGATTTCACGTATCATATTTGACCTTAATCCTTATTTAATATCACTGGACAAGAGACTGCGCTAATATATAATGGTGGTAATAACCGGCCAGATTAAGAAATACATTAAGTTGTCCTTAATTATCGAACAGTACACGTGTGATTAGCCACACCAATGTGATGCAATAGTTCCAATATTTTTCTATATGAAGTGGGAATTTAGGGCACAAAATAGATTATTGGTGTTCTTTGCAACACCCTGATTGGGACGGTCTTACCAGTACCCCAGCTATGTTTTTGAGCAAGAAAAAGGAATATAATATATACTCTTGTAAACTCCGAACTTACCAATTAACAAGGATGTTCATGACACAGGCAGCTTAACATATAGACCCACTATCCCATGTGTCAAATAAAACAAAAATAAAAAACAACAACAGCAACAACAAAAAACCCTATTACTAATACTACTACTCATAATAATGATATTGTTAATTGTAATTATTATTATTATTATTATTATTATTATTATTAAGCAATTCTACATAATGTAGCTCTTCAATATGTTAAATATGTTCGTTCATGATAGTTGCCTCGAAATGAAAAGGCATGGTTGTTACTTCAAGTTCTTTTTCACATTTAGATAGCCTTAATTTGAGCTCCTTTGAATACCTACAGGTAGATCTATTAAGCAAAGTGTCATATCTGCAGATGTATGATTAATGATTCCCTGAGGTCAGCGACTCGAGAAAAAATATTGGATATTCTGTACCTTGATCCCAGTGGTGTACAGGGAGATAACTCGAATAATCGCCCAGACAGGTTTTAACGGAAATTCACGACTTATTCCGATCGCCGCCTATGAAGGAAAAAGTTCGGTATGACGAACCTTTTTAATCTTTCGTTTACTGTTTCTTTTCCAGGTTCCAACGATATATTAGAAGTTATAGATCTTAGCTGGAATCAAATCAGAGGGAAAGGTGCAATAGCTGTGGCAAAAGGCATAGGGGTAATGAGTAAAAGAAGAATACCTAAATTTCGAACCACTGATAAATTTCTGCATGTATATTTTTATTCGTGCACTTAAACATGCCAGAACGATTGAAAATCCAGCAAAACTGTGTTATGATAACCTGAAAGGTTTTTGGTGTATCTAATGATACTTTTCAGTTAAAAGCATTCCACGGAGACAACATAAATAAGAAAAACGACAGTTCTTTTTCGGAGTAATTAAAGAAAAACTTACTCTGCATTTATTTTTAGTCTTGTATGTATTCATTGTTCTCAAGCAACACACCTTTTTTAATGCAGACTCAGGTACATCTATGTGTATATGAAGATAAAGGCATTTGAGCGGGTAGTGTACTTAAGCACTGCAGTTTCTTATATGTTTACTGGATTTGTGCTTATGTATGTGTTCATATCACGGAACCTTTCTCTTCTTTCGGTGGACTGAGATCTAAAACCTTGCCATTCTCAATCGACCCAAAATCACTAACTACAGAAGCTTCCCGTCTGCTATTGTGCACGTGATCATTAATGACCATGTACAAAATACAGGTAAATGTTATGAATAGAAATGAATTTAATCTGTAAAATGTGGACTGGACACTTGTACTTGAACATTTGCAAACGGTGGAGACGTAGATCAGAAGCGTGTGTTCAGGGCCTATACCGTTTGCTTACAATACTGGATTAAGGGTTAAATGAAGCAGTATACTTGTCGGTTCAGGACCATTGCTCCCAGTCTACACTCCGAGAAAATAGACCCACCAGTGCTGTCAGTTCGTTGGTTTAGTTTAGCATTCACCGTAGCTGTCTTATACGTGTTTCCGTTTAAAAATGATACTCCAAAGATATTATGATATATAACTATAGTTATCCTATGGTTTTCATTGCAGGAAAATGTTCGTTTGAAGGTGTGTAATATCGGCTGGAACGGCTTTGGTCCTGAAGGCGGTGCAGCGATAGGGGAGGCATTGGCTTCAAATAACGCACTGTTAGAGATTGACATCAGTGGTAACAGACTGAATTCAGATTCGGCAGTTAAGATGTCACGGACGGTGTCTTCAAATGACAATTTAAGGACGATAAGGGTAGGAGTTATGTTCAGCACATATATCTATTTTATGGGTCGGATGAGCACCAATTTCTGTATTTAAGCTTTTCAGCATTTCTGAAACGAAAATGAAAAAAAAAATGCGAAAGAGAAAGAAAAAATCAACTTAGGGAAGAAAAGCAGAACACAGTCAAAGTATAGAAAGCTATCATGGCAACAGATAAGGTAAGTATTTTGAGATAATTGAAGGATAGTTTTTCTCAATTCTCCATGAAAAAATGGAGAAATAAGGAAACTATCTTTCAATTATCACAAAATACTTACCTTATCTGTTGCTATGGCTATATGTCATGAAGACGCACACAAAATCACAAAACAATACGTATACGAACGGCGTAAAGCTTCCAAAGAAACGACCATATCAAGACAGTCAGCAGTATACCTTCTGACGGCTTCAACTATGTATGGCGGCCGTAAAAAGTCTCCCTGCACTACATTATAGTGTGGATTGAATTTTCTAGTGCTTTGGGATAATTTATTCCACTGCGGAATTTTGAAACATTTAGGGCGGCCGTAAAAATCCCAATGCCCTTCATTATATTGTGGGTTGTATTTTCTAGTCCTTTTGGACCATTTATTCCGCTGCGAATTTGGAAAAAATAGGGGCCACTGATGAAACTTTATTGACCAGAAAAACATGTACACTAAGTGGTCTGGTCCAGAAAAAAATGTACACTCAATGGTTGTCAGTTCTGTGTTGAAGTCCTTGCTTCCAGGGGATCACCTTTTTTTTAGAAGATTCATTTAACTGCAGCACTCGCCCTTCATTCTAGTGCAATATCATACATGATACAGAAATGAAACCGACAAACTGTACTCAATAATGTGTTTGTTTTCTTTAGACAGAAATAGATGGGAAGGTAAAGATCAGGAATTGATACCATTTTATCATATAACGTCGCGTCTGAGAATGTAATAAGCCATGTATTACATTCGGCAAGCCACCAGTGGATTACGGTCATCCACCATTAGGTTATATATGCAAATTAATAAGATACACCCCGTAAGGGTACACGTACGACATCCTTAACCGGTCGCGCTCACTAATCGCGTATAAAATGTTGTAAAAACAAAATCGTGATAAAATGCGTTTTAAATGATAAATAGAATTATGTATTCGTGCTCAGGTATTGTAAGATTTATTAAACTCGTTGAGAAATTGACATAAAATGCTCGGCGAAGCCTCGCATTTTATCCCTTACCTCAATCGGTTTAAAACATTCAATAATACTTGATCACTCATGTAAGATCCACTATATATTCCACCTGCCGACCTAAACACCAAAAAGTATAAAGTCAAAAAGGACAGTTCTCTCCAACAATGGTCAAACGACTATCCAATATAAACAAAGATAACCAGCACATACTTGCAAAGACATGCAATGACAATAATAAATCAAAACAGAAGCACCACCTATGAACGGTCAGTAAAGACTTACTGGGGATGCTGGCGGGACGGAACTTAAATTAATTTTATGCGGCCACAACCCTCACACTTTATTTTGCCGTGGTTTACTTAAAGAAAATATAAGCAATACACACACACTCAAAGACAAACCATAGCAAACATACAACGCGACAGAAGAACCGCCTTGGAACGGTCAGTGAAACGAATTTCACTGTTTGGGGGCGGGTGTGTGTGCTTAAATCGAGTTTACGCGCCAACAATCCTCACCGTTATTTCCGTCGCGATTTAGACAAATAATTTGTTCAGTCCACATGAAGGCCTCCTAACTCATCAGTGTGACATCTCCGAGAACGCAAAAATCAAACAACCACAGAGATGAAACAGCGGAATGGACTCGAAAGCAAGAACAAAAAAGAAATGCTGGAGCCAAAGAAAAACTACAGTTAGACTCCGAAACACAGCATCAGGCACCAACTAACTTTACATAAAACTAAATTCTAATTCACCGTAAGCCTTTACGCTGCAACCGTCATAGAATCTTAGGCCTGACCCACTGGCGTGCAATTAAAGAGGGAAGCAAAGTTTCATTATTTGATTATTTAGGGAAGCAAAGTTTTATTATTTAATCCGTTTTATTATTTAATTGACATCTGTATTCTGTGAAGAATTCGTACGTCTGTTGTTTGTGGTGTATACGATAGTATTGTTCTTGTTGACATATATTCTTTGGTTCTGTTAAATGTCAATCACGTGCATCCACCGCGAACACACGCCCAATCAGTTATCAGCAGAAACATAAACTGGTATTTTGGCATTCTTCTCGTTTCAGATGGGAAACAATATTTTGACCACAGCTGGTGCTATCATCCTGGCGACGGCAATTAATGGCAATGAGAGTAGCGAACTTCAGGAACTTGATTTAACAGTAGGCTTGATTATACATTTTGTCTCATTCGTTATTACCTCCTTGTTAGCTGTATTTATCATAAGACATATAGTCTAAGCTTGTCAATGTGGGGGCTGAATATAATCTTAATGATCACAATCGAATGACATAACCACGTTTTAAGCAAGAATATTAACAAATGTATACACTAATAAAATGGAAGTGAAGGCAACAATTAAGAATCGATACAACTACCCAAAGGGCAGTTACTTTCCCACAAAATGGCCAAACGGCTATCCAAAATAAAAAAAGATTCAAGCAATTCATATATGCATATATAAACCATAACAAACTAAACTGCGACAGAAGAACTGCCCTTGAGCTGTCAGTAAAAAGTATTATAGTACTGGGTAACGGTGGTGTGAAAATCAGAACTAGGAACCCCCTATGTCATCACAAGTCATTTCAAGTTAGGCTGAGCTTGTTTATCTCTGCCTGGTGACTTAAACCTCCTAAGCGATTGGTAAACTAACCGTGTTATGTTTCGTTCGTTTTCAGGTTTTACGTTCCATAAACACTATATGTTGATCGGTAATTTTGGAAACATTGCTTCCAATTCTGTGGGACTTGTACCCAACATTGAGATAAAATGACACCACACGCCTTACCGCCGACAGAAACCACTAGGGTTAAAGTAGCGGTCCACTCGCACCACATTTCCTTCGTAGGGCCCGAGGCTGGGGACTTGTACACTACATACTTTGCAGTTATGTGGTGTATTCCTTGCTTACAAATATTTACCCTTTCATAAAACGTTTAACGTCACTTCAGCTGGTGTTAAGGGATGTGTGGCGACCGTAAAAAGCTTCCCTGTCTTTCGTGATAGTGTAGTTAATAGTTTCTTGTCCTTTGGGATCAATAATTCCATTGAGGGAATTTGAAAATACTTGGGGGTCACTGATGGGGCCTGGTTGGCCGAGGCTGGCTGGTCTGGCCCAGAAAACTTGTACACTCCATAAAATTTCCATTTCTCTGGTGTATTCCTTGATTCCAAAGGATACCACTTTCGTACAACATATTTAGACCTTCTAAGCGGTTTACCAGTACTCAAGTTCGGTCGGTTTCAGCTATGCGTGGAAGCAACATGCAGTCCAGTCTATTTTTCCAAGTCCCGATTGGCGGGGCGTAAATAACTGTGTTATGTCCAAACAAAAATGTTATATCCAAACATATATATATAGATTTTACACACAAATGTGTGATATCCAACATATTATTAAAATGAATAATTTTATAAAGAGGTATATGTGTCTTTTATAACTTAAAATTCATACTCTACGTTTCCAGGATGTTCCCATTGAATTCGAATTTCTACGAATATTTGAAGACATTAAGGCTAGAAAACATGATTTTAAACTTACTCATGGACCTATTCTTAGTTCTGGAAATACCGCTGAGGATCTTGGGAAGCCTGCTGTACATCCATTCAGGCGAAAGGAACCAGTGATGATATTAGACCAGCATATTGTGGTTAATGACATGAGACTGTTAGAAATTTTAAAGAAATATGATCCAGATGGAGGCTACACAGTGACACCTGAAGATTTTGTGCATGCTGTAGAGGTATTGTACACTTTAAATTTTTACTTATCTTTGGACATAAATGCACTTGTGTAAGTACATTTATCCATGAATATGCATTTACAAATATACATTCACAATAATTGTACTAGCAGCGAAAAAATAATTTAAGTGTTTTGAAAGTTTCAAGCCTTACTGTTCTGATGACTTACAATTTTCTCTTAGACATTTAAGTAAAATATATAGAGGATCTTACATGAGTGCTCATGTATTACTGAATTTAGTAAACGAGTTGCGGAAAGGGGATAAAATGCGAGGCTTGCCGAGCATTTTATCCCTTTTCCTCAACGAGTTTAATAATACATGAGCACGAATGCAAGATTCTATTTATCATATGACATTTAAAACGTATTTTATTCACGATTGTTTACAAAAATGTCAATATTCCGCCGATAGTAAACGCGAAGTCGTTAAGGACGTCGTACGGGACGTATCTAGCTAATTTGCATCTTTAATCCACTAGTGGAGTATCGAAAATATTACATGGCGTTATTACACTCTCAGACGCGACGTCATGTGATAAACATGAATATGGCAATTAAGAATTTAAGATATAATGTGATGACATTTAAACAAATGAGCTCAATTCAAAACGGTTAACCTTTTGTTAAGTCAATGTTTGCAGCCGAAATAGAAAGATGTCATCGATTCATTTCATTCCTACATTCTGCTTTGTATTCAGAAACTATATGAAAAAGAACACGGCGATTCTTGCTTTATATAAAATTAGCCGGGTCACAGCTTTTCCTACAATTAACATGTGCGCCGAGCCAAGAACCAGATCAGCCTTCACATCCATATAGTCTGACCAGAGACTTCACTTGCTGCATGAAGGAGCATTGGGCCCTTAGCTATCCTTAGAGCGCAAAACGAAGACTCTGATCAGACTCAGATCAGACTGCACGGATATGCAGGGTGATCTGAGTCTCTGCTGTGAGCACATGTAAATTGTAGGAAATGCTGTGCCCAAGCTCATATATAAACAGTCTAAAATTTTGTTTGCTGTTAATAAAAAGGTCGTCAAATACATGCGATTAAACTTACTTTTCAGGATTTAGCGGTACCGTTTAATAAACCCAAACTACAAGAAGCTGTCACAAGATTAGCTGACGATCAGGCAGGAAGAATATATTTCGGGTTCGTACCAATAAAATTTGATTCATTACAATAACACATCCGCGTCACATAGTGCATTCTTTCATACCTCAAAAACGGTTAATTTTTTAATGGATATTTTTCTTTTTATCCTTCAAACATAGGTCAGGGGTCTCGGTAGAGCCGCGACATTCTAATGAGTACCCAAACCTTTGTCTAAGAGACAAAATAATAATGAACTTAGGCACAGCCTAGATACGGACATGAACATTACCGGTCAGTTAATGTTTAAAAGCAAAGATGATAGTGTTTTAACCTACCTGAACTTGAAGTCCGAGTGAATAATTGCAAGCCACTTTAACAATATGCTTTAGGCAGTGGCTAGAGATACGGGTCCGTATCTCTAGTCTCGGAGGCTAGAGATACGGATCCTTATCTCTAGTCTCGGAGGCTAGGGATACGGATCTGTATCCCTAGCATTTTCCAATAGGCCTGGCTAGAGGTACAGTTTGATAAGACGGATAATTGTTTCAAACAGAGATACCATTGCTGTTTTGACGCAATTTGCAAAGTAGAATAACTCTACTAAGGTGAAAGGTGGAAAAAGTAATATGAATTCTAAAATGGGACGGGACCAATGGCAATCCTGCGTTGTATTATTATTATTGTTGTTATTATTATTATTATCTATATATCTATCTTCTTATACTGAGTCGGTCATATTTGGCCATTACCTCAGTTGGGTGCGTAGCTAAATTAAAAAAAAAGAAAAAAAAAAGTGTTGTGATGGAAGTCAATGGCGTGACACATCTACTCTTTAATTAAGCTTTATTTCATTTATTGTTTTATGTTAGGCACAACCGTTTTAGGATGAAAAACAGAATCAAAGGCAATGATCAGGAATTGATTAATTACTTCATGTCTTTCGTCCAAGACACCAAATGGAAAGAAGCACAAACATTAAGCAACGATACCTTAATGCAAACGTTACAAGTAGTATTACGAGAACACGCCTATACAAATACATTGTAAATGTTATCGCCGAAAAAACGAAAATTTTGAGAGAAAAAATTGAAATATATTTCTTATTTCTGCTCAAAATATAGATTGTGGGTACACGTTAGAACCGCCTCATTGAAGCGGTTCTTACGAGTACCCACAATCTATATTTTAGAGCAGAAATAAGAAAAATAAGGTTTATCCCTGTAAACCATAAAAGTGGGGTTTGAGGGGGCCAGAAATATAAAGGCGTGTTATCGTGATGGGAGACCAAAAGTAAAGTTGCTATCCAAAATGGAAGATATTACCAAGACATACAAGCAAAGACATACAATGAAAATAATAGACTACAACAGAAGCTCTGCCTTGGAACGGTCAGTAAAATTTTTATTTCGGGGTTGGCGGGGTTGGCGTTGGCCTTATTTCGATTTCACGTGTTCTCCACAACCCTCACCCTTAAATCTGACGAGGATTATTAGAAGTAATTTGTTCAGCCCGTTTTGAATAACGTGCAAGTGTAAACACCTTCAAATTCCGCATTTTATTTTGGTATGTGTGTGTGGGGGGGGGGGGAGGGGGGGGGGTTGTCCTTTTCAATAATGTAACTGCTGAACAATGTGATGGGCGTATTATGTTCCATAATCTTTCTGACTAGCATGGAGTGCATTTTATATTAAATACCACCGGAAACTTCTACAACGCTTTTTCAGAGACACTTGTTTATGATTGATTGTAATTATTACAGTGACTTCATAAAGCAGAGAGAGGAACAACTACAGCAAGCCAACAGGACAAGAACAACAGACGAAGAGGATATAAAACATAAAAATAATACTGTCAATGAAGTAAACAATAATGTAAACGGCGTGTAACCTTCATTGGAGCGAGATGGTTAAGTGGGCTAAGCATTTAAATACCATACCGTTATAATGCTTCTTTTACTTGTTTTAGAAAAAGCATTCTTTAATGAAAGTTTGCGATATTTTCTTAATTTCTGCCTCAAACATAGATTCTGGAAGGCGGTTCTCACAGACACCAACAATCTATGTCTTGTAACATTAATCAGAAAAAATGATGCAACTATACCCTTGTTAGCCACACTGCCATATGTTAAGTGGCGGTTGCATGGACGTTTAGGAACTTTAATTGAACAGGAAGTAGGAGAGGGCTTTGAGGGCATATTTGACCAGAGATGACTCGGATTAGCCTACCGGTATGAATAGTCTTATCGGAGTGTGTGCACATATGACCTAAGGTTAAAACGAAATTACTGTGCACACTCTTAGGCAGCTTCATTACTTCTATCGTGTTTCTTTCGCGTCTATTAACAGATTCATTTCCAAGACCATTCCTTGTATATTCGAACGATGGGAGAGTACTTGTGGGATTGTGCTTTGGTTTGAAAATGTAAGCTGCATATGTGCCGGATAGTGACTGTGCATTTCGTGGCTCCCATATGTAGATTGTGATAAAACTTCATTAACCCTTTCAGTCCTGCTGATGGGTATATATACCTATACAAACAGTGTTTAATGAGACCACACTGTTTGTCATCCACTCTCAGAAAACCCTGTTTATTTAGCTCAGTGGTTAGTGAACTTTCCATCGGTGCTAGAGGCCCCGGTTCGATTCCCGGCAATGGAAATAAAGGGCGTATTCAATTTTAAATTTGAGTCTAGTTCAGAAACAAAGGATGAAATGGCTAAAGAAATGTGTTTTTCTCGAGACATTGGGCATTGGACACAAGATGTCATTTTCGTCCAAGATGAAATACTTTCGTGTTGTACTCTTTGAGCTGTCTCGCAACAAAATCTGTTTTACAATAGGTGTTATCGGTTAAGGTTTTTTGTTTGTTTGTTTATGTGGAGGTTTTACGCCCCAATCAACACTATTTATGTCATTTTGGAGAAGTTGCTTCCAGTTTTGTGGGACTTTTACCCGACACTGAGATGAAATGACATCTCAAGCCTTACCGCCCATAGAAACCACTAGGGTTTAAGGAGCGGTCCGACTCGCATCACTTTTCCTGGGCATGCTTAGACCTAAGCGGTTTACCAGTATTCAAGTTCGGTCGGTTTTAGCCCGTGCAGCCCATCTATATCTCCAAACCCCGATGGGCGGGGGCGAAATATCGGTTAAGGTACCGACCAGCTTGCGCATCCACACAATCTGATCAGAGCCTTTGTTCTCCATAAAAGACTTTTGGAAGAGAGGACTCGCGCAGTGTACCATAATGAACAGATGCAAAGACTGGTCTATATAGTGTTTGTGTTCGAGTAACACCACCAAAAACAGATTTTCTCATGACACGGATTAATTGTTGCGCTTTACATTACCTTTAATGTTGCTGAAACGTGTTTTTGTTTTGTTTTCTATTGGCCAGTGCAGTTTATTTTATATGCTCATCACCGACGTAGTACATAAGAGTTTACATGGAGGACCGGAATCTGGTCCTGAGGGACCGATAAAGTTTTTGTTCGTCATAACCAGTCCCGCATGATCAGTTACGTTCAGTTTTGATTTCGGACTTTATCATCAAGAAGAAGAAGAAGAAGAACCAATTATCATACCCTGCTACAGCATGGTGTCTGAAAAAAGGGAATTTAAGTGAAATGAATTTTAAAATACAGTTTCTACTTCAGTCCCTTTCGGTACACCATATCAAAAAATTTGAAATTTCATAAAGAAGAACCTAATCTTTGGTGGGTATTAGAACTTGCATAACATTACGAAAACGCGCCTATATAGTTCTGACCCCCTTGAACCCCACTTTTATATAGTAAAACTGGGGTTTACAGGGGTAAACCTTATTTTTCACTTATTTCTGCTCTAAAATATAGATTGTGGGTACTCGTTGAGGCGGTTCTAACGACTACCCACAGTCTATATTTTGAGCAGAAATAAGAAAAATATCACAATTTTTCGTCTAAAATGTTTTTTTTTAGGAGGTAAAATTTACAATGTCTTTGTAGAGGCATGTTTATACCCCCGGCATACGAAGTATGCAATGGGGTATATAGTTTTCGTCTTTTCCGTCTGTCTGTCCGTAAACAATTATTTTGTGTCAAAGATATCTCAGGAACTACTGTACATAGAAACTTGAAATTTTGCAAACATGATCAGTATGACTAGTTGTATTGTGGGAAAGAAAATAAGGGCCAAGGGGTCAGGCCTTTTAGAGTTATTTCCCTTTGTAGTTCTTGTTTCAGCTGAGGTGATGGCACTGGCCGGGGGTATACGTGCCCCACTGGGCACTTTTGTCTAGTTTCGAATGAAAAGTAGGAGTAAAACAAAGATCAGGAATTGATACAATTAACTTACTCCACCCATAAAAGACACCAAAGGGAAAGAAATACAAACATTAAGCGACCAGACCATAATGGAAACCTAAACAAAGGAAGGCCATAAGGACAGATACTTTCCCACAAAATGGCCATATGGCCATCCAAAATTAAAAGACACAAGTGATACACACAGTAAGTAACAAACAACAACATAAATAAATCGCCACAGAAGAGCCGCCTTTGAATGGTCAATGGAAGATTTCCACTGGGGGGCTTAACTCATATTTGTGATGGACCAGAGAGAGAGAGAGAGAGAGAGAGAGAGAGAGAGAGAGAGAGAGAGAGAGCAGACTAATAAATTGTACATTGTTTTGAAAGTTTGTTTATTGCGACTTGGAAAACAAATCTCTTGCGCACTTAACCCTTTTTGTACCAAATGGAATCTTCCACCTTATATATAGCAAGAGTTCATTTCAATATTTAGGGGTGTCAGATTGTGTTTTCTCGGGGTTTCTGGTTTCTAATTGGGTTAAAATAACTGAGCAAACTATTTTTTCTTTAAAGGGAAATGGAGGCACCTTGCAAATATTTTCCGATATATTGTCAAAGGGAGATAATTTTTGTGACTTCCTGGTTGTTTTCCTATAAACTCAACCAGTCTGCTAAAGGCTTTTACTGTTAAAGGAAATAATTTACACCTCAGGAGAAAATGCTTCTCTTCTAGAGTAGATCCATTGTGGCCATAGAGAGAAAAATTCTTTGCTCGAGTTACCTCCGAATGTGTATCATTCCCTTTAAGAGAAGTGGATGAACCTTGCGTTTTTTGTTTTTTTGGTCAAGACAATTTTAAAGCACTTCGTGTTTGCGTGTCTATAAACTAAGATGCGCTGAAAAGGAGGTTTTGTGGCCACGTAAAATCGATTTAAGCCCCCCCCCCAGTGGAAATCATTCCACTGACCGTTCCAAGGCGGTTCTTCTGTGGCGGTTTAATTATGGTGTTGTTTGTTACTTACTATGTGTGTTGCTTGTGTCTTTTTTGTTTTGGATGGCAATATGGCCATTTTGTGGGAAAGTAACTGTCCTTATGGCCTTCCTTTGTTTGGGTTTCCATTATGGTCTGGTCGCTTAATGTTTGTGTTTCTTTCCCTTTGGTGTCTTTGATGGGTGGAGTAAGTTAATTGTATCGATTCCTGATCTTTGTTTTACTTCTACTTTTTATCTAAGGAAAGAATTTGCGCCCCACATTTGATATGGAGACAAAATATATTTGCAAGCGTTGCCTCCGCTGATATGGTAGCCAAGTCCCTTAGGTTTATTTGTCGCACATGCCCGTTTTGTGTCATTATGAGCCTACTGATAAGTCGTGTTTGTATTGATGTCATTTTTGTTTAAGTAAAATGCAAATAAAACTAACGTTTCTTTTTTTCCCCTAGTATCATTTTTCGCAAAGCCTTGCCATTCAATATTGAGCAACTATTTTGTATTTGAGTGGGTGTGTTTTACGTCCCATCAACAGTTAAGGTCATACGGAGACGAGACCTCGGTTTAAAGACTCACCCGAAAGTCTGGAGAAGCCCGGGATCGAACCCATGACCCCTGGTTTATTAGGCGAGTAGCTTATTTTGTATCTGAAAAGAATCTGTTCGTGTGGAGCAAAGTCTTTTCTGTGAAGGAGAAACCCATTTTCCAAATGATTTGAGTTTACAGGAAATCAAAATTGAAGCCTTGAAAGTTGTGTTCCTTGGAAAAAGCAAGACAGAAGTTATCCAGGAAAAGATATACAAACATCTCAGTCATTCTATGTAATTAAAGGAACAGAAAAAAGCACGTAATAATGTAGAAACTAAAACTACACAGTGACCATTTACGAACGAGTGCCAACCCTTCTACGTTATATTTACCGTCGGCATGCTGCCCAGGATATCCTATCAACAGATGCACAATGCAGTAAGCGTATGTCAAAGAACAAGACTGAACAGAGCATGCAAAAGCCATGTCCAAGTACTACATGATGCATTAACAACTGGGTGAGTTAAAATACTCAAAATAGAAGTGAATGCAATGATCAGGGATCGATACAATTACCTCACACGTCCCATCAATACCATAAGAGGGAAAGAAGAACCAACGTAAAACAACTTCACCCTAATGAAAACTTCGCAAACGGAAAGCCAAAATGACACAACTTTCCCACAAAATGGACAAACGGCTATTCAAAACCAAGTACAGTAGAACTTCGATGGCTCGAACACCGATGGCTCGTTTACCATGGCTGAGTCGAACCCGTTCTTGAGTCCCTAGGGAAATCTTCCACATAAGTAATAGTGGGGGATAATTTAGGAGATTTTAGTCTTTTATCTTGCAAATGTATGTTGTGTGTACTCATTAGAATCGCCTCCATGAGGCTAATATTTTCGTCATAAAACACCGAAAAGACTTTTAAAAGTATCTAGTCATGCCTCCTTACAACAACTCTCAGTGGCTCGAGCTACCTCTGTCTCGAACAGATTTTCGAGGTCCCAAAGGTGTTCGAGCCATTGAAGTTCGACTCTAGATATTGGCAATACATATATGCCAAGACGAACTTTATTAATAATAAATCACAACAAAAGAAATGCAATGGAAGTTCTGAAGAGCATAAAAATTATACTTTATGGTCATGTCAGAAAGTGTGTGAAGCTTTCACCTTTCTACCGAACAATATTTACATAAGATTTGGTACTAAGTTATTTAGACAAGGTGTGAGTATTCCGATGGGTACTAATTGCGCACCCTTTGTGACTGATCTGTTTTTGTTTTGTTATGAGAGAGACTCCATGCTGTCCCTTTCTGCTAAAAACCAATCTGAAATCATTGAAGCTTTTAGCTCGACTTCTAGATATTTGGATGATTTATTAAATATTGACAATACCTATCTCGATGGTTTGATCAGTCAAATATACCCTCCTAGAACTTCAGCTAAATAAAGCAAATTCTTCTGATACCTATTCTCCGTTTTTGGATTTACATCTATCTATTGTAGATGGGTTTGTTTCTTGCAAAATTTATGATAAACGCGTTGATTTTGATTTTGGGATTGTAAAGTTTCCTTTTTTGGATGGAGATGTTCCTCGTGCGTCATCCTATGGCGTTTATATTTCGCAATTAATTCGATGTACCAGAGTGTGTAGTCGTGTTACTGACTTCAACGCTCGTAATAAATTGTTAACTGCTAAACTTCTTAATCAGGCTTATCGGTACTATATACTACATGTACGCAAAGCCTTTTCAAAATTTTATGGACGTCATTCTGATTTAATTTCAAAATTCAGTATTGGACTTAAATCTCTTCTGCAACAAGGTCTATTGGAACCCGAATTTTATGGTGACTTAGTATATAAATCAGAAAAATATATAACTGCAATGACTTCAGCACCCAATTTCGTAAAATCGTTCTTCGATATAAAAAGTTAGGTACAACATAAATGTTATACGACAAACGGCATGCATGGTAGTTAACCCAATCACGGTTGACAACTTTGCTTCCCTCTGTAATTGCACGCCGGTGGATCAGGCCTCAGATTCTATGACGGTTCCAGCGAAAAGGATTACTGAGAATTAGAGAGATCTAATTCTATGTAATGTTGGTTGGTGCCTGATGCTCTGTCTCTGGTCGGGCCCATCGGAGTCAAATTGTTGGTTTTCTTTTGTTCCAACATTTCAGTGTTCTCTTGTTGTCGAGTCCTCACCGTTGTTTCATCTCTTTGGTTGTTTGATTTTTTGTGTTCACGGAGATGTTGTACTGATGAGTTGGAAGGCCATCATGCGGACTGAACAAATAATTTGTCTAAATCGTGACGGACGTAAGGGCAAGGACTGTGGCCACCTAAAATCGATTTAAGCCCCCCCCCCCCCCTCCCCACCACCAGTGGAATTCGTTTCTGGCCATTTTGTGGGAAAATATATGTCCGTTTGGCTGTCTGCTATTGATGTTTCCATTACGGTCTGTTGTTTCATGTTTGTGTTTCCCTTTGGTGTCTCTGATGGGAGCTGTGGGTTAATTGTATCGGTTCCTGGTCATTGCCTTCACTTCTGTTTTGGAACCTGGTCTCCCATATTAAAATGAAATAATTCATGACATTGAGAATCCTTTCATGACTCAAGTACCGACAATTTTAAGGAAACGTCTTATATTTTTAGCTTGCCAGAGCCAAAGGCTCCGGAGGAGCTTATAGGATAGTCAGTGGTCCGTCGTCGTCTGCGTCCACGTCGTCTGTGTTGTCAACATTTTCTCCTCAGAAACCACTGGGCTGATTGAAGTCAAATATCATATGGAGTATCAATGTGACAGGTGAACAAAAGTTTGCTCGCAGGGTCCAGGTCATGTGACCAAGATGGCCGCCATGTCATTATAAGATTAAATCCTTCAAAACTCTTCCTCTCCAGAACCAGAGAGCCGATTGTCGTGAAATTTGGTGTGCAGCATTGGGAACTCGAGTCAATCATAGTTTGTTCAAATGATGACCCCTGAATATCTTTGAGCTATTTTACGCTAAGGTCAGATTTTGTCATATGTTTTTATATGAGAAAAAGTAAAAACTTCGTATTTTTCAAAAATTATTGCAGCTATGATCAGAAATTGGGTGGATGCAATTAACTAAATGAGAATACACGATGGTCATACAGATAAGAAATTAAAAATTGTTTTGTCAGGAAGTACTTGGCCATATGTAACCAAAGGATTTCATAAGGAAGCTTTTAGAAACAAAGGGATGAAAATTGAATAATATTGGTTTGTTCACATGACCAATATGGTCGCCACGCCCATATAAGGTAAAAACAATGCAATTATCTTCTTCTCCAAATCCTAAGAGCCGATGGTTGTGAAACTTTGCTTTGTAGCATGGGGGACTCAAGTCAATCATAGTTTGTTCAAATGATGACCCCTGGATAACCTTGACCTCTTTTACGCCAAGGTAAAATTTGGTCACATAGGCGTTTGTATGGGAAAAGGTCGAAACTTATGTATTTTTCGTAAATTATTACAAGAAGTGATCTGAAAATGGGTAGCTGCATTAATCTAAGCAAGAGTTGTCAGATGTCAACATAGCTTGTCTTTTGGGGCCTAAGTTATCTAAAATGAAATTTTCTTCTGTAAAACAGCCCAAGAGACCGCAGGAATTAAAACAGAACCAGATAAGAACCCCTAAGAACAACTGAAGAAGAAATCTTGTTTTAAGTGTTTTTATTTAAAAAAAAAATACAATTCCAGTTTTGCAGTTTTTGCCAGAAAAAAGTCATTTTCTTACGTAAAAGAGCTAATGAAAGAGAACCAAAAGTACCCCTAAGCGGCCCTGTCAGTACTATTTAGGTCATTTAAGCTGGTCAGTTTACCTATCCACACTTTTCCTTGACAGGCTTATACGTAAGCGGTTAACCAGTACAGTGCACATTGTTTCGCCAGGAACTGACAACTGCCCTTCTGAAATCAGCAGAAGGGAGAGAATGACCGTAGAAAAGATTTCATGGTCAATCTCCACGAAAGAATATTGTCGACCCCGGAACCCGCGTCCTCCTGATCACCAGTCACACGCGCAGTGTTCTTTACAACAGGGCAACCGGCAAGTTAGCAGTACGCCATATCCCGTCGGTTCATTAAAGAGCAGATACGTCAAAAAACACTGACACGCCACACCAGAATTGGTGTTACAAGTGACAATTTGTCAAATTAACGGTAATCAATACTTAACATCACCATCCAATACCGGTTAACCCACAGGAGAGGGCGGAGCTAAGCGAATGTCAAAATCTACTGCTTCGCGCTCCATATTTAATATTGTCTGGACGCCACGGGTCGTGTAAAAAATCAATCACCATTTAGCGTAGATTCGCTGTGAGGGGCTTGGCAAGCATTGGAGACTCAGATCAGGCGCCACAGAACGTGGCGTCAAAGTACAACCAAAAAGCGCGGATTTTAAATGACATAGGCAATCTACCTGACATTCTATCGGCGTCTGATCGGGGTCTACACTGTTTACATAAAAAGAGAAATTTAGGGCTTGAACGAAAGTTTGGATCTCAGTCCGTGACTATTTTCCAAGCCTACACCCGTTGGCAGTCGGGGACGCTTCCCCTTTGCGCTGTTCGCCTTTGTCGTCCGCTCGCGACTGCCGACGACTGTCCGGTCTGATTACATACATGTGCATACCTTTATCTATAATCTTGATTTAGTGTTGCTACGTCTTAGCGCTTATCATACTAGAGAAAATTACTATTACCTAATATTTTAAATTAACCCTGCTTTCACAAAACAACTTTGTACACAATGGTTGCTTTAAACTTTATTTTAATTGCTTCAATGACATGTATATGTAACAGACAAATATATATTATCCAGGATTTGACATTAAGCCCAAGGCTTGTGCAGTGGCCATCTCCTGGTTAGAATAAATACAAAAACAGGCAATGATATCTGAATGGTCAGGGAGTGTTTAGAAGCATCGAATGCATCAAAAATAGACTGGCAACAGACATGCAGACAATTCGAGAAAAACAAACACAGTCGACAGATAAACGAGATACAGACACAGACAAACAGACAGACAGACGGACAGACAGACAGACGGACAGACAAAACAAACAGACAGACAGACAAACAGACGGACGGACGGACACACATAGATTATTCCAGTTCTCGTGAAGGATAATATCGGATATCTTTCTTCATAAAAGTTTAGATATAGTACCAAAAATAGCGCTCTCTTCAGCCAAAACGCTTGGATTTTAAAATATATTCTTGCACACTCAGGAATAACGATTCATTGTCAATGTCGGTTGACGTTTCTTTACCATAAAGTAACTCACGTGTAGAATGATTGTGAAGGTAATTATTCAGGTAAGTATTTCTGATTGCCGAATACCTGGCACATTGGAAGAGAAAATGGTAAGGACTTTCAAAGGCACCACATTCGCATGAAGGGCTTGGAACAATGTTTTTACGATATAGATGTGAGTTAAGTGAGCTGCATTCCATGCGTAGGCGGGCATGTAAAATTTGGCCAATTCTTGAACCGGCATTAAAATATTTCGGTGGTTTTTTAATATTTCTGTTTAAGCGATATTTAAAAGATGCAACGGAATTGGCAGCCCTGATGTCTTCAGCCAAATCATTCCAACCTCTTATAGTGGACGGGAAAAATGAGTTGAAAAACAAGTTAGTGCGAGTACGAATCGATTGAATATTGTTTGCATTGCGTACATTATAAGGATTCGAGTCTCTTACAAGGGGTGGCAGTATGTCAGAGAGGTATTCGGGTGTTAGGCCATTGGAGATTTTATAGGAGGTTTTAGGAATTCCGTTTATGACGTCATTCTTGCGCATGCGCAAAGTACTGGCCGTCAATTGAAACGGCCATCGCTATTCAAATGTATTGGCGGAACTTAAAATGCTAACAATATTCAGACATTTTGAGAGAAAAATATACCCGTTTATTTTTGAAATAATGCCTCGAGAAGGAAAGAATGATATTTTTACTTTAATTACTGAAATTCATTTATCCTGGATCCGTTTTTAATTGACGAAAATCTCTTCGTGAATGACCCATGTCAATGGCTTGAGATACCGTTATTCACGAAAGCTTACTTACAAAATAAGTTTTTTACGTTACTTTTCGTTTTATTCGCTATCTAAGTATAGCTATCGCATACGGACAGAACTTAGATCTATCTATCTATCTATCTATCTATCTATCTATCTATCTATCTATCTATCTACGGGCGTCGAGTCAACTTGGTTCGACGTCAAGTCACCCACTCCAACTCACTTCAATGTCACATGACCGTTAAGCTGAGAGACAGAGAGATGTTTGACTGACAAACTGACAGTAGACAAACAGGCGACAGTAAGACCGACTGACTGAATGACTGACTAACAGATGGACGAACGGACAGTTAGACAGACAAATAAACACACTGACAGTCGAAAAACAAATGAGTGGACTGACAGACGGGTGTCGAGTCAACGTTGGCTCGACGTCATGTCGTCGACACCCACTCCAACTCAATTCAATGTCACATGACCGTTGAGATGAGAGAGAGAGAGAGAGAGAGAGAGAGAGAGAGAGAGAGAGAGAGAGAGAGAGAGAGAGAGAGAGAGAGGTTTGACTGACAAACTGACAGACAGACAGATGACAGAGAGACCAACTGACTGAATGGCAGTCGAAAAAACTAATGAATGGACTGACAGACGGGCGTCGAGTCAACGTTGGTTCGACGTCATGCCGTCGATACCCAATCCAACTCCCTTCAATGTCACGTGACAGTTGAGATGAGGAGAGCGGTTTGACTGATCCCTTATAAGCCATTAACCCTTTTGTATCCAATGGAATCTTCTTCCTTTTATATATCAGGAGTCCATTTCAAAATTTAGGGTCGTCAGGATGTGTTTTCTTCAAAATTTGTTTGGAAATTGGCTTGACTCAGACGACGCGTTCTGGGCCTGCACTGTTTGCCAGAGTACCCATTTTTTTATTTTTTTTTTTTTTGGGGGGGGGGGGGGGGGTTCTGGTACCAAACGGGTTAATGTAAGGGCTGGGCAGGTTGATCAAATCTACAAATCTACCAGATTTTACTGTAAAATCTTGCACTTGCGAAGTAGTGTTTCATTCTCATGCACTGAAAGGGTGTTCTACGTTTGTTTTGAATCCCATGCACTGAGTCTTGATGGGTCCATGACATTTTATTAAGCAACGCCGTATTATCGCCAACGCAACGTTCTGACGTTTCATCGACGTTGCAAAGTCAAATTCAGTGCATTACTTTGATGTTGGTTTGATGTAGATACGACGTCGTTTACACGTTACATGTCGGCTGACGTGGAGTTATTTAACGACATACTGTAATTTACATTTCGCTTATTGCCGGTACGCTGAGAGAGAGAGAGAGAGAGAGAGAGAGAGAGAGAGAGAGAGAGAGAGAGAGAGAGAGAGCAACGTGTAGGCCGTGGCACACTCAGAGAGAGAGAGAGAGAGAAAGAAAGAGAGAGAGTGAGGACCCTGTTGGGTCATACGTACAATATATCTTTGAGAGCACTTAACTTAAAAAATAACACTTCGGATTTGTCATCATGAGGCCTTTGCGATTTTGACCCCCTGAAACCCCATTTTTATATTGTAAAACTTGGGTTTACTGGGGTAAACATTATTTTTCTTATTTCTGCTCAAAACATAGATTGCGAGGACTCGATAGAGCCGCCTCGTTGAGGCGGTTCGCTCGAGTCCCCGCAATCTATGTTTTGAGCAGAAGTAAGAAAAATATCACAATTTTTCATCTTAAAATTTCCATATTTTGGCCGAAAAATTGATAATGTATTTGTATAGGCATGTTTTCGTAATGTGAAATTTCACACCTTGCAGCATATCGCCAAAAGTGTAAAAGAATTCTACTGTTTAACTCTGTAATTAACACTTTCATTGTCCCACTGCCTTGAAGCAATACGACTAGTTGACGGCCAGGGCTTTTCTCGTTCTATTTTTAGAACCGGAAGTGCGTCACGAAAAAAGCTCCTATAAAGAATAACAAGTTTGTGTTTGGTCCTCCGTTCTTGTAGGGTTTCCCATCCAAGTTCTGATAAAAGTTTTTGGATACTGCAGAGTTTGTTGCTCCGGTTACTATTCTTGCTGCCTCGTTATGAATAGACTCTAACTGCGTTTTGCATTCATTGGTACAGTTGTCCCAGACTGCGTCGCTGTACTCGAGTAAAGGCCGTATAAAAGCAAAGTACATACGTTCAAGTGCATTCCTATGAATTCGAAATTTAAGTGCACGAAGAAGGTTTATTCTAGACCACGCTGTCTCGGATATCCTATTGATATGCTCAGTCCAGTCACATGTGTTTGAAAAGGTAAAGCCAAGATGCTTATGGCAGGTAAATTCGGTGAGAGGGGTATTGTTCATTATAAGAGGTGGGTGGGCCACATGAGTGTGCTTTTTAGATATTAAGAGTGATACTGTTTTGCGTTCGTTGAAGTCGACAAGCCAGTCCGAAGCCCATATGGATATAGTTTCTAGATCTAAATTTAAAGTAATAGCAGCGGTCTGTGGATGTTCAACAACAATATACAAACTCGTGTCATCTGCGAATAGGCGGATAGAGCAGTTTATATTCATCACAATGTCATTAATAAAAAGGAGAAAGAGAAGGGGACCAAGAATGGAACCTTGGGGGACGCCAGCATGGACTGGTGCCCAGTCAGATATGGTCCCGCACAGAGCAACACACTGACGTCTGCCTGAGAGATAACTAGAAAACCATTTGAGAACTTGTTCAGAACAGCCTATACGGGAGAGTTTGTATAGAAGACCTCGGTGCCAGACTCTATCGAACGCCTTACTAATGTCGCAAAATACCGCACGGACCTCTTTTCCAGAATCGACAGCTTCACAGAACGTATGATATGTATGCAACAACTGATAGGTTGTCGAATCACCAGGAATAAACCCGGGCTGAAATGGAGTGAGTAGCTGATTTTCGCAAATGTAGTTGTAGAGGTGTTTATGAACACAACGTTCCATTACTTTTCCAACGGGGCCAAGAAGAGATATAGGTCGATAGTTTGACGGCAATGATTTATCGTCTTTTTTGTGGATAGGTGTTAGATAGCCATCCTTCCACGGAGGTGGGAAATAACCTTGACGAAGAGATCTGTTAAATAGAATAGACAGAGGCTGTGCAAGGATCGGAGCGCCTTCTCTGAGAAGGCGAGGATTGAGATGGTTTGGACCACATGCTTTCTTCACATCCAGATTATTGAGTACATCAGTGACATCTTGTACTGATATAGAAATGGAATCTAGGACTGAGTCTGTAGCTAGAGGTTCTAACATGTATCCACGATCTGTGTCGGATATCAGTTTTTCATCGGAAAATATTCGTTCTTTCCGGCGGTAGGGTTTGCAGTGTACTTGTATGGGCGTTTACTCGTAATGAATATACCTGTTTACACCTGTGTATTGGCTGGTTAAGAGAGAGAGAGAGAGAGAGAGAGAGAGAGAGAGAGAGAGAGAGAGAGAGAGAGAGAGAGAGAGAGGCATATTTTTCTTTAGCGTGTTGGCCACACGTCTGAACATTTACCAAACTACACATGCTCGTGCAGAACATGCTTTGTAACGGCCCATTTATTTTTCACACGTTTCATGCTCTATGATTTTTTGAATGGAACATAGTTTACTGCATACGGACCAGTCTGAGCAAAACTTGCCGTTCTTGATAAAAAAAAACCTAGCTTTGCACATAGTGCAGATCCAGACCAGATGGCTTCTGAGTCTGATCGGGATCTGCACTGTTTAAAATTACATAAGCTATCTGATTGGTTTAAAGTCAGGAACGGGTGTGGTCGGATAAATAAAATAAATAATAATAATAAATGATGAAATAATAAGTTTGTTACATGAAACAGTATGTTTGCACAACGTTTTGCTCCTCGTTATCATATTGTATAACCCATCGCGAAAACGCGCCTGTATGGATTTGACCTCCTTGAACCCAACTTTTACAAAGTAAAACTGGAGTTTACAGAGGGTAAACCTTATTTTTCTTGTTTCTGCGCTGGGGCTGGATTGGGGGTGCACGTTAGAGCCGCATCGATAAGGCGGTTCGTGCGGGCACCCGCGGTCTGTGTTTTGGGCAGAGATTGGAAAATTGTCACCAGTTCTTTTCTTCGGCGATAGGGTTTGCAGTGTATTTGTATAGGCGTGTTTTCGCGATGCTGAGAGAAATAAATTTGATTTGATTTTTGTTGATTGACTAACTCGAAGCACACAATGTCATAGATTCGGTGCTGTTTCAGCGTTGCGTGTTCAAAACACACACACTGAGAGAGAGAGAGAGAGAGAGAGGGAGAGAGAGAGAGAGAGAGAGAGAGAGAGTAAGTACTGATTGCATCTCGTAAAATTTAATGTTGCCCTCTGGTTGTTTTGTTTTGTATGTGTTTTATTTTTTTTATTATTATTATTTTTACTTACACTTTGCCGCCGAACGTTGCTTATTTGTATCGCTCCTCTTGTTATTGCATTTATTTGTAATCAGAGTGAATAACAGATTGGATTGATTTGAATGTATTTTTTACACGAATCCTTGTAATTTATCCTCCTTGTACAATTCCAATACATACAGAAATTGTCGGCCCCCGCCCATCGGGGCTTAAAGAAATAGATGGGCTGCATGAGGCTTCCACGCAGACTACACGAGTACTGGTAAACCGCTTAGAGGATTTAAGCCTGCCCGTGCAAAGCGATGCGAGGCAGCCCTCCCATACTTATAAACCCTATTGGTTTCATTGGGTGACAGGGCTTGAGATGTCATTTCATCTCAATGACGGGTAAAAGTCCCACAAAATTGGAAGCAACGTCTCCAAAATGACCTATACAGTGTTGAAGGGGACGTTTAACAACACATCAAACAAACAAACAGAAATGGGCACAACAGGAAACTCAGTTAAAAAGTGGCTTTAGTGTATATTTAACCCATAACAACCCCTACTTTTTCAAACAGAGATGAGGTCCTACACTGTTTGTCATGCAGCTTGTGAATAATGTTAAGAAATTTTAATGTTTGGCAGTCAGCAATGGCTGTGGCTAAATTTATTTATTCAGCAGGATAAGGGTTAAGACGTTGGTTTTTCTGGGTTTCTTCTCTTTTTTACCGCCCATTTTTGACCAGTTGTATCATAATATAGGTAATGATCGCTTTCTTTAATTATAGTCCAGGCAAACTAGCGATATTTGGCCTAGACCCAAGCAAAATTGCAACACAGATGTTTTTAGCATTTTTGTACTGGAGTACTTTCCCTTAAAGACATATCAAAAGTAGGACGGAATCGGACGATATGAAATTTGTTTTTTTTTTTAGCATTTTGAAAGCACCTAGGTTTGGCAAGCAATTTAGTGTTGAAATTCAATATTTTGCTATCTGACAAGGTATCGTTGAGTTTTATTTCTTCAAATCTCATCTTCCTACACCAGAATGGAAACTTTTTCATGTAAAATGGTTAAACAAGTTTTTTTATTAATTACATGATGACCTATATGGTTAAAACAAGGGTAAAATTACCCCACCCACTTTTTGCCCTTGTGACTGAACTCTAAACAATTTTATATCGACTAATGATGATGTTACTTATCAAATGCAAACCACAAACCAGCAAGACTACTGCATTGAAACTTAAAGGATAAAAACACCAAGAAACAACACAGAATACATTTCTCTACCGATACAAATAGTAGCAAATGTTTGGAAATTCCAAGGTACAACAAAAACGAACAGCCATGATCAATGTTTCTTTACTCGCTGAAATCATATAACACTAAAATTGGACTGAAGTCATAATTAGATCACCAAAATGATAATCTCAAGGTTCTTATCCTTATACTTATGTGTATAATTCACATACATATAACCCAGTGGTGGGTTTTACATCATGCAATCAAAAGCTAATCAGACTAATCTAAGCCTGGTCATCCATCTGGTCTAAACAGCCTTCAGTGTACACTCGATGGCCCCCGCTCATCGGGGCTTGAAGTAATATATGGGCTGCATGATGCTTCCACGCAGAGCTGAAACCGACCCGCAAACGAGTACTGGTAAACCGCTTAGAGGATCTAAGCCTGATTAGGCAAAGCAGTGCGAGTCGGCCCGTCCATGCTTATAAATATGACCTATAAAAGAGTTATCCTTTGGAAGCAAGGAATACACCACAGAACTGGATAATATGAAGTGTACATGTTTTCTGGGCCAGACTAGCTAGTTTCGGCCAATTAGGCCTCATCAATGACCTAAACCCTAGTTTCATTGGGTGGCAGGGCTTGAGATGTCAATTCATCTCAATGTTTGGTAAAAGTCCCACAAAATTGGAAGCAACGTCTCCAAAATGACATTTACAGTGTTGACGGGGACGTTAAACCTAAAATCAAACAAAATCAGTGTACACTTGAAGTAAGCTAGGATCCTCAGCTACCCATTTAGTGCACATCCAAGACTGTGGTAAGACTGGCCAGATGCCTGGGGAGATGTCATGCTTTAGTGGGTGCACATATCACATTGTTGGTTTTGCTACATGAATGTTCATATTACTAGACCCTTTATGTCAAATCACAATACAGACATGATGTAGATCTTTTCCTTCAATACACTGTTCTGCTAAAGCTTGATTCTAATCACAGTCTTCAGTGTCATCTGCATTATCCATCTGAATGGAATTCAGACAGCTAGTTCACTTGCATACTCCACATATTTGGGAGCATGTAAGGCCATGCTTGCGACAAGTGCACAGAAGAGTTTTGCAATCGGACTTACATTTACACCTGACGACCTTGAGCAGCCTCTCAGGTGCTGGTGGTTTATCTGTGTGTACCGCCAGAAATGTGCCACCTTTACTGCCCAACCCCAGTTTTCTGCAGGTGCATATGTCTCCATAGTCCTATTTCATTGTTGCACTATTGGCAGCTATCAGACCTTCATGATTAGATATAGGTTACTGAGTTTTTGGTGGATGTTACTGACAAAGCTTTAATACGCCAGTTACGTGTGTCTGCAGCTGTTTAAATCTCTCGTTATGTAATGTACACTTTTCTCTAGTTTTGTTCCTTCTACTATTAGAAGCTTGAGATGTCGAGAGCAATCCAGGTCCAGACAATGAGCACTCGTTATCTATCCTTCATCTACATTTTAGGAGCATACGAAACAAAATTGCCTATATTCAAGATCATCTTTCGGATTTTAATATCTTATGCTTATCTGAGACGCATCTCGATGCCAACGTATCCTCTGAACTACTTACTATTTCAAATTATTTTAGTGACCCGTGCGTACAGGAAAGACAGGAATATGTATGGAGGTGGATTGCTCTCGTATATAAGTTCTAGCCTCAGGCACCGACGTAGACCTAATTTAGAAATATTTTGTGAAGAGTCAATTTGGACAGAAGTCGATGTTATTCAAGATAGCTTATTGATAGGTTTATTTTAAAGTCCAACCACAGCAGATAGTAATTTCTTTAATAATTTTAATGCAAATATCGAAAAAGCCTCGGAAATTAGAATTTCATAAACATCTTGGATTGACTTTAAGTAAAAATGGACAATGGGATGAGTGCATTCAAAACATATTAACAAGTGCTGCAAAGATTGTAGGTATAATGAGAAAATTAAAATTTACGCTCACTAGAGTTGCAATAAACCAAATAGATATTTTATATGTACTACCTATTCTTGAGTATTCTTCAGTCGTATGGGATGGATGTTCTCTCCAAGACTCAAATGCTCTCGAAAAGCTTCAAAATGAGGCTGCTAGAATAGTAACTGGTCTCACGAGATCGGTTTCTTTGGATAATTTGTACAGGGAATGTGACTGGCTATCATTAGCAGGTAAACATAAACAACAAAAAATGAATTTCATGTACAGATCAACGAATGCATTAGTTCCAAGCTACATAACTTATTTAATCCCTCCTGTTATAAGGGAAACCACAAATTATCGTCTGAGAAATCAAAATAATATTACTCAACCGTTTTGTCGTACTGAACTATTTAGGAAATCTTGTATTCCGTCAGGAATGACGTTGTGGAATTCTCTGAACGAAAACTTACGCAACAGCCCCTCCTGAAATTCATTTTAAATATCAGACAAAAAGACACGATCTAGATGTTCAAAGAGTACCGCCTCACTATAATAGTGGTGACAGATAATTGTCACTTATGCATTCTAGAATTAGAAACAATTGAAGTAACTTATCAAATGATTTGTATATTAACCATTTAACAATGAATCCACTTTGTACTTGTAATCAAGAAAGAGAAAACGCAGAGCACTATTTCCTTCGATGCTCTAAATATGAAAACGAACGGTTGAGATTTCTCCATGAAATGCGCGAGTTTCACCCTTTGTGTATCAACCTGATTTTATTTTGAGATGATCGCATATCCCTCGAAAGTTATACTTCTACACCTTTTAGAGCTGTCAGGAGTTACATTAAAAGCACAAAACAATTTTCTGATTAGTATTTTAGTAGATCCCAATCACTCCATGCTCATCCGAGAAGGCGCACACTATTTATTTATTTATTTATTTATTTATTTATTTATTTATTTATTTGTTTGTTCATATCATTTTCACGTGACTATAATTTATTGATGTCATTTTTGTAGGGGAAGGGTCGTAACTAATGTTGAGAGAACTTGTGACCCAACCCCATTGTACACATGTGTATGTATTAGTTGCAATAAAATATGTTTATACTGAAAGAGAGAAATTGGTTTAAAGGACCTATAATAATCTCTTCACAGTGAAAACGCTGACACTAAAACTGCCCAAGAAACGAAGCAAAATCAAAATTGCGTTAGTGGGTGGGGTAAACCAACACGAATATTTAAAAGCATTGGCTTGTAACACATTCCTTTCCATACTAAACATAGACTTAATAGATGGAAGATAGATTGATAGTTTTAATATCAACATATATGCAATAGAATCCATTTCATAGATAAATTGTAAGCTATACAAGCTTACAACTCCAGTTATAATAGTTTCACAGTGATAAAATCACCCATAAATATAAATGAAGGAAAAAATCAAATTTCATATTCTCCGATTCCGTCCTACTTTTTATATGTTATTTACATATATCAGAGGTGGTCAAAACTAAAAAAGACATTTGTGTTGCAATTTTGTCTAGGTCCCCAGACAGTTTGACCGGACTATTATGCAACAATCAAATTACCGATAATCCAAGTGTGTGTACAAAAATCCGGGAAGCAAAACATTGAATAAGTGTTAATCAGCTGCTTGATTTGTCACAGCACACCGAGTGTCGCAAGAGTTGACCTGTCATTTTTTTCGCAGCCGCGATTGGCAATACTACACTCCAGCCTAAAGACCCCAGACATCAAATGAGCACTCGCTGTCATTTACAAACTAATCGCGACAGGAGAAAAATACTGGCGTAATAAAGAATCCACGGCTGGAAACCGCCCATGTATATAAACCCTATAGGTTTCATTGGTCGACAGGGCTTGAGATGTCATTTCATCTCAATGTCTGGTAAAAGTCCCACGAAATTAGAAGCGACGTCTCCAAAATGACCTATACAGTGTTGCGGCCCCCGCCCATCGGGGCTTGCAGAAATACATGGGCTGCATGATGCTTCCACGCAGAGCTGAAACCGACTGCACACGAGTACTGGTAAACCGCTTAAGAGGATTTAAGCCTGCCCAGGCAAAGCGGTGCGAGTCAGAATGTCCACGCTTATAAACCCTATTGGTTTCATTGGGCGACAGGGCTTGTGATGCCTTTTCATCTCAATGTCTGGTAAAAGTCCCACAAAATTGGAAGCAACGTCTCTAAAATGACCTAGAAAGTGCTGACGGGGACGTTAAACCTGAAATCAAACAAACAAAACAAACCTAAACAGTGTTGACGGGACGTTAAACCTCAATTCAAACAACACAAAAATTATTTCTGTGATCGGTCAAATGAATATTGGAGCGTTTCCAGGTCACATTTGACGCTCCATGTTTGCAGGATGAAAGCATACACAGTAATCGTGTAATCACGGTAGAAATCTTTAACCTGCACAGGATGGGCCTCCCTGCACGTGTAGGGGATCCGAAGTTAAGGTCCCGATGCGGAGGACGGTGTACTTTGTTGCATTCATCCGGAGCATGTTCGGACACCGCAGTTTTATTACCGCTGCCGGGAATCAAACCGGGGGCCTCTAGCATCACAGGCAAGTGCACTAACCATTGCGCTACCACACTTGATTCACTGTCGAGTGCCTGCTTGGCCACTTCACGAAAACATGCCTATATAATTTTCACCCCCTGGAACCCCACTTTTATATAAAATAACCGGGGTTTACAGAGGTAATCTTACTTTTCTTATTTCTGCTCATAATATAGATTGTGTGTACTCGTTAGAACCGCCTCGATTAGGCGATACTAACGAGTATCCACAATCTATATTTTGAGCAGAAATATGAAAAATTCGATGAGGCAATACGAGCATCCACAGTCAATATTTTGAGCAGAAATACACACAACTGTACGTATAGGTCATTTTGGAGACGTTGCTTCCGATTTTGTGGGACTTTTACCCGATATTGTGATGAAATGACATCTCAAGCCCTGTCGCCACATCGAGGTTTTAACGAGTATCCACAATCTCTGTTTTGAGCAGACTATAGATTGTGGGTACTGCCAGTTAGAACCGCTTCGATGTTTTAAAGAGTATCCACAATCTCCTTTTATCGCCCCCGCCCAAATATATGGGCTGCATGATGCTTCCACGCAGAGCTGAATCCGGCCCGCACACTAGTACTGGTAATCCGCTTAGAGGATCTAAGCCTGTCCAGGAACCCCGGTGCGAGGCGGACCGTCCATGCTAATAACCCTATTGGTTTCATTGGGCGACAGGGCTTGAGATGTCATTTCATCTCAATGTCGGGTAAAAGTCCCACAAAATTGGAAGCAACGTCTCCAAAATGACCTTTACAGTGTTGACGGGGACGTTAAACCTGAATTCAAACAAACAAAGCAGTCTCCTTTTCAGCAGTATTAAAAATCGATTGTAACATAAAGTGACAGCGCTATTGTCCCGCCCACGCTTTTAACGTTCAAAGACGGTTGTCCATCATCTCAAATACCAGTTCAGAAGCACGTGGTGGAGAGTTCAAAACGGTGCTACAAAGCTTTCGGCACGTATTTGATATTCGTCTCAAACATCATCAAAAGTGCGTCTGAGAGAAGGCCTAGTGCTAACTTGCCGGTTGCGTTGTTGTAATAATGTCCAAAACTTTGAAAAGTTGTTGCTGTGTTTGCCTTTTAGATACCCCATAGGGCAGTTGCATATTGCTCTATTCAATATCTCTACAATTGAAGTCTCCACCGACCAAAACGTGAACATTTACATTTGACATTATCCTAGACAAAGATGCATTAAAAGCCTCAAGATATTCTCAAGATACCAAGGTACAGAGTGCTACATCCAATAATGTTCAATTTATACCAAACTAATTCACAGTTGGTGTTTCTGTACAGGGTAGGTCTCGTTTGAAGCATTCCCAGCTCTCTTGTCCGATGGCCTCAAAGGATCCGTCGTCCTTCCGTCACCACATTTGACCAGTTATATCTCTGCAACCTGCAGGCTGATCTCAGTCATTTGTCATCTGTGGCATGCCTGTGGTGAGGGATTGATGACATAAGCTTTTTATCGAAATCGAATAAAAGCTTCGGTTGCTATTGCAACCACCAGGTCCCATGGACAATGAGAAAATAGTTATTCTTTTTTACACTCTAGAGGCCACAGTTTTCGTCCAGTCATCATCAAACTTGTTCAGAATGATCATCATGACAGTATCTAGGTCAAACACGAATGTGGGTCAAGTCACTCAAGTCGGATATAAAAGATCAGTAGGTCAAATCATAGAAAAAACCCTTGTAAACACTCTATAGGCGACAGTTTGGGACCAATCATCATCAATCTTGCTCCGAATGATTATCTAAACAATATCTCTGCCAAGTTCGAATATGGGTCATATCGGGCTAAAAGGTAGGTCAGTAGGTCAAATCATAGAAACAACTTGTAAGCACTACAGAAGCCAATCATCATCAAACTTAGTCATACTGATCATCTTTACAATATCTGGGTCAGGTTCGAATATGGTCATGTCGGGATAAAATTTAGGTTGGTAGGTCAAATCAAAAAAAAAAACTTGTGAACATTCTAGAGGCCACAGTTTTAGTTCGATCATCATAAAACTTGGTTAGATTGATCATCTTGACAATATCTGGGGCAAGTATGAATATGGGTAATGTCGGGTTAAAAAGTAGATCAGTAGGTCAAATCATATAAAAACTTTGTGAACATACTTGAGGCCACAAATTTGGTCTGATTATTATTAATCTGGGTAAGAATGATCATCTTGGCAATATCTGGGTCAGTTTCGAATATGGGTCATGTCTGGTCAAAAAGTAGATCAGTAGGTCAAATCATAGAAAAACCTAGTGAACACTCTAGAGGCCACAGTTTTGGTTTGATCATCATCAAACTGTGTTAAAATGATTACCTTGACAATACCTGGGTCAGATTTGAATATGGGTCATTCATGTCAGGTCAAAAAGTAGGTCAGTAGGTCAAATCATAGAAAAACTTATGAACACTCAAGAGGTCACATGTTTGTTCCAATTATCATTAAACTTGCTGAGGATGATTATTAAGAAATATCTTGGTCATATTACAATATGGGTCATGTCGGTTCAAAAAGGAGGTCATTGGGTCAAATCATAGAAAAACCTCATGAACATTCTAGAGGCCACAGTTTTGGTCCAAACATCATCAATCTTGCTCAGACTGATCATCTTGTCAGTATCTGGGGCAAGTTCGAATATGGGTCTTGACGGGTCAAAAAGTAGGCGAGTAGGTCAAATCATAGAAAAACCTGGTAAGCACCCCAGAGGCCACAGGTTTGGTCCAATCATCACCACATTTGGTCAGATACATAACCTGACAATATCTGGGTCAGGTTCGAATATGGGTCATGTCGGATTTTCAAAGTAGGTCAGTAGTTCAAATCATAGAAAAAATTGTGAGCACTCTAGAGGCCACAGTTTGGTCCAATCATCAAACTTAGATTGATCATCTTGACAATGTGTGGATGAACTTCGTATATGGGTCTCTATAGGATCTTTTCGAAACTTACACGTAAGTAAGTCAGGGATAAGCTGGGTGAGTTCGAAAACTGCTGATGTCAGCCTATTACTCGTAGAGTTGTGCCCCATTCTTTGCTCAAAATGTCTATTTTGGACCCTGTCATCACCATGCCTGTTTTTGATCTTGTCATCAGCATAAGTCCTTAAGTAACGATTGGAACTTCCTTTAAACTTTAAATCTGTTAGATCAGGTGAGCGGTATAGGACCAACACGGTCCTCTTGTTTATGGAATTAATCAAAATTTATTTCCCAAATGATACCTGGTTTTGCTTAGTCAATAGTGGTATGAAGTTCAACCCTATTGTTCTTGATTGACTGAAAAATTCATAATCCATTTTCTGAGGGGCTGATTAAGGAGTGCCGTTTTGGTCTTCGATTTAGCTTCTTTTGACCACTGCACGATGGGCGAAGAAGCTGTAGTGGGTGAAACGATATTGTCTGGTATCGGACTATCAGACTCGAACAGTGTTGACAGAGTTTCAACCAGAGGACAATTGGTCCTGAGCCGCTCACCTGAGTGCTGAGAGCTTATGGAGCCATTTCATTTCTGAGAAGACGATTTTATAGGGTTTTTACCAAGTATTCATCTCGGTCTTGTGACTTGATAATGGGCCCATTGGTTCGAAGAAAAAAACCCGAAGGGTATACATGTATATCGACATGGCATCCATTTTAGTAATGTGACCAAATTCATATTAATAAATTTTCATTTGTTTGTTCCTATAAGTTTTCAAGTGAAATTTGGCTACAAATGGAGTAGTGGTTTCTATGAAAAATAAATTTTAATTTCATCTGAATGACCTTGGGACAACGTCAGAGAATAATATTGACCTTAGTTCTATCCACTCATTTAGCTTATTGCATCTACCAATTTTCAGATCACAGGTTGCAATAGTTTCAAAAAAAATACACATTTTTTTTACTTTCTCCAATACAAATGTATAGACAACCAAATTTGACCTTTGTGTAAAACAGGTTATGGCCATCCAGGGGTCATCATTTGAAGAAACTATAGTGGGCTCAAATCCCAAATCCCAAATGCTACATACCAAGTTTAATGAAAATCGGCCCACTGGTTCTGGAGTAAACGATTTCTGAAGTGTTTTTACCTTATATGGGCATGAAGGTCATTTTGGTCATTTGAGCAAACGCATGTATTTAAATCTTCATTTACTTGTTTCTACGAGCTTAGTATAAAATTTGGTCACAAACGGCACAGAGGTTCTGGTTAAAAATAAATTTTAATCTTCATATCTGAAAGGCCTTAGGCCAAGGTCAAGGAATGACCTTGACCTTGAATACGCATGTTGTTTCATCCACTCATTTAGCTAACTGCATTTATCAATTTTCAGATCAGAGACTGCAATAGTTTCCGAAAAAAAAAACATGGTTTTGACCTTTTTCCCATCCCAAAATCTATGTGACCAAATTTGACCTTGGCGTAAAATAGGTATCAGAAAGTCAGCATTTGAATAATATGTGATGAGCCCGAGCCCCCAATGCTGCATATGAAATTTTTGTTACAAATGGCTCAGTGGTTTCTGAGAAAAATATGTTTTAATTCTCATATCTGGATGACCTTGAATCAAGATCAAAGAATGACTTTGACCTTGAATACTCATGTCATTTCATCCATTAATTTAGCTTACTGTATCTACCGATTTTCAGATCACCAGGTGCAATATTTTCAAAAAAAGACACAGTTTTGACTTTTTCCCCATCCAAAAGTCTATGCGAAAAACTTTGACCTTGGCCTAAAATAGGTCAGGGTCATTCAGGAGTCATCATCATGGGCTCAAGTTCCCAATGCCAAATACCAAGTTATATGATTATCGGCCCACTGGTTCCAGAGAAGAAGATTTCTGAAGGGTTTTTACCTTATATGGACATGACGGCCATATTGGTCATGTGACCAAATTCATATTGATAAATTGTCAGTCCCTTGTTCTTGAAAACTTTCATATGAAATTTCATTACAAATGGCTATGTGGTTTCTGAGAAAAATAAGTTTTAATTCTCAATAACTGAATGACCTTGAACAAAGGTCAAAGAATGAACTTGACTTCTCATGTAGATTCATCCACCCATTTAGCTTACTGCATCTACTAATTTTCAGATCAAAGGCTGCAATAGTTTCAAAAAAATACACGATTTGGACTTCTTCCCATACAAAAGTCTCTGCAACCAAATTTGACCTTGGCCTAAAATTGGTCAAGGTCATCCAAGGGTCATAATTTGAGAAAAAATTTGATGGACCCAAGTCCCTAATGCTACATACAAAGTTGCATGATAATCGACCCACTGGTTCCGGAGAAGAAGATTACTGAAGGGCTTTACCTTATATGGGCATTACGGCCATATTGGTCATGTGACCAAATTCATATTGATTAATTGTCATTTCCTTGTTCTTAAAAACTATCATATGAAATTTTGTTACAAATGGCTTTGTGGTTTCTGAGAAAATAAGTTTTACTTCTGATATCTGAATGACCTTGAACAACGGTCAAATAATGACCTTGACCTTGAATACTCATGTAGATTCATTCACCCATTTAGCTTACTGCATCTACTAATTTTCAGATCACAGGCTGCAATAGTTTCCAAAAAATACAAGGTTTTGACTTTTTCCCATACAAAAGTCTAAGCCACCAAATTTGACCTAGGACTTAAATTGGTCAAGGTCATCCAAGGGTCATCATTTGAACAAAATATGATGGGCCTGAGTTCCTAATGCTACATACCAAGATTCAGGCCAATCGGCCTGATGGTTCCGGAGAAGAAGATTTTTGAAGGGTTTTTACTTTATATAGGCATGGCGGCCATATTGGTCATGTGACCAAATTTATATTGATTAATTGTCATTCCATGTTCTTAAAAACTTTCATATGAAATTTCGTTACAAATGGCTTTGTTGTTTCTGAGAAAAATAAGTTTTAATTCTCATATCTCAATGAACTTGAACAAAGGTCAAATAATGACCTTGACCTTGAATACTCATGTAATTTCATCCACCCATTTAGCTTACTGCATCTATTAATTTTCAGATCACAAGCTGCAATAGTTTCCAAAAATACAAGGTTTTAACTTTTTCCCATACAAAAGTTTATGCGACCAAATTTGACCTTGGACTAAAATTGGTCAAGGTCATCCAAGGGTCATCATTTGAACAAAATATGAAGGACTCGAGTCCCTAATGCTACATACCAAGTTTCAGACCAATCGGCCTGATGGTTCCGGAGAAGAAGATTTCTGAAGGGTTTTTACCTTATATGGGCATGGTGGCCATATTGGTCACGTGACCAAATTCATATTGATTAATTGTCATTACCTTTTACTAAAAAACTTTCATATGAAATTTCGTTTCAAATGGCTTTGTGGTTTCTGATAAAAATAAGTTTTAATTCTCATATCTGAATGACCTTGAACAAAGGTCAAAGAATGACCTTGACCTTGAATACTCATGTGGTTTCATCCACCCATTTAGCTTACTGCATCTACTAATTTTCAGATCACAGGCTGCAATAGTTTCCAAAAAAAACACGGATTGACTTTTTCCCATACAAAAGTCTATGCGACCAAATTTGACCTTGGCCTAAAATTGGTCAAGGTCATCCAAGGGTCATCATTTGAACAAAATATGATGGGCCCGAGTCCCCAATGCTACATACCAAGTTTCAGGCCAATCGGCCCACTGGTTCCGGAGAAGAAGATTTTTGAAGGGTTTTTACCATATATGGGCATGGCGGCCATCTTGGTCATGTGACCTGGACCCCGCGAAGGAACTTTCGTTCCCCCATCCCACTGAGGCCCCACATGAAATTTGGCTTCAATCGGCCCAGCGGTTCCAGAGGAGAAGATGTTTGAAAATGTTGACATACATACAGACAGCATGACCACCCTATAAGCTCACCAATGAGCCTTCGGCTCAGGTGAGCTAAAAATGGTTATACATGATTATGACTGGAATACCACTGAGCTGTCCCGCTCCGGGTCAGAATCACAATCAGAATTGTTACTGGTGTCACGCAAATGACATTCATACCCCAGAACCTGTGATATGGGAAGTTATTCCCTAGCTTTCACCAAAGAGATAAACTTAGCTACACAATCCTCAGCACCTTCAGCTGTCGAAATAATCGAATCGGGAAAGGCATTCCAATCTGTTTTGGTTCGGAGGGAGAAAGATTCTTTATAAATGTCAGTTCTTGAAGTAAGGGTCTGAAACGCCTGTGAATGATGGTTTCTACAGTGCCTAGCTGGCGGAAAACGGTCATTTGTTGGAATGCTGGCAGCACCCTTTAGATCGTTGTATAAAAGTATGAGCCTACTGTCTTTTCTTCTTTTCTTTTTTTGAGAAACTCGCATCTTAATTTTCTAAGTATTCCAGTCAAGTTCCCAGTTTCAAAGCAGTAATTACTTGTTACAAATCTAGCAGCTCTATTCTGAACTTTTTCCATTTCTTCATTAACGACCACTCCACCGGGGTCCCAGATACAGAACTACCATATTCCAATATTTGGCAAACAATTCCTTTATATGCTGTCTCTTTTACATTACACAAACATGAAGCGACCAGACCATAATAGAAACCTAAGCAAAGGAAGGCCATAAGGACAGTTACTTTCCCACAAAATGGCCATATGGCCATCCAAAATTAAAAAGACACAAGTGATACACACAGTAAGTAACAAACAACAACATAAATAAACCGCCACAGAAGAACCGCCTTGGAACGGTCAGTGAAAAGATTTCCACAGGGAGGGGGGGGGGCTTAAATCGATTTTACGTGGCCACAATCCTCGCCCTTACTTCCGTCGCGATTTAGACAAATAATTTATTCAGTCCGCATGAAGGCCTCCTAACTCATCAGTGCAACATCTCCATGAACACAAATAATCAAAGAGCCACAGAGGTGAGGACTCGACAGCAAGAAACCAATGAAATGCTGGAGCAAAAGAAAACCAACAGTTAGACTCCGATGGGCCCGACCAGAGACAGAGCATCAGGCACCAACCAACATTACCTTGAATTAGATCTCTCTCATTCTCAATAAGCCTTTACGTTGGAACCGTCTTGGAATCTGAGGCCTGACCCACCGGCGTGCAATCAAAGAGGAAAGCAAAGTTGCCAACCGTGATTGGGTTAACTACCATGCATGCAGTCTGTCGTATAACATCCATGTTGTACCCAATCTTTTTATATCGAAGAATGATTTTACGAAATTGGGTGCTGAAGTCATTGCGGTTATATATTTTTCTGAATTTATAAACTAAGTCACCATGAAATTCGGGTTCCGATAGACCTTGTTGCAGAAGAGATTTTTAAAGTCCAATATTGAATTTTGAAATTAAATCAGAATGGCGTCTATAAAATTTTGAAAAGGCTTTGCGTAGTTTATGGTACCGATAACCCTGATTAAGAAGTTTAGCCGTTAATAATTTATTACGAGTGTTGAAGTCAGTTACATGACTACACACTCTAGCAAATCGAATTAGAAGCCTCAACTATGTTTGTTCTCTTCCAAGATATCTGCATAACATTGCATTTAACGTGCCCCCTACATCCTAATCAATCTATATCATTCTGACGTTACAGTGAGTCCTAAGGAACTCTAATTTCCCTATATCATCTGCGAACAGTCTTATTTCAGAGTCATTTGTCAGTGGAAATGTCGTCGATGTACAGGGAGGATAACAGTTTGTTTGATTTTGATTTGAGGTTTAACGTCCCCGTCAACACTGTAAAATTCATTTTGGAGACGTTGCTTCCAATTTTGTGGGACTTTTACTTTACCCGACATTGAGATGAAATGACATCTCAAGCCCTGTCGCCCAATGAAACCAATAGGGTTTATTAACATGGACGGTCTGCCTCGCACCGCGGTTCCTGGACAGGCTTAGATCCGCTAAACGGTTTACCAGTACTAGTGTCCGGGCCGGATTCAGCTCTGCGAGGAAGCATCATGCAGCCCATATATTTATTCAAGCCCCTATGGACGGGGGCCAGGAGAATAACAGTGGACCAAGATAAAACTGGAGCCTACTCCGAAGATTCACATTTACAGCAATGCGCTATTTCTGTAACCAAGAAAGGAATATGTCTATTTAAGATCCCCCACTCCCAATTCTATAACCAAATAACTCAGATTTAAGAAGTTCATGTGGTGGGGTGTCAAAAGCCCTCTCGAAATCCAGAATAAATGTGTCTACCTGTTCCCCTTTGTCCTAGATTTTTGCCCAGTCATTAATAACTGTGCTCAACTGAGTTTCACATTTATGCCTTTTCCTAAATGCATGTTGTCGTCTGACAAACGTTTATTTTCATCCAAGTGGGCCATGATGTTTGAGCAGACTATATGCCCAAGCAATTTACACAGAACACAAGCCAGAGACAGGGCAATAATCACGGGCAAGAGTCCTATCTCCTTTTTTGAAGAGTGGGCAAATGTTGGCTAGGAGCCATTCTTTGGGGATTTCACCCGTATCAAGAGACTGTTGAAACAGGTGGGCGAAAAGGCTTTGTTCCTTCAGGACTCTAGGATGAAGCTCATCAGGTCCTAAATTAAAGCTTTAGTGGAGTTTAAGACTTTAAGTAACTTGGTCACTTCTGCCGATGACACAGCAATCCATGAATGGGGCTGATCTTCCAGTCAATGGAACCTCTGTGAACTCAATTTTATTAAACGCATCATTGAATTGATCAACTAGTTAATCTGCCCTTTCAGAGTCTGATTCAGCAGCCCCGTTCCCTCCTCTTTTATTAAAGGGCGGGATACCTTGCCTGTCTTTCTTCTGGCTTTTGATATATCTGTAGAAGTCTCTGGGATTTTCCTTTACATCGCCTACATACCAATCATGCTGATTTTTTTATGCCTCCGGAATCAAAGATTCGGAGGGGGCATATAGTTATATAGTTTTTGGTCTGTCCGTCTGTTCGTCTGTCCGCAAAAACCTTAAAATTGGGCATAACTTTTGAATGGTAACTGATAGGGCTTTCATATTTCACATATGCATTGCTTGTCATGACCTTGACCTTGACGTTTGACCTACTTTTTAAAAACTTTAATATTGGCCATAACTTTCGATTGGTAAGTGCTAGGGCTTTCATTTGTCACATGTGCATTTTATGTTACAAGACCAATCCAACGGTGCCATAAATTTTGACCTTGTACCTTGACCTTGACGTTCGACCTTCTTTTCAAAAACATTAATATTGGCCATAGCTTTCAATTGGTAAGTGATAAGGCTTTCATATTTCACGTGTGCATTCCTTGTCACAAGACCTTTCCAGTGGTACCATATTTTTGACCTCGTATCTTGACCTTGACGTTTGACCTACTTTTTAAAATCTTTAACATTGGTCATAACTTTCGATTGGTAAGTGATAGGGCTTTCATATTTCACATGTGCATTCTATATCACAAAACCTTTCCAACGGTACCATAATGTTTTTGACCTTGTGACCTTCACCTTGACGTTTTACCTACTTTTCAAAAACTTTAACATTGCCCATAACTTTCGAATGGTAAGTGATAGGGCTTTCATGTTTCACATGTGCGTTCTATATCACAAGAATTTTCCAACAATCCTATAATTTTTGACCGTGTGACCTTGAACTTGACGTTTGACCTACTTTTTAAAAACCTTAACATTGGCCATAACTTTTGATCGGTTAGTGATATGGCGTTCATATTTCACTTATGCATTCCATGTCACAAGACCTTTCTATTGGTGCCATAATCTTTGACCTTGTGACCTTGACCTTGACGTTTGACCTACTTCCATTTTATAAACCTTAACATTGGCCATAACTTTCGATTAGTAAATGATTGGGCTTTCATATTTCACATGAGCATTCCTTGACACAAACCTTTTCAGTGGTATCATAATTTTTGACCCTGTGACCTTGACCTACTTTTTTAAGACGAACATTTGCCATACCTTTCGATTGGTTAATTATCGGGCTTTCATTACATAAATTGGTACTGCCTGCTCCACTGAAATTAACGGAAGCGGCAGAAAACAAATTTATACCGACGGCAACATAGCTCTAAAGTTATTAATAGAATGGGGAATCCGTACAGAAGAAGCAAAGTGTAACCTAGGAGGAGATATTGTAAGTTGATACTCATGTGTGTGTGTGTGTGTGTGTGTGTGTGTGTGTGTGTTTGTGTGTGTGTGAAGGGGCGATACCATCAAAACTAAAGCATTTCTACCGGTCCTTAGGTTTAACAGTATACGGAAGAACTGAAGGCAAATCCTTCCAATAGTAGGCGGATATAACAAAAGCCCTCAAAACAGCTATGGCTGCAAAAAGTCCATAGATATCAAACAAGCAATTGTTATACAACGAGGTACGAACAACGGTCTAATAAAGACCTTCAACGGGTATCTAAAGGATGTCAAATTAAGAAACGGTGAAAAGCAATTGTAAATGCAATCCCTGAGGATTGGAAAATAAGAGCATTAAAAGCATGTAGGGGGAGACATTTTACAGCCACCTTACGGCACAAACAAAACAGCCATGTTTAATGAATAATTTTATATCATACTGGTGTCAGCGGTCGGGATTGGCTGCTTATCAATAGTCTCCACCATAATTCAATGACGATACTACTGACCGTCAGTCAAGTGGCGAGGCGAAAAATCAACTACCTATATTAACCAACGGCGAAGTGTTAACTGCAGACTTGTACAAAGTATACAACAATGATGTACTGGAGAGAATCACTGATTCTGGGAAGGATGCCGCTATTGGTTGCATAAGAATTCCAGCTCCCACATGTGCTGATGAGTAATGATCCCTGTGGACTTCAGTCCGTAATAAACATATATAATTAAGATCGATTCCAGTTAATTGGACGGATATACCTTCCAGGAAGTAAAAAGTGTTATTGTAATGATTAACAGTGTAAGATCCTATCCGTCTGCATCATGGACTCTTGGTGCCAAAGAAATGCCAGTAGTTGAAAACACCACCCATATGGGTATTTTTCGCACATCAATTAACCAGGAAATGCATACCGTTGAAACAAATTTCCAAAACGCGAAACGTACGGTCTACAGTCTAATGAGTTCGGGACTGCATGGCGGAAACGGACAGGAAAAGGAAACATCTTTGTGGCTTCTACAGACCTATGTTATTCCTGTATTGCTGTATGGACTTTAGGTTATAATACCAACAAGGAAAGCTTTAACTGTACTCGATATACAATTAAAAAAACTCTTGAAGCAATTACTTTCATTACCTGATACAACTGCTGATCCTGCAGTATATCTGTTGTCTCTTCTTCTTCTTCTTCTTCTTACACTGAGTCGGTCATATTTAGCCATTACCTCAGTTGTCTGGACTCGTGTCTGTTGCAGCGTTGATACACAAAAGAATTTTTGTATTGTTTGGGAATATTACAAGACTTTCCGACACACCGATTGAAAAGCAACTAGCTAGGAAACAACTGGAGGTCAAACATTTTTAAAAACATAGTTGGTTTATCGCTATCAAAAGACTTTATATAATAAAGATTGGGTACAACATAAATGTTATAAAACAGACTGCACGCATGGTGGTTAACCCAATCACGGTTGGCAATTTTGCTTCCCTCTTTGATTGCACACCGGTGGGTCGGGCTTAAGATTATATGACGGTTCCAGCGTAAAAGCATAAATGGAATTTTATTTTATTTTAGTATTCTTTATGTTGGTTGGCGCCTGATGCTCCGTCTTTGGTCGGGCCCCTCGGAGTCTAACTGTTGGTTTTCTTTTGCTCAGGCACTTCTGTTGTTGTATGCTGTCGAGTCCTCAACCTTGTTTAATCTCTGTAGTTTTTTTTATTTGTATGTTTTTCGGAAATGTTACACTGATGAGTTAGGAAACCTTCATGCGGACTAAACAAAATTAGTGTATACCGTGACAGAGGTAAGGCCGAGGATTGTGGCCATGTAAAATCGATTTAAGCCCCTCAGTGGAAATCTTTCCACTGACCGTTCCAAGGCGGTTCTTCTGTGGCGGTTTATTTATGTTGTTTGTTACTTACTGTGTGTATCACTTGTGTCTTTCTGTTTCGGAAGGTCATTTGGCCATTTTGTGGGAAAGTAACTGTCCTTATGGCCTTCCTTTGTTTAGGTTTCCATTATGGTCTGGTCGCTTCATGTTTGTGTTTCTTTCCCTTTGGTGTCTTTGATGGGTTGAGTAAGTTAATTGTATCGATTCCTGATTTTTGTTTTACTTCTATTTTAATAAAATACGAGTTACCCAGTGCATATTCGCTCCTAGAGACCACCCCCGCCCCCTCCCACCAGAAAAATTAACGTGGAAGAAACTCTACAAAAAGGCTGTCAATTAATTTCGGCTGGTAGCACAATCAAGACTTTTTTCGTCATTGAAATATCTATCAAAAGAATATACAGTGGGGAAATGTCATCCAGCAGTGAAACCCTATATGTAAGTTGCAGTCACTTTCAGCATCCCTGTAAAAAGCAAAATACTAACAGGTACACACATTCTTCAAAGTAACTGTGCAAGATTTAATCAAAATAGTGACAAGCCGACATGCCAGCTGTATCAAGTTGACTCAGAAACATCATTCTAGTTTTTACTTGTGTGAAACATTAGAAATATTAGGAAACCTATTCTAAACGAGTTCAAGAAGAAATTCTGTGACATTGTTGCGGAATACCCTGAAGCTGCTGGATATACATGTACCTTGGTTCAGCTATTAGTGGACTGTAGTATAATATTGCAGAACTGTCCTTATTTAATACGTACAAAGATACAAGCTCCCATCTGTGGACATACTCCATTATCACAATAGGCGATTAGTTTACGCCCTGCATACAGCTAGATACAGTCAACTACCGATAACGGCTAAATGTAGGAAAAAGGCGGATGGGCACAGTTTCCTATGCAAGTTGAAGTCACTGTATTTGATAAAGAAGTTATATCAATACTGAAGATCAGATAGTGGTGCCAAGGATTTTAATATTTTACCATACGAAACTGTTTTATACTGGGATGGAGTTTATTGTGTGTGCATAGACATAACGTGGCTTTAATTATATATATAGCTCAACCCATTCAGATATCTGACAACTCACTGCCCCTACAGAAGAAGAATTTCAAGTTGCGTTACCCCACCCAATAGTGCGGTAATGGCGGGAAAGAATGTCAACCTTTTTTTCAAACCAAGAGAAATAATCAACAATCTATGGTACCCGGCAACGGCAATTGTATGTTGCTGGTATGTGCTTGTCTGCTTTGTCAAGTATAAGAGAAAAAAGAGAGAGAGAGAAAAAAAAAACATTTTTGTTTTGTTTTGACCTCCGAATTTGTTCAGGTTCGACGGACTACCGAACTGGTCACCAGTAACTATTCTGATTGTGAGAAATGGCGTCAGAGAAATCAAACTTACCAAGTCCCATTCTGTCTGTCTGTGTTTCTTAGTGTTCCACCGCTTCTTTAATCGGTGCACCCTCTTGGAGGTATAAGTTTAACGATAGAGAGCTCAAATCTATTGTGGTGCTTTTATTTACACGTGTGTGGCTTAACTTATTTATTTACACTGTATTTAAAATACTGTCTTTTCTGGATAGTCAGGTAGTGGACGCCCGCTTAAGGGCCACGATACGTCTCCTGTGTATTTTGGATAAGTACTTTCTTGTATACAGTTCCAGCAACCCCAGCCTCTCGTCCCCCAAATCGTTGGTATTAAGGAGCACAGACGCATCCAATGTAATTTGAGTCAAGAATTCTGGGTCACTGAGCTGTGATGTCTGATAATCTGTAATAACATGGCTTGCTGACAACCTGTCTCTGTAAGCTTTCCTCTCGGCTGATAAGAATTCACATTCACTAATAAAGTGCTGCCTGGTTTCAGGAGCAACTGCACACAATTTACAGTTAGGATTAACCGCGTGCTGATTAAAGGCAGCTCGATTTGCTTGAAGGATGTACGTACCCGTCAATAACTTACACTTAATTTGTGCCCGTCTATTATCATGAACATTATCCCTAACAGTTGACCAAATATGGTGGCACTTGCCAATTTTCAGAACATTTGGGTTAAGATATTTAGTAGAGGTTTTATTTGCAATATCGGACTTCCAGAAGGACTCCACACTTTCATATATTCTTTGGTTAAGTGTACGTTTCCATTCTGCTTTGGAAGGGGGATTGCTGATCAAATGAAATATTGATTGCAGCTCATACTGTTCAAGAATACTTTGAATATGAGTAAACATACTCTTTTGAGGCTTTTCTCTCATAATTAATTGCATTTTTGCTATTTCTAGCTCGACTGAATTTGGGTTACTAATAATGCCAGCAAAGAGGTTAAGCAGGGTTTTGTGTAGCACAGCTTCCAGAGGCAAGATGCCAAGCATAGCCATACAGGCAGAGTTTGAGACATTGTCAGGTAGACCCTGAATTTGTTCGGGCATTTTCTTTGAAAGCTTTCGAGAATCTCAATATCTCTCTTTTTAAGCAATTGAACATCGAGACCATACAGGAATCTCGGAACAACAAAAGTCGACCATACGTGACCGTTCTGGGCAGCTTTCACCCCATTGCCCCCATGGAACCCAGCCCCCATTAAGGAGTAAGCAGTCTTCCGACCCAAAGAGATTCTTCCTGTTATATCAGCACTTCCGGACGTATTCCTAACAATGCCTAGATGTGTGGCGGAATCTGTCACATCAACCCTATTCCCTGAGAGAAAAATATCCATTTCGAGAACTTGCCTTTTCTTATAACTGTACCATAATAGATGACTTTTTGTAGGATGGACACAATATCGTTCTCGGTTTGCACTGTGTTCTACATCCCATACCATCACTTGCATGTCTGTCTGACACTGTGCCAGAAGCGCCAAATCATCGGCAACAGTTATGTGCGGTATGCTGATGGATCCTATTATCATTCCTGGATACCTGTTCTCCAACTGCAACAGCAAGGGATTATTATATCTCTTGTAATGTCCCGTTGAGAGGACTCCACCCTGTCTGACTCCTTGTCTGATGTTGATCGACTCTGAGAACTCACCCGCCCATTTAACTCTTGAAGAGCAGTCCGAGTAAAGATCTTTCAATAATGGCAGTGGCTAGCCGTCCGGTACCGGACGACCAGCCTACGAGTCTGCCCGTCCGGTACCGGACGACCAGCCAACGAGTCTGCTCGTCCGGTACCGGACGTCTAGCCAACCCACTTAGGAATGGCTAGCCGTCCGGTAGTAAATTTTTGTCTCTCATTTCATATAAGGTATGAATGCTAAATAGCACTTGTATCATACTGGATGCTAAATAGTTCTTAGGTTTGAGACTATGTAGATGTCATTGAGATTTTCTTCGTCCATCATTTTAAATATAAGGTAAATAAAAACAACCCTATCGGTAATGCATAATTGTCGTATCAAATACAGAACCTGTGATAAAAAAAGCCGTAGTCGTGTTTAATTATTTCTAATATATTTATAAGCAATTACTAATAGGTAATATTACTTAATATTTCTTATAAGTTTAAATATTTTATCTTTCCTTTCTTTATGTAGTTACGGTTTGATTTGATCCAAGCGTCGCGAAAAACAACTCAATAGCAATTGAGCAGTGCCGTACAAATCATAAAAAAATTAAAATCTTGATGACTTGCAGGTATTCTCCTAAGATTTTAACAAATTTACTTCACGACCCAGCAAAGAGTCCAAAAGGTGCAGATGGAATGGCAAACAGTGTAGACCCTGCTTCAGGAGCAGCCTGATCTGGGACTGTGTTGTTTGCGGGAGCCTATCTGTCCCAATACATAGGATCACTGCGGTAATTGCTCTACTCATCGTATTTTGGAAACATTTAAAGAATGATTGCCTTTATGTGTGCACTGCTAACAAAATAATTACACCAATTAACATTTCTTTGTACCTATCATGTTGAACTAAATTTGCTCAACAATTTAATGTTAATCACGATTAATAACAAAATCAACATCGGTCAAACATTTGTGGATTTTAATAATAAATAATCATATAATAATATTGACATTAAAATAATAATAATAATAATAATAATAATAGTAATAATAATAATTACACAACAACTGTCACAGTGCGCGGACAAAGCTTTCAGTACAACAATCTATTGCATCAGGGTCAGTAACAGTTACGTCCTTCACTGAAATTTAGAGAGAAAATGGCGACAGACCGGTGAAAAGAATATAATTAGAGTAAATTAGAAATATTTTATTACATCATTTAGTGGGTAATATTATTTGGATTGCATACCCTATATAAAATGAGAGACTTAAATTTACTACCGGACGACTAGCCATTCCTACGTGGGTTGGCTAGCCGTCCGGTACCGGACGAGCAGACTCGTTGACTGGTCGTCCGGTACCGGACGGGCAGACTCGTAGGCTGGTCGTCCGGTACCGGACGGCTAGCCACTGCCTTCAATAATAGCCAGTCGTTGCCCTGGACTCCATCCAAGTACAGCTTCCGAAGGAGTGAATTGTGATCCACAACATCAAACGCCTTCTGTGTGTCTAAAGTTGTAAGGAACAGATCCTGTTTACAGTTAGCTGCTTCCAAAATGCACTCAGAAAGAATCAATGCTGCATTTACTGAAGAACATCCAGAAGTAAAACCTTTCTGCAACTTGGACTGTGAATCTTGGAATATAGCAGTATGTCTACTATTAAGGATATGTTCAAGTATCTTCAGTAGTACTGGCGTAACAGTTATACCTCTATAGTTGCCAGGGTTGGAGGGGTCTCCTTTCTTATAGATAGGTGTCAGGATTCCTTCCTTCAGAACAGCATTATTGAAACAAACACAGAAATAAATAATTCCGATGTCAATAGGGCAGTGGCGGGAACATTTTCTGCGCATGACATATTCGAGGTAACGGGAAAGGGTACACCAACGGCGTAAGCCAAACGTTTCAAACAAGTAAGTCCAAAAAAGTCATTCAGGCGTAGCAAAATCGGAAGATCGGGAAAATGGTTCTAAAAAGGTTCTTCGATTTCGTACAGTATTGGTACTTCCAGTATACACTCGCCACAGCTGTATATATGCTTGAACCAACAGAAAGAAAAGTAGTCAGTATCCTTTGTAAAAAAGTTCCAGCGAATCCGGGTCATATCTGTCATGTTGAGAGTTTTTTGTGTTTGTCTATCTTCATATACTGAGTCGGTCAAACTTGGCCATTACCTCAGTTGGGTGGTGCGCTAAATTTAGAATTTAGCAAAAAAAAAAAAAAAAACACACCCACTGGATGAGTTCTTAAAACTATTTACAATCTGCTTTCAGAGGTGTACTAAAACGCACACCTCTGGATCCCAATCTACACTATGCGGGCTTTGAACTCCTCTGCAGTTTTGGCATTTACCACAGAGGAGGGAAGACTATTCCACTGAGGAATAGTTCTAGGGAAGAAAGAATTCTTCAGGGCATCACTATAGGCCTGGTACCTACGATATTGACTGTTGTTTAGTTTTGATGCCCTTGTTTGAGTTGAAGTAGTCTTTCTTTCTCCCGATACTGTTTTCGGTCAATTCTGACCATGATAACAGGTTTGGGGTGTGGCACAAATGTTTTCAATCCCCACCCCCAAAAAGAGCTTTGTGACACAGCCACCAGCAGATTAAAACTATTTACAAGAAGCCATCAGGGGAAGGAATCCATGCCTATCCCCTGTCCAACCCTAGGATATTATATTTTGGCCTTAAACCCATCAACTGTCTCAGAAGAGACAGCTTCGATTGTAAGGCCATTCCAAGTTGCAATTGTCCTGGGGAAAAAAGAACTCTTAAAACCATCCGTATAAGCATTAGGACGGTGATACTGAAAGGGATGGGACCTGGTTCTCCTACATCCTCCACCAGCTTCAGATAGGTACCTACTCTTATCTATAATGGCTAAATTATTGTGGATTTTATAGAATAGAGTCAGCGAAGCCTGCTCTCGCCTTTCCTGCAGAGTCGGCCACTGGAGTTCTTCAAGCATCTCTCCAACGTGGCTTTGGTTGCGCCAACGTTTGCAGGTCCAGCGAGCAGCAGTCCTCTGAACTTTTTCTATTCTATCAGTCTCCTTTTGATGATAGGGCATCCAAACTGGAGCTGCATATTCAAGCTTGGGGCGGACTAAGGTTTTGTATGCAGCGTCCTTGGTTTCCCTCGGTGCGAAGGCCAAATTTCTACGAAGGAAACCGAGTGTCTTAGTAGCCTTACTAGTTATCTCATTAATGTGTTGACCCCACTCGAGGTCATCAGTGATTTGAACTCCTAAGTATTTAGCAGAAGAAACGTTCTCTAAAACCTGGTTATGTAATGTATAACCATGGACCATCTGTTTATGTGGAGGGTGCCTTGTCACTCTCATAGAGTGACATTTGGCGACATTAAATTTCATGAGCCATGCCTCTTCCCAGGTAGCCAACTTTTCCAAGTCATCTTGAAGTATCTGTAGGTCATCAGACCCTCTTATATTTCTATACAGTACACAATCGTCAGCGAAAAGGCGGATTGTAGAGTTGATGTTGTCTGGCAGGTCGTTAATAAAAATCAAAAACAATATCGGTCCCAGCACGGAACCTTGTGGGACACCAGACAGCACCGGGGCGGGGTCAGAGCAAACACCGTCAAGTACGACTCTTTGTGTTCGTCCGGATAGCCAAGCAGAAATCCACTGGAGGGTATCATTTCGGATACCATAGTACTCCAGTTTATACAGAAGTCTTCTGTGGGGGACTTTATCAAAAGCCTTAGCGAAGTCCATAATAATTAGGTCTGTTTGTTTGTGACCCCTATTATGGGCCCCGTCCAGGTTTTCCTGTAGGTCGTGGATGAACTGGACAAGCTGGGTCTCACATGACCTACCGCTTCTAAATCCATGTTGGGATTCGACAAGGATCTTGTGCTCTGAAAGATGTTGCATGATTTTGCCCACGATGATGTGCTCCAGAGACTTACAGCAAATACAAGTCAGTGATACAGGCCTATAATTGGCAGGGTCATACTTTTCCCCTTTCTTGTAAATGGGTGCCACATTGGCTTGAAGCCAATCATCTGGGACCTTACCCTGGGCCAGGGACTGATTGAAGATGCAGGCAAGGACTGGAGCAATTTATGCGCTGCATTCTTTTAACACGCGGGCGCTGAGGTCATCAGGACCTGAGGATTTGTGGGGGTTAAGACGGTCTAGTAGTTTTTTGACCCCATTTGGGTCAATGAATAGGTCATCTATGTCTGGATAGGGGCTTGGTCCTTTTGATGGAGGGGCACCTACTTGTTCCCGGGTGTACACAGACTCAAACTGTCTGTTGAGTATATCAGCTTTGTCTTTGGCTCCAGTTTTCAAGGTTCCATTTTCTCTTAGACAAGCTACACCCGTGGAATCCTTCTTCAAGTTTTTCATAAAGGACCAAAATTTTTTTAGCCGATCGTTTTGGTTACAGTCTTCTATAGCAGTATCTGTATCCAGGGGATTGAAGATATTGGAGACATATCTCCAATATGCATCTCTGATTTCCTTTTGAACGAAGGCTCTGAGTCTCCTGTAGCGACTCTTCAGGGCATCATTATCTGCCCTGCGGGCCTTGTGGTATAGTTTTTCCCTTTTTCTAATTAATGCCCTAATGCGGGCATCTATCCATGGGTATCCAAGTTTACATTTCGTCATCTTAGACGGGATAAACTTGTTTGCCGCACTGAGTAAGACCGTCTTAAATTCAATCCACATCTCATTAACATCAACGTGAGCAAAGTCCTGCGACATAAAACGGTCTGCAAAAGCAAGCATGTGGTCTTTCAGACCCTGCATATCAGCCCGTTTATAGAGGTAAACCTTACGAGGAGACTGAACGACCCTTTTAGCTTTTATGTCATACTCTACCAGCACTATATCATGGTCTGCTCGACCAATAGGTGGCATTCCCTTAACTCTTGTAACTGGGGTTGGGTTGTTAGTAAGAAGGATATCTAGGGTCCGTTCTTGTCTTGTAGGGATATCGACAACCTGGGAGAGGCAGTGCTCCTGGACAATGTCAATCAAATTGGTCTGTACCTGTCTTTTGGGCATGCCCAAAGGTACATAAAGCTTATTCCAATCAATGTCCCCACAATTGAAGTCACCTCCAAGAAGGACATGGGCATTTTTGCAAGACATGATTCGTTTTAGAGAACTATTTAGTTGATCCAAGTAGTCCGGATCAGAAATATCTGGGGGCCGGTAGAAGGAGCCCAGGTACAAAGTTTTACAGCCCATAATTTGAAGTTTGACCCAAACAAGTTCACAATCAGTCTCAAGTTCTGTCACCTCAGTACAAATCAAATCCCTCTTGAAACATACAAATACGCCCCCATGGGCATCTCCAACTCGGTCCTTCCTAATGGCATCATATCCATCAGGAAAAATTTCCGAGCTGGCTATGTCCGGAGACAACCAGGATTCACAACCCAAGATAATGTCCGGTTTCGCTGTATCAACAATTGTCTGAAGTTCAGGTTTCTTGTTCTTGATCGATTGACAATTCATAATCAGGATCCGAAGTGGGTGATTTAAAACAGACTTTTTGCCTGTTTTAGGTCTTTGATGCTGCACTCCAACAGGAGAAGAATGAGCGGTTGGTGTGCCTAAGTCAGTTGGGATTGGACTGTCAGGGATTGACAGGGAGTCAAAACGATTGCTCGTCTCAATCAGGCCTAATGTATCAAACAAAGAAGTTGAGAAGTTTGGCATGCCACAGTTCAGGCATTCCCATGCCAAACTTCTATCCAGAGGCTGACTGTAAATAGAGTACATCCTGGAATCCATTCCCTGGCAGTCAATGTGGTACCATTTGTTACATGAATCACAGACTATAGCCCGGTCATCCCAGCCAACCGCAACCTCGCAAACGCCACATGGGAAATGTGAGGAAGAAAGGGATGTAGGACCGGGATTGAGTTCTGTGTCCCAAGAATTACTAATGATAATAAAGAAAATGTACAAATATGCCAATCTCTGGGAAGTCTTCTGAAAGTCCTTAAATTTCTTCATGTTATTAAACAAACATGTTCCCATCAAATGTGGCAGGCCTTCATCTATCTGCAAATCACAGTAAGACTTACCACTGTAACCCAATTTCACTGGAAACAGGTGAAAACTGCCGAGGTAAGAGTCCGTCTCTTCAAAACCGACGCGAATCTTCATGGCCACAAGGGCTGCACTGAAGAGAAATGTAAACAACCACTGCTTCATGACTAGCTATGTCAATATAGCAAAATATAGTTACAATTTCTGATCTAAGGTCCAACTATGCACTAGCACATAAATTCCAAATGGAATTTGGCCAAAAAGCTAGTTTATAGTAGGTCGCGAAAACTTATAACATGAAAACAGGAAGTACGGTGGCCATCTTGGAACAATGGCTCATGGGATTGGCTGGGACTTACCACACAAAAAATGAAAATATCTTAAAGAAAACACAAGGGAATACCCAATATCATAGATATGCACTTTCAGAAGGTAATCTTGTAAATTTCTGCTGAGTAGTTTAGTCAGAAACGCTCAATTAAGGTTAAAATTGACCCAAAACGGCACCCGGAGAAACGGAAGCGCCAAACAGTGTAAAAGCCAACACCCCTTCCACAGGGGTCAAGTATTTATCTTTATTAAGAGACACTGTGTCAGAGTGAATCTTATAAAAGAAGGTTAAAGAGGACTGCTCGCGACGGGCCTCCAAGGATGGCCACTCCAGCTCATCGAGCATATCACCAACACTGCTTCTGTTCCGCCATCGCCTGCAGGTCCATCGGGCAGCCGTTCTCTGAACCTTCTCAACCTGCTGAACCTGAGTTTTAACATGGGGGTGCCAAATAGGTGATGCATACTCTAATTGAGGTCTAACCAAGGTTTTGTATGCAACACCCTTTGTCTGCCTAGGTGCAAAAGCCAAATTACGTCTAAGAAACCCTAATGTCCTAGTTGCTTTAGAGGTAATCTCAGAAATATGTTGACCCCAATGAAGATTATCAGTAATGGTGATACCAAGATATTTTGCGGATTGGACATGTTCCAAAGTATGCTGATGTAATGAGTAGTTGAATTTAATCTGCTTGTCTGGAGGGTGCCGTGACACCCTCATTGAATGACATTTGGCCACATTGAACTTCATTTGCCAATCGGCCTCCCAACGTGCTAGGCTATCCAGGTCATCTTGTAAGATAAGACAGTCAGAAGTAGTATATATGTTCCTATACAAAACACAATCATCAGCAAACAAACGAACAGATGACCTGATATTATCAGGAAGATCATTAATAAATATCAAGAAAAGGACCGGTCCAAGTACCGAACCTTGTGGGACACCGGACAAAACAGGGACTGGATCCGACGCTTGGCCGTCAAGTACAACTTGTTGAGTGCGTCCAGAGAGCCATGAGCTAACCCACTTAAGTGTGGATCCTCTAATCCCATAATGTTTGTACAATAGCCTCCTGTGAGGTACCTTGTCGAAGGCCTTTGCAAAATCCATGATAATCAGGTCAGTCTGTTTGTGGCCACGATTAATGGCCCCATCCAGATTGCTCACTATGTCATGGTAGAACTGAACTAATTGAGTTTCACAAGTTATAGTTTGGAGTGTGTTGCTTGCTGTGGGCAACACGTTTGACCACATTTCTCAACAGCAGAGAACTGGACCTTCAGGACATTCCAGCCCACTTCTTCCCAGTTTATGCAGACTTAAATGGAACAACAGCTAACCATCACAACCTTATGTTCCATGTTCCCTGGTGTATGAATGTCATTTGATGTCATCAGTAACCATTCTGATTGCCCACTTGTGCACTGTTTCAATTTTAAAGAAATCTTTCAGGTTTAGGGAATTTCCTGGATCAAACAAACTTTATTATTTGTACATATTTGCAGTCATCGTAGTATAGCATGTACCGGGTCGTCCACAAAGTCAAGCAACGAGGTCACCCATCCAGGTACTAACTGCAATCTCCATTGCTTAACTAAGCGAATAAGCCAACCACTCTACCCACCGAGCTAAAAGAGCCAGCTCCTACAGCAAGGCTGTAGAAGTGGTATTTATCCATAACTGTTACATTTCTCCCCCTCATCTCTTGACTTCCTCCCGAAGTCACACATGCCTCACAAGGCTAAACCCGAGGGCGGAGTCTATGTAACAAACCAGCGGCACTGTTTCCATCCCACCGCTGCCACCAATGTAGGGTGTACCAGGTCGTCCACAAAGTCGAGCAATGTGGTCACCTATCCAGGTACTGACTGCTATCTACGTTGTTCAAATTTGCGAATAAGCCAACCACTCTACCTGCGTCGCTAAAAGAGCCGGCTCCTTCAGCAAGGCTATGGAAGTGGTATTTATCCATAACCATTACAGTAGGTAATACATGGGACAGGCTTGGGGTAATCATAATCTGTAATCGTAATCAGCTGTAATCGATTACATATTTTCAAGTAATCTGATGTAATCAGTAATCAGACATTTTTCTGATTACAAGTAATTTAATTTAATCAATTACTTCCATTTTTTGGCCTGTAATCATGATTAGTTTCTGATTACAATTTGAATACATTTCTGTTAATATAGATGTTTAAATTGTGAATTTGTGCAAAAATATCAGGATTCTGGACATCAGACCAATTCTTTCATATACTTTTGCTAGCGTGTATACTCATCATAATATCAGTAATTCCTAATAAACTTCAATTAAACATGTTCAAACTTTTACCTTTCATAAAAGTTAATGGATGTGCTGAATGTTTTTCAAATCAGTTTATAAAGACTGCGCAAGTGCAAATAAAGTTGATCATATAGTTGTCTCCCTTTAAAGTGTGTAAGGTATGGATAGAACAGAGAATGGGGTAAAGCTGTGCAGTCATAGTATGTTTATCAGCTACCATAATGATCCTAAGATATTGGACAGACAGGCCTGGTCAAACAGTGCATACTCAGATAAGACTGTCTAGAAGAGCACTCTGATCAGGCTATACACCATTTGCCTTTTAATTTTTTATTTTTTTTTATGCATTTCTCCTTAGATAAGGTATCTTTTTGAAAAGTTCGAGGTGATTAAAACAAACTTTTCAGATGTCGATTTTTATATATATATTTTACAGTTGTTTTTTTTCACAAGTAAATTGTACAATGTATGAGCATCTCTAATTTATCTATTGTTCTGTTGAGTAACCATCTACATTCATGTGTGAAAAAATATATAACTGTTGTCAGTCACTCTTTGTCATGTAAATGTGAAAAACAATATCAACTCAAATTTTGTCTAGTGTTGATAAATTTAGTTTTAATCACATATTGACCATTGAGACTGATTTACAAACTGAAATCCTAACACTTCACAGTTCATCTGAAAATATTAATTGCATTTCATTAATTGTGCCCAAATGTAGACAGGTTGGGCAAAAAGTCTAGACACTGATCAAACTGCTCCTCCATGAGCAGCCTGATCTGGGTCAACACTTTTTGTCCAGCCTGTCCTTCTGTGTAGACTGAAAGATGCAACTTTTGAAAAGCTAATGATGATAAAGTGTAATTCGGATAGTTCATTTTTGGCTTCGGCTATGAGAACTAGTGCATTGTTCACAATGGATGCATTTACTATATCAACTCAAAAAGTACTGGTAGAACTTGACAAAAGCTAAAAGAGAACTTATATAAATTTAGTTTTGAATTAAGTTTGTTTGAAAAGTAGAAGTAAAACAAAGATCAGGAATTGATACAAATAACTTACTCCACCCATAAAAGACACCAAAGGGAAAGAAATACAAACATTAAGCGACCAGACCATAATGGAAACCTAAACAAAGGAAGGCCATAAGGACAGTTACTTAACTTACTTTCCCACAAAATGGCCATTTGGCCATCCAAAATTAAAAGACACAAGTGATACACACAGTAAGTAACAAACAACAACATAAATAAATCGCCACAGATGAGCCGCCTTGGAACGGTCAGTGGAATTGTGCTTCATTTTAAACATGTAGTTTAAATGAATTGATTTGTTTGTTTGATTTGAGGTTTAACGTCCCCGTCAACACTGTAAAGGTCATTTTGGAGACGTTGCTTCCAATTTTGTGGGACTTTTACCCGACATTGAGATGAAATGACATCTCAAGCCCTGTCGCCCAATGAAACCAATAGGGTTTATTAGCATGGAAGGTCCACCTCGCACCGCGGTTCCTGGACAGGCTTAGATCCTCTAAGCTGTTTACCAGTACTAGTGTGCGGGCCGGATTCAGCTCTGCGTGGAAGCATTATGCAGCCCATATATTTCTTCAAGCCCCTATGGGCGGGGGCTTCTAGTTTAAATGAACATCTATTAATTATTAGTAGTAGTATTTGTTTAATGGGAGTTAAAGTGTCATACCTGTAGTACTTCTAGATAATAAATTGCAAAAGTAATTGTAATTAATTACAATCATATGATGTTGTAATTGTAATTTAATCAATTACAATTTTAGGGCAAAGTAATTGTAATTTAATCAATTACTTTCAGATGTAATTGGCCCCAAGCCTGACATGGGATATCAAAACAAATCCTGGTCCGAATTCCCAGAATGACTACACATTTCACTTGTGGGCTTCGTCTTAAAAGTGTTGATTGGGAAGACCGAGGAATTTGCTGTGACACATGTAACGTCTGGTACCACATAAGCTGTCAAGGAATGTCACCAACTATGTTTATTAACAAACAAAGTTGTCAAAATTTTAGAAGAATTACTGCAAGTTCTCAAGGTGTCCAAATTTTTTGGATTTTTAGGGTATTGGTACATTGTTTGCAGATCTGTCAGTTGAACATGCATATATAAAGTAGGGTTTACATGGACTTGTTAATGTGATGTTTAAAAATAAAAACTGGACATTGTAATATTTTTTCCTTAATTTATTTTAGATTCTGTTCTTGTTGGTATTATAGCTATTGGCTTGTATTCTGCCTTCCTATTTTTACCTGGCCATGCAGTAATGATGAAACATTTCTTTGATCATATATTTATGGAGGATAATGCTGTAGAACCACCACATACCACCTGAGACTCTGTCACCAGAACATTCTACATTCATTTCAAAGGTTTGTATGAAGTTACTTTCCAACTTGGTAATAAAACCAAGTCTCCTATAGGCCTGGGGCCAGTTGTTCAAAACTAACAATGTCGTTAGTTAATGAATTGTTAAAACTTTGATCATTTAATATGGCAAATATATTAATATTTTTGCTGAAAAAATTGTGAACAAAAATAACAAGAATTTAGGTATTAAACTTGCTAGAATAGTTAACAATTTTACCACTAACAAGGTTGTTATATTAAGCAAACAAGGCTTTGAACAGCTTGACCCTGATAAGGAAGAGCATTGAGGTCCTGTCTCTGTATGACCAGACCTTAGCTGTTGGTGGGATGTAAACTCAATTATCAGGAAATACCCACCCTATCTGCTTTTATGGTTGTCAGTTGTGGATACCAGTACTTGTTAGAATTACACCATAATCTCTATAACACTATTAATGGAGTCCAGAGCAGACGCCATCTTAGTTAAACAACTGTGTTATATCCAAATAAAATGTTTGATCATATAGAAAAATGTCCATTTATGGTAATTTTTCTATATAATCTATACATTTTTGGGATCCATCTTGAAAATGTGTGAGATCCAAACAGTGTTGTAACAGACAGTGTTAAAATGAGGTTGTGATATGCATGTACTGCGGGTCCCCCTATTTGCAGACAAGAACCGTCAAGAACAGTCAAGAACCGACAAGAACCTTTTCTTTGCCTATTTATCATAAAATATAATTTAATATAATTTAAAATGATATTTTAAACCAATTCTGATATATTACGATGCGATAATATCATTTTTATACATGTATGAGAGGCATAAAGTTGTTCACATTATTCTCTTGACGGTAAATTCTCGTGTCGGTTTTTATAGCAATCGTCAATTTTGTCACTAGATGACAGCTATGCATGAACAAACGTGATTAATTATTTAAAACATTTACCTAGCAAATAACAGTTCCATCATTAGATGTTAGCTACGAATGTGTTTCGTGGATATGATTTATGAACAAAACAACAACAACAACAAATTCTCTTGACGGTAAATTCTCGTGTCGGTACTTATAGCAAATGGCTGTCACTAGACATCAGCTATGCATGGTAATCATGACCAGATGTAATTTCAGTCAAAAAAAAAAAATAACTATTTTACAAGACCATTTTCACCTTTGAACAAAAGTGTCTACATTCTCTTGTCGGTAAATCGGCACAAAAATGTTTGTTTGTTTTTTAATTGCCACTGCTGTCTACATTCTCTTGACGGTAAACTCGAGATCTCCTATTCAATATATTGAAAAGTGTACCACCACAAAAATAAAAATTTTCAGAAAAAATTGATATCGCTCCTCTACTTGTCAGTAAATATCGACAAGAGATTCATTACGTTCACAAGTCTGTACAATGAGGCGTTTCTAACAGGTACCCATAATCTACGTTTTAGAGAATACCATGTATGCACAATATCGCCTCTCTCCTTGTCGGTAAATACCGACAAGAGATTCATTACGTTCACAATTCTGTACAATGAGGCGGTTCTAACGGGTTCCTAAATTCTATGTTTTAGATCATAATATATCTGCATGATATCGCCCCTCTTCTTGTCAGTAAATACCGACAAAATATTCATTACGTTCACAAGTCTGTACAATGAGGCGTTTCTAACGGGTACCCACAATCTGCGTTTTATAGAATACCATTTATGCATAGGATCGCTTTTCTCCCTGTCAGTTAATACCAACAAGAGATTCATTACGTTCACAAGTCTGTACAATGATGCGGTCAGTACCGTATTCGGGTGTGTACTACCCGCATTTGCGTACTACCCGCACCCCCCTTTTTTAGCCAAAATCTGGGGAAAAACTGTTATTCTGTAGTATTACCCGCATGAAATATTTGCTGAAATTTTGGTGGGTGCGTAAGTGAGAAAAAGTAAGAATTAGGCCAGTTATTGTAACACACAACGGAACGCGCGATTGTCTTCAAAAGGCGGGAAAATGCACGTGCGTGCGAGTATCACCAGAATGCATGTATTTTATACTAAAACGTTGAAAAAACTTAACCTGTTCACCCTTGTTATTTATTTATTAACCAATATATACCCAGCGGCCCTTTTGGGGGGACATCGGCAAACAGTGCAGTCCCAGATCAGACACCGCAGAAAGAAACCGCAGACGTCCGATTTGGATTTTCACTGTTTGATGATTTATAACGGTTCAATTATGACACTATTGTTAATCCCGGTCGTATAATTGCCACCCTGCGGTGCGTGTCAATAAGGTGTGAAAATATGGTCAAGTTATGTTTATTCACCAATCAATAATTTAATCCTCAATCAATGTGAAAATGATTTAATTGCTCCTAACACGAGTTGCTAAATCTTACGGTAGATATATGTATATTCTAATATCTCGTGAATGGTTATGTTTTGGCGCCAAAATGTCGAACGCTTTAATTTATGTAAACACATCTGTATGCTGTTGTTGGTTATTGACACGGAGCTTTCGAGCTATCGATTTTTTTACCGTTTCCAAACATTTTTTAATGAAAGAGATACACCGCATTAAAATAAAACAATAGACACGTGTGTCGTCGCTGGGGTCCGATGACGTCATTCACCGATCGCGTGCAGAAAAATTGTAGCGGTAGTTTGTGGGCGGCGTTTTGGATGCCGGAAAACTTTGATGTTAGCATTGAACTTGCTTGTTTATTTTGTTTAAAATCAGAGTTTTAAGAATAATAAGCACCAAATCGGGCTTGCTAGTAATGAATATTGTTTTATTACTCATGTGTAAGTAAAATTGAGTCGACAATTAACGTTATTTATGTCGGGAATCGTAAAGGGATAGAGCATAACATTGAGATGCATCGTATTTTCAGCTGACAAAAGTAAAAAAAAAACGGTCCAAAAATAATTCGGACGGATTACCCGCACCCTGAACTTGGGCCTGTAATTTGAGGGAAAAAAACTGCGGGTAGTACACACCCGAATACTTTTCGTTTATGATGGACACCTATTTCCTCTGAGTGAGAACTAATTATTTCATCCTTGTTATTCCCCCTTGTTGTGAGCTATGATTGAGCAGCATTATAAATTGACAATCATCAAACTGCCAGAATACTGTATTTATCCTAAGTAATTGGACACCTCAACGCCTTTGCATACTTGTTCTAAAGTTTGAACAAATACAATTTACCACCAGAATTGAAGCGGCCATGGTGTGGTGGTTATGCTACTTGCCTTGTAAACCAGGGATCGCAGGATCGATCCTGGGCTTCTCCAGATTTTCCGATGAGTCTTTATACCGAGGTCCCGTCTCAGTATGACCTTAGCTGTTGGTGAGACATAAAACTCAAACACTCACTCACCACCCAAAAATGAGTGTAAAAATAGCTGGATGAGTGGCAAACAGTGCAGACCCTGATGCAGCGTCTCATCTGGGTCTACAATGTTTGCTTAGGACTGTCTGTTCAAATAAATATGGTAAATACGGTAATCTGTGCACTCATATAGTCTGGTCGTTGTCTTCACCACCTATAATGTATATGCATGTACTGTACCGGTAGTTTGGTATTAATTTTCTTCTTCTTGTCTGTGTTGACCCCAACCTCTATATAACTGTTGTTGATGTCCAAAGCAAAAGACATGCTAATGAAGGCTGATACGATTAATCGTATAATCGATCAATCATTCAATAAATTCCATAAAAAGATTATCATTTCTGATTTGCTTTAAATCGATTCCTTTATAGGTAAAAATTACTACCCAAAGTCATGCCTAAAATAGCTGGATGAGTGGCAAACAGTGCAGACCCTGATGAGACGCCGCATTATGCAGCGTCTCATCTGGGTCTACACTGTTTGCTCAGGCATGTCTGTTCAAATATACATATGGTAAAGTGCAACATATGGGAAGAGTCATGCTCAGACACAAAGCCAGACAGATAAAATTATGACAAAAATCTCCGTGATTACTAATCGATTATCGATCGCAACGACAGGACTGATAATCGATTATCTTTCAGCTCCGATTAGCCAGTCCTTATGTTAATTACACAACCATGTTATATCCAAACAAAAATATATAGGTTATATAGTTATTTTTAGCTAGCCTGGACGAAGTCTAGGAAGAGCTATTGCACTACCTCGGGCGTTGGAATCAACATTTACATTGAAGTATTTTAAGGGCTCGTAATTTCCAAACCGTATGAAGGACTTGGTTAATATTTGGTATGATGATACATGTAGATACAGGTCCAAATTTTGGTTTTGTTCAGCAATACCCCCGCTCATACACATGACCTCAAGGTCACGGTAAGACTAAGAAAATTTTATGTGAAGTTTTTTTGAGAGCTCATATTTTCCTAAAAACACGATGGATATGGTTCATATTTGGATTGATGATAAAGCTGGATTTGGCAGTTCAACTGCCCATGGCCACAAGGTCATGGTCATGGTCTTAGAAAATTTTAAAAGTTTTTTAAGATCTCTTATTTTCCAAACCAAATGATGGATTTGGTTCATATTTGGTATGAGGATTGATATAGGTCTAAAGTTTTATTCAACAATTCCATTGCCAATGACCATGACATCAAGGTCAAGGTCGCAGCTGTTCATGGTAAAGTTTTTAAGACCTCATATTTTTAAAACCATGCGAAGATTTGGTTCATAATTGGTATGATAGATAAAAGTCCAAAGGTTTATTTTGCAATATCCTCACTTATACCTATGACCTCAAGGACACTTCCAGCCGAGCTGTTCTGTATTTTGTTCTGTTTAATATACATTTTTTGTACATCCATACATTTTAGGGATTTGTCTTTCAGCAGTGTTATATCCAACACCGTATTATAATGAATAGTGTTATAAAGACTATTATAATGAATAGTGTTATAAAGACAACATATTAACTGTTCGAGCAAGTGCATTATATAAAACTCTGGTATTTTGTCGAAAAAAAAAAATGTACAGTCGAACTTCAATGGCTCGAACACCTTTGGGACCTCGAAAATCTGTTCGAGACAGGGGTAGTTCGAGCCACTGAGGTTACTGTCAGGAGGCATAAGAGATACATTTAGACATCTTTCCGGTGTTCTAAAATGAATATGTATGCTGTGTGTACTCATTAGAATCGCCTCATCGAGGCGATTCTAATGAGTACACACAGCATACATTTGCAAGATAAAAGACTAAAATCTCCTTAATTATCCCCCCTATTTCTTATGTAGAGGATTTCGCTAGGGACTCAAGAATGGATTCGACACATCCATGGTAAACGAGCCATCGGTGTTCGAGCCATCGAAGTTCCACTGTATGTAGCTTTTTGCAGAAGCAAAAGCTTCTTAAATATTTTTCAGCAAAAATATTAGTGGATTTACCATATTAAATGATCAAAGTTTTTTCAGTAAATATTGCCTCTATTATTTCCATTAACACATTGAAATTTCCCGGAATTCCATTAACCCTTTACCACTCAGGGATTTTGTGAATTTCGCTGATTTTCACAGTGTTGCATCTGACAGGAACTTCAACTAGCCATTGTTTCATTATGGATGGTCTGATTTACACCAAACTCGGTATGAATGTTCATTGGGCAGTAGCCTTTCAAATGCAACCTTTCATGACTTGATCATTGTTGTAGTGGTAAAGAGGGGGCATCTCAAAGTTGGCAAAAAGTGTGTTTTACATGAATTTTTGACCACATTTTAATCTTCACACAGCTGTCAAGGCAACAATTAAGGTGTTTGGCACTGGTCATTTTCACTGTTTGCAGCATGTTTTATCCGCATCAATTTTCAGGCATTTTTGACCCCAGACACCCTCAGATATTTTTTTTTCAGAGAAAAAGGCTTGGCATTTCATGTTAATTGTCTGCTGGGTAGACAATTTACATGAAATGTCAAGCCTTTTTCTCTAAAAAAATATGAAGAAAAAAAAAGTCTGCTATGTTTTTTCAGAAAAAATGCTTGACATTTCATGTAAATTGTCTGCTGGGCAGACAATTTACATGAAATGTCAAGCCTTTTTCTCTAAAAAAATATGAAAAAAGGTCTACTATGTTTGTTTCAGTAAAAATGCTTGACATTTCATGTAAATTGTCCAGCAGACAATTTACATGAAATGTCAAGCCTTTTTCTCTGAAAAAATATGGAAAAAATAGTCTTCTGTGTTTTTTCAGTAAAAAAGGGCTTGACATTGCATGTAAATTGTCTGCTGGGCAACTTACATGAAATGTCAAGCCCTTTTCTCTGAATTAATATGGAAAAAATAGTTTCCTACGTTTCTTCAGTAGTGCTTGAAGGATAAAAATCCTGATTTCTCTGGAATTAACCAATACTGGTTATTCTTGTGTTTGTAACCCAGATGGGTGACTATTTTAGTAACACACAAAAGTTAGGTTGTTAGTTCCTCATAGTAAAAAGATTGTATGGTTTTCATTGCAACAGAATTTTCAATTTAGCAAATGTATATACATGTTTTAGTTATGAGCTGCTTTTACTTGTGTATATATGTGTTAAGCTAGGTATAGCTCCAGATAAGCATGGTGTGATATAGGAGTCCAGTTTTCTTGGTACAAACTTGCATCTTGGTTTAGCAGCTTTACTGCAGGCATCCATATTTGACCTTGACCTACATTTCATGATTTACTGACTTGGTAAATTATTGCAGCCACCCTAACTTTCAGCCTTATATAAGGGTCCATTTCTCAAGAACTATAAGAGCTTCATTAATGATACTCTTGGTACAAGCTTGAATCTGTAAGTGACACCTTTTATGCAGGCATCCATGTTTCACCTTCACTTGGATTTCATGGTTCGGTCACTTTGCGCCCCCACAGGCACAACATAGCCTTTGGTGGAATTCTTGTGATAAAAAAAGTACCAATATTTTTCTTATTCCTGCAAGAAAACATAAGCGGCATGAAAACATGTTGTGGGTACTCATCAGAAGCGCCTCAAAGAGGCGCTTCGAATGAATAACCACAACATATGTTTTTGTGCAGTAATAAGAAAAATAATATGTGTATACCGTCATATCTGGGGCTATGTTTAACCCATTTTTTACCAGAAACCTCAAAACGGGTACCCTGGTAAACAGTGCAGACCCAGATCAGACGCCGCAGAATGCGGCGTCTGATCAGGGCCTACGCTTTTTTGCGAAAGGTAAGCTATTTTCCAAGTAAAGTTTGAAGAAAACACAACCTGACACCCCTTAATTTTGGAATGGACTCCTGCTTTATATAAGGAAGAAGATTCCATTTGATACAAAAAGGGTTAAACAATGCTTCAGACAGGTGGCCCTTAGTCTCTAGTCTAAATATAGTTGTGTTCATCTTTCAGCAAGAACATGTGAATTAAAACATGTTCTCTGCCTCACTGCATTCAATGCTTCTTTTCAGTGAAATGTCTGTAGAAAGCATGGTGCTTGAATGTGCAATTTAATATCTGTAAATCGCAAGACTTTTTTTGTGATCTATTATTACGAAAACATGCCTAGTCAAATATATTGAAAACTGAAAATTTTCAGATAAACAAATCTAATATTTTTTCATATTTCTGCTTGAAACTTAGATTGTTGGTACTCGTTAGAACTGCCTCGCCGAGGAGGTTCTTTCGAGTACACACAACCTATGCTTTAAATGGCAAATAAGGAAAATACTGTACACGCCTGTAAACCCCAGTTTTACTATATGAAGTGGGGTTTAAGGGGTTCAAAATTATATTGGTCTGTTTTCGTGATGTTTACTGGAGTGAGAGTGCATTTTCTATGGACTGCAAGTCTTAGTGTGGGGTTTTACTATACATGTATATAGTATTAAAACAATTTGAAAATACAGTAGAACTTCGATGGCTCGGACACCGATGGCTCGTTTACCATGGATGTGTCGAACCCTTTCTTGAGCCCCTAGCGAAATCTTCTACATAAGAAATAGTGGAGGATAATTAAGAAGATTTTTATGCCCCCGCGTATTCGGAGAATACCGGAAGGGCATTAAGATTTACCCCTGTCCGTCCGTTCGTCCGGGCCATTACTCCTAAACCGTATGGAATATATTCATGAAACTTCACAGTTGCATTCATCACACTGAGACGATGTGTCATGAACAAGGAAGACAACTCTTGCTTTTTTGGTTTTTGAATTATCTGCCCTTGACTAAGTACCATATAGTAAACCGTGTCTGGGCCACAACTCCTAAACCGTATGGAATATATTCATGAAACTTCACAGGTGCATTCATCACACTGAGACGATGTGTCATGAACAAGGAAGACAACTCCTGCTTGTTTAGTTTTTGAATTATCTGCCCTTGACTTACATCCATATATAGTCAAATGGTATGTCGTGTCCGGGCCATAACTCCTAAACCGTATGGAATATATTCATGAAACTTCACAGGTGCATTCATCACACTTAGACGATGTGTCATGAACAAGGAAGACAACTCTTGCATTTTTGGTTTTTGAATTATATGCCCTTGACTTAGTACCATATAGTAAACCGTGTCCGGGCCATAACTCATAAACCGTATGGAATATATTCATGAAACTTCACAGGTGCATTCATCACACTGAGACGATGTGTCATGATTAAGGAAGACAACTCTTGCATTTTTGGTTTTTGAATTATCTGCCCTTGACTTAGTACCAAATAGTAAACCGGTCCGGGCCATAACTCCTAAACCGTATGAAATATATTCATGAAACTTCACAGGTGCATTCATCACACTGAGACGATGTGTCATCAACAAGGAAGACAACTCTTGCATTTTTGGTTTTTGGATTATCTGCCCTTGATGCATATATTTTATGATTGATTTGAAGTACATTTGTAATATTTTTATCCCCTCGCACAACATAGTTGTTAGGGGGGATATAGCATAACTTCACACAAATGTTCCTTATAAAAAAATCTCGAGCGAGTTCGACTTTCAAGGTCATGACCTCAAGGTCAAGGTCACTGTGGCTTTTTTTAGAAAAACTTTGTCATCGCTCTAGCGCCTACATTTCTTCACAAATTTCATTATAACTTCACACAAATGTTCCTTATAAAAAATCTCGAGGTGTTAGACTTTCAAGGTCATGACCTCAAGGTCAAGGTCACTGTGGCTATTTTTAGAAAAACTGTCATCGCTCTAGCGCCTACATTTCTTAACTGATTTCAATATAACTTCACACAAATGTTTCTTCTGACAATATCTCGAACGAGTTCGACTTTCAAGGTCATGACCTCAAGGTCACTGTGGCTATTTTTAGAAAAACTCTGTAATCGCTCTAGCCCCTACATGTCTTAACTGATTCCAATATAACTTCACACAAATGTTCCTTATGACAATATCTCGTGCGATTTCAACTTTCAAGGTCAAGGTCACTGTTTCTATTTTTAGAAAAATTTTGTCATCACTCTAGCGCCTATATTTCTTCACCGATTTCAATATAACTTCACACAAATGTTCCTTATGTCAATATCTCTAGCGAGTTCCACTTTCAAGGTCAATGTCACTGTGGCTATTTTTAGAAAAACTTTGTCATCACTCTAGCGCTTACATTTCTTCACCGATTTCAATATAACTTCACACAAATGTTCCTTATGACAATATCTCATGCCATTTCAACTTTCAAGGTCAAGGTCACAATGCCTATTTTTAGAAAAACTTTGTCATCGCTCTAGCGACTACATTTCTTCACTGATTTCAATATAACTTCACACAAATGTTCCTGATGACAATACCTTGAGCGAGTTTGACTTTCAAGGTCAAGGTCACTGGCTATTTCTAGAAAAACTTTGTCATGGCTCTAGCGCTAACATTTCTTCACCGATTTCAGTATAACTTCACACAAATGTTCCTTATGACAATATCTCGAGCTATTTCAACTTTCAAGGTCAAGGTCACTGTGGCTATTTTTAGAAAAGCTTTGTCATCGCTCTAGTGCCTATATTATTGATGGATGTTAATAGAACTTCACACAAATGTTTCTTATGATAATATCTCGAGTTGCTTTGACTTTCAAGGTCATGACCTCAAGGTCAAGGTCACTGTGGCTATTTTTAGAAAAACTTTGTCATCGCTCTACCGCCTACATTTATGATTTTAATATAATTTATGATTGATTTGAAGTACATTTGTAATATTTTTTATGAATGGCATTTGGCGGGGGCATCCGTGTCCTATGGACACTTTTTCTAGTAGTCTTTAATCTTGCAAATGTATGCTGTGTGTACTCATTAGAATCGTCTCATTTAGGCAATTCTAATGAGTACACACAGCATACATTTTCATTATAGAACACCGAAAAGATGACTAAAAGTATCTCGTTATGCCTCCTGACAGTAACCTCAGTGGCTCGAACTACCCGTCTCGAACAGATTTTCGAGGTCCCAAAGATGTTCGAACCATTGAAGTTTGACTGTACAGGTTAATTTGTACCTATCACATTGATGTTGAACAGTAATATTTTAATGTAGACTCACTTAGCTCCAAGATGGGTGTAACGAAGATAATTTTTTCTTCTCTCTTGATAGAAATATGTCCTGGGTACTGGTAGAATCACCTTGGTGAAGCTAGGCAATTCTAACAAGCACCCACAACATAATTATGCTTTTATATAGAATTCATAAAAATGATCCGGATGATTCTTTGATTCATCTCATCTGGAGCAGTGATTGTAATACATATATTTTCTAACATCAGTTACAGTCTATTTCATGTACTAATTAACGGTGATAAGATTTCATTACTTACTAATGGTGATAGACTTTTTATCCTAAAGTGCATGTTTACCTTAAGCTGTTTCAAGTCAAAATATGTTTTAACCCATTTCAGGTGGGAAACCCTTAAAGGGGTACCTTGGCAAACAGTGCTGGCCCAGATCAGACGCTGCAGAATGGGATGTCTGATCAAGGCCTGCTTTGTTTACCATCAGGATTTTCCCTCAAACATAGAATAAAATTTAAAAAAAAAATAGACCTGACACTCCTTAAATGACAAATGGACTTGACCAGTATATAGCAATGGAAGATTCCACCAGTATACAAAGAGTTAAGATGTGTTCCCATCACGAAAGCATGCCTATATAATTTTGACTCCCTCGAACCCCACTTTTATGTAGTAAAACTTGGTTTTGTAGGGGTAAACCTTATTTTTCTTATTTCTACTCTAAGATATAGATTGTGGGTACTCGTTAGAACCGCCTCATCGAGGCAGTTCTAAAGAGTACCTACAATCTATATTTTGAGCTGAAATAAGAAAAATATTACAATTTTTCGTCTCAAATTTTCATTTTTTCGGCTATAAAGGTTACAATGTTTTGGTAAAGGCGTGTTTTCGTAATGCCAACAAGATTGAGATCAACCTGAGCACCTGTGGATACTGATCAGTGTCCTTATTGCCTGGCTGTATAAAGATAGCCATTGGTATATAAAGCTTTTTAACATCTCCAAAATGACCTAAATAGTGTTGACGGGGATGTAGATCAAACAAACAAACCAACAAAGCTTCTTGATATCCATTGAAGTGTACAGTGTATTTAAAGGAAACCATTTGATTTACCCATTTTGTACCAAATGGAATCTTGTTATATATAGTGGGAGTCCATTTTAAAATTAACGGGACAATAGGTTGCTAAGCCCCCGCCCATAGGGGGCTTGAAGAAATATATGGGCTGCATGATGCTTCCACGCAGAGCTGAATCCGGCCCGCACACTAGTACTGGTAAACCGCTTAGAGGATCTAAGCCTGTCCAGGAACCGCGGTGCGTAAGTGAGAAAAAGTAAGAATTAGGCCAGTTATTGTAACACACAACGGAACGCGCGATTGTCTTCAAAAGGCGGGAAAATGCACTCTGACCCACCAAAATTTCAGCAAATATTTCATGCGGGTAATACTACAGAATAACAGTTTTTCCCCAGATTTTGGCTAAAAAAGGGGGGTGCGGGTAGTACGCAAATGCGGGTAGTACACACCCGAATACGGGTAAATACCGACAAGAGATTCATTACGTTCACAAGTCTGTACAATGATGCGGTCAGTAAATACCGACAAGAGATTCATTACGTTCACAAGTCTGTACAATGATGCGGACAGTAAATACCGACAAGAGATTCATTACGTTCACAAGTCTGTACAATGAGGCGGTTCTAACGGGTACCCACATTCTATGTTTTAGATCATAGTATTTCTGCATGATATTGCTCCTATTCTTGTCAGTAAAAACCGACAAGAGATTCATTACACTCACAAGTCTGTACAATGAGGCGGTTCTAAAGGGTACCCACAATCTACGTTTTAGAGAATACCATTTATGCATAATATCGCTTCTCTCGTTGTCGGTAAATACCGACAAGAGATTCATTACATTCACAAGTCTGTACAACCAGGTGGTTCAAACGGGTACCCACAATCTACGTTTTAGAGAAAACCATTTATGCATAATATCGCTTCTCTCCTTGTCGGTAAATACTGACAAGAGATTCATTACGTTCACAAGTCTGTACAATGAGGTGGTTCTAACGGGTATATACCCACAATCTATGTTTTAGACATTATTAAATATCCATGATATCGCTTCTCCTTGTCAATGAATACCGACAAGAAAATCATTCAGTTATTTGGCGAGAAAGTGTTCTTATCGGAAATACCGTCAAGAACAATTTACCGGCAAGAGACTATTGGCGGCCCCTAGCTAGAATAATATTACAGTCAATGTTATCTTGTAAACTCATGGAGCTGTTCCAAAAGTTTCTAAATATATGCTCAACCGCTTGTTTGGACTATAAGTTTCAAAGAAACAAAATCTGACAAACGCTGTCAAGCCATTTTTCTTGTCGGTAAATACTGGTATGAGAAATTCTCTATGTTATAGCATAAATGTTATTTGCAAGGTTTTTAAACTTACATTATCCCATTATCCTGTTGTCTAAGTAGTATATCACACATGATATTTGCAAAAAAATATGTTAGATATTCTCATAATTTAAAGTATAGTTATAAGCTTCATCTAGTGATAAAATTGACGTTTGCAATAAATACCGACATGAGAATTTACCGACACGAGAATTTACCGTCAAGAGAATAATGTGCACAACTTTATGCCTCCCATGCATGTATAAAAAGGTATATTTTTAAAATAATTAATCACATTTGTTCATGATTAACATGCATAGCTGTCATCTAGTGAAAAAATTGACTTTTGCTATAAATACCGACACGAGAATTTACCGTCAAGAGAATTTGTTGTTGTTTTGTTCATAAATCATATCCACGATGCACGTTTGTAGCTAACATCTAATGATGGAACTGTTGTTTGTTAGGTATATTTTTTAAATAATCAATCACGTTTGTTCATGATGAACATACATAGCTGTCATCTAGGGGCAAAATTGACGTTTGCTATAAATACCGACACGAGAATTTACCGCCAAGAAAATAATGTGGACAACTTTATGCCTCTCATGCATGTATAAAAATGATATTATCGCATCGAAATATATCAGAATAGGTTTAAAATATCATTTTAAATTATATATTTTATGATAAATAGGCAAAAAAAAGGTTCTTGACTGTTCTTGTCGGTTCTTGTCTGCAAATAGGGGGACCCTGTACTGCAGTAATGTAATTTTAACAAGATATCTAACAAGTAATTGTTGCTTATTAATTTTCTGCATTAAAACATATCTATTATATACTGTTGGAACTTAATGGAATTATGTCAAATTCTGTGGCAGTCTTTGAATTGTAAAAGGTACCCACAATATACTTTTGTAAACAAGAAATAGGGACAGTGTTCTCTTAATCATTCCTTATTAGTTACCCTTATCCGCTCCCTGATCTTGAGTTCTGGCAGTCTGAATGGGGACAACGTCGACAAGGGGTTAGAGCATTTGATTCAAATTTATTGGGTGCCAAATATTGCAAATTCAAAACAAACCATAAAGATCCTAAAAGTTCGGACACCTTGAAAACTTGCCATAATAATTAATTCTCCTAAAATTTTAACACATTTGTTTCACAATCCAGCAAGGAGTCCAAAAGGTGCAGATGGAAAGGCAAACAGTGTAGACCCAGATCAGACTGCAGAAGCAGTCTGATCTGGGTCTGCACTGTTTGCTTAGATCTATCGGTCCCAATACTTAGGATCATTATAGTATCTTGTACTGGTGACTTTCTTGAGAGCTCCAGTCCTTACCAAGAATTGCCATTTCGGATGAAAAATCTTTGGTACTGCATACTATGGTTAGAAATTTTGTGATACTGTGGTGCATGAGCAGAGCCATTGAAGTTTCCCATTGCGGCTAAATTTCCGCCGTTGACCTCTCCAAGGACAGTTTTTCCAATTCTAATGCACTTATTCCTTTCTGTTGGTGTGCAGAAAAGTAAACATTTTCAGATGTGTAAAATGAGATGTCCATCAGTGGAATGAGACATGACATAATGTGTCAGAGACCATTCAAATTTTTTACCCATTTTATATAGAAAAGCCAGCATGTTGCTTCCACGCAGAGCTGAATCTGGCCCGCACACTTGTACTGGTAAACTGCTAAGTGGATCTAAGCCTGTCCAGGAACCGCAGTGGGAGGCGGACCATCCATGCTAATAAACTCTATTGGTTTCATTGGGCGACAGGGCTTGAGATGTCATTTCATCTCAATGTCGGGTAAAAGTCCCACAAAATTGGAAGCAACGTCTCCAAAAAGACCTTTACAGTGTTGACAGGGACGTTAAACCTCAAATCAAACAAACCAATATGGGACTCTGGCAAACAGAATAGGCCCAGATCTGTCACCACAGAATGTAGTATCTGATAACGACCTTCACTGTTTGCAAAAATTATGACCATTTTTAGCTTGACTGTTTTCGAAAGAAACAACGAGGTATTGTCATAGCTCTGGCGTCATCTGCGTCGTTGTCTTCGTGCAAAAACTTGGACATTTTGTAATATCTCTGTCATTACTGAACATATTTATTATCCCCTCGCAACAAAGTTGCGAATGGGGATATAGCATCGGTGCCGTGCGTCCGTGTGTTAGTGTGTGTGTGTGTGTGTGTGTGTCTGTGTGTGTGTGTGTGTGTGTGTGTGTCTGTCCGGAACCTTGTGAGCAGGATAGAAGACACAGTATTCATCGTAGAAGCATCAAACCTTCCACAAATGTTCACCATGTACAGAGGATGAACCCTATTGAATTTCAAGGTCAGGGGTCAAAGGTCAAGGTCACAATGGACTTGACCTTGAAAACCTTGTGAGCAGGATAGAAGACACAGTATTCATCGTAGAAGCATCAAACCTTCCACAAATGTTCACCATGTACAGAGGATGAACCCTATTGAATTTCAAGGTCAGGGGTCAAAGGTCAAGGTCACAATGGACTTGACCTTGAAAACCTTGTGAGCAGGATAGAAGACACAGTATTCATCGTAGAAGCATCAAACCTTCCACAAATGTTCACCATGTACAGAGGATGAACCCTATTGAATTTCAAGGTCAGGGGTCAAAGGTCAAGGTCACAATGGTCTAACATATTCAGATTGGATTTTCATGTTAATGAATGGTATGCAGTTGCGAGGGGATGCTACGCTTGCGTTGCCTTGTTTGTTAACTCTTAAGACGCTGAGAAAAACTATATCTGAAAATGTTGTCTGCTGAATTTTTTTGCAAATGTTTTAGAAAATATTTTTGCATACAGGCAAACAGTGTGGACCTAAATCAGACTGCTCTTAGAGGAGCAGTGTGATTTTGGTCCACACTGTTTGCAAAAATGACTTTTAAAATAACTAGCAGACGACAAAGCAGATGACAATTGTCGTGATTGGCATTTTATGGGTTAAATCAATTTCTAAAATCCGCTCTGGCACATGTACCTCTTAACCCTTGTCCTGCTGAATATTCAAATATGTCACCACCCACTACTGATTATCAGCCAATCAGATTACTGGATGCAAATTATTGCAACAAATTCATAAACTGGTTGGCAAACAATGAAGATCCTGATCAGATGGCTTCTTCAGAAGCCATCTGATCTGGATCTACATTGTTTCAAAGATAAGACATATCCGGGCTCAGCAGGGCAAGGGTTAATTTCAAACTGGACACCTCCACTCCTTTGGTATAAAATGGGCTAATTATAAGTGCAAAATATTTTCTATATGGTCTTTCTTCATCTATTTAAACTTGTCAGTTGCTGGTAAAACTGAAAAAATTCAAAACTTCCCAGGAAAGGTGCAGTTATGTTAACCCTTATCTTGCTGAATATTCATTTAAGCCACACCCATTTCTGTCTATCAACCAATCAAATTACTTGATGTAATTTATTGCTACAAATTCATAAACTGAATGCCAAACAGTGTAGTTCCTGATTAGATGGCTTCTTCAGAAGCCATCTGATCTGGATCTACACTGTTTGCAAAGATAGGGGTTGTTGTGAACATCAAGATAAGGGTTAAACTTGTCAGTTGCTGGTAAAACTGAAAAAATTCAAAACTTCCCAGAAAAGTTGCAGTTATGTTAACTGACCGGCTCAATATGATCTTAAAGGTGTTGGCTAGAATTGAAAGATTTATTTTGAATGAAATATTTTTGTTTGATTTCAGCAAGTCTATACATGAAAGTTAAAGGATCTTGCCAAAGACTGACCCTTGTGTTCAACATCGACGATTTGGTGCATACATTGGATCATCATATTATCAACCCTAAAAGAGCCAAGAAAAATTGTGAAGCAGATGGCATTCTATGTTTTATTGACCTAGCACTAAGTAGTACAGGTCGTTTTGTTTTGCTCTATATTAGCTTCAGATAAGGCGGTATATTGTCGATAGTTAAGAAATGATTTTTCTTATTTCTTTGTAAAAACATTTTCAGTGTACCAGTTACAGAAATTTATCTGTTATTTTCGTTACTGCTTTGTCTGGATCTATAGTTTGTGTCCCTGTCACAAAGTGTAGGGCTTTTAGTTTTATCTTTGTCCAGTAGGTGTAGCTAAGCAGGCCAGATCCCGTGGTTTATAAAACTTTTTTCGTGCTCATCTCACTTGACTATGAAATTTATCCCTCTGTTAGATTTTAAAATGCCAACAAATGACATTCTGTGCTGATCTGAGCAGGAAAATTGCCAGATTTGTTTGTATTTTAATAGTAATGAGCATAACATCTTCCATGCTCAGCTGAGTTGAGCATGAAAAATGTTTTATAACCTCGGGACCAGTTTTTGTCTTACCTGGTCAAAAAAACCCAAAGGCAGGTTTCCTTTGCTTACAGTGCTCAAAATACATTTTACTTTTCGTTTATGATGGACACCTATTTCCTCTGAGTGAGAACTAATTATTTCATCCTTGTTATTCCCCCTTGTTGTGAGCTATGATTGAGCAGCATTATAAATTGACAATCATCAAACTGCCAGAATACTGTATTTATCCTAAGTAATTGGACACCTCAACGCCTTTGCATACTTGTTCTAAAGTTTGAACAAATACAATTTACCACCAGAATTGAAGCGGCCATGGTGTGGTGGTTATGCTACTTGCCTTGTAAACCAGGGATCGCAGGATCGATCCTGGGCTTCTCCAGATTTTCCGATGAGTCTTTATACCGAGGTCCCGTCTCAGTATGACCTTAGCTGTTGGTGAGACATAAAACTCAAACACTCACTCACCACCCAAAAATGAGTGTAAAAATAGCTGGATGAGTGGCAAACAGTGCAGACCCTGATGCAGCGTCTCATCTGGGTCTACAATGTTTGCTTAGGACTGTCTGTTCAAATAAATATGGTAAATACGGTAATCTGTGCACTCATATAGTCTGGTCGTTGTCTTCACCACCTATAATGTATATGCATGTACTGTACCGGTAGTTTGGTATTAATTTTCTTCTTCTTGTCTGTGTTGACCCCAACCTCTATATAACTGTTGTTGATGTCCAAAGCAAAAGACATGCTAATGAAGGCTGATACGATTAATCGTATAATCGATCAATCATTCAATAAATTCCATAAAAAGATTATCATTTCTGATTTGCTTTAAATCGATTCCTTTATAGGTAAAAATTACTACCCAAAGTCATGCCTAAAATAGCTGGATGAGTGGCAAACAGTGCAGACCCTGATGAGACGCCGCATTATGCAGCGTCTCATCTGGGTCTACACTGTTTGCTCAGGCATGTCTGTTCAAATATACATATGGTAAAGTGCAACATATGGGAAGAGTCATGCTCAGACACAAAGCCAGACAGATAAAATTATGACAAAAATCTCCGTGATTACTAATCGATTATCGATCGCAACGACAGGACTGATAATCGATTATCTTTCAGCTCCGATTAGCCAGTCCTTATGTTAATTACACAACCATGTTATATCCAAACAAAAATATATAGGTTATATAGTTATTTTTAGCTAGCCTGGACGAAGTCTAGGAAGAGCTATTGCACTACCTCGGGCGTTGGAATCAACATTTACATTGAAGTATTTTAAGGGCTCGTAATTTCCAAACCGTATGAAGGACTTGGTTAATATTTGGTATGATGATACATGTAGATACAGGTCCAAATTTTGGTTTTGTTCAGCAATACCCCCGCTCATACACATGACCTCAAGGTCACGGTAAGACTAAGAAAATTTTATGTGAAGTTTTTTTGAGAGCTCATATTTTCCTAAAAACACGATGGATATGGTTCATATTTGGATTGATGATAAAGCTGGATTTGGCAGTTCAACTGCCCATGGCCACAAGGTCATGGTCATGGTCTTAGAAAATTTTAAAAGTTTTTTAAGATCTCTTATTTTCCAAACCAAATGATGGATTTGGTTCATATTTGGTATGAGGATTGATATAGGTCTAAAGTTTTATTCAACAATTCCATTGCCAATGACCATGACATCAAGGTCAAGGTCGCAGCTGTTCATGGTAAAGTTTTTAAGACCTCATATTTTTAAAACCATGCGAAGATTTGGTTCATAATTGGTATGATAGATAAAAGTCCAAAGGTTTATTTTGCAATATCCTCACTTATACCTATGACCTCAAGGACACTTCCAGCCGAGCTGTTCTGTATTTTGTTCTGTTTAATATACATTTTTTGTACATCCATACATTTTAGGGATTTGTCTTTCAGCAGTGTTATATCCAACACCGTATTATAATGAATAGTGTTATAAAGACAACATATTAACTGTTCGAGCAAGTGCATTATATAAAACTCTGGTATTTTGTCGAAAAAAAAAAATGTACAGTCGAACTTCAATGGCTCGAACACCTTTGGGACCTCGAAAATCTGTTCGAGACAGGGGTAGTTCGAGCCACTGAGGTTACTGTCAGGAGGCATAAGAGATACATTTAGACATCTTTCCGGTGTTCTAAAATGAATATGTATGCTGTGTGTACTCATTAGAATCGCCTCATCGAGGCGATTCTAATGAGTACACACAGCATACATTTGCAAGATAAAAGACTAAAATCTCCTTAATTATCCCCCCTATTTCTTATGTAGAGGATTTCGCTAGGGACTCAAGAATGGATTCGACACATCCATGGTAAACGAGCCATCGGTGTTCGAGCCATCGAAGTTCCACTGTATGTAGCTTTTTGCAGAAGCAAAAGCTTCTTAAATATTTTTCAGCAAAAATATTAGTGGATTTACCATATTAAATGATCAAAGTTTTTTCAGTAAATATTGCCTCTATTATTTCCATTAACACATTGAAATTTCCCGGAATTCCATTAACCCTTTACCACTCAGGGATTTTGTGAATTTCGCTGATTTTCACAGTGTTGCATCTGACAGGAACTTCAACTAGCCATTGTTTCATTATGGATGGTCTGATTTACACCAAACTCGGTATGAATGTTCATTGGGCAGTAGCCTTTCAAATGCAACCTTTCATGACTTGATCATTGTTGTAGTGGTAAAGAGGGGGCATCTCAAAGTTGGCAAAAAGTGTGTTTTACATGAATTTTTGACCACATTTTAATCTTCACACAGCTGTCAAGGCAACAATTAAGGTGTTTGGCACTGGTCATTTTCACTGTTTGCAGCATGTTTTATCCGCATCAATTTTCAGGCATTTTTGACCCCAGACACCCTCAGATATTTTTTTTTCAGAGAAAAAGGCTTGGCATTTCATGTTAATTGTCTGCTGGGTAGACAATTTACATGAAATGTCAAGCCTTTTTCTCTAAAAAAATATGAAGAAAAAAAAAGTCTGCTATGTTTTTTCAGAAAAAATGCTTGACATTTCATGTAAATTGTCTGCTGGGCAGACAATTTACATGAAATGTCAAGCCTTTTTCTCTAAAAAAATATGAAAAAAGGTCTACTATGTTTGTTTCAGTAAAAATGCTTGACATTTCATGTAAATTGTCCAGCAGACAATTTACATGAAATGTCAAGCCTTTTTCTCTGAAAAAATATGGAAAAAATAGTCTTCTGTGTTTTTTCAGTAAAAAAGGGCTTGACATTGCATGTAAATTGTCTGCTGGGCAACTTACATGAAATGTCAAGCCCTTTTCTCTGAATTAATATGGAAAAAATAGTTTCCTACGTTTCTTCAGTAGTGCTTGAAGGATAAAAATCCTGATTTCTCTGGAATTAACCAATACTGGTTATTCTTGTGTTTGTAACCCAGATGGGTGACTATTTTAGTAACACACAAAAGTTAGGTTGTTAGTTCCTCATAGTAAAAAGATTGTATGGTTTTCATTGCAACAGAATTTTCAATTTAGCAAATGTATATACATGTTTTAGTTATGAGCTGCTTTTACTTGTGTATATATGTGTTAAGCTAGGTATAGCTCCAGATAAGCATGGTGTGATATAGGAGTCCAGTTTTCTTGGTACAAACTTGCATCTTGGTTTAGCAGCTTTACTGCAGGCATCCATATTTGACCTTGACCTACATTTCATGATTTACTGACTTGGTAAATTATTGCAGCCACCCTAACTTTCAGCCTTATATAAGGGTCCATTTCTCAAGAACTATAAGAGCTTCATTAATGATACTCTTGGTACAAGCTTGAATCTGTAAGTGACACCTTTTATGCAGGCATCCATGTTTCACCTTCACTTGGATTTCATGGTTCGGTCACTTTGCGCCCCCACAGGCACAACATAGCCTTTGGTGGAATTCTTGTGATAAAAAAAGTACCAATATTTTTCTTATTCCTGCAAGAAAACATAAGCGGCATGAAAACATGTTGTGGGTACTCATCAGAAGCGCCTCAAAGAGGCGCTTCGAATGAATAACCACAACATATGTTTTTGTGCAGTAATAAGAAAAATAATATGTGTATACCGTCATATCTGGGGCTATGTTTAACCCATTTTTTACCAGAAACCTCAAAACGGGTACCCTGGTAAACAGTGCAGACCCAGATCAGACGCCGCAGAATGCGGCGTCTGATCAGGGCCTACGCTTTTTTGCGAAAGGTAAGCTATTTTCCAAGTAAAGTTTGAAGAAAACACAACCTGACACCCCTTAATTTTGGAATGGACTCCTGCTTTATATAAGGAAGAAGATTCCATTTGATACAAAAAGGGTTAAACAATGCTTCAGACAGGTGGCCCTTAGTCTCTAGTCTAAATATAGTTGTGTTCATCTTTCAGCAAGAACATGTGAATTAAAACATGTTCTCTGCCTCACTGCATTCAATGCTTCTTTTCAGTGAAATGTCTGTAGAAAGCATGGTGCTTGAATGTGCAATTTAATATCTGTAAATCGCAAGACTTTTTTTGTGATCTATTATTACGAAAACATGCCTAGTCAAATATATTGAAAACTGAAAATTTTCAGATAAACAAATCTAATATTTTTTCATATTTCTGCTTGAAACTTAGATTGTTGGTACTCGTTAGAACTGCCTCGCCGAGGAGGTTCTTTCGAGTACACACAACCTATGCTTTAAATGGCAAATAAGGAAAATACTGTACACGCCTGTAAACCCCAGTTTTACTATATGAAGTGGGGTTTAAGGGGTTCAAAATTATATTGGTCTGTTTTCGTGATGTTTACTGGAGTGAGAGTGCATTTTCTATGGACTGCAAGTCTTAGTGTGGGGTTTTACTATACATGTATATAGTATTAAAACAATTTGAAAATACAGTAGAACTTCGATGGCTCGGACACCGATGGCTCGTTTACCATGGATGTGTCGAACCCTTTCTTGAGCCCCTAGCGAAATCTTCTACATAAGAAATAGTGGAGGATAATTAAGAAGATTTTTATGCCCCCGCGTATTCGGAGAATACCGGAAGGGCATTAAGATTTACCCCTGTCCGTCCGTTCGTCCGGGCCATTACTCCTAAACCGTATGGAATATATTCATGAAACTTCACAGTTGCATTCATCACACTGAGACGATGTGTCATGAACAAGGAAGACAACTCTTGCTTTTTTGGTTTTTGAATTATCTGCCCTTGACTAAGTACCATATAGTAAACCGTGTCTGGGCCACAACTCCTAAACCGTATGGAATATATTCATGAAACTTCACAGGTGCATTCATCACACTGAGACGATGTGTCATGAACAAGGAAGACAACTCCTGCTTGTTTAGTTTTTGAATTATCTGCCCTTGACTTACATCCATATATAGTCAAATGGTATGTCGTGTCCGGGCCATAACTCCTAAACCGTATGGAATATATTCATGAAACTTCACAGGTGCATTCATCACACTTAGACGATGTGTCATGAACAAGGAAGACAACTCTTGCATTTTTGGTTTTTGAATTATATGCCCTTGACTTAGTACCATATAGTAAACCGTGTCCGGGCCATAACTCATAAACCGTATGGAATATATTCATGAAACTTCACAGGTGCATTCATCACACTGAGACGATGTGTCATGATTAAGGAAGACAACTCTTGCATTTTTGGTTTTTGAATTATCTGCCCTTGACTTAGTACCAAATAGTAAACCGGTCCGGGCCATAACTCCTAAACCGTATGAAATATATTCATGAAACTTCACAGGTGCATTCATCACACTGAGACGATGTGTCATCAACAAGGAAGACAACTCTTGCATTTTTGGTTTTTGGATTATCTGCCCTTGATGCATATATTTTATGATTGATTTGAAGTACATTTGTAATATTTTTATCCCCTCGCACAACATAGTTGTTAGGGGGGATATAGCATAACTTCACACAAATGTTCCTTATAAAAAAATCTCGAGCGAGTTCGACTTTCAAGGTCATGACCTCAAGGTCAAGGTCACTGTGGCTTTTTTTAGAAAAACTTTGTCATCGCTCTAGCGCCTACATTTCTTCACAAATTTCATTATAACTTCACACAAATGTTCCTTATAAAAAATCTCGAGGTGTTAGACTTTCAAGGTCATGACCTCAAGGTCAAGGTCACTGTGGCTATTTTTAGAAAAACTGTCATCGCTCTAGCGCCTACATTTCTTAACTGATTTCAATATAACTTCACACAAATGTTTCTTCTGACAATATCTCGAACGAGTTCGACTTTCAAGGTCATGACCTCAAGGTCACTGTGGCTATTTTTAGAAAAACTCTGTAATCGCTCTAGCCCCTACATGTCTTAACTGATTCCAATATAACTTCACACAAATGTTCCTTATGACAATATCTCGTGCGATTTCAACTTTCAAGGTCAAGGTCACTGTTTCTATTTTTAGAAAAATTTTGTCATCACTCTAGCGCCTATATTTCTTCACCGATTTCAATATAACTTCACACAAATGTTCCTTATGTCAATATCTCTAGCGAGTTCCACTTTCAAGGTCAATGTCACTGTGGCTATTTTTAGAAAAACTTTGTCATCACTCTAGCGCTTACATTTCTTCACCGATTTCAATATAACTTCACACAAATGTTCCTTATGACAATATCTCATGCCATTTCAACTTTCAAGGTCAAGGTCACAATGCCTATTTTTAGAAAAACTTTGTCATCGCTCTAGCGACTACATTTCTTCACTGATTTCAATATAACTTCACACAAATGTTCCTGATGACAATACCTTGAGCGAGTTTGACTTTCAAGGTCAAGGTCACTGGCTATTTCTAGAAAAACTTTGTCATGGCTCTAGCGCTAACATTTCTTCACCGATTTCAGTATAACTTCACACAAATGTTCCTTATGACAATATCTCGAGCTATTTCAACTTTCAAGGTCAAGGTCACTGTGGCTATTTTTAGAAAAGCTTTGTCATCGCTCTAGTGCCTATATTATTGATGGATGTTAATAGAACTTCACACAAATGTTTCTTATGATAATATCTCGAGTTGCTTTGACTTTCAAGGTCATGACCTCAAGGTCAAGGTCACTGTGGCTATTTTTAGAAAAACTTTGTCATCGCTCTACCGCCTACATTTATGATTTTAATATAATTTATGATTGATTTGAAGTACATTTGTAATATTTTTTATGAATGGCATTTGGCGGGGGCATCCGTGTCCTATGGACACTTTTTCTAGTAGTCTTTAATCTTGCAAATGTATGCTGTGTGTACTCATTAGAATCGTCTCATTTAGGCAATTCTAATGAGTACACACAGCATACATTTTCATTATAGAACACCGAAAAGATGACTAAAAGTATCTCGTTATGCCTCCTGACAGTAACCTCAGTGGCTCGAACTACCCGTCTCGAACAGATTTTCGAGGTCCCAAAGATGTTCGAACCATTGAAGTTTGACTGTACAGGTTAATTTGTACCTATCACATTGATGTTGAACAGTAATATTTTAATGTAGACTCACTTAGCTCCAAGATGGGTGTAACGAAGATAATTTTTTCTTCTCTCTTGATAGAAATATGTCCTGGGTACTGGTAGAATCACCTTGGTGAAGCTAGGCAATTCTAACAAGCACCCACAACATAATTATGCTTTTATATAGAATTCATAAAAATGATCCGGATGATTCTTTGATTCATCTCATCTGGAGCAGTGATTGTAATACATATATTTTCTAACATCAGTTACAGTCTATTTCATGTACTAATTAACGGTGATAAGATTTCATTACTTACTAATGGTGATAGACTTTTTATCCTAAAGTGCATGTTTACCTTAAGCTGTTTCAAGTCAAAATATGTTTTAACCCATTTCAGGTGGGAAACCCTTAAAGGGGTACCTTGGCAAACAGTGCTGGCCCAGATCAGACGCTGCAGAATGGGATGTCTGATCAAGGCCTGCTTTGTTTACCATCAGGATTTTCCCTCAAACATAGAATAAAATTTAAAAAAAAAATAGACCTGACACTCCTTAAATGACAAATGGACTTGACCAGTATATAGCAATGGAAGATTCCACCAGTATACAAAGAGTTAAGATGTGTTCCCATCACGAAAGCATGCCTATATAATTTTGACTCCCTCGAACCCCACTTTTATGTAGTAAAACTTGGTTTTGTAGGGGTAAACCTTATTTTTCTTATTTCTACTCTAAGATATAGATTGTGGGTACTCGTTAGAACCGCCTCATCGAGGCAGTTCTAAAGAGTACCTACAATCTATATTTTGAGCTGAAATAAGAAAAATATTACAATTTTTCGTCTCAAATTTTCATTTTTTCGGCTATAAAGGTTACAATGTTTTGGTAAAGGCGTGTTTTCGTAATGCCAACAAGATTGAGATCAACCTGAGCACCTGTGGATACTGATCAGTGTCCTTATTGCCTGGCTGTATAAAGATAGCCATTGGTATATAAAGCTTTTTAACATCTCCAAAATGACCTAAATAGTGTTGACGGGGATGTAGATCAAACAAACAAACCAACAAAGCTTCTTGATATCCATTGAAGTGTACAGTGTATTTAAAGGAAACCATTTGATTTACCCATTTTGTACCAAATGGAATCTTGTTATATATAGTGGGAGTCCATTTTAAAATTAACGGGACAATAGGTTGCTAAGCCCCCGCCCATAGGGGGCTTGAAGAAATATATGGGCTGCATGATGCTTCCACGCAGAGCTGAATCCGGCCCGCACACTAGTACTGGTAAACCGCTTAGAGGATCTAAGCCTGTCCAGGAACCGCGGTGCGAGGCGGACTGTCCATGCCAATAAACCCTATTGGTTTCATTGGGCGACAGGGCTTGAGATGTCATTTCATCTCAATGTCTGGTAAAAGTCCCACAAAATTGGAAGCAACGTCTCCAAAATGACCTCTACAGTGTTGACGGGGACTTTAAACCTCAAATCAACCAACCAACCAACCCACAACATAATTATGCTTTTATATAGAATTCATAAAAACGATCCAGAAGATTCTTTGATTCATCTCATCTGGAGCAGTGATTGTAATACATATATTTTCTAACATCAGTTACAGTCTATTTCATGTACTAATTAACGGTGATAAGATTTCATTACTTACTAATGGTGATAGACTTTTTATCCTAAAGTGCATGTTTACCTTAAGCTGTTTCAAGTCAAAATATGTTTTAACCCATTTCAGGTGGGAAACCCTTAAAGGGGTACCTTGGCAAACAGTGCTGGCCCAGATCAGATGCTGCAGAATGGGATGTCTAATCAAGGCCTGCTTTGTTTACCATCAGGATTTTCCCTCAAACATAGAATAAAATTTAAAAAAAAAGACCTGACACTCCTTAAATGACAAATGGACTTGACCAGTATATAGCAATGGAAGATTCCACCAGTATACAAAGAGTTAAGATGTGTTTCCATCACGAAAACATGCCTACATAATTTTGACCCCTCAAACCCCACTTTTATATAGTAAAACTGGGGTTTGTAGGGGTAAACCTTATTTTTCTTATTTCTACTCTAAGATACAGATTGTGGGTACTCGTTAGAACCGCCTTGATTTAGAACGTTTTAACGAGTACCTACAATCTATATTTTGAGCTGAAATAAGAAAAAATCACAATTTTTCATCTCAAATTTTCATTTTTTCAGCGATAAAGGTTACAATGTTTTGGTATAGGCGTGTTTTCGTAATGCCAACAAGATTTAGATCAACCTGAGCACCTGTGGATACTGATCAGTGTCCTTATTGCCTGGCTGTATAAAAGATAGCCATTGGTATATAAAGCTTTTTAAACTCTCCAAAATGACCAAAATAGTGTTGACGGGGATGTAGATCAAACAAACAAACCAACAAAGCTTCTTGATGTCCATTCAAGTGTACAGTGTATATAAAGGAAACCATTTGATTTACCCATTTTGTAACAAATGGAAATTTCCCTGTTATAAATAGTGGGAGTCCATTTTAAAATTAACTGGACAATAGGTTGCTAAGCCCCCGCCCATAGGGGCTTGAAGAAATATATGGGCTGCATGATGTTTCCTCGCAGAGCTGAATCCGGCCTGCACACTAGTACTGGTAAACCGCTTAGAGGATCTAAACCTGTCCAGGAACTGCGGTGTGAGGCGGACCGTCTTTGCTAATAACACCTATTGGTTTCATTGGGCGACGGGGCTTGAGTGGTCATTTCATCTCAATGTCGGGTAAAAGTCCCACAAAATTGGAAGCAACGTCTCCAAAATGACCTTTACAGTGTTGACAGGGACATTAAGCCTCAAATGAAACAAACAAACAATGGGTTGCTATCTTTAGAATTTATTTGGAAAATGGCTGAACTTTTTGAGAGCAGTGTAGGCCATGGTCAGATTACTTTTGGTTTCACCAGTCCAATAATACATGTACTTAAAAAATCAAATTTTCTGTAATTATTCATGCAATTTAAAGTATAAGCCGTCACCACAGAGACCAAACCTTTTCCATGGTGATACTGCATTGATTCAGAGGTATTCAGCGGGGTAACAGGGTATAGTATTGGGTGTAAAGTGTAAGTTTGCACTAGGAAAATAGCTTTAAATGTTACTTTACCAAATGGTTCACTTTGAATTTGCATTCAAATAATGTCTTCAATTGCTGTTAAAGCATGTCTGGGGTAGCGTGCATTTATCATGTTACGTCAGCACTAAAAGTGATGTCATTCAACATTTTAATGATGTCTTAATGATGTGAGAATGTGTGTGATGTAATTATAGCCCCGCTTTGAAAAAGTGGGGGCTATATTGGATTTGGCTTGTCCGGAATTCCGTCTGTCTGTCTGTCTGTCTGTCTGTAATATTTGATAGTGGGTACCTTGTGATTGCAACTCCTTTTACAGTTCTAGGTCAATCGTTTTGAAACTTTACAGGTGTTTTCATATAGGTCTGAAGATGTGCATGTGCTTTTTTCATTATCCTTAAATAATTTTTTTCACTTATTTCACCTTTTTTAACTTAGACAATTTTTGAGTTCTACTAATGTTAAAATGTATTGGGAGTAGCTACCTTGTGATTGCAACTCCTCTTACAGTTCTAGGTCAATCCTTTTGAATCTTTACAGGTGTTTTCATATGGGTCTGAAGATGTGCATGTGCTTTTTTCATTATCCTTAAATAATTTTTTTCACTTATTTAACCTTTTTTAACTAAGACAATTTTTGAGATCTACTAATGTTAAAATGTATAGGGAGGAAGTACCTTGTGAATGCAACTCCTCTTACAGTTCTAGGCCGATCCTTTGAAACTTTTCAGGTGTTTTCAAAGAGGTCTTAAGATGTGCATGTGGTTTTTTCATTATCCAAAACTTATTTTTTAACTTAGACTGTTTTTCAGATCTAATAACGCGAAAAGTCTATAAGGCGTAGGTACCTTGTTAGGGATTTAACCCTCTCACAAGTCTTTACCTTTAATTCATGAGTCTTTCTCCTCTGACAGGGCTATAGCGGGGCTATAGTCAGATCCTCTGACAGTTCTAGTTTTTCACACACATTAATTACATATACATGTATCCTCTGTTTATGTGAAGTCAGTTAACTATATGTTATTTTCTGGTGATACCAGTTAATATAAAAAATCATTTTTTTACTGTTTGAAACAATTACAATTTCAATTTCGATTCCACTGAGAAATCTTTATATTTCATTGAAAAGCATGTCAGAAACAAGGGTGTTTTCCTAAGGTGATGTGACTCATAGGTGATCCAGGTACAAAATAGCATGTACAAGCAAACTCGGATCAGCCTACAAATCTTGGCAGGCTGATGAGTCTTCACTGTGTGAATGGCTTAGGGTTGAGAAGAGAGAACTCAAAACTACACAGTTCATGCTTACTTTATTCTTGCCTGGTTGCTTATGCCAGCCAACCAGTACCTGTGCTGATGTACATGTGTTTGTTTGATTTGAGGTTTAACGTCCCCATCAACACTGTATAGTTCATTTTGGAGACGTTGCTTCCAATTTTGTGGGACTTTTACCCGACATTGAGATGAAATGACATCTTAAGCCCTGCCGCCCATTGAAACCAATAGGGCTTATAAGCATGGACGGGCCGACTCGCACCGCTTTGCTTAGATCCTCTAAGCTGTTTACCAGTACTTGTGTGCGGGTCGGTTTCAGCTCTGCGTGGAAGCATCAGGCAGCCCATATATTTCTTCAAGCCCCGGTGGTTAGGGGCTGGATGTACATGTGTACTTTCATTTATGATTTTGCTATTTGGGGAAAATTTGTAGGGTGTTACTGTTGGTACATTTGTAAATTTACATGCCGATAATCTGAAAATTTTGTTAGAAGTTTTAAAGTTTCATTCTCATATTTATGTTGCATGTATCTGAAGAACTGCATGATTGGATGCATTTGAGTATTTTAACCCTAAAGCTGCTGAGGAAAAACAACATCTGAAAATGTTGTCTGCTTATGTCGTCTGCTGAATCTTCTCGCAAACTTCTTAAAAATATTTTTGCATACAGGCAAACAGTGTGGGCCCAGGTCAGACTGCTCCTACAGGAGCAGTCTGATCTGGGTACACACTGCAAAAAATTACTTTTAAGGTAACGGGCAGACGGCAAAGCAGACAACAGTTGTTGTGATTGGCATATTATGGGTTAACATTTGACTGCACTTTACCCTTACCATTACGCAAACACGCCTACCGGTATTCAAATACATTGCCACCTTTATCCCCGTAAAAATGAAAATTTTATGAAAAATTGTGATATTTTTCTTATTTCTGCTCAAAAAATGGATTGTGGGTACTTGTTAGAACCGCCTCATCGAGACAGTTCTAAGGAGTACCCACAATCTATATTTTAGAACAGAAATAAGAAAAATAAGGTATACCCCTGTAAACCCCAGTTTTACTATATAAAAGTGGGGTTCAAAATTGATGCCCTGCTGAACTTGAGAAACCTACCTTTGCAAACAGTGTAGATCTGGTTCAGAAGCCATCTGATCTGGATCTACACTGTTTATTATTCATTTGCAAATTTGAATAAATATATTATACATGTATATTATTTGATTTGTTGATGGTCAGAAATGGGTGTGACAAAATTAATTTATTCAGCAGGACAGGGGTTCAGGAGAATGGATTCATACTGTATTTGTTAGAATAAGGGCACAGTGTGCCTAGACATTTCATTCTTGCACACCAGACAAGGAAATCCGTTATTTTACCCTGGGATAGAAATTTATGTTCTGACCCTGGTGTTCCGACCCCAATTCGAATATAATCGCGTATTTGATAAATGCACTGGTTGATTACAACCTCATGCGCGGCGGCTTCATGCGTGACGTCACTAAACATTCCTGTTGTGTCATCACAAAATGGCGGACGACGGTAACCGAAGTGACAACAGCATTAAAAATTCGCAATAGAAATGGAAGGTATGCAAGAAAAAGAATCCAATATGGGTGTGAGGAGTGGATAGAAAAATCTGTCCCTCGGGATCACTGTCCGGCATCACGAGGCAAGCCTCGTGATGCCGGACAGTGTCCCTCGGGATGGATTTTTCAATCCATCCCTCACACCCATATAAGATTCTTATATTCTTGCATAGACCAAGATAAGCAGGGTTATCCATGTATTACTTTCCTTATTTCTACAATAAAACATACGTTGTGGGTACTGATTCTAATGAGTACACACGTCATATGGTTTCATATAGAAATAACTAAAATATCAGTACTTTGCACACGGCCCCCGCCCAAAGGGGGTTGAAGAAATATATGGGCTGCATCATGCTTCCACGCAGAGCTGAATCCAGCCCACACAATAGTACTGGTAAACCGCTTAGAGGATCTAAGCTAGTCCAGGAACCGTGGTGCGAGGCGGACCGTCCATGCTAATAAACCCTATTGGTTTCATTGGGCGACAGGGCTTGAGATGTCATTTCATCTCAATGTCTGGTAAAAGCCTCCATGGTGCAGTGGTTACGCTACTCGCCTTGTAAACCAGGGATCGCAGGATCGATCCCGGGCTTCTCCAGACTTTCGGATGAGTCTTTAAACCAAGGTCCCGTCTCCGTATGACCTTAGCTGTTGGTGGGACGTAAAACTAAAACTCACTCACTCACTCAATGTCGGGAAAAAAGTCCCACAAAATTGGAAGCAACGTCTCCAAAATGACCTTTACAGTGTTGACGGGGATGTTAAACCTCAAATCAAACAACCAAACAGTATTTTGCAGATGAAAAAAGCGCCTTATCTGAAGCTACGTTCTTGCCACAGAAACAATTTCTATTAAGCGTATGGTCAGGCAATCATATATGTGTACTTTTTATGCCGACTTCAGATGTTTCAAATTTGGTTGGTTGCCAAACATGTCCAAAGTTGGCATAAGGAGCATGCATATTATAAAAAAATAAGTTCCTTTTACCGTTCTTGTACCACATGGAATCTTCCTCCAACCAGTATCTGTGCATTATATAGTCCATTTCAAAATTTAGGTGTGTCAGGTTGTGTTTTCATCAAAATTTATTTGGAAAATGCCTGAACTTTTTGCAAATAGTGTAGGCCCTGATCAGACACCTCAGAACGCGGTGTCTGATCTGGGCCTGCACTGTTTGCCAGGGTACCCGTTTTGGGGCTTCTGGTACTAAATGGGTTCAGAACAACAAGCCTTTTTATCACAGAAACATAATTACTGAACTGTTGAGTGATATTCTAACCCTTCTCTTGCTGTTCACAACAACCCCTGTATTTGAAACAGTGTAGAGCCAGATCAGGTGGCTTCTGAAGAAGCCACCTGATCAGGATCTACACTGTTTGGCATTCAATTTATGGATTTGTAGGAATAAATTGCATCCAAAAGTAATTTGATTGGTTGATAGACAGAAATGGGTGTGGCTTAAATGAATATTCAGCAAGAGAAGGGTTATCACTGTTCTTACTTCAGCAGACTAAGCCTCGCTCATCGGGGCTTGGAGAAATAGCTTATGCTGCATGGTGTTTCCACAAAGAGCTTAACCCTTATCTTGCTGTTCACGATAACCCCTATCTTTGCAAACAGTGTAGATCCAGATCAGATCGCTTCTGAAGAAGCCATCTGATCAGGATCTACACTGTTTGGCATTCAGTTTATGAATTTGTAGCAATAAATCACATCAAGTAATTTGATTGGTTGATAGACAGAAATGGGTGTGGCTTAAATGAATATTCAGCAAGATAAGGGTTAAACGGACCAAACATGAGTACTGGTAAACAGCTTAGAAGGTTATAGCCTGCCCATAAAAAGTGGTGTGAGACAGACCATTCCTTAAACCCCAAGGGTTTCTTTGGGCTGTAGCTAAAAGTACCACAAAGTTGGAAACAACATACACAAACAAACAAACAAATACTTCAGCAGATTGCCAAGTCTAGTGCTGTAAATTAATGTCAGTTAATATTTCATTGCTCCAGAAAAGGCGCTTTTTTCATCCGATAAGTACTGATATTTTTTTTTTTTATGCATGAAAACTTATGTTGTGGGTACTCATTAGAAACGCCAAGTGCTTTTAATGAGTACCCACAACATGTTTTCATTCAGAAATAAGAAAAATAATGTCTGGACACCACCTTTTATCTGGTGCTAAAAAAAATGGCATGGGCTTGTGTCATGTTTACTTTTTAGTGACCCCAGAGTCCCTCTGTAGTTAGTCTTCGAGTCTACTTTTTGGGAACCCTTTCATCCCTGAATTTCTGTAGTGGACTCTTCCATCTTTGAATTTGGACCCATTCATTCTTGTTAAGGGGAATAGATACACTGGCAGATTTTTCCGCCATTTTTCAACTTTTGGGACTTCTTGTTCGCTTTTTAGCTCACCTGAGCCGAAGGCTCATGTGAGGTATTAGTATACCACGAGCCGGCGTCCGTCGTCGTCGTCCACACTTTCAAAGAAGTATATCTCCGGAACCAGTGGGCCAATCTTGATCAAATTTCATGTGAAGCATTATCAGGTAGGGGGAAAGGCTGCATACTGTTTTCGGGCAGATCGGATTGGAACTCTGGTTGCCATGGCAACAAATAGCTCCCATAGACTTAACATAGGAAAAAGTTTGTCATCACTCTAGCTCCGTCAATTTTTTTCTGATCGTCTTCATTCTTGCAGATAACGAGGACAGGCATGAAATCTCGATCAAGTTCGATTTTGGGCTGAATCGGATTATTCACTCAGGAGTTACGTGCCCTTGAGCATTAGGAAAAAGCTTGTCATCACTCTAGCTCCGTCAATTTTTTTCTGATCGACTTCATTCTTGCAGATAACGAGGACAGGCATGAAATCTCGATCAAGTTCGATTTTGGGCTTTATCGGATTATTCACTCAGGAGTTACGTGCCCTTGAGCGTTGAAAAAATTGCCTATTGACTTAACATGGGAAGAATGTTGTCATCACCGTAGCTGCTTCAATTATTTTCGGATTGGCTTTATTCTTGCAGATAACCAGCACAGCCATGAAATCTCGGTCAAGTTCGATAACTGGCAGAATCGGATCATTCACTTAGGAGTTACCTGCCCTTGTGTGTTTTTGCATTAGGGTTAATGGGAATTTCAAAAATGTATATCTTAAAGACTACTTGGCCAACTTTGATCAAATTTCATGTGTCGCATTATTGGGCAAGTGGAAAGGCTTCATTAGGTTTTCAGGCAGATCTGAGTGGAACTCTGGTTGCCATGGCAACATCTAGCTCCCATAGACTTCACATAGGAAAAAGCTTGTCATCACTCTAGCTCCGTCAATTTTTTTCTGATCGACTTCATTCTTGCAGATAACCAGTACAGGCATAAAATCTCGGTCAAGTTCGATTTTGGGCCGAATCAGATAATTCACTCAAGAGTTACGTCCCCTTGAGCACCCGAAAAATTGCCTATCGACTTAACATGGGGAAAATGTTGTCATCACTGTAGCTGCTTCAATTTTGTTCGGATTGGCTTCATTCTTACAGATAACCAGCACAGCCATGAAATCTCGGTCAAGTTCGATAATTGGCAGAATCGGATCATACACTTAGGAGTTACCTGCCCTTGTGCATTTTTGCATAAGGGTTAATGTGAATTTCAAAAATGTATATCTTGAAGACTACTTGGCCGACTTTGATCAAATTTCATGTGTAACATTATTGGGCAAGTGGAAAGACTGCATAAGGTTTTCATGCAGATCTGAGTGGAACTCTGGTTACCATGGCAACATATAGCTCCCATAGACTTAACATAGGAAAAAGCTTGTCATCACTCTAGCTCTGTCAATTTTTTTCTGATCGACTTCATTCTAGCAGATAATAAGGACAGGCATAAAATCTCGGTTAAGTTCGATTTTGGGCAGAATCGGAATATTGACCTTGGAGTTACGTGAACAAAAAATTTGCCCATAGACTTAACAAAGGGAAAATGTTGTGACTACGATAGCGACTTGAATTTTTTTCAGATCAGCTTCAAACTTGCAGGTAACGAGGACAGACATAAAATCTCGGTTAAGTTCGATTTTGGGCCGAATCGGAATATTTGCCTTGGAGTTACCTGCCCTTGAGCATAAAAAAATACGTTGTGACCACGATAGCAACTTTATTTTTATTCATATCAGCTTCAAACTTGCAGGTAACGAGGACAGGCATAAAATCTCGGTTAAGTTCGATTTTGGGCCGAATCGGAATATTGACCTCATAGTTACGTGACCTTGAGAGACAAAAAAATTTGCCCATAGACTTAACGTAGGGAAAATGTTGAGACAGAAATAGCGACTTGAATTTTTAGCTCACCTGAGCCAAAGGCTCCAGTGAGCTGATAGTATACCAAGGCTCGGGAGTCCGTCGTCTGTCGTCCGTCCATCCGTCGTCCACACTTTCAATGAAGCATATCTCAGAAGGCAGTCAACCAATCTTGTTAAAATTTTATGTGTAGCACCATTGGGCAAGGGGAAAGGCTGCATTAGGTTTTGGAGCTAGTCTGGTTCATTTGTTCCTTCATTCTTCTTTCTCTCCATATAGAGATAATAGACCAATGTTAAATTTTTAATCAAAGATTTCTCAGGAACTATAAAAGCTAGAAGCATCAAATTTGGTATTCAATAGAATAATGATGACTTATTTTGTGTAAGAGACATTGGGCTTTCTCAGCTTATTTGTTCATCTGTTCTTTCATTCTTCTTTCTCTCCATTTTGACCAATGTTAAATTTTCGTCAAAGATTTCTCAGGAACTATAGAAGCTAGAAGTCTCAAACTTGGAATGCAATGCAATAATGAGGACTTATATCCTGTAAGGGTCAATGGGCTGGATTCTATTAGCAGATTTAGTAGTCAAGTCTGTGAATTGTTAAAACTTAAGTTCCTCAGGTGAGCGGTTTAGGCTCATTGAGCCTCTTGTCTAGAAACACTGTCCCATGGAAAAAGGGGTCTACTCTTAAAGGAAAAAATTCTTTCCTTTAGGAGTTGACCCCTATTGAGAAGGGAGACAAAATATTTTTGAAGAAGTTGCCTCCCCTGAAGATTTATCCCTTCCCCATAATAGTAGGTTCAGTCAAAATTTAATATGCATTTCTTTCAAAATTATTAAAAGGCTGGCAAACAGGGTGGATCCTGATGCCATCTGATCAGGATCTACACATTTTGCCCAGGTATTTGTACTTGTCTGTGGGGTTCAAAAAAGGTTTGTGCAGACATGTTTTGTTGCCTCTGTTCTCCTTTAAATAAATACATGTTTGTGATGCAAAATCACGCAGTGATTGTTGCATCTTTGTTATGCTTGGCAACAGGATATTGTTTCAGTTTAATTAAAATAAAGGAAAGCTGGACATTATAGTTTATTTTTTCATTTCATCCAAGAAGACTGAAGTCTTCAAAAATAGATACAGTAGAACTTCGATGGCTCGAACACAGATGGCTCGTTTACCATGGATGTGTCGAACCCATTCTTGAGCCCCTTGTGAAATCCTCTGTATAAGAAATAGTGGGGGATGATTAAGGAGATTTTAGTCTTTTATCTTGCAAATGCATGCTGTGTGTACTCATTAGAATCGCCTCGATGAGGCGATTCTAATGAGTACACATAGCATGCATTTTCATTATAGAACACTGAAAAGATGTCTAAAAGTATCTCGTTATGCCTCCTTACAGTAACCCTCAGTGTCTCGAACTACCCATCTCGAACAGATTTTCGAGGTCCCAAAGGTGTTTGAGCCATTGAAGTTCGACTGTATAGACTTGGTCACAGTGATTACCTACATATAAAGTTTTATCTTGCATAGCCCAACTTCAATGGCTCAAACACCTTTAAGACCTTGAAAATATGTTGGAGACATTGTTACTTCAAGCCACTTTGATGGTGTTGGCTGGGTGTGGGGAGGGGTGTTACACATTGCAACAAGCCAAGAGCCATAATGGGAGTAATTTACAAACATACATCTTTCCAATCTCTTCTATACAAGAATAGTATACTTCTGCTGGGCAGGCTATTGGTTCAATTTTTTTTTTTTTTGGGGGGGGGGGGGGGGTGATTTTATGGCTCTTTTAAGATTATTTCTGGTGAAGCCAGAGAAAAACCACTTGGCCTGCTTCAGAACGTGACCCAAGAGAGGCTCAAACCACAACGTTGAGAGACCAAATGGTAGAGTCAGCACTCTCACCCATTAGGCCACGGAGGCCGTCCCTGGGCAGGCTTACCTATAGGCAGTTAACTTTGCAGATTCTTTTGCCTGAAGCTGACAACTGTCCTGGAATCAGCAGAATAACCATAGACAAGAGGGCCACGATGGCCCTGGATCGCTCACCTGATCCATAGAGTAACAATTGGGCCTCGGGGAGGGCCATTATTGACCCCAGGGTTATAATGTGCATAATGTTGAGGAAGGTCTAAAAAGGTGAAGCTTCATACCAAATATCAACAAAGGCTATAATTTGAACAATCTTGGCAAAGGTCCACTAGATGAAGCTACACAAAAAATATCAAAGATCTTGGCCTTGCGGTTTCAGAGAAGAAGATTTTTTTAAAGATTTTCCCTATATAAGCCTATGTAAAACCAAAGGGCCCTGGGGCGGGGGCATTATTGGCCCCAGGACTACATAAGCTTTTGTAAAACCAAATTGTCCCCGGGCGGGGCATTTTTGGCCTCAGGGCTATAATTTAAACAATCTTGGTAGAGGTCCACTAGATGAAGCTTCATACCTAATATCAAAGACCTGGGCCTTGCTGTCTCAGAGAAGAAGATTTTCAAAGATTATCTCTATCTAAGTCTATGTAAAACCAAAGGGCCCCGGGGCGTGGGCATTTGTGGCCCAAGGCTATAATTTGAATAATCTTGGTAGAGGTCCACTAGATGAAGCTCCATACCAAATATCAAAAATATGGGCCTTGCAGTTTCAGAGAAGAAGATTTTAAAGATTTCCCTATATAAGTCTATGTAAAACCAAAGGGTCTTGGGGCGGGGGCATTTTTGGCCCCAGGGCTATAATTTGAACAATCTTGATAGAGGTCCACAAGATGAAATTTCACACCAAATAACAAAGACCTAGGCCATGTGGTTTCATAGAACAAGTTTTTAAAGATTTTCCCTATATAAGTCTATGTAAAACCAAAGGGCCACGAGGCAGGGGCATTTTTGGTCTCAGGGCTACAATTTGAACAATCTTGGTAGAGGTTCACTAGCTGAAGCTTCATACCAAATATCAAAGACCTAGGCCTTGTGGTTTCAGAGAAGAAGATTTTTCAAGACTTTCCCTATACAAGTCTATGTAAAACCAAAGGGCGGCAGAGCAGGGGCATTTTTGGCCCAGGGCTTTAATTTGAACAATCTTGGTAGAGGTCCTTTAGATGAAGCTTCATGCCAAATATCAAAGACCTGGGCCTTGCGGTTTCAGAGAAGAAGATTTTTAAAGATTTTCCCTATATAAGCCCATGTAAAACCAAAGGGCCCCGGGGTGGAGGCATTTTTGGCCCCAGCACTATAATTTGAACAGTCTTGGTAGGGGTCCACTAGATGAAGCTTCATACCAAATATCAAAGACCTGGGCCTTGCAGTTTCAGAGAAGAAAATGTTTAAAGATTTTTCCCTATATAAGCCCATGTAAAACCAAAGAGCCACTGGGCGGGGGCATTTTTGGCCCCAGCACTATAATTTGAACAATCTTGGTAAGGGTCCACTAGATGAAGCTTCATACCAAATATCAAAGACCTGGGCCTTGCGGTTTCAGAAAAGAAGATTTTAAAGATTTCCCTATATAAGTCTATGTAAAACCAAAGGGTCTTGGGGCGGGGGCATTTTTGGCCCCAGGGCTATAATTTGAACAATCTTGATAGAGGTCCACAAGATGAAATTTCACACCAAATAACAAAGACCTAGGCCATGTGGTTTCATAGAACAAGTTTTTAAAGATTTTCCCTATATAAGTCTATGTAAAACCAAAGGGCCACGAGGCAGGGGCATTTTTGGTCTCAGGGCTACAATTTGAACAATCTTGGTAGAGGTCCACTAGCTGAAGCTTCATACCAAATATCAAAGACCTAGGCCTTGTGGTTTCAGAGAAGATTTTTCAAGACTTTCCCTATACAAGTCTATGTAAAACCAAAGGGCGGCAGAGCAGGGGCATTTTTGGCCCAGGGCTTTAATTTGAACAATCTTGGTAGAGGTCCTTTAGATGAAGCTTCATGCCAAATATCAAAGACCTGGGCCTTGCGGTTTCAGAGAAGAAGATTTTTAAAGATTTTCCCTATATAAGCCCATGTAAAACCAAAGGGCCCCGGGGTGGAGGCATTTTTGGCCTCAGCACTATAATTTGAACAGTCTTGGTAGGGGTCCACTAGATGAATCTTCATACCAAATATCAAAGACCTGGGCCTTGCAGTTTCAGAGAAGAAGATGTTTAAAGATTTTTCCCTATATAAGCCCATGTAAAACCAAAGAGCCCCTGGGCGGGGGCATTTTTGGCCCCAGCACTATAATTTGAACAATCTTGGTAAGGGTCCACTAGATGAAGCTTCATACCAGATATCAAAGACCTGGGCCTTGCGGTTTCAGAGAAGAAGATTTTTAAAGATTTTCCCTATATAAGCCAATGTAAAACCAAAGGGCCCCGGGGCGGAGGCATTTTTGGCCCCAGCACTAAAATTTGAACAATCTTGGTAGGGGTCCCCTAGATAAAGCTTCATGCCAAATATCAAAGACCTGGGCCTTGTGGTTTCAGAGAAGAAGATTTTTAAAGATTTTCCCGATAAAAACCCATGTAAAACCAAAGGGCCCGGGGCGGGGGCATTTTTGGCCCCAGCAATATAATTTGAACAATCTTGGTAGGGGTCCACTAGATTAAGCTTCATACCAAATATCAAAGACCTGGGCCTTGCGGTTTCAGAGAAGAAGATTTTTTAAATTTTTGGTGAAAAAAATCTATTTTTGGCTCCTGTGACCTAGATGTGCAACAGACCCGAACCATTTGAACAACTTTGAAAAGGGTCCACCTAAGGATCATTCCTGTGACGTTTGGTCAAAATCCGATCAGTGGTTTGGAAGGAGATGTCGTTTGAAGAAATTGTTTACGCACGGATGACAGACAAAAAGTGATCCTAATATTAATCACAAGAGGGCCATGATGGCCCTGGATCGCTCACCTGATCCATAGTGTAACAAGTGGGCCCCAGAGAGGGCCATTATTGGCCCCAGGGCTTTAATGTGCATAATGTTGAGGGAGGTCTTAAAGGTGAAGCTTCAAACCAAACATCAACAAAGGCTATAATTTGAACAATCTTGGCAAAGGTCCACTAGATGAAGCTACACATCAAATATCAAAGACCTGGGCCTTGCGGTTTGAGAGAAGAAGATTGTTTTTAAAGATATTCCCTACATAAGCCTATGCAAAACCAAATGGCCCCGGGGCTATATAAATCTATGTAAAACCAAAGGGCCCGGGGTGGGGGCATTTGTGGCCCCAGGGCTATAATTTGAACAATCTTGGTAGAGGTCCATTAGATGAAGCTTCATACCAAATTTCAAAGTCCTGGGCCTTGTGGTTTCAGAGAAGGAGATTTTTAAAGATTATCCCTATATAAGCCTATGTAAAACCAAAGGGCCACTTTTGGCCCCAGCACTATAATTTGAATCATCTTGGTAGGGGTCCTTTAGAAGAAGCTTCATACCAAATATAAAAGACCTTGTGGTTTCAGAGATGAAGATTTTTAAAGATTTTCCCTATATAAGTCTATGTAAAACCAAAAGGCCCCGAGCAGGGGCATTTTGGCCCAAGGCCTATAATTTGAACAATCTTGGTAGGGGTCCACTAGATGAAGCTTCATACCAAATATCAAAGTCCTGGGCCTTGCGGTTTCAGAGAAGAAGATTTTTAAAGATTTTCCCTATATAAGCCTATGTAAAACCAAAGGGCCCCGGGGCGGGGGCAGTTTTTGTCCCAACACTATAATTTGAACAATCTTGGTAGGGGTCCACTAGATGAAGCTTCATACCAAATATCAAAGATTTTCCCTATATAAGCCTATGTAAAACCAAAGGGCCCCGGGGCAGGGACATATTTGGCCTCAGCACTATAATTTGAATAATCTTGTTAGGGGTCCTTTAGATGACGCTTCGTACCAAATATAAAAGACCTAGGCCTTGTGGTTTCAGTGAAGAAGATTTTTAAAGATTTTCCCTATATAAGTCTACGTAAAACCAAAGGGCCCCGGGGCGGGGGCATTTTTGGCCCAAGGGCTATAATTTGAACAATCTTGGTAGAGGTCCATTAGATATCCATAAATATCAAAGTCCTGGGCCTTGCGATTTCAGAGAAGAAGATTTTTAAAGATTCTGCTAATATAAGCCTATGTAAAACCAAAGGGCCCCGGGGCGGGGGCATTTTTCGCCCCAGCACTATAATTTGAACAATCTTGGTAGGGGTCCACTAGATGAAGCTTCATACCAAATATCAAAGACCTGGGCCTTGTGGTTTCAGAGAAGATGATTTTTAAAGATTTTCCCTATATAAGCCAATGTAAAACCAAAGGGCCCCGTGGCGGGGGCATTTTTTGTCCCAGCACTATAATTTGAACAATCTTGGTAGGGGTCCACTAGATGAAGCTTCATACCAAATATCAAAGTCCTGGGCCTTGTGGTTTCAGAGAAGAAGATTTTTAAAGATTTTCCCTATATAAGCCAATGTAAAACCAAAGGGCCCAGTGGCGGGGGCATTTTTTGTCCCAGCACTAAAATTTGAACGATCTTGGTAGGGGTCCACTAGATGAAGCTTCATACCAAATATCAAAGTCCTGGGCCTTGTGGTTTCAGAGAAGAAGATTTTTAATGATTCTGCTAATATAAGCCTATGTAAAACCAAAGGGCCCCGGGGCGGGGGCATTTTTCGCCCCAGCACTATAATTTGAACAATCTTGGTAGGGGTCCACTAGATGAAGCTTCATACCAAATATCAAAGACCTGGGCCTTGTGGTTTCAGAGAAGAAGATTTTTAAAGATTTTCCCTATATAAGCCAATGTAAAACCAAAGGGCCCCGTGGCGGGGGCATTTTTGGCCCCAGCACTATAATTTGAACAATCTTGGTAGGGGTCCACTAGATGAAGCTTCATACCAAATATCAAAGTCCTGGGCCTTGTGGTTTCAGAGAAGAAGATTTTTAAAGATTTTCCCAATATAAGCCTATGTTAAACCAAAGGGCCCCGGGGCGGGGGCATTTTTCGCTCAAGCACTATAATTTGAACAATCTTGGTAGGGGTCCACTAGATGAAGCTTCATACCAAATATCAAAGACCTGGGCCTTGTGGTTTCAGAGAAGAAGATTTTTTAAGTTTTTGGTGAAAAAAATCTATTTTTGGCTCCTGTGACCTAGATGTGCAACGGACCGGAACCATTTGAACAACTTTGAAAGGGGACCACCTAAGGATCATTCCTGTGAAGTTTGGTCAAAATCCGATCAGTGGTTTAGGAGGAGATGTCGTTTAAAGAAATTGTTTACGCACGGACGCACGCACGCACGCACGCACGCACGATGGACGACGGACAAAAAGTGATCCCAAAAGCTCACCTCGTCACTACGTGACGGTGAGCTAAAAATATTTCACAATCAATCTGCACTTAAGAATATTACCAAGCCGGTATCAAATCCAGCAGTCCAATGTGCATCCAATGGTAAATAAGACATCAATGTTGGAGTCAACTGAAGTTTTGCTAAGGCGATGTTTTGAAAGTGATACTTTTCCAGTTTATCTTCCAAGGACAGAGCGAGTCCAACAATTACAGTGAATATGTGTTGCAGTTTTATGGCCCAGACAACAGCTACATGTAAGGTCAGTCATGTCAAGGCAGTCAGTTACCTTCCTTTTCCTGAACAGAGCGGTTTACAACCCCGCCCCACTCAAGTAACTTACAGCAGACAGTTGGGAATAGAAAACTACAAAAGTCTCCATTGGAAACTATCCCAAAATAGTTTGTTTCTAAAAGTGATCTTGACCTTGGAACTAATATTTTTTTGTGAGTAGTTTCTGAATTCATCAAGGAGTGACAAAGCTATTAGCCCTTATCTTGCTGTTCACGACAACCCCTATCTTTGGAAACAGTGTAGATCCAGATCAGATGGCTTCTGAAGAAGCCATCTGATCAGGATCTACACTGTTTGACATGAAGTTTATGGATTTGTAAAAATAAATTAAGTGAAGCAATCTGATTGGTTCAAAGTCAAAAATGGGTGTGGCTAAACTGAATATTCAGCAAGATAAGGGTTAACTGGAAATGAAAATTAGACCCTATTTTTAGCTCACCTGAGCACGAAGTGCTCATTGTGATCAGTCGCTGTCCTACTTCCATCGTCAACAATTTGATTTAAATGCGAACACTTCCTAAACCCTTGGGCCAATTTGATTCAAACTTCACAGGAATGTTGCCTTGGTGCTCCCTACCAAAATAGTTAAAATCGTTCTGCTCCGGTGAACCAGAGCGAAAAACAGAAAAATCCTCAAATGCCAACTCCTCCTGTACCCTTGGGCCAATTTCATTCAAACTTCATAGGAATGTTGCTTAGGTGACTCTTTACCAAATAGCTAAAATGGTTCCGCTCCATTGCAAAATGACGACAAGAGCTAAAAAAAGAAAAAAAAAAAAACGTAAACTTGCATCAAACCCGAATTCCTCCAAAACCCTTGGGCCAACTGGATTCAAATTTCACAGGAATGTTGCCTAGGTGACTCCCTATCAAAATAGCTAAAATCTTCCACTCTGACAAACACGATGGCCACCGGAGCTAAAAATAGAAAAAATCTTCAAATGACAACTCCTGTATCCTTGGGCCAACTTCATTCAAACTGAATTCATAGGAATGTTGCTTAGATAACCATCTACCAAAATAGCTAAAACCATCCTGCTCTGAAGAACAAAATGGTCGCCAGAGCTGAAATTGAAAAACTTCGTAAATTTTTTTTTCAAATTCAAACTCCTCATAAACCCTTGGGACAATTTGATTCAAACTTCACAGGAATGTTGCCTGAGTGACTCCCTACCAAAACCGTTCCGCTCTGACTAACAAGATGGCCGCTAGAGCTAACAATAAAAAAAATCCCCAAATGGAAACCGCTCAAGTACCCTATGGCAAATTTCATTCAAACTTCATAGGAATATTGCTTAGATGACCCACTACCAACTAGCTAAAACGGTTCAGCTCTGATGAACAAAATGGCTGCCAGAGCTAAAAAAGGGAAAAACATTGTAATTTTGCTTCAAATGCGAACTAAACCCTTGGGCTAATTCGATTCAACTTCACAGGAATGTTGCCAGGGTCACTCCTTACCAAAAGCTAAAATCGTTCTGCTCTGACGAACAACATGGCTACCAGAGCTAACAAGAGCTCTGCAAGTGGGGCATTATACGCCTGTGGCGATTAGTAAGATGGCGCATACGTATACTGACTTTTACAAGTTTGGGTTTGTGGAATGTAACCAAGGAACAATATGTTCTCCATATATTCTTACCTGGCACTATGGCTCAAACTACCGTCTCCAACAAATTTTCATGGTTGGTAATATTTGGTGGACCATAACCTCAAAATAATATAGGCATAACTCTGGCAATAATTGGTGGACTGTAACCTTGAAATAATATCAGCTGCTCCACGTCATAGTCTAAATATACGTAAAGTTTCAGCTTCATCAGATGTAAAATGTGGGAGGTATTATCCGGAAACAAAATGTTTAGAAAAATATGTGAAAGGGGAATATAAGGTAAATCTAGATGAGGATCACTTCGTGCTTTGAACAACTGGCCCCAGGGCTCAGATGTCTTTACTTGGTTTATGAGCTCAAGTCCAAGAAAAAATACTATAAGCCCATCAATTAAGACCCAGAAAGTACCTCAACAGCCACAAAATCTCGCTGTCTCAGTCACAGTAAAATCCTGCACAACGGATTTGTCACAGTGATAAAGAATGGGATCTTGAGCATGTATTGTTTGTTGGTTTGTGTTGGTATTTTACATCCCCATCAACACTATTTAGATCATTTTGGAGAGGTTGCTTCCCATTTTGTGTGACTTTTACCCGACATTAGGCTTTACTGCTCCAAGAAACTGCTTGAGTTTAAGGGGCGGTCCAACTCCCACAACTTTGCCTAGGCAGGCTTAGACCTGATCTTCTAAGCAGTTTACCAAATGTTCATTTGGTTTCAGCTCAGCACGGAAGCACCTTAGCATGAATTAATGGGCCAAAAAAAGGCATTTTCCCAGGAAAAATTTAGGAGCATAGTGAAACACAGCATCATCTCATCACTTGAGCGGTAGAGTATGCACCATAAACTTTCTTGATATATCAATTTCATATAAGCCCCGCCAAACGAATTTGTGTCTTCGAGCATTCCGTCATGACAAATTTTAACTGCGCATGCCCAGCCATTCAGAGGGGCCAGGAATATGGCTTTCTGTCTGAAGGTTCCTCTTGATTCACTGCTTGTATGAGCGAGCAGCGAAGGTTCTGGGGAGACTAAGCGGATGCGCAGGCTCGCCTGAACCTTCACTGCTCGCATAGGCGACAAGTACCAAAATCGCTTGACGGGGCCCATCTGATTGTGACCTATGTAGAATCAGGAGTAAATGTGTTCTGACAACTGCCCCTCTTGAATCCATAAAAAAGCAGAGAACTACCACAGTAAACAGTGAAGATGGAGATGGCTTTTCGTGAACAATCTCAACAGGATCTAAACTGTTTGCACTGGTTTGTATTTTGTAGAGTTGAAATAACAAAGAACTTCAGCTGGTTTGAGTCATGTACACCATATTTACCATTATTTTCAGACAGAAAGGCCTGAGCAAAAAGAGAAAACCCAGATGAGGTACTGCAGAATGTCATTATGATAACACTCATGCGACATAGTGATTTTTTTTCACTTCTACAAAATGGCTACTTTTCTGACCGAAAATCTGTGGTATTTTTCTTATTTATAGTCCAAACATAGGTGGTGGGTGCTCATTAGAACCGCCTCATTGAGGTGGTTAGAACCGCCTCATTGAGGCGGTTCTAACGTGAACCCACAACCTATGTCTAGGAGCAGAAATAAGCAAAATAATGTATAACCCATGAACTCCAATTTTCTCTATATAAAGTGATGTTTGGAGGGGTGTTCATTTTACAGACTTGTTCACGTAATGGGCATCTCATCAGAGTCGACACGATTTGCAATTGACCCAGCTACTTTTAGACACAGCATTAGGTAGTAACTTGTATCAAGTATGGTAAGGATTTGAGGTGTCCGAAAATATTCATGGTAAATACGGCAATTATTTTTGACTACAAGTCGTCATCATCGCTGTCATCTGATTCCTCAAGGGCTTCCTGAAATGACATCAAAATGGAGGAGTTCAAAAGAGCGGTCATTTAAGGGGAATGGGTATACCTGGCTGATTTTTATGCCAGTTTTCAAAGGGAGACAACTTTTGGGACTTCCTGTTCGCTTTTCCAAACAGGAAGTCTCGAAAGTTGTATCCATTTTGAAAAATAGTGGAAACAAGAGGGCCCAATGGCCCTATATCGCTCACCTGTGTACCAGAAAATCATTAGTGTAGATCACTTGATATTGCTATATACTAAATAGCTAAGCTCAGGCAAAGCGGTGTCCATGCTTATAAACCCTACTGGTTTCATTGGGCAACAGGGCTTGAGATGTAATTTCATCTCAATGTCGGGTAAAAGTCCCACAAAATTGGAAGAGACATCTCCAAAATGACCTATACAGTGTTGACGGGGATGTAAAACCTCAAATCAAACAAAATCTGTGCCTTATGGTTTTGGAGAAAAAGATTTTTTTTTTTAAGTTTTTTTCCAGTATAAGTCTATAGGAGCTAATGAGCCCTGGGGCTTGGCCAATTTTGACCCAAAGGGCACGGTTGGCAGGATTTATGTAGGTGACCATTTTGTGTTGCTATATACTAAATATCTAAGGTCTGTACTTCATGGTTTCAAAGATATTTGAAGCTTTTTTTCATATTGGAGTTAAGGGGCCACAGGATTTGGACCCCAGGGGCATGATTGGCAGGATTCATGTAGGCGACCACTCGACATTGCTACATGCTAAATACCTAAGCTCTGGGACTTATGGTTTCAGAGAAGAAGATTTTTGAAGATTCTTTCCCCCATTTTAAGGTGTTTTTCTTTTTTTTCATCATTATAAGGGCCCTTGGTTTCAGAGAAGAAGATTTTTGAAGTTTCTCCAATTGTAAGTCTATGGAAGCTAAAGACCCCTGGGGTGTGGCCAATTTGGATCCCAAGGGCATAACTGGCAGGATTTATGTAGGTGGCCACTTGACGTTGCTACATACTAAAAATCTAAGCTCTGGGCCTTATGGTTTCATAGAAGATTTTTTAAGTTTTTTTCCATTATAAGTCTATTGGAGGTGATGAGCTCGGGCGTGGCCAATTTTGACCCCAGGGGCAGGGTAAGCAGGATTTATGTAGCTGGCTATTTTATGTTGCTAGGCACTAAATATCTAAGTTCTGTGCTTCACAGTTTCTGAGAAGAAGATTTTTGAAGCTTTTTTCCATTATGAGTCTATGGGAGCTAAGGGCATGATTAGCAGGAAATATGTAGGAGACCACTTGCCGCTGCTACTTGCTAAATATCTAAGCTCTGGGCCCTGTGGTTTCAGAGAAGAAGATTTTTGAAGTTTTTTTTTCCATTATGAGTCTATGGGAGCTATGGGGGTCCCAGGGTGTGGCCCATTTGGACCCCAGGGGCATGATTGGCAGGATTTATGTAGGTGACCACTTTTCATTGCTACATGCTAAATATCTACGCTCTGGGCCCTGTGGTTTCAGAGAAGATTTTTGAAGCTTTTTTCCATTATGTGTCAATGGGAGCTAACTGGCCCCGGGACGTGGCCCTTTTGGACCCCAGGGGCATGATTAGCAGGAATTATGTAGGTGACCACTTGCCGTTGCTACGTGCAAAATATCTAAGCTCTGGGCGCTGTGGTTTCAGAGAAGAAGATTTTTGAAGCTTTTTTCCATTATGAGTCTATGGGAGTGAAGGGGCCCCGGGGCGTGGCCCATTTGGAACCAAGGGGCATGATTGGCAGGAATCATGTAGGTGACCAACCGGCGTTGCTACATGCTAAATATCTAAACTCTGGGCCCTGTGGTTTCAGAGAAGAAGATTTTTGAAGCTTTTTTTTCCATTATGAGTCTATAGGAGCTAAGGGGCCCCGGGGCGTGGCCCATTTGGAACCAAGGGGCATGATTGGCAGGATTTATGTAGGTGACCACTTGCCCTTGCTACATGCCAAATATCTCAGCTCTGGGCCCTGTGGTTTCAGAGAAGAAGATTTTTGAAGCTTTTTTCCATTATGAGTCTATATGAGCTAAAGGGCCCCTTGGCGTGGCCCGTTTGGACCAAAGGGGCATGATTGGCAGGAATTATGTAGGTGACCACTTGCCGTTGCTACATGCTAAATATCTAAGCTCTGGGCCCTGTGGTTTCCGAGAAGAAGATTTTTGAAGCTTTTTGTTCCATTATGAGTCTATGGGAGCGAAGGGGCCCCAGGGCGTTGCCCATTTGGATCCCAGGGGCATGATTGGCAGGAATTAAGGGGCATGATTGGCAGGAATTATGTAGGTGGCCACTGGCCGTTACTACATGCTAAATATCTAAGCTCTGGGCCCTGTGGTTTCAGAGAAGAAGATTTTTGAAGCTTTTTTTCCATTATGAGTCTATGGGAGCTAAGGGGCCCCGGGGCGTGGCCCATTTGGAACCAAGGGGCAAGATTGGCAGGAATCATGTAGGTGACCAACTGGCGTTGCTACATGCTAAATATCTAAACTCTGGGCCCTGTGGTTTCAGAGAAGAAGATTTTTGAAGCTTTTTTTTTCCATTATGAGTCTATGGGAGCTAAGGGGCCCCGGGGCGTGGCCAATTTGGAACCAAGGGGCATGATTGACAGGATTTATGTAGGTGACCACTTGCCCTTGCTACATGCCAAATATCTCAGCTCTGGGCCCTGTGGTTTCAGAGAAAAAGATTTTTGAAACTTTTTTCCATTATGAGTCTATAGGAGCTAAAGGGCCCCGGGGCGTGGCCCGTTTGGACCCAAGGGGCATGATTGGCAGAAATTATGTAGGTTACCACTTGCCGTTGCTACATGCTAAATATCTAAGCTCTGGGCCCTGTGGTTTCCGAGAAGAAGATTTTTGAAGCTTTTTGTTCCGAGTCTATGGGAGCGAAGGGGCCCCAGGGCGTCGCCCATTTGGATCCCAGGGGCATGATTGGCAGGAATTATGTAGTTTGCCACTGGCCGTTACTACATGCTAAATATCCAAGCTCTGGGCCCTGTGGTTTCAGAGAAGAAGATTTTTGAAGCTTTTTTTTCCATTATAAGTCTATAGGAGCTAAAGGGCCCCAGGGTGTGGCCCATTTGGAACCCAGGGGCATGATTGGCAGGAATTATGTAGGGGACCACTTGCTCTTGCTATATGCTAAATATCTAAGCTCTGGGTCCTGTGGTTTCCGAGAAGATGATTTTTGAAGCTTTTTGTTCCATTGTGAGTCTATGGGAGCGAAGGGGCCCCAGGGCATGGCCAATTTGGACCCCAGGGGCATGATTGGCAGGAATTATGTCGGTGACCACTGGCCGTTGCTACATGCTAAATATCTAAGCTCTGGGCCCTGTGGTTTCAGAGAAGAAGATATTTTAATTTTTTCCCATTGTAAGTCTATGGGAGCTATATGCTGCCATAGCAACCAGAATTCCAATCTGATCAGCCCAAAAACCTTATGCAGCCTTTCCCCCTACCTGGTGATGCTTCTCATGAAATTTGATCAAGATTGACCATGGGGTAATAGAGATAAACCTTATGCAGCCTTTCCTCCTACCTGGTGATGCTTCTCATGAAATTTGATCAAGATTGACCATGGGGTAATAGAGATATACTTATTTGAAATTGTTTACGGACGCACGCACGGACGGACAGATGCACGGACGCACGCACGACGGACGACGGACAAAAAGTGATCACAAACGCTCACCTTGTCACTACGTGACAGGCGAGCTAAAAATCAGCCAAGTGTATACTTGTAAAACAGTTAAAATCATGACTGATTATATAGGTACCCCCAAGCAATAAGATGTCTTCAAGCATGTCTCAGATTAGCCTCCCACATCTATACAATCTGATCAGTCTCTACTGTGGGCTATATGGATGGCCACTGATCCAAATGTTCTTTGTACTGAGACAGCTGTCTAATAACTGAATATTTGTTTGTTTTAATTGAGGTTTTACATCCCCGTGAACACTATTTAGGTCATTTTGGTGATGTTGCTTCCAATTTCGTGGGACTTTTACCTGACAATGAGATGAAATAACATCTCAAGCCCATCCATCCTAGTAAACTAATAGGGTTTATATGCAGGGATGTTCAGACACACTACTTTGCCTGGGCAGGCTTAGACCTTCTAAGCAGTCCTACTAGTACTCATGTGTGGTCAGTTTCAGCTCTGCATGGATGGCATCATGCAGCCCAATCTATTTCTACAAGCCCCGATGGGCAGGGGCCCAAGTGAGCATGTATGCAGGCTGGTTCCCTCACCAAGTGGACATGCTCAAAGATCACTTTTCCTTGGTGTGGACCAAATTATTCTCTGCTGTGTCAAAAAAGACCTGCCAAATAGCAACAGCTGGGGCCAAAACATTTAATAGAGCAAATATGCTAATATTTTTGCTGAAAAAAAAAAAAGAACTTTAAATTGAGTAAAAACAACTATGAACTTTAAGTTTACCTTTGCAAATTTCTCTGCCTCTGCAAATACATTTTTGGGGACAAACTCATGTTTTCCATTGGTCACTGAAAAAAAAGACAAGTAAACAATGAAATAGATTGAATTTCATTTACCTGAAATTTCACTTTCTAATGTGACATGAAATTTTGTTCATCCTATCTTTGTATATATTATAATAAGATATACATGGGGTATAGTTTGTTTTTAACATTAATCAACTTGTTTACAAGTTTTACCCATTGTATGCGTGAAACTCCTAAAAGGGTACCTTGGCAAACAGTGTAGGCCCAGATCAGACGCTGCGTTCAGGGGCTGCACTATTTGCTAACAGAATTTTCCGTCAAAATAAAAGCGAAAAAAAAAGGCCTGACACCTCTTATAAGACAAATGGACTTATCCAACATACAGCAATGGAAGAGTCCACTAGAATACAATGGGTTAAATGCCCAGTTAACACTTTTAAGGTCATGTGGAACAAACAGTTTACCTGTAACTCAGCACAGGCTTTCTAAGCAGTTAGCTTGTAAAGTGACTGGCATTGCCCTTCTTAAATCAGAATCACCGTAGAGAGTATTTTATGACCATAAAATATTTTGTATGGTCATTCTGACAGTAGAAGGAAGAGAATGACCATAGAAAATATATCATGATTAACCCATATGGGAAACACAAAAGCAGGTCCCTGGCGCAGGCCCAGATCAAATGCTGCATAACTTCCGAAACTTCATCTTTCCTTTCCTGTATTAAATGCGAACCCGGCCAAAATTAAAGGAAATGGGAATTAAGTGTTGGAGCCCTGACAGCTTTTAAAATTGTGCTGTGTCATGACACATCACAATATCTTCAGCAGTAACAATTCACGGAAAAGGAAGTTCTATCCTCTAACTGTATGTGTGTTATTAGAATTTTAAAATCAATGATTTTACACTCCACTTACTTTCTCCTACCCAACTCAACTCTAACTCGAAGTTCTTGTCTTTAACTTCATCGTGCACTATATAAATTCTGAAATAAAAGATGCAAAACTGTACGTAAGGAACATTGATACTTTATGTAGAATTGATAGTCCTTATTTGTGACATGAATATGTGAATTCTTTTTCTTTTCCTGTTTAAATAAGCAGTCCATATACCTAAACCGTATAAAAAGGATCATTATGACATGATATATTACGATTGAAAGATGGATCCCACAAATGTATAAATTATGTAGAAAAATGAACATAAATGGTCATTTTTCAATATAATCTGTTTATTTTTGTTTGGATATAGCATGGTTATGTAACCAAGATGGTTTCCTCTTTGAACCTTTAACCTTTACCCTGCTGTAGGCGACAAGCCCTATCTTTGCAAACAGTGTAGATCCAGATCAGATGGCTTCTGAAGAAGCCATCTGATCAGGATCTACACAGTTTGACATTCAGTTTATGAATATGTAGAAATAAGCTGCAACAAGTAATCTGATTGGTTCAAAGTCAGAAATGAGTGTGGCTTAATTGAATATTCAGCAGGTTAAAGGTTAAGAATAAAAAGGTTCTATTGTATTATCATAATGATCCTTAATATTGGGACAGATAGGCTTGAGCGAACAGTGCAGACCCAGATCAGACCGATCCTGATCAGGGTCTACACTGTTTGCCATTCAGTCTGTACCTTTTGGAATCCTTGCTGGATCATGAAACAAATTTGTTAAAATTTTAGCAGAATTACAGCAAGTCCTCAAGGTGTCCAAATTTTTAGGATTTTTACAGTAAATACTGAGCTACTTGGACAGACCACAAGTAAAAAATGAGCCAGTACATGACAAAACCGACATGTGAGTCCTGTAAAGACTTCGGTCAGCCTGCACATCCACCCATAATGGCAAGATTTGTTGCCTATCATCTTCTCAACAAGTCTGTGTAATGAACACCCCCACTTCATATAGAGAAAACTGGAGCTTACAGGGGTATATATTATTTTTCTTATTTCTGCTTAAAGACATAGGTTGTAGGTACCAATTAAAGGCGGTTCTAACGAGCACCCATAACCTATGTTTGAAGTATAAATATGAAAAACATCAAACATTTTCATCAGACAAGTAACAATTTTGGAGATATGAAAGTTTTAATAAGCATGGGCTTGATTCACTTTAGGACAATGTTTTTTCAATGTCTTCTTCAATGACTAGAAATTACCAAATGCTATATCAAAATACAAGCATTAAATTCACCTTTTCCATCTACCTTACAACTCCTAGAAATTTGGACACCTTGAGGACTTGCTGTTTTTCTCCTAGAATTTTGTAATCCAGCATGGAGTCCAAAAAGTGCAGACTGTATGACAAACTTTGTAAACCATGATCAGAGCAGTCTGCACTGGGCCTGCACTGTTTCTGTGCCAATACTGAGGATCATTACGGTAATAAAAACATTAAAACTTAAAATTACATATTTATGAAAAAACATAGCTCCAGATAAGACGTAGTGCAGAGTTAATTTTGGGGTATCTCTTCTTATTTTTTCATATAACTGCAAATTCTGGGTACTTGTTAGAATCACCTTGATGATGGGACTGTAACAAGTACCGACAATGTTTCCACCAAAACATAAGGAAAATTATCCCTGAATTATCCTCATTAGCTCTTCCTATCTACAGCTATGGTAGATGTATATAAAACTTACATTTTAGCTACTTCTTTTACCAGATCTGCACATGGCATATCTTTCATCTGGAATACAAAAAAAATGTTTGTTTCAAAAGAACTGCTGTCCATGAGGTCAATAAAAGAGTCGCTAACACTGCATGATACCCCACCACTGCAGGCAAATATGGTTAAATCCATGACCACAATAGACTTCCTTAAGTGTTCTATATATCTGTAAAATTTTATCAGGGTATTCCATACAGTCTAGCAGTTATGGGCCAAAAACCATTTCTTACATGGAAAATAAATACAAAAACTATTTCATGGAAATTGTTAAAAAACGTAACTCAGCCAAATTTTAACTCATTTTGCCCACTAACCATCCCAACCATGCTTCTATAAATAGTCTATATATCTATGAATTTTTATCCAAATATTCCATTAAGTAAAGGAATAAAAAACAAACAATTTAATGAGAATTGTTAACAGCCATAACTCTGACAAAGATGTTAACATATATTGCCAATTAATAATCCCAAAGATGATTCCTTTAATAGTACATGTGTGTAGTTTCATCCATATATTCCATTAAGTTAAGGAATAAGAGCCCAAAAAGCATTTAATGGGACTTGTACACGGCCATAACTGTCTAATATGTTAATGTATTTTGCCAATTAACAATTCTAAACATTCCTCCTATAGTGGTCTATATATCTGTGAAGTTTCATTCATATATTCCATTTTGTAATGGAATAAGTGATCAAAAACCATTTAATGGAAATTGTTAATGACAATAACTCTATCAAATGTTAATGTATTTATGCTATGAGCAATTCCCAAACCACACGTTCCCAATACCAATATATATACAAAATTTCATCCAATTAGTCCTTAAAATAAACAAATAGTCCAAAAACCATTAAATGGAAATTGTTAACAGCAATAACTCTGTCAAATGTTAACGCAGTTTGCCTATAAACAATTTAAAACCTGCTTCTTATGGTGGTCTATATTTCAGTGAATCTTCATACATATATTCTATTTAGTAAAGGAATAAGTGCCCGAAAACTATTTAATGGGAATTGTTAACACCCATAACTCCGTTAAATGTTAACATATTTTGCCCATTAACAATCCCAAACCACTCATACCCAATACCAATGTATATACAAAATTTGAAGAAAATCCATGAAAAAATGTTCAAGTTATTGATCGGAAACGCCCCAAAAACCCTTATTTTGAACTAAAAAGGGCCGTAACTCTGTCAAATGTTAACGGATTTTGTCCGTTAACAATCCCATACCACTCATTTCCGGTATAAACATGTATGCAAAATTTGAAATAAATCCGTGGAAAATTACTCAAGTTATCGATCTGAAATGGTGCAGATGGACGGATGGACAGACACTCGACGGTATATCATAATACCCCCACCACTATCGTGTGGTGGGGTATAAAAAGTATGATTTTGGGTCCTTTTTTCATTGTCACACAAGTTGACACAACTCCTCCTAGGCTATTTCAGCTAGAATCATGAGACTGTCACAGTTAATAGCCGTATGGATTAGGACTTAAGGATCTTATTTGAAATTCTGATGTGAACCCCCCCCCCCCCCCCCCCTCCCCTGGGGTGAAGCCAGGTGGGTGAGCCTCAGGCGTCAATTTTTTTTTTGCACAAGCATAGTCATGTTGCATATCAAACTGAAGTTATTGAAGAGTGGAATACAGTGGTGTAAAAATTTTGCAATGGGGGGATGTCTAGGGGTCACAAGAGGCAAACAAGTAGGATTTCGGGTCCTTTTTTCGATTATCACACAACTCCTCCTAGGCTTTTTGACCTAGAATCTTGAAACTGTCACAGGTATTGGGAATCTTGAAACTGTCACAGGTATTGGGAATCTTGAAACTGTCACAGGTATTGGCCCTGAGGAACATATTCAGGATGTTGTAGTGACTCCACACTAGGGTAGGGGCTTGACCCCATCCCAAGGGGTCAAATATCTGTTTTGTAGAAACATAGCCATTTTGCATATCAAGGATAATGAAGAGTAGAATACAGTGGTGTGCAATATTTGCCCAGGAGGCATGTCTTGGGTTCACCAGAGGTCAAAAAGAAGTATTAAGGGTCCTTTTATTATGACATGATTTTCACAGTGCGGGAATATGTGATGGCGCACAATCAACTAGCTGTAGATATATAATGTCACACAGGTGTGTTGTCATAATGCGGTGTTCTGAGGGCTAGTTTTTCTATATCCCACTGTACGTAATTTGCAAGAATGTTAACCCATTTTATATGGGAAATTAGCTTTGCCTCGGTCAATACTGGTATTCTCTGGCTGACATCACATTATGTCCAATGATCCAAAGGTCAATAATTATATGTCAGGCAATAAATCACAAAATACTCAGAAGCCATTTTAGCACAGAATCAAATTATTTTCATGACCTATGTACATGTATGTATAAAACTTAGAAGTATTCAAGCTCATCAAACTCATAAAATTTCAACAGCATTATTGCTAGATTATTTTCTTTCCTTTATATTATGTTTGCAATAGCAATCAAAACAAAAATCTCTGAATTTTTTAAATGATACTGTCATCTGATTAATGATCCAAACAGTTTTCTTTTCAAGATTATTTGAGCCCCGTCAAGCGATATTGGTACTTATCGCTTATGCAAGCAGTGAAGGTTCAGGCGAGCCTGCGCATTCGCGCAGTCTCGCCAGAACCTTCGCTGCTTGCTTATCCAAGCAGTGAATCAAGAGGAACCTTCAGACAAAAAGCCATATCCCTGGCCCCTCTGAATGGCTGGGCATGCGCAGTTAAAATTTGTCATGACGGAATGCTCGAAGACACAAATTCGCTTGGTGGGCCTCATTTCATTAACGTCAAGCCAAGTCATAATCAGAGGTTGATGAAAACTGGAGAACTCGCTCAACTTTCTGTTGCACCTTGGTGTCTCACAAGTGGACCAAGCAATGCCTTCAACTTACAGGAATGAGAAACTTTAAAAGATTTAAAGGTCACTTCTAGGCAAGGAAGGCTAAAATTAAGAAAGGAACAATGTTTAAAACAGACACTAGTTTCTCTAGGGAGGATTTTTTTTATTGAAGTCCCGTACTATAACTTTATCAAAGTTGTATGTCAGCCTCAGTGTGGTTACCGTAAGTAAACTGATCGGCTTGATACAACCTAAAGAGTGTTGACTGGGCTGTAAAATGCCAAAACAATCAAAAACAAATTAGAACTGTCAGAGGATCTGAATATAGCCCTGCAATAGCGCTATCAGAAAAGAAAAATAGTTATACTGTACAAGAAAAAAATGTTTTCAGCTTTCAGCCTCTAACTAGAGCTGTCAGAGGATCTGACTATAGCCCCGCTTCAGCGCTGTCAGAGAAGAAAGTTATTTAAGCTGCAGAGAAAACAGTTATGAACAAGAAATAACTGTTGAAAATTTTACATTATCTGGAAAAACTCTAAGAGTTGTGAGCCCTTGTCCCTCATTTCAATGAGCATGATACATTACCAGAATGTCCATGTTTATACTAAATTTCATCTTCCATTTTTCAATGTTCAAAGGGTAATAACTCCTAAAGTAGGCAAATCAGAGTCAGGGTTCCTGCGCTCTGCACATTGTCTCATGGTGCTTTACACTTGTGTGAAGTGTCATGAAAATATCTCAAATGGTTTGTGAGTTATGGAGCCGACACAGTCAAAATTGCCTTTTTAAATGTTCAAAGGGCAATAACTCCTAAAGTAGGCAAACCAGAGTTATGGTTCCTGCACTCTGCACATCATCTCAAGGTGCTTTTCATTTATTTGAAGTTTCATGAAAATATCAGAAACGGTTATGGAGTGGACATAGTTAAAATTGCCATTTTTTAATATTCAAAAGCCTATAACTGAAAAAGTAGACAATCCAGAGTTTGGGTTCCTGCGCTCTGCACACGTAATATGGTGCTTTACATTTGTGTGAAGTTTCATAAAATTATCTCAAACGGTTTTTGAGTTATCGACCAAAGACGGCTAAAATTGATATTTTTCAATATTCAAAGGGAAATAACTCAAAAATTAGGCAATCCAGCGTTATGGTTCCTGCACTCTGCACACCATCTCATGGTGTTTAATGTTTGTGTGAAGTTTCATGAAAATATGTGAATAGGTTTTAAAGTTATGGAGCGGACACGAAAATTGTTAACAGACACAGACAGACACACAGACAGACACACAGAAAATACGAAAACCAGAGTTATGGTTCTTGCGCTCTGCCCATTGTCTCATAGTGCTTAACATTTGTGTGTGAAGTTTCATGAAATTATCTCAAACGGTTTTCGAGTTATGAAGCGGACACTGTTAAAATTGCCATTTTTCAATGTTCAAAGGGCAATAACTCCAAAAATAAGCAATGCAGAGTTATGGTTCTTGCGCTCTGCACATCGTCTCATAGTGCTTAACATTTGTGTGAAGTTTCCTAAAAATATCTCAAACGGTTTTCGAGTTATGAAGCGGACACAAAATTGCCATTTTTCAATGTTCAAAGGGCAATAACTCCAAAAGTAGGCAATCCACAGTTATAATTCCTTCGCTCTGCACATTGTCTTATGGTGTTTAACATTTGTGTGAAGTTTCATGAAAATATGTTAAGCAGATACAAAGTTATGGAGCCAACACAAATTAACGGAATCACGGAATTACGGAATTACGGAATTACGGAATTACGGAAAATGTTCAAAGGGCAATAACTCCAAAAGTAGGCAATCCACAGTTATAATTCCTTCGCTCTGCACATTGTCTTATGGTGTTTAACATTTGTGTGAAGTTTCATGAAAATATGTTAAGCAGATACAAAGTTATGGAGCCAACACAAATTAACGGAATCACGGAATGACAGAAGGACATGGCAAATCCAATATAGCCCCACTTTTTCAAAGCGGGGCTATAATTAAAGGTGGTAAAAAGGATTGAAATTGGTTTTGTAGAATTATCTAATAAACCAAATTCATTACAGGATACCATTGCAACTACAACGGACACGAATTATTACTGTACTGAGTTTATTCCAAGTGCCATTTTTCAATGTTCAAAGGGGAATAACTCCAAAAGTAGGCAATCCAGAGTTATGGTTCATGCCCTCTGCACATCGTCCCATAGAGCTTTACATTTGTGTGAAGTTTCATGAAAATACCTCAAACGGTTTTTGAGTTATCATGAATAACGGAATTACTGTTGCCATTTTTCAATGTTCAAAGGACAATCACTCCAAAAGTATGTGATCCAGAGTTATTGTTCATATGCTCCGCACATCGTCTCATAGTGCTTTACATTTGTGTGAAGTTTCATGAAAATACCTCAAACGGTTTTTGAGTTATCATGAATAACGGAATTATCGAACCACAGAAGGACAAGGCAAATCCAATATAGCTCCCACTTTTTCAAAGCGGGGCTATAATTATGTGTACATATCAAACTTTACCTTTAACTTTTCTATTTCTGTTTTTGCTGCCTGTTTTGCTTTCCCTGTAGCACAGCCATAATAACCCTGAAAGAACATGGTCAGTATCATATCAATCCTCAGCCTGTTACTGTTAACACTTTTTGTACCAAATGGAATCTTCCTCCTTACATATAGCAGGAGTTCATTTCAAAATTTAGGGTTGTCAGGTTGTGTTTTCATCAAAATTTATTTGGAAATGGAAAATGACTAAGCTTATAGCAAACAGTGGAGGCCCTGATCAGACGCCACATTCTGCGGTGTCTGATCTGGGCCTGCACTGTTTGCCATGGTACCCCTTTAGGGGTTTCTGGTACTGAATGGGTTAAAGTTGACACACTTTATCTAAGTGGGATGGCTACACCTGACATACTTTCTGTCATTTTTTATGCGGGAGACAACTTAAACTTTTCTGTTTATTTTCCTTTAAACAGCCCCTCTAAAACTGGGTCTACTCATGAAGGAAAGAATTTGCTCCTCAGTGGGTCTACTCATAAAGGAAAGAATTTGCTCCTCAGTGGGTCTTCTCATAAAGGAAAGAATTTGCTCCTCAGTGGGTCTACTCATAAAGGAAAAAATTTGCTCCTCAGGAGCAAATTCTTTCCTTTAAGAGTAGACCCCTATTTACAAGGGAGACAAAATGAAAATGTTTTCAGAATAGTTATCTCCCCTAAAGCTGTACTCACTTCCCTTAACCCTTGTCCTGCTGAATAAACTAATTTAACCAAACCCATTTCTGACTAGTAACCAATCAAAATACTTGATATAATGTATTCATTCTAAGTCTATTCAAGGTCTCAAACTGAATGACAAAGCAGTGTAGATCCTGATCAGATCGCTTCTCTGCCGAAGCTATTTCATCTCAATCTACAAGGTTTGCAGTAGAATGAGTTATAGTGGTAGGACAAGGGTTAAATGCTTCCTGCTCCTGTAGGATTTTCTATCCAGTGATGAGCCAAAAACTGAGTAATATTGATGGGTGTGAACTCTGATCAGACTGTCCCTCTAGCAGCTGCCTCAGTAGAGCTACATTGTGTGTTCATGGACCTCAGTCCCATTCCCAGGCTTACCTAACAGTTCACCATATAATAGCATCTAATACAACCCTTTCTAAGGGGGGCTGTTTGTCAAGACTACAAACAAAACTTTCCAACAAATGCAGTAAAATTCCCCTATTCAGACCAGCTAAAATTGGGATTAATCCTGCTTTTAAAAGATCATTTGAGCCAGCACATGACAAAACCTACAATAAGACATGTGCACACAATGAAGACTCAGAACAGTCTGCACATCTGCCCAGTCTGATCAGAGTATTCGTTGTGCACTCTAAGGAGAGCTAAGGGCCCAATGCTCCTTCATGGAGCAAGAGACGTCTCTGGTTAGACTATATGGATGCGCAGGCTGATCTGATTCTTCACTGTGCATACATGTAAGTTGTAGGAAATGCTGTGCTCTGGCTCATTTATACGGTTTCAGCTGTATCCTAACATTTTCTACACCCAGTGACATATAGTAAAGGACCACCTTTTGGACTGTTCAAAAGTGGTCTCAAAGAAGCCATCTGATCAGGATCTGCACTGTTTTACATTCAGTTTATGAATTTGTAGGAATAAATTACATCAAGTAATCTGATTGGTTCAAAGTCAGAGATGGGTGTGGCTAAAATGAATATTCAGCAAGAGAAGGGTTAATATACCGCTTCATGGCTCTAGGTAAGGGGAAGTAACAAGGATAATTTTTAACCCTTATCATGCGTAACAAATTTATTTATTTAACCACACCCATTTCTGACTATCCACCAATCAAATTACTTGATATAACATATTGGTTCAATTCAAAATTGCATGACAAACAGTGTAGACCCTGATCAGATGGCTTCTCCCATCTGATCTTGATCAAGCATTGGGATGGGCACTCCTCCAAGTTATCAATCCCGCCACCTAACAAGCAAATACAGTAGAAATCGTCACAAATTGGCAGAAAGCACCTTTCAGAAGCTAACAGTTTGCATTAGTGTCAAGATTTTGTTTGTTTGAATTGAGGTTTAGAGTCCCCTTCAAAACTATTTAGGTCATTTTGGAGACATTACTTCAAATTCTGTGGGACTTTTACCCGACACTGAGAAGAAATGACATCTCAAGCCTGGTCGCCAAATGAAACCAATAGGGTTTATATGCAGAGACGGTCCGACTCACACCATTTTGCCTAGCAGGCTTACTCATGTGTGGTCAGTTGCAGCTCTGCATGGTTGCAATATGCATCCCAAGGTGTCCAGGATAGTGAGTTCATAGTTATCTGCTTATATTAGCCCTTTTTGAACCAAATCTTTTTCCTTATATATAGCTGGAGTGCATTACAAAATTTTGGGGTGCAAAGTTGTGTTTTCTTCCAAATTTATTTGGGAAATGGCTGAATTTTTGCAAACAGTATAGGTCCTGATCAGACGCCACAATCTGCGGCATCTGATCTGGGCCTGCACTGTTTGCAGGGTACCACTTTTGGGGTTTCCGGAACAAAATGGGTTAATGGACAAAATCGTAAACCCATTCTAGACAAAGGGCATTTCCAACATGAAAACATCAAAGAACTTAGCTGCAGGTATTAGGTGTGACAGGGATAATCCAGGAATAATTTTCTTTATTTCTCGTTAAAAACATATGTTGTGGGTACTTGTTAGAATCACCTCATTTAATAGTGTACACTGAACCTTTTTATAACACTATGGTTGAGGTCCAAAGAAAATATGATAGTTAACATGCTATACGTCTATGATCTATACATTTTTTATCCATATTTTAACTGTGTTATCACCAAAACCATGTTATAATGAACAGTGTTATGATGAGGTTGTGGTGTAATTTTCTTTATTTCTTGTTAGAAACATACACCATGGGTCCTTTTTAAAGGTGCATTATTGAGCTACCGGGTCTCAAATTTTTTTTTTCTGGTTTTTATCTTCAATGCATACTCCTTTGTCATGTGTACCCTTTTGGAGCCAAATACAGCTTCAGAACTTTGTGAAAATGGTCGTTTTCATTCGTGTTTACCCTTCACTCTGCACATGTGTTCGGAATTTCTGTTCTAAAAATAAATCTGTCACTTTACACATACATGGCGACTGTATCGTCTCTGAGTGTCGTTACTTATGGCATGGTATTCAGCATCATATTTTTTCCGATTCAGGCATGGCCTAAGCAAACAAGGCCAAAAATGAACGTCACATAACATCATATATGGGGATTCTATTTTTGTCACGAACTAAAAATAGATCTAACTAGTGTTCGAAACCTAGTTAGGGAATCCCTCTCAAACTTGTTTACCTGTCATCATAATTGTTTGCATTTTTTTGCATAAAATGCATTCATTTGTATTGTTTTAAAGAAAAATACCGGTTACAGTCGAACTTCGATGGGTCGAACTCGGTAGGCTCGAACACCACGTTTAGGTCGAACTGACTTTTCAGTCCCGGCAAAATCCCTATTCATTTTAACTAAACATGCCACTGTTGGCTCGAACCACGATGGCTCGAACCCTCGAACTCTAAGCCTGGTCCCTAGAGTGCATTTTCTATGTAAAATCCCACCGATGGCTCGCACTAATTACCTTTTTAAAAATTCCAATTTTATCGATCAAGTCACGCAGGTGCGTGATCAGTATCATAATACGGACCAAAAATACGGCTCATCATCCACTCTTTAATTATGACCGATAAATGTACCGGAAGTCATCAAAAAACCGGAGCTATGATAAAAAATCATAGTACACAAAGATTGGATCTTGCCGAGTTGGACTCCAATGGCTCGAACTACCTATGGCTCGAACTTTTTTCGCCGGTCCCGGCGAGTTCGAGCCATCGAAGTTCGACTGTATATGTATTTAATTTTTTCAAGCATTTTTTCCAGATAGCTCAATAATGCACCTTTAAAATCCCCTAATTTAATATAGTTTTATGGAGAAAGAAGAAAAAAAAATATATTCCTTTACTCCTTGTCTGGAGGAATAGATGCCCATATCTGGGCTTCTCCAGAGAGGTCTTTATCTCTTATCCCACTGAATAAATTAATTTTGCCAAACCCATTACTGACAATCAACCAATCAGATTGTTTGAATAGTGTATTCATTCAAATGCACAAACTGAATACAAACAGTGTAGATCCTGATCAGATGGCTTCTTCAGAAGCCATCTGATCTGGATCTACACTGTTTGCAAAGGTAGAGGTTATATGTTCAGCAGGATAATGGTTAAATAATTGTTCCAACCTCCATATGACCCTAGTTGTTGGAAGAATGTAAAACTCAAACACACATACACATATTTACATACCCGTATACTAAATACTTACAAATGAGACACCTGATGGATCAATAACATACATTTCTGGCCCATCAACACCATAGGAACCTAGTAGACAACTGACACCAAATGGTCGGACGGAACTGTATAGCGTGTGGGCATGTACAAACATTGATACTCGGTCTACAAGGTGCTGGAAAAAAAATTCAAGTTTAAAGTGCCATTACCGCATTATCAAAGTATTTTACATTATCAACGTAATTTTTATTATCTTTCAGACTGCCAATCACGATATTTGTAAGTATCAAATTCAATTTTTTTTGTCATACTGCAAAGAAATTTCCAAGCTTTTGATTGGACAGCACAAGGGCAATTATTTTCCATATAACCCTCTCGCGCTTGCCTTTGCTTAAATTGTGATGTCTGCCATCTTGGGTTTACTGCAGTTGACAAGAACTATAACCAAAATAATTGCACCACAATAATTTCAAACAAAGAAATAATAATCTTTGATAGCTTTTCATTCGTTCGGTACTTTATTTCATTGTTTTCCTATATAAAACTACCATTCTAACTGGACGTAAACAATTTGCACCCTGATCAACTTAGTGCGTGCAGTAGGGCGTGTTTGATGACGTCACATGTAAACATGTACCTATGACAACATCAGCTACATAAGAATCATTTGGAAAACATTGTAACAATGTACAAAATGTCTTGAAAAAGCATTCTAGTATTACAAAAATCGTTGTTTTCTTGACAGGGCACATGGGGTCACATTCCCTGCCTGAAAGCAACATTTACCCTTGGCTAATGGCTCAGGCAAATATCGCTGTCAGGCGGGGAAAGTGATCTCATGTTCCCTGTCAAGAATTAAAATAACTTTTATTGTTACTTCTCAGAGAAAATAAGACTTGACATAACATGTGAATCATCAGCCCAAGCCTTTTTTCCCTGTCTGCTATTTGTTATAGGTCCTTAAGCCGCTGCATAATTAATTTACCCACACCCATTTCTGACTCTGAACCAGTCAGATTACTTGAGCCCCGCCAAGCGAATTTGTGTCTTCGAGTATTCCGTCATGACAAATTTTAACTGCGCATGCCCAGCCATTCAGAGGGGCCAGGGATATGGCTTTCTGTCTGAAGGTTCCTCTTGATTCACTGCTTGTATGAGCGAGCAGCGAAGGTTCTGGCGAGACTGAACCTTCGCTGTTCGCATAGGCGATAAGTACCAAAATCGCTTGACGGGGTCCACTTGATGTAATTAATTATTGCAAATTCACCAACTGATTTTCAAACAGTGGTCCTGATTAGATGCCTAACTTTCCATACATGTTTTAGTTCTCTGACTTGCTGAATTGAAAATAAATATGAAAAATTTTATTATTTTTTCAACATCCAATGACTAACATTTCTTTCTGTTTTCTTGAGAACAAGGATTGATATTTCATTGCAAAAAAATATGCTGAACCCAAAAAGAAATGCAACTCCAAATATAAATGCGAGCATTTGCAGAAATAATCATGTTTGCAGAAAATTGATTTAATGACGCAATAATATAATCATTCCTGAATGTAACTACCATAGAGAGTTCAATTTCCAGTGAGAATGTTTGGAACACAAATCTGTTTTGTCATAGAGGTACAGTCATTTCACAAGTTCAAAACGTAAGCAGTTAATAGCGAGTATGTCCTCCGTTTGCATTCAGTCCTGCAGGCACACGCCTGGTCATGGACAGGGTTAAACGACTGATCTCTGCCTGGGTAATAGCATTCCACTCCTGTATGAGTGCGAGACGCAAGGCTTGACGCGTTGTTGGTGGCTGGAGCCGGTTACATACGCGCCTATCTGAGACGTCCCACAAATGTTCTATAGGAGAGAGATCTGGACTATACGGAGGCCAGTGCATCATGTCAACTTTGTTTTGCTGAGGAAACACCATGCCAAGCCTTGCTACATGCACCCGAGCATTATCCTGTTGAAACGAAAGGGTTTTGCTGTCGTACATATGGAACAACTACCAGTCGTAAAACGACATCAATGTAACACTGAGTCGTCAAAGATCCATCAATGAATACCAGGGGCGTTCTATGACCATAAGATCATGCCAGCCCACACCATCAACACGCCGCCTCCAAATCAATCACGTTCAACCAAACAATTGTCACAATAACGCTCTCAGTCATGCCTATACACACATTGACGGCTCTGTACAACAAGTACCTGGACTCGTCGGAAAACATTACGTTACGCCACTGATGAAGGGGAAACAGGTTTGGCCTATGTTGTGTGAGCCATGGCATTCTAACCTGGTGTTAATGGCATACCAACGTACGCTAACGAGGACGTAAGCCAAACTCTCGAAGGCGATTCCTGATAGTATCTGCACGTATTCGATTGTTGTGCGTTCCTGGTGGCACCTGAGACGTCTCGACCGCTATACGGAAGTGCTTACGAAGGTGGGTTAGTCGGATGTATCGGTCCTGTCGACGTGTCGTGACGCGTGGATGTCCACTTCTGGGCCTGTCATTTGTCGTTCCCGTTTGACATAGACGCTGGTGCAAACGAGTTATCGTCGATTTACTCACTTGACAATTCCTGGCAATGACAGCCTGAGACGTCCCACGTAGAAGCATTTGGACCGCTACGTAACGTTGATCTTGCGTCAAACGTACCATATTCCGTAGAAAATTTTAACAGACTTTTGAAACCTAAACTCCAGGTAACACAATATGCCAATATGATGAGGTTACTGTATACATTTAATGTACGGCACGAAGAAATGTTGAAAACAACGAATTGCCAAGTGGAGTGTTAAACTGTACAGATATCGCCCAAATGTTTTCTGCATAACAAAGTTTAACTAGAAATGTGTCCAGACGACACAGATGCCCCTGCCAAGGGCCCCGCCTCACCCCGAAAATCCATGTTGCAACAAAATTTTCTAAGTGTGTGACCTTGTCATCAGGAACATTTGTGAGAAGTCATATTGAAATTGGTGAAAAAATGTAAGCGCTAAAAGCAATGACAAAGTTTTTCTAACAAGAGGGCCCAGAGGGCCCTGGTTCGCTCACCTGATCCAATGTATAATAAGTGGGCACCGGGCGGGGTCAATTTTGGCCCCAGGGCTATAATTTAAACAATCTTGGTAGAGGTCCACACGATGAAGCTTCATATCGAATATGAAAGACCTGGGCTTTGTGGTTTCAGAGAAGAAGATTTTAAAGGTTTACCCTACATAAAGAAGTCGTAAAACAAGATTTTCCCTAAATAAGTCTATGTAAAACCAAAGGGCCCCAGAGCGGGGCATTTTCGGCCCCAGGGCTATAATTTGAACTATCTTGGTAGAGGTCCACAAGATGAAGCTTCATACCAAACATCAAAGACCTGGGCCTTGCAATTTCAGAAAAGAAGATTTTTAAAGATTTTCCCTATAAAAGCCTATGTAAAACCAAAGGGCCCTGGGGCTGGGTCATTTTTGACCCAAGCACTATAATTTGAACAATCTTGGTAGGGGTCCAATAGATGAAGCTTCATACCAAATATCAAAGACCTGGGCCTTGTGGTTTCAGAGAAGAAGATTTTTAAAGATGTTCCCTATATAAGCCTATGTAAAACCAAAGGGCCCCAGTGCAGGGGCATTTTTAGCTCCAGCACTATAATTTGAACAATCTTGGTAGGGGTCCACTAGATGAAGCTTCATACAAATATCAAAGACCTGGGCCTTGCGGTTTCAGAGAAGAAGATTTTTAAAGATTTTCCCTATATAAGCTCATGTAAAACCAAAGGGCCCCGGTGCCAAGGTTAGGCGGTCAAAACCAGGGGCGGTTTTAACCAGTGGTTTTAACCCGTTAAAACCGTCCCGGTCACTACGCCCAAAGTGGTCAATACTGGTCGATTGAAATATTGAGGGGTCAATTGAATAATTTTAGTGTTAAAAAAGCAAAGCTACTGAAACTAAGTTGAAGTTTTGCTCTATTTGCTGGAGCCTGATCATTTGATAGAGTTTCAGGTTCAGATGTTATTTTATGGCCTCTTAGCAATACTTTCTTGCTTTTTTAGCCCTAGGCATTTTTGTCTAGGACTCATCAGTCTTAAGACCTTAGTACTAACTTCAACACCTTGCACCGTTTTTTTTTTTTTTTTTTTTTTTGGTTGTTGTTGTTATCTTCCAAAATTGTGAAGAAGTTCAAATTGGGTCTTTAGGTTTCATTCATTTTTGACACCTTCAGTAATAGCTTGATGATAAGATACTGTCCATATTGCATATAAATCTAAATTTCACACATTATGAACTGACTGACTGACGGTTGTTTTTAAGCTAACCGGGCGCCATGGGCACATAGGGGCTACCCCCAGTTCGCCATCTGGGATTAGTTGTAGGTACTGCTCTTTTCCCTAGGCTGCCAATATGCTGACTCCTGTCTGCTTGACAGTTATCAGCTAGCCGATTGGGAGTTAGGTGACTTCTTTCGCGGAGGATGTGAGAAGTGGGTCAATCCCACCTCCCCCATTCCCCGCTCAAGATGTCATGTAGGCACAGAACGCACCCAATGTTAAGCGTTTGTCCTGTAAAATGGGCAGTCCTCTGGCGGGGTTCAAATTTTGAATGCAGATGCAGACCAATGGTTGGGCTCTAGAATGTGGTGATACGTTGCCAATTCTGGCTGCAAAATGTGTCAGTACACAGCCCTTGTCTGACCGAGGCTTTATTGGTTTTGGCTTCCATTAGACTCTACCCCCACCCCTGCCGTGGTAGAGAAAACGCCTATGGACACGGTGCTTGTTAAAGGGTGATAATGCATGTAATTTTGAATTTTGAACGGCGGCCAAAAGTGAGCCAGGAAGGGTTACTATTAGACCAGCCAATTTCGGCTATTGCAAAATGTCCTAGTACCCGTGCTCTACCACCTTGAAAACACGCCTATGCTGTGTCGCCACCCCCCAGGTCTCTACAAGGATAATCTTGGTAGTACCATGTACTACTAGCCCCTAATTTCGTCGCGTTGGGATGTCATATGTTGGTGTTTTGGTTGTTGCTTTTCTCTTAGTTTGTAGTTAATCCAGCCAATCAGTGTGCAGTTAGTGACTTCTATCGCGGACGATCTGAAAGGAGGTCAATCCTATTTTGCTTCTTAGCTTTTCAGTTTCTGAAAAGGTGATGCTTTCATCGACGTAGGATGTCGAGTTCTTATAAATTCGTAAGTGGGTCAATTGGGACCAGAACCGCCATATTTGCATATCATTATCTCATCCTACGTGAAGGAGGATATCACATTTGGGATATATGGATTGTAATACATTATGGATTAGTTCTGATTGTATGTGGTAGTGTTGTAACCCTCTTTTGTTCAGGATCAATGTGGTTTGACTTATAATGTTTACACATAGGCGTGTCTTTTTAGTGGTGAAAAGTTATGTGGTCTGGCAAAGGTGAGTATGTGGCTAACCAACCATTGTGCAATTTCGCTTTATTTTATTTTGAACGGTCAGTCTAAAAGGCTTTTTAAGGGTCTTCCTGTGTCCAAATCCCTAACAAATTTGGTCTTCACCGTTGCCCCGCCTGTTAAATTGTTCTGTACTTGACCTATTCCAGGAATGTATGTTCCGTTCTGACAGCCATGCTGTCTTCGCTTTGCATATTGCCGGGTTCCATCAGGAGGGTGTCCCCAAGGAGGCCTCAACGAGGCAGCCTTCTGGGCACCCAGCTGATGACTTCTCGGTAGGTGTCCTACACGAGGTATGGTGGGGTTCCCCGTCAAGGATCCCCGTGTACCTGCAAGAGAAATTATGATTAGTGTATATTGGAGTTAGGGTTAGGGTTAGGGCTAGGGTTACATAAGCCTAAGTTTAGACTTGTCTATCGCCGATGTGTTACTTCGGCGGAGCACTCATAAGTGCAAAGCAAATGAGCCGCAACCACAGCGCCCCGCTTCAGCTCAACCGACTCTAGTCCAAGTCATGTAGGGTAGGGTCTGTAATGGATAGAAGCAGAGCTCATGTAACCATTATGTAAGCATGTGTGGGTTTTGTGTTCCCCCCCGCACCCATGCAACCAAGAACCCTGGGCCACCGCCCCGGGAACGGCCAGTCCGCCCAAGGTGGGGGAATCATGTCCCTAGGGGCACCAGCCCGAAGTCCCCGGGTGCACGGAGAGGCAGAAATATGAGAGTGGGGCCTATATGTATGGGTTGGGCAGCATAAGCAGCACTGTTAGATTCTTAGTAAAAACAATTCACCTGTTCGTGACGGCGCAGGCCAGAAGCACAAAGCGGTCACGGTCTGATTGGGAAAGTGGCCCCACCTAGGTTGCAACCAGCCCATGCCCCAGCAAGCACGCGATCACGACCAGGCGCAATTTTTGTTTTAAATAATTTGTTTAGAGAGAAACTTATATGCTACTCCAGTTGATTCTCCCGACCCAGACACACAGATGAAACTGCCTGCCAAAATCTAGAGGACCAATGAATATAAATCATTTTCCGGCACACACAGCCATAGCGACCAGCCAACCACTGGCTCACCAGTCAACCACACCCGCGTGCACCCGAACAGGAATATATAGGTTCACAAATCCGCACACGCCAAACTACATACAAGCACTTTTGGCATATATGGATGTGCAAACCTAATGCATTCAGGATGTCCTGAACACAATTCTGGGCATCTACATGTAATTAAAGACTGGTTATGGAACAAGGCACAGGAAACCAGATTGCCTCCCGCAGTCAGTAACCTAACGTTAGCAGCATTGGTTGGCTCTCTGATTGAAACCTAGAAACCTTAGTCCCACGCCCAGCATATTTAGATTGAGAGATTCATATTGCTTTATGATCTAGTTGAGAGAGTGGGGGAATCCCGTCTCTGGACACCCTCCCCCGAGTCCCTGGGGGCAATGATATATGGTGTTATTGGAATAGGGCCAGATGGTTATTGGAGGCTGTGTCTGTAAGAGAAAGAAACATGCAGTATTAATGATCGCTGCATGAAAGGATTCCAGCGCTGGAAGAGAAATAAACTTGGATTAGTATTACATGGTTACTCTTTTATCAGGGACCGAAACTGCTGCTCCTGCTGTTTGTTTTTCAATATCTTTGCTGCCATCCGTATATATCTGTAATCTACCCCTATGATTTTTTTCTATACAGTTAATACTATTTTGTTTCATAATCTTTATGTCATTTTTGCCTTTCTTTCCAATGATGTCCTTGATTGCACAGGAGGGTGGGTTGTGCTTTAAGTCACACTTGTTTCTATAATGGGGTGGTTCGATGTCCTTAGGTATGTTCATCTCAGCTATGAGCTTCTGGACTGTAACGGAGTAAGGTTGGTATTGGTGTGCCTTTTTAGTAGTTTGGCACCCATGTTCCCCAATGAGGTCATTTACGGGCAGATTTTTACCCAATGGCGAGGAACGTGCCCAATATTTTGGGATTAATTCCTCTCTTCTTAAATGGAGTGGTTTTATGCCACATTCTACTTCGAGTGCATTAATCGGGGTGGATATAAATGCCCTTGTTGCAATGCGAAGGGCTTGTTTTTGTACTGTGTCAAGTTTTTTAAGTTGGGCTTGTGAGGCAGAATTATAGGCTTGTGTGCCATAATCTAGTTTACTTAAGATGAGGGCTTTGTATAGGTTGATAAGGGTATGTTTATCGGCACCAAAGGTTGTGCCCGTGACCAAACGAAGAATGTTTAGGTCCTTCTTACATTTTAGGATGAGCTGTTTTATATGCTCATCCCATCTGAGTGCTTTATCAAGGATCATCCCTTGAAAGTTTACATTGTCCACAAATTCAAGTTTTTTGCCAAATAGTTTGAGATCGAATTTGGAGGTGTCGATGTTTTTTTTTTACGTCTAAAAAGTATGGCTTTAGTTTAAGTGTTGGACACCTTAAACCCCCACGCCTTAGCCCAAAATTCGATTTTTTGGAGTGCTTTTTGAAGGGCATCTACGGCGCAACTGGGTGAATAATGTTTTCTCCATATTGCGCTATCGTCTGCAAATTGCGACAGCTGCAGTCTTCCTTCAGGGTCGAGATTCTCTTTTAATGAAACCATGACTATATTGAAGAGAATGGGACTAATAACACTGCCCTGGGGACAGCCATTTTCTAATTTGTGCTGATTTGATGTTTCTTGTCCCACCCTTACTTGAATTTTTCGAATATGGAGGAAATTGTGTATCCATTTGAGCATGTTTCCGTTTATGCCAAATTGCTTCAGTTTACAGATGGTTCCTGTTGACCACATGAGGTCAAAGGCTTTTTCCAGGTCTAGAAAGACGGCAGCTACTATCTTATTTTCCATAAAGGCCATATTTATCTCAGAGTCTAATCTGGTTAGTTGATCAGTGGTAGATCTGTTGGGTCTAAAGCCGGATTGAGTGTCAGCCAGGTGCCCTTTGTTTTCTAAATGGGCCGTCAATCGTTTATGAATAAGGCCTGGTGTCAGTTTATAATACCCCTATTAGGGACATGTAATTGGTCAATTTAGCAATCAGATCTTTGCCACACCCACTGCAGTGGCATGGGTTAGTTTGTTTTGACAGCAATTTACTGGTGTTGCAGATACTTTTAAATACACAAAGACATCAGTGATTCTTCAAATATTGTTTGGTTAATAAATAAAGGACCTTTCATAAATCCTTCAACATCCAAGACACATTCAGCTTATTCATATTCCTGTAAATCAAAATATGAACAATCAATCTAACCTGTAAAGGAAAAAAGAATAATTATAATTGAAAAGAACACCAGGCCTGTCTACAGTTCAGTCAATCGACCAGCAATAATGTCTTTTGACTTTAAATGAAATAAAAGATATCTCAAATAATTACTGTTATTAATAAAAACTATTTTGTCTTGTTCAGTGATGAAAATATAGTTTAACATCATGTACATGATGTAGGGATCATGTACATGATGTTGGGGGAAAGCTTTTAAGACCAGTTTAGCAACAGGACAGAGGTATATACTCCAGAGATATAATTGACCACCAATCGACCAGTAATGACCGGTTAAAACCGGTTTTAACCACTGGCCTGGTCAATACTCATATTGACCGGCTTTTTGCCAACCTTGCCCGGTGCGGGGGCATTTTCGGCCCCAGCACAATAATTTGAACAATCTTGGTGGTGGTCCACTAGATAAAGCTTCATACCAAATATCAATGTCCTGGGCCTTGCAGTTTCAGAAGAAGAATTTTTTAAGTTTTCGATGAAAAAAATCTATTTTTGACTCCTGTGACCTATATGTGCAACGGACCGGAACCATTTGAACAACTTTGAAAGGGGACCACCTAAGGATCATTCCTGTGAAGTTTGGTCAAAATCTGATCAGTGGTTTAGGAGATGTCGTTTGAAGAAAAAGTTTACGGACACACGCACGGACGACGGACAAAAAGTGATCCCAAAAGCTCACCTTGTCACTACGTGACAGGTGAGCTAAAAATAGCCACAGTGACCTTGACCTTGAAAGTCGAACTCGCTCGAGGTATTGTCATAAGGAACATTTGTGTGAAGTTATTCAGTGAAGAAATGTAGTCGCTAGAGCGATGACAAAGTTTTTCTAAAAATAGCCACAGTGACATTGGCCTTTAAAGTCGAAATCTCTCGAGATATTGTCATAAGGAACATTTGTGTGAAGTTATATTGAAATCGGTGAAGAAATGTAAGCGCTAGAGCGATGGCAAAGTTTTTCTAAAAATAGCCACAGTGACCTTGACCTTGAAAGTGGAACCGGCTAGAGATATTGTCAAAAGGAACATCTGTGTGAAGTAATATTGAAATTGGTGAAAAAATGTAAGCGCTAGAGCAATGACAAAGTTTTTCTAAAAATAGCCACAGTGACCTTGACCTTGAAAGTCAAACTCATTCGAGGTATTGTCATAAGGAACATTTGTGTCAAGTTATTTTGAAACCAATGAAGAAATGCAGGCCCTAGACTGATGACAAAGTTTTTCTAAAAATAGCCACAGTGACCTTGACCTTGAAAGTCAAAATGGCTCGAGATATTGTCATAAGGAACATTTGTGTGAAGTTATATTGAAATTGGTGAAGAAATGTAAGCGCTAGAGCGATGACAAAGTTTTTCTTAAAATAGCCACAGTGACCTTGACCTTGAGGTCATGACCTTGAAAGACGAACTCGCTTGAGATATTGTCATAAGGAACATTTGTGTGAAGTTATATTGAAATCAGTGAAGAAATATAGACGCTAGAGCTATGTTGTGCGAGGAGATAATTAAAATTTTTAAGTATGTGACCTTGACCTTGAGCTCATGGGCAAGGGTGGGGGTATCGCTGAATAAAATGGACAGGTATCTAACATCATATCAAATATCAACTTAATCCATTGCGCAATTTGGAAAATATCAACTCTTAAAATATCTAATTAAAAATTTCTAAGTCTGTGACCTTGACCTTGAAGCCATAGGCATGAGTGGGGGTATTGCCAAATAAACATTTGGACCTGTATCTATCATCATAGCATACATAAGCCAAATCCATAATATAGTTTGGAAAATTTGAGCTCTTTAAAATCTTTCACATTAAAATTGTCTAAGTCTGTGACCTTGACCTTGAGGTCATAGGCATGGGTGGGGGTATTGCTGAATAAAACATTGTACCTATATCTATCATCATATGAACCAAAGCCATCATAAAAGTTCAGGTTCTACCAGGTACAAAAGTCTTTAACATGGAAAATTTCTAAGTCCATGACCTTGACCGTGAGGCCATGGGCATGGGTGGGGGTATCGCTGAATAAAACTTTGGACCTATATCTATAATCATACCAAATATGAACCAATTCCATCAAATGGTTTGGAAAATATGAGTTTTAAAATGTTCAAGTCTACCTGTTACAAAAACCTTAACCTGAGTCTTTAACATTGAAAATTTCTAAGTCTGTGACCTTGACCTTGAGGTCACAGGCATGGGTGGGGGTATTGCTTAATAGAACTTTGGACCTATATCTATCATCATACCAAAGATGAACCACTTCCATCAAATGGTTAGGAAAATATGAGTTCTAAAAGTTCAAGCTCTACCTGTTACAAAAACTTTAACCTGAGGTTACAGGATCACGTACACACGTACGTACGTACACACACACGTACAGACAGACGTTCACATGTACGCACTTACGCATGTACGGAAAACCGAAAAACTATATGCCCCCGGCATCATATGATGTGGGGGCATAAAAAGTATGAATTATGAAAGAAAATCTTTTGGGTTAAAAAGTTGCGTTTCTTTTTTGGTTCAGTATATAATTATTCAAGCAAGCTTTGATTGAAAACGAAACATTTGTCATTTGCTATGTTTCCTACAACATGGTAAATGTTGATGATTAACTTAACCCATTCAAACGACAAGATGGCTGTTGATTGTTTTTTTTTTCCAAGCAAACAAATTTTTAGTTGTTCTATCATGAATGAGCATGGTTATCAATGTGCAATATGCACTTGATTACCATTATAACAATACATCCTTGTTATATAGTGCATTCTTTCATATCTCCAAAAATGATATTTTTCTGATGAACGGGTCTTAGAGCAAAAATAAGAAAAATAATGTTAACCCCTGTAAATGCCAGTTTTTGCTATGTAAACTGTGGTATTAAGGGGTTTTCATTATAAAGACCTGCTACCCTGATATAATGGCGGCTAATATGTATTTTTTTCCAAACAAACAAATTCTAACTTGTTCTACCATGAATGAACATGCTTATCATGCTCATGGCAACATCACGTGAACAAGTCCGTGAAATGAACACCCCCTTAAACCCCACTTTGTATAGACAAAACTGGGGTTTACGGGGGTAAACATTATTTTCTTATATTTTCTCCAACACATAGGTTGTGGGTACTCGTTAGAACTGCCTCAACACATAGGTTGTGGGTACTCGTTAGAACCGCCTCAATGAGGTGGTTCTAATGAGCACCAACAACCTATGTTTGCAGTATAAATAAGAAAAATATGATGGAATTTCATCCGAAAAGTAGTCATTTTGGAGATGTGAAAAAAGCACTATGTCGCACGGGTGTGTTATCATAATGATATGCAATGATACTTGCATGCTTTCGATAGAAAGTAATAAAACATTTTCTTCACAGAAATAATAGCTTACTTTGATAGGTATAGGAGATCCATAATTAAATTTGTAATTTGTGGCTTCCTCTCTTGCTGTCTCTACAATCTGTCGTGCATCAGCTAACAAACCTGCTACAGCCTAACAATGGAAATAATAATTGTAATAATAACAATAATACAACTTCTTTATGACACTATTGTTGAAGACCAAAGCTGAAAATGCGTTATTTAGCAAAACAAAAATTTATACATTATATAATAATAATAATGATAATTGTAATAATACAAGTAACAATAATATACCACAACTTCAGGGAAAAGGATAAGCACTCGCCCAGTCGCCCAATGTGAGTGAAAATTCCTTTGGGCCCCTAAAAAGTTGCAGACGGTCGCCCAGCTGGCGACCATGAAACGTTTTTTTAGATCTCGCAATTTTCGGCATTCTTGTGCAAGTTAATGAATTCACCTTAAACTGACTGTTGCACTATTGAAATTAATCTAGAAATGTTTTGTTTTGTTTTCTTTCACTTGTAAAATCTCTTTTTTTCACACAGAAATCATCGAGGTAGTCGCCATATTTGTTTATTCAAATCACTACTTGATTCGTGTACGCCGTACACGGAGCATTGCTTACGCTAAATACTGGAACAAAATACCGCGAAGTATCACAGTTGGCGGTATTAATTTTAGAGTTTTTATCTGCTAGGAATAATTTTAATTGCCAAACATTAATAATATAACAATAAAAGACTTTCTCCCTTCGCTGGCTAAGGTTAAAAAAATATTTTCTTTTCTTTTTCTTTGTGATGTCTTGTTCGTCTCCATTAGTATCATGCCTACTAAAACTGAGATGAATCTGGCTTTTATACAAAGTGCTATCTTATCTTATCTTATCTTATCTAATCTAATCTAATCTAATCTAATCTATCTATCCAGTGAAGAAGACTATCTAAGGCCTTCGCCCAAGTATTTTCTAAATGATCCCCTTTTACAAGGTCTGTGGGCTCAAGGTCCCCAAAACCCTGAATCCAGGACTGATTTGTTCCTTTGTATTGGGTTTTAAGGTCCAAGTTAAAACTGTTAAGCTCATTTTTGAGCCGGTCAGTTTACCTATTCACACTTTGCCTGGGAAACTTTATCTGTAAGCAGTTAAACAGTACAGTGCACATTCTTTCGCCAGAATCTGATAACTGCCCTTCTTTAACCAGCAGAAGGAAGAGAATGACCGTAGAAAAGAAATTTATGATAAATCTCCACGAAAGAATGTTGCCGACCCAGGCAGGAATCCTACCCGCATGCTCCTGATCACCAGTTAGAGGCACATCCAACTGAGCTATCAGGGCTGGGCAATCCAGGATCGAACAATGTTTTTTATTGTTTTCAAAATCTTGGTCATGGGCCCCTAACTTTTTGGCTGGACCCCAAAGTTTTAAATGTTTGGGGCCCAGCTGGCCCCTGGGAAAAAAATGTTAGTCCTTATCCCTGAACTTCTTTATGACACTATTGTTGAGGGCCAAATATGTGTTATTCAAACATCTGTTATAGCCAAACAAAAATTTGCACATTAGAGAATTTTACTGTATAATCCATTTGGCCCCCGCCCATAGGGGCTTGAAGAAATATATGGGCTGCATGATGCTTCCATCCAGAGCTGAATCCGGCCCGCACACTAGTGCCAGTAAACCACTTAGAGGATGTAAGCCTGTCCAGGAACCGTGGTGCGAGGCTGACCGTCCATGCTAATAAACCCTATTGGTTTCATTGGGCGACAGGGCTTGAGTTGTCATTTCATCTCAATATCGGGTAAAAGTCCGACAAAATTGGAAGCAACGTCTCAAAAATGACCTTTACAGTGTTGGTGGAGAGGTTAAACCTCAAATCAAACAAACAAACTGTATAATCCATACATTTTTGGTATCCATCTTAAACCTGTAATATCCAAAACCATGTTATTATGGAGTTTGTTATAATGAGGTTGTGGTGTCTTATCCCTTATCCTGCTAAACACAACAACCCCATACTTTGCAAGCAGTGTTATGTCAATTGGTTTGCGAATCTGAATGAAACATTACGTCAAGTATCAGGGGCTGACAAATCCATTGCCCGGCCGCCCGGTGCAAGTCCGAAATCGCACCGCGCAGGTGCACTTTGACCTTTCGACGCCCGGTCGGGCAAGTGCAAAAAATCGTCTACAACTGTCAGTCTTTTGAGTCCTTAAATACGGTAAAACTAGACCCGTAAGTAAATTACAATAATATCCGCTTTGTCGGCAATTCAGAGACAAAACCATCTATGTTTTTATAACGGTTCAATTATGACACTATTGTTAATCCCTGTCATATAATAACCAATTAAACACGATTGCCCGGCGGTGCGTGTCTTTCATTTCTGGTGTTGTGTGTACCACCAGCGCTATCGATAAATGTGACTAGGTGTGAAAATAAGATTAAGTTATGTCTCTAATTTGCGTTTATCCCTGCCATAAAATTTAATCCACAATCAATGTGAAAATGATTTAATAGCTCCTAAGACGATTTGCTACATCTTACGGTAGTAAAAAACGGACTATTCTACTATCTCGTGAATGGTTATGTTTTGGCGCCAAATAGCAGACGCTGGCGGGAAAAGTCGATTTTTTTAATGTTGGTAACCGCGGATTGGTCGCACCTCTATCCAAAATGTTAAGCTAGCGAGAAAATATTTTTTTTACCAGTTCCAAACATGTTTTTAATGAAAGAGATACGTCCAATTAAAATAAAACAATGACGTTAAACACGTGTAGGGTGGCTGGGGTCGAATGACGTCATTTACCGATCGCGTGCAGAAAAATGGGAGTGGTGGTTTATGGACAACGATTTGGATGGCGGAAATGATGATCGCACTGAACTTGCTTGTAGGGCGGGTGTGAAAGTTTCGGTTTGTTTTGGATCGAGGGGGTCCTCGTCTTGTGGTTCAAGCTATATAAATTGCATTCTTTTAATCTTTTATCTCGCTGCCCTGACACTTCTGATCTTTTGAGTAGATCTATATCGGCTGCAGCTCTTGTTCATCATGCGTGTCAAGCTAAATGAGTTTATATAACTGTATCTTAAATTGCTAATCGGTAAAGGTATTATGTCAATTAACTTGAAAAAGTACCGTTATTGACTGTGACAACAACAGTATTTTCTACCGTATTACCGCACACAGGGAAATAAATAGAAGTGAATGCAATGGTCAGGAATCGATACAATTAACCCTGAGCTCCTATCAGAGACACCAAAGAGAAAGAAACACAAACATGAAATAACTAGATCCTAATGGAAAGTGGTTGTGCTTGAAACTTGACAGAAACCTTGGATTATATTTATAAATGCCGGTCGTCATCATCGTCACCATTGTCACCCCACCCCCGCATCCAACTCCACTTTGAGTTCCAAAATCCTGGGAAAGTAGGATTTTGAGCTGGGCAAGTGCAAACATATTTTACTTGCCCGGGGGGCAAGTGGAAAAGTTTTGGATTTGTCAGGCCCTGAGTATGGTCAGAAATGAATTTATTCTGCAGAACAAGGGTTAACTACGGGTAGACTTCTTTTTTGAGAAAGCACATGTCCCCCCATCACATACCCCTTTCAAAACAAGCTTAATTTAAAACCAACGATGTGACCTTGAAAATAAGGTCAAGGTCACAAAAACCTAGCCAGTTCATCCTGACCAAATGTTATATCCATGCAAATTTGATTAAAAGTGACGCAGTAGTTCATGAGATATCTTGCACCCAAGAGAGTGTCATGCTGATGCATGGGTCAACAAAGTTTGACCTATTTAGCATGACTGTGACCTTGAAAATAAGGTCAAAGTCACCAAAACCCAATCAGTTCTTCATCCTATCCCAATGTTATATCCATGCAAATTTAATTTGTATCCACTCAGCAGTTCATGAGATAAGGTAAAAGTCCCACAAAATTGGAAGCAATGTCTCCCAAATGATCTTCACAGTGTTGATGGGGACGTTTAACCTCAAATCAAACAAACAATGCACAGAAGAAAAGTGTCATGAAAATTTGATTAATATTCAACCTGTTATTCATAATCTATCATAAGATGTCTTGCACACAAGAGAGTCATGCCGACGCATACGAATAGGGATCCACACCAAAAACAATATGTCCCCCTTCAGTGGGGGGGACCTAATAAAAATTCAGTGCATGACAAGGCCTCGGTAACTCAGTCGGATGTGCGTCTGACTGGTGATCTGGAAGACCCAGGTTCGATACCTGCGGGGGTCGGCAACATTCTTGAGTGGAGATTGATCATGAAATTTTTTCTACAGTCATTCTCTCCCTTCTGTGGATTCAGAAGGAAAGTTGTCACTTTCTGGCGAATGGATGTGCACTGTACTGGTTAAACGCTTATGTATATGCCTGCCCAGGAAAGTGTGGATATGTAAACTGACCGGCTAAAAATGACCTAAACAGAGTTGCCTGGGCTGTTAAACTCCAATACAAACAAACAGGGCATGACGATGCCTACAATAAAGCTTTATAATTAAAGTTGCCTTTGGAAACAAAGAACACACAGACAGAAAATGCAAGTTTGTTCGTTTCATTGATTGAGAAGCCATCTGATCTGGATCAACACTGTTTGCAATGGAAGGGGTTGTCTTGAACAGCAGTATAAGAGTTAATGAATTCAAACATAACAAGCACTACCAAGTCAATATTTCGGAAAAAATTATGGGAACTTGCAACAAATCACATTTTTCATCCACTCACCATTCCTATATGTTTATCTATGTTGAAAACTCTCTTATTGGCACCTGTTTCATATAATTTGGACGTGACAAGCTTTTCCACTCCAAAAACAATACCATCCTTCCCTCGGATTCCTATTGCAGTTCTGAAACAGAAAATAACCTATACAAGGTGTTCTGGGAAAAAAAAGATGGAAGTTGTGCCCCAGGCTGTTAACCCTTAGCTTGCTGTTCACGACAACCCCTATCTTTGCAAACAGTGTAGATCCAGATCAGATGGCTTCTGAAGAAGCCATCTGATCAGGTTCTACACTGTTTGGCATTCCGTTTATGAATTTGTAGCAATAAATTACATCAAGTAATTTGATTGGTTGATAGACAGAAATGGGTGTGGCTTAAATAAATATTCAGCAAGATAAGGGTTAGAACATATGGCAAAAGCAGAAACACTATTCTTGCACACCAGACAAGGAAATCCGTGATTTTACCCTGGGATAGAAATTTATGTTCTGACCCTGGTGTTCCGACCCCAAATCGAATATAATCGCGTGTTTGATAAATGCACTGGTTGATTACAACCTCATGCGCTGCGGCGTCATGCGTGACGTCACTAAACATTCCTGTTGTGTCATCACAAAATGGCGGACGTCGGTAACCGAAGTGACAGCAGCATTAAAAATTTGCAATAGAAATGGAAGGTATGCAAGAAAAAGAATCCAAGATGGGTATGAGGGGTGGATAGAAAAAAATCCGTCCCTCGGGATCACTGTCCGGCATCACTCGGCAAGCCTCGTGATGCCGGACAGTGTCCCTCGGAACGGATTTTTCCATCCACCCCTCACACCCATATAAGATTCTTATACTCTACCCCAGAAGGTTTTATTTTCTTATATCAAAGTCATTAGTTCAAAGCAAAGGATATCAGGTTAACAAATCTGTGAAAAGAAGAACCCACTAAACCCAACTTAATATAGCAGTGGTTTTCTTTATTTTCTAGTTGGACCCCCGCCCATCGAGGCTTGAAGAAATAGGGCTGCATAATGCTTCCATGCAGGCCCCCACCCAAAGGGGCTTGAAGAAATATATGGGCTGCATGATCCTTCCAAGCAGAGCTGAAACTGACTCGCATACGAGTACTGGAAAACCGCTTAGAGGATCTAAGCCTGCCCAGGCATACGGTGCGAGTCAGCCCGTCCATGCTTATAAACCCTACTGGTTTCATTGGGCGACAGGGCTTGAGATGTCATTTCATCTCAATGTCGGGTAAAAGTCCCACAAAATTGGAAGCAACATCTCCAAAATGACTTTTACAGTGTTGACGGGGACGTTAAACCTCAAATCAAACAAACAAACAAATAATGCTTCCATGCAGAGCTGAGACCAACCACACACGAGTACTGGTAAACCACTTAGAGGATCTAAGCCTGCCGAGGCAAAGCGGTGCGAGTCGGACTGTCCTTGCTTATAAATATAAACCCTATTGGTTTCATTTGGCGACAGGGCTTGAGATGTCATTTCATCTCAGTGCCGGGTTAAAGTCCCACAAAACTGGAAGCAATGTCCCCAAAATGACCTATACACTGTTGACGGGGACCTTAAACCTCAAATCAAACAAACAACATAGCTCCAGATAAGTGGAGTGTTCGGTGGTTTTCATTATTTTCCTTATTTTTCATAACGATAACACACCCGTGCGACGTAGTACATTTATGGCTATTTTTCTTGTGAAAATCTATGTTATCTTTCTTATTTTAACTGCAATCATAGGTTTTGGGAGCTCGCTAGAACCGCCTCATTGAGGCGGTTCTAACGAGTACCCATAGCCTATGTCTTTAAGCAGAAATAAGAAAAATAATGTATACCCCCGTAAACCCCAGTTTTGTCTATATAAAATGGGGTTTAGAGGGGTGTTCATTTCACGGTCGTGTTCGCGTGATGTGTTTCAAAACATAGACTGTTGGTACTCTTTAGAACCGCTTCATTGAGGCAGTTCTAACAAGCACTCACAATCTATATTTGGGTCTGAAATCAGAAAAGTATCAAATATTTTCATCCGAAAAATGCTAGTTCTAGAGAGTAAGACCCCATTTTAGTGCATTTATGTGTTATTGTAATGACCTATTTTTGGCCAATTGTTCAAAACTAACAATGTCATTAACTAATGTATCGCTAAAACTTTTATATATATTTTTAATGGCAAATACATGTATGATATGTTTTTTGCAGAAAAAAAAACATGTGAGCAGCACAAAAGATGCTCAAAGTTTTCAGCAAAAATACCAGTAAATTACATTATGTACTTGCTAGAACAGTTAACAAATTCAAATTTTGACAACTAATGAGCCCGTTACACTGTGGTCATTTGATATGGCAAATTAACTAATATTTTTGCAGAAAAAAATGTTCCCATCTTTTGTATTTTTCATATTTTTGAGCAAAATACCAGTATTAATGACAACATTAGATAATGTCATTAAAACTTTAATCATTTTAGTATTTTTTTTTCAGCAAAAATATCACTGTTTTAGGTATTTTGCTTACAAGAACAATTAACCCTTATCTTATCTTGCTGTTCACGACAACCCGTATCTTTGCAAATGGTGTAGATACAGATCAGATGGCTTCTGGTGAAGCCATCTGATCAGGATCTACACTGTTTGGCATTCAGTTTATGAATTTGTAGCAATAAATTACATCAAGTAATTTGATTGGTTGATAAACAGAAATGGGTGTGGCTTAAATAAATATTCAGCAAGATAAGGGTTAACATGCTGACCACTAACAGCTCGTTAAGCTACTGAAGCTTTGAACTACTTGGGCCAGTAAATTAGATTATGTACCTGCTAAAACCGTTAACATATGGAGTTCATTAAGCTAATGCTGCTTTGAGCCACTGGGCCCAGAAATTTAATTAAGGTGAACAGATACATCCGACATACGGTAATTATCCTAAGTACTAGGACCGACAGGTTTGAGCAAACAGTGCAGACCCAGATCAGACTGCTCCTGAAGGACCAGTCTGATCAGGGTCTACACTGTTTGCCATTCCTTCTGTACCTTTTGGACTGCTTGTTGCATCGTGAAACAAATTTATCAAAAATTTAGGAGAATTACAGAAAATCCTTAAGGTGTCCGAATTTTTCGGATTTTTATGCTACTTCTCCAGCATTTATATTCAAGACAGACAACTTCAGAACTCCTGTCCAATTTCCAGCATAACAAGCCGCCACCCTACAGGGTTGTGATTCAATAGAAATGCTAAACTATGGTAATTTTAACCAATTTTTTACAAAGTGTGCACCTCTTTACAGTTTTATTTAGCCTGCTTTTAAGTTTTGAGTCCAATACATGTGCATGTACTCATATTTTCCAATTTAACTCTGAGTCATTAAAATTCAGATTTCTTTTATTTTTAATCGAGAAACCCTCAAAACAATATACATGTACGCTTTTCCAAAAATTCTTCTGAGCATACCCTGGAATGATATGGGGAAAATTGTGAAATAGAGCTATTGTGACACGCAATCCTTAAGGCAAGTGGTTTAACCATTACCACTCTCAAGGCGAATTCAGCAGACGACATATTAGTGATATTTTCCTTATTTTTCCCAGAAAACAGGACTTGATCTCTAATGCAAATTGTCTCCACAGGAGACGATTTGCATTAGATGTCAAATCCTGTTTTCTGGGAAAATCAGAAAAATATTTCAAAATGTCGTCTGCTGCTAAAAAAAATACCCAGCATGCAGAGTGTCCAATTTTTATTGTCAGGCCTTTAACCCTTTTTGTACCAAATGGAATCTTCCTCCTTATATATACCAGGAGTCCATTTAAAAATTTAGGAGTGCCAGGTTGTGTTTTCATCAAAATTTATTTGGAAAATGATTGAACTTTTAGCAAACAGTGGAGGCCCAGATCAGACGCTGCATTCTGCAGCGTCTGATCTGGGCCGGCACTGTTTGCCAGGGTACCAGTTTAGGGATTTCTGGTCATCACGAAAACACACCTATATAATTTTGACCCCCTTGAACCCCACTTTTATATAGTAAAACTGGGGTTTCCGGGGCATACCTTATTTTTCTTATTTCTGCTCTAAAATATAGACTGTGCCCACAATCTATATTTTGAGCAGAAATAAGAAAAAATATCTCAATTTTCCACATAAAATTTTCATTTTTTCGGCGATAAAGGTGACAGTGTATTTGTATAGGCGTGTTTTCGTAATGTACTAAATGGGTTAATATGTTAGAACACATCATACATGTATCTAATAATGAGATGAACATGTTTTTTTTCTTGTCATTTTTTTTAATAAATGGGTTCAGAATACCTACCCACTGTTTTCAACAGCTTTTTGAGCATATTCAACTTGGAAAACCCGACCATCTGGTGAGAACTGTGAAGCCGACAGGTCATACTGAAAACACACAAATATGAATCATATTTATTACAAATATTTTCTGTGTCACCACAAACATTTTTTCACTCTGGCCAAAGATTATGACCAAGTACACATAGTCCATGTTTTTGAATACTGGTAGTTGAGTTAAGGAGTTGATTTAAACACTGGCAAGCCTCAGGGTCTTCATTAGGAGGCGACAGGAGGCCAAACTGACTGCCCAAATTCATTTTATGGTCGTCTCAAATCTTACTTATGTATTAAAGTAAAAAAAAAAAAAATTGACTGTTAAATTATGATGCCCTTGTTTGGGTAGAACTAGTCATGGGGGCCAAGTATTTATCTTTATTAACAGATAACTACATCGGAGTGTATCTTATAAAAGAAGGGTCAAACGGATTGATCATGATGGGTCTCCAGCGACAGCCATTCCAGCTTATCAAATGTTGTGATATTGCACTTTTATGAATGAACCGGACTTCTGAAAAAATGGCAAAAATGGCAAATTCTGATTCTGAGAGACCTAATGATTACAAGTCAACGCTCTTACCCATAGCTCACGCAGTCACAGGCCCGGTACAATACGATACATTGGTGGCATGGAAACAATGGCGCTGGTTTGTTATATATATTCTGCCATAGAATTTGCCTAGAGCATGGTTGACAAAAAGCTTGTACTGACAAGGCCGGTAGTTAAAACCAGTTTTAACCAGTCATTACTGGTCGATTGGCGGACAAATGGGTCGATTAAATCACTGGAGTATATGCCTCGGTCCTGTTGCTATCTGGTCTTCAAAGCTTCCCCCCTGCATCATGTACACAAGGTTAGACTATATTTTCATCAGTGAACAAAACAAAATAGCAGCTATTATTTGAGATCTTTTTTTCATTTGATCAGAAGTCAAAAGACATTATTGCTGGTCAACAGAAGAGATTGGATTGACTCACTGTAGACATGTTTGTATTTTTTCAATCTTTGTAATTATCCTTTATTCCTTTATAGGTTAGATCAATTATTCATATTTACAGGAATATGAATAAGCTGAATTTATCATGGATTTTAAAGGCCAGAAATGAAGAATTGTTGTTCCAGATTGTACCACTCACCTCTCTCTCTCTCTCTCCCTCACACCCCAACCCCACAATCTTCTCCCCTCTTAAACTTTGAAAATATCAATTATTTAACATAATCTTTGATCACAAAACTTTAAAGGCTACATCAAAAAGCAGTTCACATATACTCAGAGGCAATAAAAAGTATACGAGGACTGTTCAAATATGAATGCAAGTAGAATGTTTTCTCATGCACTAATGCGAAAATCACCTGGAAATAAATATCACAGCTTAGAAAAACATTTTACCTATACATTGATACCAAACCTGTTAAAATCCATGCACTTTAGCCATGTATATCGTTCGATAAACACTGTCTACTCTTGTATACTAATACAAAACATGGTTGGAAGAAGGTCAGAGTATGCCGTTGAAATACAGTCCTATATTAAGAATAGTTGTATTCTTGGTATGAGTGCAAAGACATTTTTGATGAAATATGTTCGGTTTATGGGCAAAATGAAATGTCTTTTCCGACAGTTTTTCGTTGGTGAAAGAAATTCAGCTGTGGGCTAGGCTCAACAGAAGATGCACCACATGATCGTCGGCCGAAAAGAGCAACATCTGCCAAGACGGTTGCTGGAGTGAAAGAAATAGTTGCTACCGATGCACGATACACAACTAGGCAAACAGCTACTTTACCTTATATGGGCATAGCGGCCATCTTGGTCATGTGACCAAACTCTTAATTAATTTAAATTTCATTTCCTTGTTTAAAAAGTTTTCAGACAAAATTTGGTTGCAAATGGCCTAGTGGTTTCAGTGAAAAACAAATGTTTAATTTTCATATCTGAATGACCTTGGGCTAAGGACAGGGAATAACCTTGACCTTGAAAACTAGTGTAGTTTCACTACCACATTTTTGCCCACTGCATTTACTAATTTTCAGGTCACAAGCTGCAATAGTTTAAAAAAAAATTATGCTGTTTTGACTATTTCCCATACAAAAGTCTATGTAACCAAATTTGACCTTGGCGTAAAATGGGTCAAGGTCATCCGAGGGTCATCATTTTAGCAAATTATGGTGAGCCCGAGTCCCCAATGCCACATACCAAGTTTCATCACAATCGGCCCACTGGTTCAGGAGGAGAAGATTTTTAAGGGTTTTTACCTTTTATGGGCATAGCGACCATCTTGGTCACATGACCAAACTCAAATTAATTAAATTTCATTTCCTTGTTCCAAAAAGTTTTCAGACAAAATTTGGTTGCAAATGGCCTAGTGGTTTCAATGATAAACAAATTTTAAATTTTCATATCCGAATGACCTTGGGCCAAAGTCAGGGAATAACCTTGACCTTGAAAACTAGTATAGTTTCACTAGCACATTTTGCCCACTGCATTTACTTATTTTCAGGTCACAGGCTGCAATAGTCTAAAAAATTATGCTCTTTTGACTACTTCCCATACAAAAGTCTAGGTAACCAAATTTGACCTTGGCGTAAAATGGGTCAAGGTCATCTGAGGGTCATCATTTTAGCAAACTATGATGGGCCCCGAGTCCCCAAAGCCACATACCAAGTTTGATCACAATTGGCCCACTGGTTCAGGAGAAGATTTTTTACCTTATATGGGCATAGCGGCCATCTTGGTCATGTGACCTGGACCCTGCGAGCAAACTTTTGTTCCCCCATCCCATGGATGCTCCACATGAAATTTTACTTCAATCGGCCTAGTTGTTTTGGAGGAGAAGTCATTTGAAAATGTTGACGCCGACACGGACTCGGACGACAGATCACTGCCTATACTATAAGCTCACCCGGAGCCTTCGGCTCTGGTGAGCTAAAAATGTTTGGAACAGGTAAAAAATATTTTTTCGGTAGCTAAACAGTCAGGGCCATAACCTATACAGGTTAAAATCTTGTACAGATTTTTAACTTAAATAAGTTATAATTCATATCAGAACTTACCTCTCTTTGATACTGTAAGATATAACTTTCCTTTGCTGCAATAATTTAACTCATTTACCGTAAGTTATTTCTTAAATCAGCATATAAAACAAAAGTAACTTCTTTAGGTTACAAAGTATTTCTTTCAGTGAACTTCAAAGGCCATGCGTACACATTTCTACCGATGCATACAAAATTTTATTGCTTCATCAAAAAGGTTATGTAACAGATCTTTCATATAAAATTGGCTACATGCCCATGAAAATTGTGATAAGGTGGCAATAGAAAGGTGAACATGAGGTCAAACCAGTGCTTCAGCTGAAGTGCACGACCCGCCGGATGCTTTTAGCTTTATGAGTGTTACCATATATGGGTATGGTGGCCATTTTGGTCATGTGACCTGGACCTAAAACGGTTCCCCCAATAAATGCGCCTTATCGTAAGGAGCAAAAATATATCTTATACTTTAGTACTGTATTCCGAATCGTTTGCAGGATAAAATGCATTCTCACATTTTCTAATACAAAAGCATTATGTGTCATAGTTTGACCTAGGCACAAAGAAGGTCAAGGTCAACCCAGGGTCACCATTTTAGCAAATTGCAATTTATGATAGACCTACGTCCCAGATGCCATTTATCAAGTTTCGTGGAAATCTGCCCAGTGGTTCTGGAGAAGACTATTTTTGAAGGGTTTTTACCATATATGGCTTGGCGGCCATTTTGGTCATGTGACCTAGACCCCATGAGCAAATTTTGATTTCCCCCATCCCATAGAGGCTCCATATGAAATTTGACTTTAATCGGCCCAACGGTTTCCGAGGAGAAGCAGTTCGAAAATTTTCACATTTTTTCGCCTCGGCGAGGCAATACTAAATGGAATGTAATATTTCGCAAGTTCATTGGTTAGATCTCATTGATATCTATCAGTATGCCAAAAATTGTTTAAATATTCCAAGCGGTTAAGTCAGTATCACCAATTTTCACAAACGGGTTACGGACGGACAGACAGACCATATATGGCTTGGCGGCCATTTTGGTCATGTGACCTGGACCCCATGAGCAAAGTTTGGTTTCCCCCATCCCATAGAGTCTCCATATGAAATTTGACTTCAATCGGCCCAACGGTTTCCGAGGAGAAGCAGTTCGAACATTTTCACATATTTCGCCTCGGCGAGGCTATACTAAATGGAATGAAATATTTCCAAGTTCATTGGTTAGATCTCATTGATATCTATCAGTATGCTAAAATTTGTTTAAATATTCCAAGCGGTTAAGTCACTATCACCAATTTTCACAAACGGGTTACATATTTTTTCACCTCGGCGAGGCTATACTAAATGGAATGTAATATTTCGCAAGTTCATTTGTTAGATCTCACTGATATCTGTCAGTATGCCAAAAATTGTTTAAATATTCCAAACGGTTAAGTCACTATCACCAGTTTTCACAAACGGGTTACGGACGGACAGACAGGCAGACCATATATGGCTTGGCGGCCATTTTGGTCATGTGACCTGGACCCCATGAGCAAAGTTTGGTTTCCCCCATCCCATAGAGGCTCCGTTTGAAATTTGACTTCAATCTGCCCAACGGTTTCCGAGGAGAAGCAGTTCGAAAATTTTCACATTTTTCGCCTCGGCGAGGCTATACTAAATGGAATGTAATATTTCGCAAGTTCATTGGTTAGATCTCATTGATATGTATCAGTATGCCAAAAATTGTTTAAATATTCCAAGCAGTTAAGTCACTATCACCAATTTTCACGAACGGGTTACGGACAGACAGACAGACAGATTGACCGAATGACACGGTGATTTTAGGGCACTCTTAGAAAATCAACCGACTTCAGTCGGTCGCTTTTTCTGCGGGTTGTGCAATTTCTGAAAATAACTGAAATAAGTTATAACAGCAAAAAGTGATCAAAAGTAGAAAAATTTAATAACCTGCTTGAGTTATCAATATTTTAACTTGTTAAAGTTAGGCACATGACTGCTAAATGGATGTGGATAGTAAACAGCGCTTTGCACACACATGTGTTTACACAAATAAAAGTGTTCGACTTTTCCACCAAGCGTCTGCTAATTGGTGCCAAAATATAACCATTCACGAGATAGTAGAACAGTCCGTTTTCATTATGCATACATCTACCATTAGATGTAGTTAATCGTCTTAGGGGCGATTAAATCATTTTCACATTGATTTTGGATTAAATTTTATGATTGGGGCATAAACACAAATTAGAGACATAACCTGACCATGTTTTCGCACCTTGTTACACATTGTAGGAACATTGTAGGCTGAGGTACACACTACACCAGAAATGAAAGACTTGCACCGCAGTGCTATTATGTCTAATTGGCAATTATATGACAGGGATAAACAGTATAGTGTCATAATTGAACCGTTATAAATACACAGATGGTTTGTCTCTTCATTGCCGATAATGCGGGATAGTGCAGCAATTATTGTGGTTTACCTACGGGTCTAGTTTCATTTAATGACTCAAAAGACTGACAGTTGTAGACCATTTTTTTGCACTTGCCCGACCGGGCGTCGTAAGGTCAAAGTGCACCAGCCCGGCGCGATTTCGGACTTGTCCCAGGCGACGGGGCAATGGATTTGTCAGCCCCTGCACATGTCTTATTGTAGGTTTTGGCATGTGCTGGCTCATAATGAAGTTAGTGCTAAGGTCTTAAGACTGATGAGACAAAAATGCCAAGGGCTAAAAAAGCCAGAAAGTTTTGCAAAGAGGCCACTCGAAGAAATAATATCTGAACGATAAACTTTATCAAATGATTAGCCTCTAGCAAAGAGACCAAAACTACCACAGACTAGTTTCAGTAGCTTTGGTATTTCAACACTAAATATATGAAATTGACCACTCAATATTTCAATCAACCAGTTTTGTTTGTTTGATTTGAGGTTTAACGTCCCCGTCAACACTCCATAGGTCATTTTGGAGAAGTTGCTTCCAATTTTGTGGGATTTCAACCCGGCACCGAGATGAAAGGAATTCTCAAGCCCTGTCGCCCAATGAAACCAATAGTGTTTATATGCATGGAAGGTTTGACACGCACCGCATTTCCTGGGCAGGCTTAGAACCTCTAAGCAGTTTACCAGTACTCACATGCTGTCGCATCAATAAGCCCAATCTATTTCTTCAAGCCCCGATAGGCGGGGGCCATTCAATCGATCAGTATTGACCACTCCGAGAGTATTGACCAGGGTGGTTTTAACCTGGTGGTTACACCAGTACTCAAACGTGGTTGGTTTCAGCTCTGTGTGGAAGCATCCTGCAGCCCATCTATTTCTTCAAGCCCCAATGGGCACGGGGTGCCGAAATTGAGATGAAATGGGTTTGGCAGGACGAAAGCCTACACAGTAATCATGTAATTACGGTAGGGATCTTTAACCTGCACAGGGGATGGTTCTCCATGCACAGGGGGCCTCCAGTTAATGTCCCGATCCGAAGGACGGTGCACTTTATGACATTCATCCCTGCAAATTCTGTTCGACCTGGACGGAATTGGAAAAAAATAGCTCACTAAAAGAGAAGTTTTTTTCTTGGATATCTGTTTGGTTTCTTGTCTGATTCATAACAGACAAGCGTAAACCAGCAACATTTTATTGCTGGTTACCCTAGATTGTGATTTGTTTGTCTTGTAGATTGAAAAAATTGCTGACATTCTTTCACGCCATTGCCTCACTAGTGGGTGGGGTAACGTAAACTGAAATTCTTAGGATCAAAATTAGGTCGCTTGTCCAAGGTTGGTCGGTAAATACCGGTGGCGGGATTTCCCACTGGTATTTACCGGTAATTACCGTCCTGGGAAATACTCCAAACTTCAGCAAAAGTGGGAAATACGGGGAAATAGTGGGAAATATGATTTTTATTTAGTTATTTCATATAGACTAACACTATCAATATCTGTGTAATTTAATTGAAATAATGAAACGTTAGCTATTTTGCAATATGCCTCCCCATACATATATGTCATAATAGAAGTCTGCGTTAAATTTACTCAACCAAACACAAACATAACTATAAAGTGATCTGTTGTTATGTAGGGTGCAGAGAGTTATTTAAAATCACGCATATGCATAAAAAGAAAAAATACCATAATGATCCCAATATTTGGGACAGATATTCCTGGGCAAACAGTGCAGACCCAGATCAGAATCACTTAGCTTCTTTTAGAGAGTTAGCCATTGGAACTACATGTGTTGTATGCTTTATAGTGTAACACTAAACCACACAGTTCAATTTTTTGAGATTTACAGCAACTCTTTGGATGTTTGAATTTTAAAGATGTTTACACAAGAAAAGATTTGTTTAGTTTAGTTTATACCAATTTATTTCAGTTCGATTGCGATGAAAGCTTCAAGCTTATTGAATCGCTCTTGAACACTCATTCCGGGTGTTTTCACGCGCGCGCGAGAGAGAGGCAGTGGCTTTTACACTTGTTTGCAAGTTTGTCAAGTAATCATACTCCTAATGCTAAAAGGTGTGATAATTTAATTGTTTGTTTGAGACAGGTATTAAAAGAAAAGTTAATTTAAGCATAAAAGGTTTCTTAAATTATCTACAGATACTTACCGCAGTATTAAAATTACATGTATTTTCAAGTCAAGGGAAATAGCTGAAAGTTAAAAACTAATATTTTAGAATCATGTTTGAAAAGAAATTATATGCATTCTATATGAAGGCAAGGGATTATAGATCTTTCAAGTTATTCTGATAATTCAATATAAAAAGGGCTGAAAAATTCTTCAAAATTTCACTTGTCCTACATGACAAAGTGCGTGTAAACTTAAGTAAATGTCATAAGGACTAGACAAACTTTTTACTTCAATTTTTTTTTGTCATTGCAAGCAGACAAGTGGAATTTTCAAGCCCTGTATGAACTTGGAAAAATTTTGCTTTCAAATAACTAGGTAGTTTGGGTATATTAAGCAGTCTCAATTGGTACCACCTACGTAAATACATATTTCCCAGTATTTCCCAGGATTTCCCGCCGTCCAGGGAAATATGAGTATTTCCCGCTTTTTTTGCCAACCTTGCGCTTGTCACATTCATTTTTCTGGAGAGCCTGTGTGTTGTCAGATATTTGAGTGTGCTGAGCTGTATATAATTGGACCAGTATACTGATTAGTCCTTTGTAGCTGTCAGTGTGCTGGCTGTGACAAACTCGGAATCAGGATTATTGCTTGACACGCCATAATAAATCATTAGAAACCATCAAATCACTACCCGGTATATTAAAATGAAGGTCTCCCTGTTTCCCATGGTCTTAATTTTTGGGTTCACTCTTTGGAAAACAACTTATAGAATGCATCCAGATGATGGAAATCAGGAGTGCAAGATTACAATTAAGGAGACGTGAGTAGTAGTAGAATTTCCCAGTACTTGGCATTTACAAGGAAGAATGGGAACAGAAGGTGTTCGGAGGGCTTGAGAAACTTCAAGTCCTCGCGCGGTACAAACTTGGCTTTACTTCTAATCTTGGCCGGAGACATTGAAACTAACCCCGGCCCAAGGTTTCGCTGAGGACTCTGCAAAAAATATTGCAAAGGTTCCGACAAATAGATAGAATGTGAGGACTGTAACAAGCGCTTTCACTCCTCATGTTCTGATTTGGATAACAGTCAATTGTTAGAAATTGAATCTAGAGCTTGAACTCGGTATTGCAAAGACTGCAAAGCTGACTGTGGTCTTTGCAGTGGTGCTGTCCTTAAAGGTGCGTTATTGAGCTAACGATAAAAAATGCTTCCAAAAATAAAATACATATAGCCGGTATTTTTCTTTAAAACAATACAAATGAATGCATTTTATACAAAAATGCGAACAATTATGATGACAGGTAAACGAGTTTGAGAGGGATTCCCTAACTAGGGTTCGAACACTAGTTAGATCTATTTTTAGTTCATGACAAAAATAGAATCCCCATATATGACGTTATGCAACGTTCATTTTTGGCCTTGTTTGCTTAGGCCATGCCTGAATCGGAAAAAAAGTATGACGCTGAATACCATGCCATAAGTAACGACACCCAGAGACGATACTGTTGCCATGTATGTGTAAAGTGACAGATTTATTTTTAGAACAGAAATTCCGAACACAGGTTCAGAGCTAAGGGTAAACACGAATGAAAACAACCATTTTCACAATGTTCTGAAGCTGTATTTGGCTCCAAAAGTGTACACATGACAAAGGAGTATGCATTGAAGATAAAAACCAGAAAAAAAAAAATGAGACCCGGTAGCTCAATAATGCACCTTTAATGGCCACAAAGCTGTTCAGTGTGATCAATGTGAAATGTGGATACACACTGACTGTTCCTTCATTTCAGATGCAGAATATGACACTTTGGTAAATTCAAGCTGCCACTGGATATGTCCAAAATGTGAGGTCTGTAACTTTTCAGACTCCTTCTTTGATGAATATGTAGAACTGAGTAGGCCAAACAGGTTTGAACCTCTGTCAGAGGATAAGAGAGACAAATCTTTGACTGCTGATGAAACTAAGTCAAATTTTGTGAAAGGTTTGAAACTTTGCAGTATAAACATAAATGGAATTAGAGGGAAAATTCTTGAACTTTTAGCTTTCCTCGATACATCTAAACCACATATTGTTGCTATTCAGGAAACAAAGATTGACAGTTCAATTACTACATCTGAGCTTTTCCCTGAAACTTGTCAGTAATGTGTGTACAGAAAAGATAGGAACTCTCATGGGGGTGGAGTGATGTTGCTCATTCATAGAGACACCCCTCACATGCCTTTCATGGAACTTGAAAATGACACCGAATCGGTCTGGGTTTAGGTTTTTGCAAATAAAACTTCCCACTTCGTAGCAAGTTGGTATCGACCACCAAGTGGTCCAGTTTTTGCACACTTGTTTCAACAGTCTCTTGATACGGGTGAAATCCCCAAAGAATGGCTCTTAGTAAACATCTGTCCACTCTTCAAAAAAGGAGATAGGGCTCTTGCCCGTAATTATCGCCCTGTGTCTCTGACTTGTGTTCTGTGTAAATTGCTGGAACATATAGTCTGCTCAAACATCATGGCCCACTTGGACGAACATAAACTTTTGTCAGACAGACAACATGCATTTAGGAAAAGGCACAGTTGTGAAACTCAGCTAAGCACAGTTATTAATGACTGGGCAAAAATCTTGGACAAAGGGAGACAGGTGGACACATTTATTCTGGACTTCGTGAAGGCTTGTGACAACCCTCCTCATGAACTACTTAAATCTAAGTTATTTGGTTATGGAATTGAGGGAAAGACCCTCAAATGGATAGATTCCTTTTTTTGCTACAGAAAACAGCGGGTTGTTGTTAATGGTGAATCTTCCGAGTGGGCTCCAGTTTTGTCTGGAGTCCCGCAAGGGGCCCTTCTTGGTCCACTTTTGTTCTCTCTGTACATCAATGATATTTCCACTGACATTGTCTCAGAAATAAGACTGTTCGCAGATGACTGTGTTTGTTACCGGGAAATTAGAGATACAGATGACTCACTGAAACTTCAGGCTGACATAGATAGATTAGGATGTTGGGCACGTAAATGGGGCATGAGATTTCAGCCAGTTAAATGCAATTTATTATGTAGATAACTAGGAAGAGATCTAATAAAGTTGAGGCTTCTTACAACTTAGAGGGAACGGTCCTCGAGAATTTGGACTCCATTAAATACCTTGGAGTGACAATCTCACACAACTTGAGATGGAATACTCATATTAGCAACATGTGTACTAAGGCAAATAGAATGCTTGGATTCCTGAGGTGAAATCTTCATCAGTGCCCTCAGGATGTAAAAGAGGCAGCATATAAAGGTCTTGTTCGCCCAATCTTGGAATATGGTAGTTGTATCTGGGACCCCAGTGGAGTGGTCCTTAACGCTGAAATTGAGAAAGTTCAGAATAGTGCTGCTATCTATCTATCTATCTTCTTATACTGAGTTGGTCATATTTGGCCATTACCTCAGTTGGGTGCATAGCTAAATTTAGAATTTAGCTTAAAAAAAAGAAAAAAAAAAAAGAAGTCAATGGATGAGTCCTTAAAACTATTTACAATCTGAATAACAGAGGTATACTAAAACGCATACCTCCGAGTCTCAATCTTACACTGTATGGGCTTTGAACTCCTCTGCAGTCCCAGCATTCACCACAGAAGAGGGACGACTATTCCACTGGGGAATAGTCCTAGGGAAGAAGGAAATTTTCAGAGCATCACTGTAGGACTGGTACCTGTGATACTGTGAGTCGTTTACTTTTGATGCCCTTGTTCGGGTTGAAACTGTCACAGGGGTCAAGTATTTATCTTTATTAATGGCCACTGTACCTGAATGTATCTTGATTTGTAACAGGCAATTACTGCTTTGAAACTGGGAGCATGACTGGAATACTTGGAAAATTAAAATGGGAGTCTCCAGGGCTTCCATTAACTCCCAAATTCAGGAAGTCCGGACTTCCTACCCTTGAAATCTGGAAGTCCCACAGGAAAATTCAGGAAGTCCCAATTTTGAAGCAAGGTGTTTGCGGATCGTAAAATTGTTTTGGTGCAGAAATAAATATTATTTAATCTATGAATCTCTTGTTTGCATTTTTAATCACCTGTATATTCTTTTAGATGGCTAGTAAAGTGTGGATAGGTAAACTGACCGGCTCAAAATTGACTTGAATAGTGTCGACTGGGCCGTTAAACTCAAAACAATCAAGCAAAGCTCTGTGAGGAAGTTAAAACTACTCATAACTTTGTGACATACATGCGGTCATTACAGTGCAGAGCAGTGCATACAAAAAACATGAAAAAAGAAAAATATTTTTGCTTGGCCTGTATAAATTTTATAACTTTCCAAGTAAAACTCCTCCCCCCCCCCACACACACACACAAATAAAAAGTAAAGAAAACAATCACATTACCCATCCCAATATATACCTAGTGGCCCGTTTTTGGGTCATTAGCAAACCGTGTAGACCCAGATCAGACGCCACAGAACATAGCGTCTGATCTGTCTACACTTTTGTAGAACTTAACACAAATAAAACAAACCTGACATCCATTGTCATATATGGATTAAAAAGAAATAAAGAAAAATTCTTTTGTAAAAGATTTTTGCCAAACTTTGCAAAACATACGCTTCGAGTCTTCACTTTACTCTAAACCCTCGGAACTGCTTCAGACAAACAGGCAGAAACATGTGCAACTTTGGTCAATTGAAGCAGACTAAGACGAGTCAGCAGTAGTTTTTTTTTTTTTTGCTTCTTGGCTAACAGACAGATCAGACTGCAGCACGGACCCCGACAAACCAGCCTTGTCACATTCGCCGGTTTTACGTATTTTCAGAACAGCGATCGCGGCGATATTTTGCGATTTTATAAATTATTTTCGTCATTTCACCTAGTGAACACCTGCTATTTACTCAAGAAAAAATGCGTATCTATCTTACAAACTACATGTATTGTCACACTTTGCATCGCTAACGATAATCTCACTTCCAAACACCTAAATTACGACCCGCTTTACTTTAAACAGTAACAAGTTCACAGGATTAAAAAAAACACTTATTGTCAATGAGATAATTAGTTTATCCTCAACTACTAATCCGTTTAATTATATGCAAACACCGAGCAATCACCTCGACACGTTTTTCACACACCGATAACGATCAAAGGTGTGCCGACGCACGTGATTGTGACTGTCAATATAATACCGCACAGGCAGAAAATGGGACGTCCTTTGTACTCAATAAACACAGAAAGCGGTTTCAGCTAAGAAGGCGGAGCAAATTTTTTACAAACTGCTAAAAGTGGACGGATTTATACGTCTCAGTAAAGATTTTTGGCCGTACAGAGAAATTTTCGGGAGTCCGCGGGACGCCTTTGATGTTTAATTTGGGCGTCCGGAAGCGATTTCAGGACGTAATATACGCCGTACGCCCGCCTAACGGAAGCCCTGAGTCTCTCAAGAAAAGACAGTAGGCTAATCCTTTTATAGGAGGTTTTTTCGTGACGTACTTCCGGTTCTAAAAATAGAACGGGAAAAGCCCTGGCCGTCATCTGTCGTATTGCTTCAAAAGCAGTGGGATTCTTTAAAACTCTTGGGGAATTCTAATGTAAGATAATGGGAGAAACACCGATATGCTGCCAGATGTGAAATTTCGCATTACGAAAATGATATATTGTACACACGATCTCTCTCTCTCTCTCATGTAAATTACAGTTTGTTGTTAAATGACGCTACGTCAAACGACATGTAGCGTGTCAACAACGTCGTGTCTACATCAAACCAACTTCGAAGCGATGCATTGAATTTGACATTGCAACGTCGATGAAACGTCACAACGTTTCGTTGGCGAATACGGCGTTGCTTAATAAAATGTCATTTGCCCAGTGCTCGGACCCATCAAGACTCAGTGGGATTGGAACATTTAATTCAAAACAAACGTAGAACACCCTTTCAGAGCATAAGAATGTTAAACACTCCTTCGCAAGTGCAAGATTTTACAGTAAAATCTGGTAGATTTGTAGATTGGTTCAACCTGCCCAGCCCTTAGGTCTACATTAACCCATTTGGTACCGGAAACCCCAACAGGGGTAAGTGACAAACAGTGCGGGTCCAGATCAGACGCCGCAGAACACGGCGTTTGATCAGGGCCTACACTGTTTGCAAAAAGTTCGGCCATTTTCTAATTAAATTTTGAAGAAAACACAACCTGAAACCCCTAAATTTTGAAAACAAGTTGGCTTCCTTCAAAAAAGGAATCCAATACGTGGGCTGGCAATTTTTCTAAACTTTGGGTTTTGGATTATTTTTAAAACACATAAGATCATCAGTTCACCAGCAGTTTATTTGTAGAACAAATAAATAAATACAAAAATATTGAAACTATTTGTTGTCTAAAGTATTTTAATTGTCTGCAATTAAAAGAAAAACAAAGCATTTTTAGAATAGCTTATTGGTACTCTTATTTAGCAATAATAATCACATTGTTACAAAATCAATAATAAAGCATGTTTCGGTGAGAGATGTGCAGTCATATACAATTTAAAAATGTTTTAGAAGTTGCTTCTAGATAATTCTTTAAACTGAATGACTTATTACATGCGAAGGTATTTTGATTTGATTTTAATGTTATAGACTAGATTTTGTCTTTAGACAAAAGTATCTTTAGGCTAGATTTAACGTATGTAAGTACTTATCAAAACTGGATCTGCCACGAAAAATGATCCACTTAAGTGGTTATAATAATGGCGGATAGGATTCTCACGAAGATTAATATAAAAAATAGCCACCATTTTTTTCTGTAATTTATGAAAAAAAAACACACAAACAAATGACAGGAATATCTGCACATTATCAAATGCTAAAACTTGCTTAAATCAATGAAAACATTTCAATCGTTTAAACATTCATGTATTCGAAAGTGTTTCAAATTAAACTTAACTGCTCTGTACCGTTCAGTCCATTATATGACTTATTTTGTGCATCGTTTGAGAGCTGTTTCAAAGTCTGACTTAGGCTAAACTAATGTAAATGTTTATTTTACGTCAGTTTTCCTACGTGGTTGAATAGTCTCAATGTATTAGTAGTATTAGTGCCTACGAATTCCCAAACCTTTTCTGCCCATTGCTAAATGAATACTACATGTATCCAGCTTCAATCTCCATTTGTCTGTTACATTATATTTATATACAGACGTCTCAAATCCGAAGATTTGGTTTCATATTTACCAAAAGCGTAGAACGGCGTCTCGGGTTAGAAGTCTTAGTTACATGTTTTACCTAAAGTTTTACATACAGTTACATGTTTTATTTACCCAAAGAAGTAGAAAGCTACACAGACTTCTATTTTAAAAACGGACGATTGTACTTGATGGCTGATTACGTGATTTGTCCGAGCGCTACTGTAGGTCTGCTAGGTCAATGAATATACGTCACCGAATTGTAAAGCTGTCGGATGGTTTCTCTTCCTTTGTTTATATAGAAGCCTCCGTGGTTGAGTGGTTACGCTTCTCGCCTTGTAAACCAGGGTCGCAGGTTCGATCCCGGGCTTCTCCAGACTTTCGGGTGAGTCTATAAACCGAGGTCCTGTCTCCGTATGACCTTAGCTGTTGGTGCAGCTGTGTTGGTGGGACGTAAAACTGAAACACTCACTCACTCACTCGTTTGTTTATAGAAAATTACTCTGCAACACCGACAGGGATAAGAATCCAAATACCTACATGAATCTACTTTCACCTAATATGTAAATCATCGTAATAAATGCAGCTTATAATAAAGGAATGAAGTTTAACCGCATTCTGCTTTTTCTGATCGGTTTTATGCAGACCTTGTATTTTTCTGAAAAACAAAAAGTTTATTCCTTGACATTCCCATCACGTTACAAAGTTTAAGTAATATACACCCCTGCAAACATTACTTTATTGAGAGAAAATGTGGAGTGTGCAAGGGGTATTATTCCTCAAAACATTACGATAATACACCTGTGCGACACAGTGCATTCTTTCACATCTCCAAAATGGCTTCTTTTCAGATGAAAATCCTTGATATTTTTTTCTTATTTATATTGCAAACATTGGTTGTGGGCACTCGTTAGGTCCACCTCTGCTAGGCGATTCTTACACACAACCTATGTCTTGGAGCAGAAAAAAGAAAATAATTTGTACCCCTATAACCCCAGTTTTCTCTATATAAAGTGGGTTTGATGGAGTGTTCATTTCACGGACTTTTCATTTTTGTTATAGTGCGTACATTACACTAACACCCTTGCAGTGAGCACTGCTGTTAAGTAGAAGAGAAGGCAATGATTTATATAATAAAAAGTGGGGATTGCAGAGATAAGGATTAGTATTGTAACTCTACTAAAAAGAAAGTTTAGAATGGCTTCACTGAGGCGGTTCTAGCGGACCTCCAATGATCGAGAATAAGGCAAAGAAGACGAATTCTAAAACATACCACTACATGTAGTTTTAAACCTTTATCAGAAATGTAAAGATTCAACACCTGTTTTTGGGTCGATTGTTTTACAATCGACCCAAAGTTACTAAGAGGCAAATCAAAAAATAATGCTGTTGCCCACGTGACAATCACTGATTTGGGGAAACCAATATTATCATTATAAATAGAAAAGGTCGCGCTATTTTTGTCGATGTTACATGTAAGTTAGAGCTATCTATAGAGTCTGGTAAGGAATCGTGTGCTGGGTTCCGCAAACACTGAATACCCAGATCAGAATGTGGCGCGGAATGTGGCGTCTGCTCAGCCGGCTGCTCAGGACTACACTGTTTGCTTAAATACTGGCATTTAAGGATCAAACGAAATAGGTCAGGCCAATGCCAGGCTGCCTCCGTCATGAAAGGAAAACAAAAACAGTATCTTAATATAGCCCGCGCTCTCACGCGACGACTTTCGGAAAATACTATTAATAAAATTGTTAGAAAGAAATGGACGTTTGCACATATGTATGCTAAGCCGACCAAAAAAAAAGACAATATAACGTTACTTTTCACACTTCTGCTTATAACATATCTAAGAACCTAGGAATATTTTAGAGCAAAACTTTTAAAGGTGGTATCGTTATTAGACATACAGCATAGACCCAAATCGGAAAGACAGTACATCGCGTCTGATCAGGACCAGCACTGTTCGCCATACATACAGCAACATTTTCATTTTAGAACATGATTCAGGTCCGTACGCAGACTCTATAAAATGTGGGGAGGGTGCGAATTCCGGGTAATTTGCAGAATGTGAAATACTGCATGAATTTGAGATAATTTTCCAAATTAGGAGGGGTGGGTGGGGGTTGTCACTCCTGCGTACGGCCTGCATTAACAGGTAGAATGAACAAATTACTTTGTTTAAAAACATTGCACTGAATCACTGTTATTCAGTAGCTGGGATGCAGTGGTGGGACTGAGCGAGAAAATGCCAGAGAGGAGAAACTATGGCAGTGTGGATCCTGATCAGCAGAAGCATTCGATGGATCTACACTGTTTGCAAAGGAGAAGTTGGATAAAATGTTATATTACATGCATAACAGAGAAATACTATGATTTCTACCAGACATAATCTTGGTATTTTCCTTTTTGCTGAGAAGAAATATTTCCTCTTAGCCGGAGAAATAAATCTGATTCTCTTTAGCTGGAACTACTTTATGTACAAGATACAAGATACCGCTTTTGCAGTAAAACCGTTATATTCAAATGCGGGAAAGTTTCAGTCTCGTCGACGTCATTCATGACGTAATTGCAATGGTGTCTGGGAAGACATCAACAGACGTTCAGAATGAGTGACGTTTGGGTCGGATGCAACTCTTAAACAAAAGAAAACATGGACATGCGTTTTATCACTGAAACACGTTGTTTCTTCTGTTTATGTTCAAAACTGTAGAAAGCGCTTTCAAAATGGCGGCCATCCAGTTTTTCTTCCACCCAGCTTCTGTAACACTACGCTGATTGAACCGTTAACATGAGCTGTAAACAGTCAACTGAACGGGAATTCAGACCCCAAATTCAAGATCCATTCGGTCCTTAAAGTCTATGGAAGTACATGTAATATAGAGTATAGAGATTATTCATTTCTTCTATTTGAAATGTGGTATTAATAAACATCGGGGGGGAGGGGGGGGGATAAAAAAATCTGTTAGCGGATTGTTCTACATGTACCTCCCTCGATATTTCAAACAGGAGATAAACATGTACCTGTAATAACTTTTCAAGCACATATCAGTGCATATTGTCTTGCATATGAGGCTAAGCATTATCAAGGAAATATTATAAATCTGTTGAGATGATTGGATATATGTGTATACAGAAGGCGAATAAACACATTCACAAATGATACGTTAATAATTTGGAAAATATCACAAAACACGCCTATATAATTTTAACCCCCTTGAACCCCACTTTTATATAGTAAAACTGGGGTTTCAGGGGGTTTTACCTTATTTCTGCTCTAAAATATAGATTGTGGGTACTCGTTAGAACCGCCTCGATGAGGCGGTTTTCACGAGTGCCCACGATCTATATTTGTGGCGGTTCTAACGAGTGCCCACAATCTATATTTTGAGCAGAAATAAGAAAAATATCACAATTTTTCATCTTAAAGCCTTCATTTTTTCGGCGATAAAAGTGGCAATGTATTTGTATAGGCGTGTTTGCGCAATGTCTTGAAGGAAATGCTTCCAGTACAACACCAAGAACGTCATTTATTTTTCTTTTTTTTTTTTTTCACTGAATACTTTTCTTATAAAGAAGCGATTTAACGAGTACCCACAATCTACGTTATAAAGCAGTGTTGCTGTTGGTTGTTTTTATCCGCGTGACTATTGCTGGCGATGAACAAAACCCAGGCAGCAGTGTTTAGTCTTCTCCCTGTGCCATCAGAGGGCTGTGTAAAACGTAAACTCTAGACTGGACTCATGTACGGGGTATTGACTTATCAATCGACACAAAGAAAATCTGGACTGGGCTCGTGTACGAGGCATTCTCTAATACAGAAACTTCACGCCTGCTGTTTATTGTTGCTGACAATTAACAAAATCGCGGGACTGGTTGTTTATAGCACCTAAGAGGTGCAGTGTAAAAAGTAAATTCTGGGCTGTGCTCGTGCAGGGGGGCTTTGGTAAATAGTGTATACCTGATCAGATGCCACATAACGCGGTGTCTGATCAGGTCTACTCCTACTCTGCTTGCTTTAAATACTGGAATTTAATGGTTCAACGAACAGATCAATTCTCAGTTCAGGATATATTTTCCCAACCTACACTCAGAGACGATCGACCCAACGGTACTCACAGTGCTTTGAATTAATATTTCCCCAACTAAGCTGTTACTGTTACGCAAACAATTCTGCCAATCAACCCAATACATCTTAAACAATTATGTAGACATAACTCTACATGGAAATGTACCTAGCTATATAAAAGCGGTTAGTTCAGTCCTTATTAGTTTCTCTGTGTGTTCTTACGTTAGAAAGTCTTGCAAACTAATGTGATTTTTCAGAGCCATAAAAGAGTTGAAACCGACCCGCACACGAGTACTGGTAAACAGCTTAGAGAATCTAATCCTGCCCAGGCAATGCGGTGGGAGTCGGCCTATCCATGCTAAAGAACTCTATTGGTTTCAATGGACGGCAGGGATTGAGATAAAGGTAAAAGTCCCGCAAATTGGAAGCAACGTCTCCAAAATGACCTTTATAGTGTTGACGGGAACGCTAAACCTTAAATCAACCAATCAATCAATCAATCAGGGCCATAAAATACTGTTGCTAAAATATTCCTTCTTTTCAGACCAAACATAGATTTAGATAATAAGGATACTCGTTAGAATCGCCTCGACGAGGCAGTTTTAACAAATACATATCGATCTACTCAGTGCTATAGCAATAGTAAAGAAGTTGCATTCACCCTTGCGAAACCTTGCATTTTTGAAAAGCCCCATGGATAAATTCAACGTATGTGCACTGAACTAATATTTTCAGGTTATTAACCCCAAAACGTTTCTGGGAATGACTACCCCCATTTGCCTAGCGTTCCATAAAGGGCACAAAGAAATACGGAACTAATTTTGCGAAAAGTAGAGACAGAAATCAGAAAAGTAGAGACAGAAATCAGCCTGCGCATATGCACAGTCCGGTCAGGGGTTTTGCTGCTTTTATCAAAATACATGCAGCGAGCAGACGACAATTCTTCCGACTGCCAGTGAAGCGCTTGGCATTAATGGGTTATTTACAGTTCAATGGGAAACCCGTTTTATTTACGCAGCTGGTCCCTGCTAATGATATAGCAGACTACCAAAGAAGCGGAGATAACGACGAGGAAACCAGGTATGACTGACTCAGCAGTTAACCTTGCTGAACTCGGGTATTTCCAATACCGCGTCAGTGCTTATGCTATAAATAGACGTAATAGCTTCTGCTAGCTACCAATCGTTATGTTGTAGCCACCTAGCGGTGACATTTACGACAAGGGATTCAATCTAGTGGAGGTAATAACGAAGGGGAACCAATCTAATAGGGAACCAATCTATTGATCCACGTGAAGCAAACGCTTGATTTCGTGGCTGAGAAGCGTCTCGCAAACGTTGATGTTTTACCATAGATAATTTTCAATCTCGTCCATATTCTTACTGCGTGGGCCTAATAGGCCCACGCAATGACTCCTGTTATATATAAGGAGGAAGATTCCATTTGGTACAAAAAGGGTTATGGGCTTCTTGGATACAGGGATCAGTCAAACCATCTCAACGGTCACGTGCCATTTAAGTGAGTGAGTTGGAATGGTTGTCGACGGCATGACGTCGAGCCAACGTTGACTCGACGCCCGTCTGTAAGTCCACTCATTGTTGGTTTTTTTTTTTTTTTTTTGACTGTCAGTATGTTTATTCGTTTGTCTAACAGTCCGAGTGTTCGTCTGTTAGTCAGTCGGTCTGTGTGTCGTCTGTCTGTCTATCTACTGTCAGTTTGTCGGTCAAACCCCTCTCTCTCTCTCTCTCTCTCTGTCTCTCTCTCTGTCACTCTGTGACAACGAAGTGAGTTGGAGTGGGTGTCTACGGCATGACGTCGAACCAACATTGACTCAACGCCCCTCCGTCAGTCCACTCATTAGTTTATTTCGACTGTCAGTATGGACATTTAAATTGCACATGTAGACAGATCGTTGGACAGATTTCTCAAGATAGATAGATAGATAGATAGATGGCGCATAAAACGAAAGTTACGTAAAAACTTATTTTGTGAATAACGAGCGGTCTCTCAAGCCATTGACATGGGTCATTCACGAAAAGATTTTCGTCAATTTAAACGGATTTAGGACAAATGAATTTCTGTAATGAAAGTAAAATATCATTCTTTCCTTCTCGAGGCATTATTTCAATGAAAACGGGTATATTTTCTTTGAAAATGTCTGAATATTGTTGGCATTTTAAGTTCCGCCAATACATTTGAATAGCGATGGCCGTTTCAATTGACGGCCAGTACTTTGCGCATGCGCAAGAATGACGTCATAAACGGAATTCCTAAAACCTCCTATACAAGGTCTAAAGGGTGCTGCCAGCATTCCAACAGATGACCTTGTTCCTGCCAGCTAGACACTGTAGAAATCACCATTCGTTGGCGTTTCAGACCCTTAGCGCAAGAACTGACATTTATAAAGAGTGGTTCTTGCCCAGAACCATTAGAGATTGGAATGCTCTTCTCGATTCGATTATTTCGACAGCTGAAGATGCTGATGATTGTGTAGCTAAATTTACCTCTTTGGTTAGAGCTAGGGACTAACTTCGCACATCACAGGTCCTGGTGTATGAATGTCATTTGACCTGTCACCAGTTACAATTCTGATGATGCCAATTGGAGCGTGTTCGGACACCGAAATTTTATCGCCGCTGTCGGGGATTGAACCCGGGACCTCTAGCAGTCTAGCATCAGAGGCAAGTGCACTAACCACTGAGCTATCAGCTCTGGGTGGACGCTCCATGCAGCCCAATCTAAAAATCAGAATGAACTCTACAGCATGAAATAAGATTATAGAAAGCGTATATGTTGCATTTTACTGAAAAAGGTGATTTTGTGGTATTAAAATATTACCCCTGTTCCAATCGAACTCATTTTCAATGCTGACAACAGGCTACAGATATGAAAAAGTGGCAATGTCTCAAAATCGCCAATGTAATCCTGGTAGTGGCGTGCTTGTTCGAAAAAGATATTTCAAGCCGTAGCGTGACGGTTCCTCGACGCCGGTACGTACAAACACCGGATCGGACCCAATGAACGGTACCGGGTTATTTCGGCCCATAACAAAATCGGCCCATGTCAAAATCGGCCCATAGCAATTTCGGCCCATAAATGACTTCAACGCCGTTAGGTGGGCCAATTACCAGTCAAAATATAATAAAGCAATTAAATATATAGTTAATTTATGATAAAATACATGTATATACATTTTATTTTACCCCTTTTCCCCGCTCGGCATTTGTGTCATTATTTTCATAAATTACCTCCCTCAGATGAATGTCATTTGACGTGTCACCAGTAACAATTCTGAGCAAACTTTGTTATTGAACAGATATGAAATAAAAATAATGTTTATTTAGAAAAAAGCCTGTCTCTGGTCGGGCTCATCGGAGTCTAACTGTTGGTTTTCTTTTGCTCCAGCATTTCAGTGGTTTCTTGCTGTCGAGTCCTCACCGTTGTCCCACCTCTGTGGTTCTTTGATTTTTGTGTTCACGGAGATGTTGCACTGATGAGTTAGGAGGCCTTCGTGCGGACTGAACAAATTATTTGTCTAAATCGCGACGGAAGTAAGGGCGAGGATTGTGGCCACGTAAAATCGATTTAAGCCCCCCAGTGGAAATCTTCCACTGACCGTTCCAAGGCGGCTCTTCTGTGGCGATTTATTTATGTTGTTGTTTGTTACTTACTGTGTGTATCACTTGTGTCTTTTAATTTTGGATGGTCATATGGCCATTTTGTGGGAAAGTAACTGTCCTTATGGCCTTCCTTTGTTTAGGTTTCCATTATGGTCTGGTCGCTTAATGTTTGTATTTCTTTCCCTTTGGTGTCTTTTATGGGTGGATTAAGTTAATTGTATCAATTCCTGATCTTTGTTTTACTTCTATTATGAACTTGGAAATTGTAGTTCTAGGGATCATTTGTTTATTTGTTGATATTGTGAGCACATGTCGGTATGCGAAATGATCAATAATCACTTTACGTTGCCACCTTCATCGCCACGCGCCTTAAAGTGACAAACAGAACGATTATCATATTACTCAAACCTCATTCATTATTGGGGCACGTGCCAATCATCCATTAGTTTATGTCTCTAATGCGTGTCTTTAATTCTTTCTTTAATTGTTTCTTGCGTTCGGGTTCGTTTTATGAATTTTATTATTGGGCAGGGGCGCATCGATAGCTATATGTTGTGTGGGCCAATTACCAGTCAAAATATAAAACAATTAAATATATAGTTAATTTATGATAAAAACATGTATATACATTTTATTTTTCCCCGCTCAACATTTGTATCATTATTTTCAATAATTACCTCCCTCAGATGTGAGTCTTCTCGCAATGCAAACTTTGTAATTGAACAGATATGAAATAAAAATAATGTTCATTTAGAAAAAAGTGTATTTATGAACTTGGAAATTGTAGTTCTAGGGATAATTTGTTTATTTGTTGATATTGTGGGCACATGTCGATATGCAAAATGATCAATAATCACTTTACGTTGCCACCTTTATCGCCACACGCCTTAAAGTGACAAACAGAACGATTATCATATTACTCAAACCTCAGTCATTATTCGGGCACGTGCCAATCATCCATTAGTTTATGTCTCTAATGCTGTCTTTAATTCTTTCTTTTTTCTTGCTTTCGGGTTCGTTTTATGAATGTTATTATTGGGCAGGGGCACATCGATAGCTATATGTGGGCTTGGCACCGGGGCCCAATTAACAAAGACTCACACCAGTCTGTGCATCCGCGCAGTCTGATTTGTATGTAACTAAGGCTCGTAAAGTAGCCTAAGCTTCCTCCTCACGCCTCCAACCAACATGACCATACTGTGTGGCTGAGCAAGCTGATATGTGTATACTGGCGAATTGTAGAAATTGCTGGGCCCTTGCTTACTTAATTACTTTGTGTTTCAATCAGCCTAATGTTCAAACGGTTTCCTCGGGACCTGGCAAATTTATTACTTATGGATGATGCCTGTAATAAAATTGAAGATTTTCTACTGAAAACTAATCAATCCGGCGCCTCTTATTCATTACGTATTCCATTTCTTAAATGGAAATAAGAAAAGCAGTGTACACAACGAAACCCTAGTATAAGCCTAATGTGAATGTGAATAGCGCTTGATGTCAGTTTTCTAACCATTGCCTGCAGTGAAAACAATCAAATATCATAAACCCTTAAGTATTTTCAAAATTCTTAGGAATGCATTGTCTTTCTTATATAACCATTATGATAAAACACCCGTGACATAGTGCATTCTTTCATTTTCTCCAAAATGACTACTTTTCCGACAAAAAAGTGATATTTGTCTTATGTATACTCCGAGCGGTTCTAACGTGTACCCACAGCCTATGTCTTGGATCAGAAATAAGCATAAGAACATATAAGAATGTCCTTATGCTCCAAATTTCCCTATGTTAAGTTTGGGTTAGAGCAGTATTATTTTCTCCGACTTGTTAACATGATGTTATTTTTTTTATCATTTGAGGAAATAATATTAATATCTCAAATTGAACATATTTTTCACTTTATCCCATTGTTTGACTTACATGCTAATGTTTTGGCCCGTCAAGCAAACCAATTATATGCAAACATAGTAATTATACTATCATTAAAATTGTAGATCGAAATTGCTATGGGCCGATTTTGTCATGGGCCGATTTTGTTATGGACCGAATTGTCCAGGGACCAAATTACCGGATTGGACCAGTATTTCCTTAGGTGTTCGACTTTTTTTCATATAGTTTTTTATTCTTATTATTTTATTAGTTTTTATTATTGGTTCTGGTTTTTATCACTGAATTTGTTTGTTTGTTTGATTTGAGGTTTATCGCCCCAGTGAATATCACCTTACTAGCAAGCTCTTCAAGTGAAACCCCCCACAAGACTGTACAACAACAATTCTTAGACACTTCATTACCTTCATACACAGCAAAGGTGACTGGTCAATGTTTGGATGTGCAGTCAGATCTGAGTCTTTGCCAGGCACGTGTGATAAAGTAGGAAATGTTATGCATGGGCTCAGAAAGACCAAGTCTTTATCAACATTTTAATCAAGAAAACAAGCAAAACATTGTTTTCAAAATAATTGTTTGTGTCTAAGAGCAATGATAATTATTTTTTCCATTTAAGTATAGAAATATTATAAAGACAATTGAGTTAACTGTGTCCAGTAATTAGACAATTAGAAAAAATGATTGACATTAATAGCGCTCAATTAGACAATTAAAATATAAACATATTGAGCATGACTGGATAAGGCACTAATTAACAAGGAAGTTTCATAAATGAATAAATAAGTAAACAAGCATCAACTAACCAGAAAGTATAATGATAAATAAAATTCATCAGCAACATGTACAAGAGTTGGCTTTCTTTGTTGTTGTTTTTGAATTTAATTTTTTTTTTTTTTTTTTTGTAAAAGCTAATATTTTGTCACACATTTTCTTAACACATATACATATACAAGCCACTGTATGACAAAAATAATTTGTCTTTGAGTTCAGCCAAAACACTGATCAGCATGGAAATCTCCTCAGTCTGATCAGGGTCTCCACTATCTTCATGTGGACAATAAATACGTTCTGAATAGTTAGATCCTTTGGAAGCGAAGAATACACCAAATAAACGAAAATAGCAGACTCGGTTTTATTGAGTCTGTTCATGACCAGTACTGAAATGTGCAACACCGACCATGCACTCTTGCACTGGCTTAAGCAGAACTCTATTTTCAAAATGATTTCAAATGAACTCAATGATCCCAAAGGACCAGAAAATATAATCTGCACTATGATGGATGTACGGGGAGACTTTTTACGGCCGCCACACGGCACAGCACCAGCTGCAGTGAACATAAACCTCAGACGAGGCAGATGCCCAAGCGGATCTGAGCCTTTGCCCCCTTCTTCGCTGAACACAAAGCCCAAACACACACAAAAAAAAACAACAGCAACTACTACTAAACATGCATGTTTTTAAACTGTTTTGATACAACATATAATATGTTCATGGTAGACATATGCAGCCCAGGAACTTAAATTACAAGGCATATACTAAACTGTTGAGTTGAGTCTCTGAGCGGAGCCTATGGGCTGAGTGTCTGAGTTGCGTTGATGAGCTACAACATCAGAAAATCTTGGCACTATAATCCGAGATAATTAAAAAGCACCAGTTTTACATTTCTACTAGTTTTGCTGGCTCTAAGGGCATATAGGCTTTACATATTCAATGCATAGTAATACTGCAGAAATGTAATAAGTTTTGAAACCAGCTTGCTCCCTGTTAGCAGGACTCTGTATCTTTTTCATGAAAGGATGTACGATAACTTTTCTCAGAATGCCCACATGTGTGACAGACAATAGGTGGTAAATGATGCTGGTGGATATATCATTCAACTAATATTTATTTAATTCAGCTCTGTTAAGAGACTGAGCCTATTTCACTTCTACAATATCCATAGTACAGTGCAGCCAAATATGCCTTAAGAGCAGATTTTTAGTTCAGCCTGCTTATCTGCTTTTATCTGTTTACAATCAATCTAAGCGATCTTTACATGTATTTATGCATTTTAGCAGTTTAATACATACTGTGGGCAAAATGTAATGCAAGATTATCAGAGACTGTCAATGAGCTAACTTTTCACATGATATGACTCAAAGATCCTTTTACTGTTACAATTACGCAACACAGTAGAAGTTCACAAAAAATGTTTTACCCAAAATAATACAGATTACTCTTTGAATAGCCACCTTATATATCAGAATCCTGGAATTTATATCAGGATACAGTTCTTGTATTCCACGAAAAAATTATGTCATAAATGGAATGATAACATTACGATAACACGCTTATGTAACAATATGGCAATATTTTACATGCGTAGAAACTTTAACCATTTTATAATTGAGGTTTAACGCCCCCCCCCCCCCATCAACATTACTAACACACTGGTAAAGGCAAGCGTGCAGTGTAAGGAACAAACGCACAGGATAAGGATTTTTTCCGCTCAGGATAAGGAAGAGAATGGCGGAATCGGCATCACATGTGTAGGTTTGTTGTTGTTCTAGATCTCGTGTTATGGTTACTTATCAATATAGCTTCACGGAAGATACATATTATTCACAAATTTATCTTCGATGGTCCGGATTCGACTGTTACAGCCAGTCAAACGGAGAGCCGGACACAGTGTAGCTACTCAACCACGAAATATTATTATTTTACATGAAACGCTCTTCTGGGAAGATGGCATGCACTTTTTTGTTGGTTGTAGATATACAGATGATAAATCGGATTGTTGCAAATACGATTTAAGGAAAATTGGAAATTGGGAGGCCCACAGTGAGAAATCCTAGTTCCATTTTCAATACAACGACCACGGGCAAGGAAATGGGTACAACGCATATGATAAGACACAAAAATTTCCGGGGAAAATGGTAGTTGTATGGTCGTAGCTCTAGTAAATTAACCCACAGCTCCCATCAGAGACACCAAAGGGAAAGACACACAAACATGAAACAACATGCCCTAATGGAAACATCAATAGGGGAAGCCAAAAGAACAGTAACTTTCCGACAAAATGGCCAATATGCTATTCAAAATTAAATAATATAAGCGACACAAACACCCAAAGACAAACCAAACAAAATAAACCGCGACAGAAGAGCCGCCTTGGAACGGTCAGCAAAAAGAACTCCACTGGGGGGGGGGGGGGGAAGGGGGGGCTTAAATCGATTTAAAGCACACATTGTGACCCCTAGTGGGGTTAGATGAATTGGGTTCATCGCGATCATGAATATGAGAAATGATATATACATGTATGTCCATGCAGAATTTCTGGTAGAACATTGTATGTTTGTTCTTTAGGCTGAAAATAAGGTAGATAACCTCGCCACATTCGCGAGACATATCTATTGCATGGTGATTAAAGGGCCTGATATGATTTGGCTCCTTTTTGTCCCCACTCAAACCCTCTTCAGTGTGCACGTTTCACTTGGTAATTGGTAGTCGTAGTTTACATTTTCTTGTCCTTTGGGATCATTGATTCCATTGTGGAATTTTAAAGTAGTTGAGGGTCACTGATGCGGCCTAATTGGCCGAAACTAGCTAGTCTGGCCCAGAAAACATGTACACTCCATATTTTTCAGTTCTGTGGTGCATTCCTTGCTTCCAAAGGATAACCCTTTCTAGAACATATTTAGTTAATGGAAACATACGGGGGGGGGATATAATGGGAAATCTTACCAGGCCCTTTGTACGCATTTCGTCGTCGGATATAAGGCAAATATTAAAGTACATATGTACATGTATTGGTAACTGAATTTTTATGTTGGCCTCGGTAGCTCAGTCGGATGCGCGTCTGACTGGTGATCAGGAGGACGCGGGTTCGATACCTGCGGGGGTCGGCAACATTCTTTCGTGGCGATTGATCATGAAACCTTTCCTACGGTCATTAGCTACCTTCTGCTGATTCCAGAAGGGCAGTTGTTAATTTCTGGCGGAAGAATGTGCACTGTACTGGCTAACCGCTTACGTATACGCTTGCACAGGAACAATGTGGATATGTAAACTGACCTACTCAAAAATGAGCAGGTCATTTTTTTCTAAATGTAAGCGGTTAACCAGAATGGTGCACATTCTTGATCAATCTCCACGAAAGAATGTTGCCAACCCCGGTAGGTATCGAACCCACGTCCAGTGAGACGCGCACCCAAGTGAGCTACCGAGGCCGGCCTAGAGAGATAGGGGAGACAAAAATAAAACAAAACAGAAAATACTCAGATACCTTCAATTCATTTAATAAACAGTCAAACTAAATTGTGTCTGTTTCATTCAAACGTGTGTGCAGAGTGATCTTGATCCACACTAGCTGTTTGCAAGTTTACATTATTCAAAACATTGTTGTGGGTACAGGGTAAACTGTTGCCTCATCCGAGGTGATTTTAACGTGCAGCATATACTACTTACAAAAAATAAGGAAGTTCATCCCAAATTATCTTTGGAACACATCCTAACAAAGGTAAATATACCAGGAGTGATCAATAAATTCGAGAACTTTTGCTATAACTAAATAATGAAAAATCGATACTCACGAATACTGTTTATTATTTCTCGACATAGGATCCCTTGACCTTGATACACTTTTGACATCTGTTCATCCACGTGTCGAACGCGTGACGTAAGCCGCCACGTGAAACCTCCCTAAGCGCCACCGTTATAGCAGCCCCTAGTTCATCTCGCGTCTCGTATTTTACTCCACCCAGCTGATCCTTCACATTTGGAAACAGGAAAAAGTCACAGATAGCAAAGTCTGGGCTATACGGTGGATGCGGTAGAGTTTCGATTCCCAGTTCCTTGAGGGTGGACGTCACAAGTTCACTCATGTGCACTTGAGCGTTGTCTTGGTGCAAAATGAACCCCGACCTTACAAGTTCAGGACGTTTATCTCGAATAGCTCTCTGCAAATGGAATTTAATTAGATGTGCGTAGTATTCGCTATTGATTGTAGTTTTAGATGGCACCATGTGATTCAACACAATTCCTTTTGTGTCATAGAATATGATGGGCATAACTTTACCCACTGACTTGGAAAGTCGGGCTTTTACAGGCGAAGGTGACCATGCATGCTTCCACACGGAACTCTGTTGCTTGCTTTCCGGCTCAAAGAAGTGGAACCAGTGTCCTCCGCTACATTTCTAACAGTCACTCGCCTGTCTTCCATTACGTATTGTTCAACGGCAGCACAGTTTTCTTCTGTAGTATACTTAACAATGCGGCCAGATCGGGCGTCATCTTTGGTCGATGTTCTTCCGTCAATGAAGCGATGCCACCTTTTATGAATACAAGATTTCGAAAATGCTGCTTCTCCGTATACTTCTTGGAGATCCGCTTTGATTTCGCTCATAGTCTGCCCTAATTTTACGTAGAATTTAATGATAGTTCTCTGTTCTGCAACAACGTCGTCAGCCATTTCTGAACGGTGAACGTGAAGTATGACGTCGAAAATATGACGTCATTGAAAAACAAGTAACATCACGAACGTAATATCCTGAAGACGTTGTCCGTAACGTGCTATTCTATCGACCGTATAAATTTAATTGCGATTGTTTGTATATTAAAAAAGTTATAGCAAAAGTTCTCGAATTTATTGATCACCCCACGTATGTTGTAGGTCCATGAAAAAAGAATTAATGAAAAATATCACAATGTATACACAAACAAACAAAACCAACAATTTAAGTGTGATAAAGGTAATTAAGAAAGCAAGGAAACATTAACAGTCAACAACTCAATCAGCCAGTTAACCAAATGTTAATTGATCTTGTCTTCCAACGAGTTTAAAAAAATCATTAAAGTTTAAAAAAGAATTTCACTGTTTTACGCTGTAATTAACATTTTATCTGTCCCACTGTCTTGAAGCAATACGACAGAATGAGTGGCCGTTGACGGCCAGGGCTTTTCCCGTTCTATTTTTAGAACCGGAAGTACGTCACGAAAAAAGCTCCTATATGAAATGAGAGACTGAAATTTACCAATGGACGGCTAGCCATTCCGGTACCGTACGAGCAGACTCATAGGGTGGAAGTCCGGTACCGGACGGACAAACTCGTAGGCTGGTCATCCGGTATCAGAGGACTAGCCACTGCCTTTCCTCAATAGAATATTCTTCCATCTTCTATGGTGAATGCCAAGACCGCAGAGGAGTTCAAAGACCGTACAGTGTAAGAATGAGACTCAGAGGTATGCGTTTTAGGATACCTCTGTTCTTCACATTGTAAATAGTTTTAAGGACTCATCCAATGAGTGACTGTTTATTTTTTTCGTTTTTTTTTTTTTGTGTGTGTGTGTGTGTGTGTGTGTGTGTGTGTGTGTGTGTGTGTTTTAAGCTAAATTCTAAGTTTAGCCACCCATCACTTCTACATCGGTGCCTTTATTCACCGGAACAACTGGAAATAGAAGTGAAGGCATTGATCAGGAATCGATACAATTAACCCACAGCTCACATCAGAACATGAAATAACTAGACCCTAATGGAAGCACCAATAGCGGAAAGCCAAAAGGACCATTACTTTCCCACAAAATGGCCAATTGGCTATCCAGAACAAAACATATAAGCGATACACACACACTCAAAGACAAACCATAACAAAAATAAATGCGACAGAAGAACCGCCTTGGAACGGTCAATGAAACGAATTCCACGTTGGGGCTTCAATCGATTTTAAGCGGCTGTCCTCGCCCTTACTTCCGTCGAGATTTAAACAAACAATTTGTTCAGTCATCAGTGATACATCTTCGAGAACACAAAAATCAAACAACCACAGAGATGAGACAACGTTGAGGTCTCGACAGCAAGAAGCCACTGAAATGCTGGAGCAAATGAAAACCAGCAGTTAGACTCCAATGGGCCCGACCAGAGTCATAGCATCAGACACCAACATTACATAAAATTAAATTCTCTCTAATTCTCAGTAATCGTTTACGCTGGAACCGTCTTAGAAACACAAGGCCTGACCCACCGGCGTGCAATTGAAGAGGGAAGCAAAGCTGTCAACCGTGATTGGGTTAACTACCATGCATGCAGTCTGTCCTATAACATTTATGTTGTATAAAATTGTTTTATATTAAGGTGTAGCTATACCAAATTTAGTGACACAGAGGCCTTTCTGATATTTAATCTTCATCAGTGGGTCTAAAACCCAAAGTTTTGAAACCGAAACGGCTGATGGACAAGACCCGGCAAACACGGCACATCCCCCTCCGAGCACACACCGACCTACGTAGCTCATGAGACATGTCAGCTGGAGGCATCAGGCAAGAGACGCCCGATCCAAATAGGCGTCCCCCACCGAGCCAACATCAGCAAACATGGCCCACGCTCCACGGAAGTCCCGGACATCAGGAAGGAGATATCCAAAGTAGCGAGACTTGCAATATTTAAAATATAACAAAACGTGGTAACCAAATCCGCTAAGATACATGTCTCACCTGACATGTCAGTCTTAGTTTTAGAAAAGTTAGAATTTTATACCGCAAAAGTTAAAGATTTAATATAGTTATTTAAATCAGATCGAATAATGATTACTACGAAATTAAGTGTTGAAGTCATTGCAAGTATATATTTTTCTGAATTTATATACTAAGTCACCATAAAATTCGGGTTCCGATACACCTTGTTGCAAAAGGAATTGAAGTCCGACATTGAACTTTGAAATTAAATCGGAATGGCGTCTATAAAAATTACAAAAGCTTTGTGTAGTTTATGATACCGATAATCCTGATTAAGAAGTTTAGCAGTTAACAATTTATTACGAGTATTGAAGTCAGTTACATGACTAGATACTCTGGCAAATCGAATTAATTGCCAAATATAAACGCCATAGGATACCGCACGAGGAACATCACCAGCCAAGAAAGGAAAAATTACAATCTCAAAATAAAAATAATCTGACTGATCAAACCATCGAAATAGGTATTGTCAATATTAAGTAAATCATCCAAATATCTAGAAAACCGGTATTTGGGAAAACCGAAAACAAATTTTTACCGGAAAAAACCCGAAAACAAATTCTCATAACCGAAAACAAACTATATCACCAATTATACCATGATTATTGTACATTTAGACATATACATGTTTAAATGATATGTAAATAGATAATATGGCCAAGTTTTGGAGAACAATTTGAAATTAATAACGATTTTATTGCCTTTTTAAATACAATTGTCATAGATGGAGGGGTCTACACTGCTTGTACTAACTGTTTGCCTTGTAGTTTGTGATCTAAATGAATATATTATACTTAGTAACTCGATCGTTTGATATTCAGAAATGTCTGTGACTTCCACGCAGAGCTGAAACCGACCCGCACACGAGTACTGGTAGACCGCTTAGAGGATCTAAGCTTACGCAGGCGATACCGCGTGAGTCACTTCGTCCATGCTTATAAACCCTATTGGTTTCATTGGGCGCCTGGGCTTGAGATACCATTTCATCTAAATATCAAGAAAAAGTCCCACAGAATTGGAAGCAATGTCTCCAAAATGACTATTACAGTGTTGACGGGGAGGTTAAACCTCAAATCAAACAAACAAACAATAACCAATAAAATGATTGTTTGGAGATATGCACTCTATCCCACTGATATGTTACTTAAAGTTTAAAAGGCCTGCCAACATTATTTAGGTCATATCAAGGGAGTCAATTTCTGAATCACATTTTCCTGGATAGGCTTAGTCACACATACTGTTAACTAGTCCAGTGCAGATTATTTCGATATAAAACTGATAACTGTCCTTCTTGGAGTGTCACACTTGAAAGGATTTAATGATCAATCTTCATGAAAAGATGTTCCTAGCAGGGCCGTTATCAAACCATTGACCTCCTGATGACCAGTGAGACGCGCATCCGAAGGATATATTCGACGTATTTTTTTATATACAAAATTTCTCAAGCCGTATCCTGCTGAATAAATTAATTTAGTCACATCCATTCCTGACTATCAAAGTACAAGCTTTAATGTATTCATTTAAATCAAAACCAACATGGCAAGCAGTAAGTGCAATCAGTATAGATCCTGGTGTTACTTGCTTTGCATTTACCTAACCTGGGTCCTCCTGATGACCAGCCAGTTAAACATTTTTGACTAAATTTCTTAAACAGAATCCTGCTAAATAAATTGTTTTAGTCTCAAACATTTCTGACTTTCAAACAATCGAGTTACTAAGTACAATATATTCATTTAGATCTCAAACAACAAGGCAAATAGTTAGTACAAGCAATGTAGATCCCGGTCCATGTATGAAAATTATATAAAAAATGCAATAAAATCGTTATTATTTCAAATTATTCTCCCAAACTTGGCCATATTATCTGTTTACATAGCATTTAAACATGTATATGTCTAAATGTACAATAATCATGGTATAATTGGTGATATAGTTTGTTTTCGGTTATGAGAATTTGTTTTCGGTTATTTCCGGTAAAAGTTTGTTTTCGGTTTTCCCAAATACCCCTAGAAAACTAGAAGTGAAGGCAATGATGAGGAATCGATACAATTAACCCATAGCTCCCATCAGACACCAAAGGGAAAGACACACAAACATGAAGGAAATCGATATTGTGGTCTTTTAGAAATTATATTTCGTATCCTAGAATCAGGAATAATTTGTAAATTGCCATTGGTTATATGACAAGTAACAGGATAGCAGTAAACTGAGTTTTTACAATCTTTGGTATCAGGTGTGTTAGTGTCAATATAAAAAAACAGAAACAAAATAGAAGTGGAATCGATACAATTAACCCACAGCTTCCAGCTCAGAGACATCAAAGGGAAAGAAAACACAAACATGAAATGACTAGACCCCCAATGGAAACACCAATAGTGGAAAGCCAAAAGGACAGTTACTTTCCCACAAAATGGTCAATTATCTATCCAAAACAAAATAAAATAAGCGATAAACACACTCAAAAGACAAACCATAACAAAAATAAAACGCGACAGAAGAACCGCATTGGAACTGTCAGTGAAAAGAATTCCACTGTGGGTGGGGGAGGGGTGCTTAAATCGATTTTACGCAGCTACAATCCTCGCCCTTACTTCCGTCGCGATTTAGACAAATAATTTGTTCAGTCCACATGAAGGCCTCCTAACTCATCAGTGCAACATCTCCGAAGACACACACACACACACACACACACACACACACACACACACACACACAATAACAACCACAGAGATGAAACAACTGTGAGGACTCGACAACAAGAAGCCATTGACATGCTGGAGCAGAAGGAAACCAACAGTTATACCCCGAGGGGGCCGACCAGAGACGGAGCATCAGGCACCAACCAACATTACTTAAAATTAAATTCTGTCTAATTCTCAGTAGGCCTTTACGCTGGAACCGTAATGGAATCTGAGGCCTAACCCACCGGCGTGCAAAGCTGATAATTAGATTATTTTTTTTTTTTTTAACATACACTTTATTTCTTCTCAGGTCATACAATGACATATGAGGTAAAGACAAATAGCTTAAAATAACGGCGAGACAGTGTCCTCTATGCGAAGTGTAGCTAGGTAGAGAGCAAGAGAGAGAGACCATAGTATCTTACACAGTCGAACTTCGATAACTCGATACCTTCGGAACTAGGCAAAACCCGATGGAGACAGGTGCTGCCCGAGTCACCAAGACTAATCGTAGCTATATGATATAGTCATGCAACATAATAAGGATACGATCCTGCATACATATACATATATATACGTATATATACATATATGTATGTAAAACACGCTGTGTGTACTCACATGAGTCGCCTCATTGGGGCAACTTCTGCGAGTTTTAACAGATCAAAGCAAGAGAACCTGTCTAAATTGATATGTGTCGGTTTTAATGGAATCGCTAAGCACCCAAGAATAAGTTCAAGTTGTGCATAGTAAACTATCTTTCCATCTTCGAGTTTTCGGAGTCCAACTGTGTAAAAAATATAAACATATAGTACTAGACGTTGCAATCAACGTGGGGAGCAGAGAGTACCCTCAATTTTGATCATTTGTCAATTGCCTTGTTTTTGCAAACACACTTGTAACATCGCCAGATTTTTGTTCTCTATCATTCGAGACAATATTCAACAACGATACATGTCGAGCGTGATCCTCCGTAGATGTGTAAACTCATATTATTCATTCATAAATCCAATAAAAACCGGTCTCACCTAGCTGCGCACGCACAAGTCATGCAGTAATATTCATTCAGGTGGATACATGAATGAGTCTTACCACTTGACTGTGCGTAAGACAGAAGAGGATTTAGCTTTTAAATAGTGAGTTACTTTTTCTGGGTATTGTGTGATGACTCGCTGGATAAATAAACCTGGTAGCGACTTATACCGGCCTGCCACATGTCCATGTATCAAGCGAGCAAGTCGAGACCGAGAATATACGAACCATTAGAATAACAGACCCGTGCGACACAGCGCATTTTTCACATTTCCAAAATGTCTAATTCTGATGAAATCATTGATATGTTTCCTTATTTATACTGCAAACATAGGCTGTGTGTGCTCATTAGAACTGCCCCCATTAGACGGTTCTAACGAGGACACACAAACCATGTCTTGGAACAGAGATGAGAGAAATGATGTATACACGCGTACACCATAGTTTTCTCTATAAGAAGTGGGTTTTCAATTCATGGACTTGTTAACATGATGCTTTTACAAAACACAGTCTCCAAAATTATGATATAGCCATACCCGTTCAGTCCAGCAAAAATCGCGACAAATAATTTATTCCTAGTCAACTATATTCAAAACGCGAAAGTAAATGTTTTGAAAATTATAACGTTCGGGAAAAATGTCGGCTCTAAACTAAGCAGAATACTGTAATATTGAGAAGCTATCTTGAACATCTACATTATTGTGCCACAGCCATTGTTTAGTTAGTATATTCATATAAATAAAACTAAATTATTCTTCATTTTTCATACATATTACTGCGTGCGTGAGTTAGTACATGTATGTATGTATGTATGTATGTATGTATGTATGTATGTATGTATGTATGTATGTATGTATGTATGTATGTATGTATGTGTGTGTGTGTGTATGTGCGCACGTGTGTGTGCTGCCATTTGACCGATATTCTAATAAATAAATAAATAAATAAATAAATAAAAATTATGAGAAGTGCCTCATGATGATACCCATAAATTTGCTCAGGTTTATAATGCATGTTTCATTCTTGGTCTGTAAAAGCTTTTGGAATTTTATTATATTGGGTCTGTCATAAAAGAACGACGGTATAAGACGTTGCCTTGCCTGCTTGAAGTAAACGCACTCTAATAAATAGTGGAACTCATCGCCTATAGTGTTCTTTGTGCAGAGGTTGCATTTTCGTTCATCAACATCTATGTTATTCCATCTACCCGTTTCAATTGGCAGCTTGTGATTACTAGATCGAAAGCGAACCATATTAATATACAGGTATTTTGGTAGCACCTTAAAGTAAAATTCTAATTCAATATTTTCCTTAAAAATGATAAAATTTTTGCCTTTCGACGAATTATTCAAATCAGACCTCCATTTCTGCGTGAACTGATCGATTAAAGATTGCTTGATAAAAAACTTTAAACCATAGGAATTTATCATGTTCTGGTTTAACCAAATATCATTTCTACCTGCATCGATCAAAATTTGTTTGATACAGCATATCCATTTAGAGTACGGGTTATTCTCAACATTCATGGTTTGATACAAAAGATATGCAATCTTTGTGTCTTTGCCTAGCAAAAGTCTATTCCAGAATCCTATAATTCTCATTTTAATAATCACACTTAACGGATAGCGTCCTAATTCAGCATATAGTATATATAAAGGTGTACTTTTTCTACTTTTTGTTATTTTACGCAAGAAGTCTGTGTGAATTTTCTCTAGCATTTCAACATTTTCGAATCCCCAAATTTCGCATGCATATGTCAAGATCGGCAACACTGTATGGTCAAAAAGTTTAAGTTGTAAATCAATTGGCAGGTTAAGGTTATTAATACGACAGAAGAGCAGGTACATGGCTTTCTTGGACTGTTCCACAATGTGTTTTCTTGCATTCAGGAAACTGCGTGACTGAGAGAAGTAGACACCGAGGTATTTATATTTGTCCGTTATTTCTATTACGGTATTTCCCAGAGTAAATCTAATATTCGAGATATTTCGAGCACCAAATATTACTATTTTTGATTTACTAATATTGACTTGTAGTTTCCATGTTAGGCAATAGTCATAAAACTTATTTAATGCGCATTGTAAATCAGTATCGTTTGTACTTACGATAACAGTATCGTCTGCATAAAGTAATACCAACAGTTTAAGATAGATGGAAAGGTCAAGCCGTTCAACCTCAATTTTTACTCCTGCTGTAGAATTATGCATCAAAAATGATTCTAAATCATTCAGATATAGAGAAAATAGAACAGGGGAAAGATTTTCTCCCTGTCTTACTCCAGCAAAACTGGAAAAGTATGTTGATGCATTTCCGTGTAAGGATACGCAAAGACTTAATATCATTGTACATATCCAGAATAACATTAAAAACTTTACCATTTATGCCTGAATTTAATAACTTATGCCATAGACCATTTCTCCAAACAGAGTCGAAGGCCGAAGAAAAGTCGATGAAACAATAGAATAGCTTCTGCTTTTGGGATTTTAAAATTTCAATTAACGCGTGAAGTGTGAAAATGTGATCAAGAGTTGAGTACTGCTTTCGAAACCCTGCCTGATTTTCGGAGAGTCTCATACTTTCTTCCAAATAATCATTCAAACGGGTATTTAAAACAGACGTGAAAAGCTTGCCCAAGCCACTTAGCAGCGTTATTGGCCTGTAGTTCTTAACATCATTAGGATCACCTTTATGCTTATAAATAGGGTATATACAACCGATAGACCATTGCTCTGGAAAATAACCTGTATCAAGTATAGTGTTAAAGAAAACTTCATAAAGTGGTAAGAACAAATTACTTGTACTTTTTATATATTCGTTTAATATATTATCAGTTCCTGGCGTTTTACCATTTTTCAAAGAATTAATGCTTCTCTGGATTTCCTCTCGAGTAATTCTGGCATTTAATATTTCATTATTATAGGGATTATCAAAACTAAACGTATCATCTGTGTCATCAGCTAAATTCAGGGATTTAAAATGTTCGTAAAATTGTTCAATGGTCGGTGTATTGTTAGCAGTTTTATTTTTTAAGCTGTTGATAAATTTCCAATAATCTTTTGGATTCTTGCGCTCGAGATTTCGAAGTTTATTTTGGGTTACAAGGTCGTGTTCTGCTATGTATTTATTCATTAACTTTTTATATTCTTTGCTACTTTTTATCAAGTTTTCATGATTTGGTACGTTCTTACGTTTATTATACTGTTTACGGGCATTTAAGTACTTTTTACGTGCCTTTTTGCACTGAGTACCAAACCAAGGCTTATCTCCGCTACTTTTCTGTTTCTTATAGGTTCTAGGGAAAGTTTTATCATGGGCACTCTGAAAGAGTAAGGCTATTCGCTCTGTTATTTCGTTTATGCTTCGTTTACATAAACGCGTTGTTTGAAGCATGTTAATCAAATGAGATATTTCTACCTCGTTTATATTTCTACAGAAATCAGTCGAACAATAACTGTTCCATTTAGGTTTAAGGTTAAAGCACTCTTGTTCATGTCTGGTCGGAGTACCTGACACACCTGAAAAGTCGAGCGTGCAGCTTAACAGGCTTAACAGGCTGTGACCGTCACTGAATAACGGGTCAGTCTCTTTAACTTCAAATTGTTGTACTAGTGAAAAAACTTTCAACGTTCCTAATGTGTAATCAATAAGTGATGTGCCTCGGAAAGTCAGATTACATTGGCATTTTACAAACTAAGTGGCTACCGATTATAAACGTAAAGCCCAATTGTGCGGATCGATCAGTCCGAACATCAAAGAAAAATCCTTTTGAGAAGGTTTGGCTGACTAATGATGGAGGAGTCACGGATGGATGGACAGACGGACAGACTGACAGACAACCCCACTTTATTAAGAGAAAACTGCGTTTTACAGAGGTATATCATATTTTGCATATTTCAGCTCCAAGACATAGGTTGTGGGTACTCGTTAGAACCGCCTCACTGAGGCGGTTCGGTTCTAACGAGTACACAAGACCTTCGTTTGGAGTATAAATAAAAAGTGTCTTAAAAGACATCGGGAAAGTAGATATATTGGAGGTATGAAAGAATTGACTCTGTCACACGGGCGTTTTATCGTAATGAATCTCAAAGACGCTATTTTAGGACACTGATGTGTTATCCTGTAACGTATGCTTCTATTCCCACTTTCATTAGAACAAACAGCAGTATTGCCCTAACACCTTCTTGGTTCTTTTCTGGAATACCTGAAATTTTTATTTGAAAATTGTCAGTACGGAATATATAGATTTTTCGGGAAAATGTCGAACATTTTTATCGCGAACGCTAGTTTTAGAGATATAAAAGATGCAATTTTAGAACATGGATGTGTTCTACTGACGCATGTTTATAATCCCGCTTATGTTAGAATGGGCGACAGTGCTGCATCTTCTCGGTTCTTTTCCGGAAAACCTGAAGTTCATCACGTGAACAAGTCCGTGAAATGAACACCCCCTTAAACCCCACTTTATATAGAGAAAACTGGGGTTTACGGGAGTATATCTTACTTTTCTTATTTCTGCTTCAAGACATAGGTTGTGGGTACTCGTTAGAACCGCCTCAATGAGGTGGTTCTAACGAGCACCCACAACCTATGTTTTGAGCATTTAAACAAAACTATCACGGATTTTCATCAGAAAAGTAGCCATTTTGGAGATATGAAAAATGCACAGTGTCGCACGGGTGAGTTATCATAATGTATATTAGAAAATTATAAGCACGGAATGTAAATATAAATTAAAAGCACCACTAGGCCGTGAGCCCGGTAACTGATTGTTACCAGTTGGTGTGAATAAATCTTTTTAATATATTCGAGAAGTATGATATGTATAAAGATAATTTCAGTATGATAGCAATCTCAAATCGGTAGCTTATGCCCAGAAAAACGACGATTTCGACAGGCACTATATTTCGGCAAGTAAAAAAGTGTGTATGCTCAAAAGGCCTAAAACATTGCACATCATTTTGATATAAAAGTCTACCAATCACATCACCACTATAAATAAATCAAAAGTGTATAAACAAAACATAGAAAGATCTAAAATGAAATTTGAAGTGAACTAGTTATCGAAAGGCACCTATATTCGGAATCTAACATATATTTTCTATAGACTCTCCGATTTAGCTAAACGTGATTCGTGTTTCCAGAGAAAGGGATTGGCAGATCCATTTGGCATCGGTCAGATCATTAACACCCTGGTGTTTTGCCTATGGCTGTTTGAACTATGCTAAGTATCTCTCGGTGTAATACTCAGATATGATGTCAATGGAAAATAAGAACCCAGATATACAGTTATCTATCAAATTGTGGTTTTTCCGTGCAACTTGGTTCAGATAATCCCTTTGGAAAGATCCCAGTTGATCAGGCAATTGAAGAGACAATTATCTAGGACACACAGACAGCAGGGGGAACGTAAGGGTTCAGCTTGAAGCCAGGAACTGTCAGTAGATACTACATCACTGATGAGCATAGAAGTGCCTGCCTCAGATATTTGAGGCAAATGTTAAGCCTTGATGACAGTGGTATCAGTCATAGTGACTTGACAAAACCAAGAATAGAGAAGGACAAAGCTGGCATTATATCTGTTATAGATATACTAGAATCTACTTGGGTTGACCCTTTTGGGACTGAAAAGTTGGACATCGTCAGTCTTTTCAAAATTTAATTTCAAAATTCAATATTGGACTTAAATCTCTTCTGCAACAAGGTCTATCGGAACCCAAATTTTATGGTGACTTAGTATATAAATTCAGAAAAATATATAACCACAATGACTTCAGCACCCAATTTCGTAAAATCGTTCTTCGATATAAAAATATTGGGTACAACATAAATGCCATACGACAGACTGCATGCATGGTAGTTAACCCAATCACGGTTGACAACTTTGCTTCCCTCTTAAATTGCACACCGGTGGGTCAGGCCTCAGATTCTATGACGGTTCCAGCGTAATGGCTTACATTGGTTGGTACCTGATGCTCTGTCTCTGGTCGGGCCAATCGGAGTCTAACTGTTTTCTTTTGCTCCAGCATTTCAGTGGTTTCTTGCTGTCGAGTCCGTTGTTTCATCTCTGTGGTTGTTTGATTTTTGTGTTCACGGAGATGTTGCACTGATGAGTTAGGAGGATCTTCTGTCGCGGTTTATTTTTGTTATGGTTTGTCTTAAGGTGTTTGTGTCGTTTATATTATTTTATTTTGGATAGACTATTGGCCATTTTGTGGGAAAGTATATGTCCTTTTGGCTTTCCGCTATTGATGTTTCCATTAGGGTCTGTTGTTTCATGTTTGTGTTTCTTTCCCTTTGGTGTCTCTGATGGGAGCTGTGGGTTAATTTTATCAATTCCTGATCATTGCCTCCACTTCTATTTTCCACAGCAGCAGCTGCACTGGCGAATGTCGAGCACGACCTCTTAAATGCTAATGCTGTAGGTGAAAGAGAGTATGAGAAGTTTAAGGCTCAGCGACTTGAAAATTCCAACTCTCATAAAATTACATGACAGAATTCCAAAGGAAAACTTGAAAACCTTATCAGAGGTGCAGAAGAAGAAGAAGGTTGTAAATGTATCCGGGAAAGGAACGCGTTTACGGGCTGACAAAAATTTATTTGGAAATAAGCTTATGATAGCACAGGGGAGGAAACTAAAGATGGAGGAGTTATTGTGACATCCACTCGGGCCAGTTCCTTGGACGCTAGCCAATACAGATGGATCTCTCCGAAAAACTAGCGAGGCAGAGCTGAAACGAAGCTTAGAAAAGAACGCAACACCAGCAGAAAACTTTAATAAGCCAACTTGTTATGAAATTGATGGGATGGCTCTAATTCAGAAAGTGAATGGAGACCGAGAAACGTTTGATGAAATAACTGATCAAGACCTTAGCTCTGTCTTACATGAAGGCTTCGAATGTCAAAGAATTTATGTTGTCTTTGAGGTTTACAGAGATGTGACCATTAAGCAGACCGACAGAGAGATGAATTCCCAGAATATGTAGATGAATCGGAGGCATGAGGTGGATAAGATTGACACGGATTAGAGTGACGCTTCAGTAGGCTTAAGCAATGTTTATCAAATTACATGTCTGTCCATCCGAGACACATTGACATACACATCCACACAGTCTGACCAGTATCTTTGCTTAGCGCTATCAGGATATGTAGTTGCCCAATATATTTTCAGATGGCTGGGAAGTGTCGATCAGGACTAACTGACTTGCTTAAGGTTCAACATGGATGTTATACGACAGACTGCATGCATGGTAGTTAACCCAATCACGGTTGGCAACTTTGCTTCCCTCTTTAATTGCACGCCGGTGGGTCAGGCCTCAGATTCTATGACGGCTCCAACGTAAAAGCTTATTGAGAATTAGAGAGATCTAATTCAAGGTAATGTTGGTTGGTGCCTTATGCTCTGTCTCTGGTCGGGCCCATCGGAGTCTAACTGTTGGTTTTCTTTTGCTCCAGCATTTCAGTGGTTTCTTGCTGTCGAGTCCTCACCGTTGTCTCACCTCTGTGGTTCTTTGATTTTTTTATGTTGCACTGTTGAGTTAGGAGGCCTTCATGCGGACTGAACAAATTATTTGTCTAAATCGCGACGGAAGTAAGGGCGAGGATTGTGGCCACGTAAAATCGATTTAAGCCCCCCCCCCCCCCCACCCCAGTAGAAATCTTTCCACTGACCGTTCCAAGGCGGTTCTTCTGTGGCGATTTATTTATGTTGTTGTTTGTTACTTACTGTGTGTATCACTTCTTGTGGGTTATGTTACTCTTTTGATTAAGGGCTTTAGATAAAGTCATTTGTATGTATGTAAATTCAATGTTTCTTGTTTTCAACAAGTGCAAATATTACAAAAAAGTATATATCACTCGACGTATGGTTTTCCATTAAGTTTAATGTTACCCATAAGTACCTTACTGATTTTTCACCACTTTTGCATTAGCTGTTGGTTCCTTGTCTAACAAAGTCAATATTCGAAAAACGGATAACTTGATCTGGTAACCTGATTTTACAATATTAGTAATGTGAATGCTGGACACCAGCAGATACTGCAAAAATGATGAATGACTTTAATACAGTTGAAAAGGTAAGCATGCCAATATTTGAAGAAAGCATGGCAGGGTGTATATATCCTTTACATTGTCACAAAGGAACAGAGTTTGTTTCAACATTGATTACGACTAATAACTTGATTAATAACTAGGCAACACATACCCATATGGGCACATGTGGGTTTGAAGTGTTCTAAGTTCAGAATAGTTATTACAAAAACATAACACATGAACGCTCGAAACCGTTATTAAATTTTGCTCCGTTTTCACACCATCTCAGTTCTTTATTAGCACAAATGTTTCAATGAAACTCCAACTCTGTAGTCAGAAATCAAGTTAATTTATCAATAATCAGGTAAGAATATGCATTGGTGATTGCTAGAGTCACTACATTCAAAAGGAAATGTACCAATCCAAACATAATGTGTATATAACGATAACCTGTATAAATCTGTCGAACTTAGATTCATATCGAATTAATGTGACATTTTATTTTACCTAATCTATACTATAACATGTTTAGAATGTGTGTTATCAGTTTGGCTTTCAAGCATGTCAAAATAATATTTTATATGGCAATGTGATGGTGTGTGTAATTAAACTGCATTGATATTGTCGAACTTAGGTACATGTTGAAAATCCATGTTTTTTTCCACTTAAGCTACCGATCTGAGATTGCTATCATACTTAGAAATTGTCTACACATATTTGTCTCATCAAAAAACAACAAAAGATTTATTCACAGATGGTGGTAACAAATCATTAAAATCCTGGACCCAGCTCACGCACTACACGCTTACATTATGTCCGTGAAATGCATTTATAGCAAAAACATTCAAATCCTGTTGTACGCCCAAGTATCACAATATGAAATTGGTGTTCGAGGGGGTCGAAATAACTTGTGCGTCTTTTTCTTCCAATAATAAGTAAAATATTAAATTCGTTCATTTTCATGCGTACTAAAACTTTTTTTGGCTTAATAAAACACAAAATGAACCATCAAATGGCATTATAAGCCATTAAGATTTACCTATTATCGATTGTTTTAAGTCCGTTCCGGTGTTTCAGGGTAGTTCCGGTGTTTCCAGCCGTTCCTGTGAATAAAGTTACCCGTTCTATATCACTTATCCATAATTATTTTTAATTACCAATAATCAAGATTTTTTTTTATCAAATACAAGTGTCGGGCTGTCTTCAAACGGAGAAACGTCCCCAAAACTGCGTCGGATGGGGGGAGGGGGGGGGGGTACGTACAAACACCGGATCGGACCGTATCGGACCCAATTATTGAAAGAGATCTTCAGCATACAAATGATGTTTACCTCATATCCTCCTATCTTCATTCCGATACCAAACAAAAAGATGGTGCACTATCCCAAATACTCGCCTTTTCTAAATTTTACCTATGACCTCACCCCATGTCCCAAAGGCGTCAGGTCACAATTTGGAAACCTTCATGCATATCTGCAGTCCCTACGTAATATGTGTATCACGTTTGGTCACCATAGACCAAGAAATCTTCCAGGAGTTTTCTTGAAAATATGAACTTTGACCTCACCCCACGACCCCAGCGGGGTCAGATGAAAATTTGAATACCTTCATGCGCATCTGCCGTCCCTAAGCATTGGCCAAGAAATAAATAAAAAGTAGTTGCATGAACAAGGTTTGTGACAGACGGAAGGGGAAGGAAGGACGGACGGATGGCCGGACGTACACCTGTGACGAAAATAATATACCGGTTTTTCCTTTGTTTTTTCTTCTAGAAAGCTGGTACAAAAACGGATCATAATAGACATAGCTTAATGCATACTGAAGAGAAACCAAAAGAATTAGTACATACTGGAGGAATAATAATACTAATAATAATAAACAAGATCTCTTTCAACAATAATAATAATAATAATAATAATAATAAACAAACAAAAAACAACAACAGAGCATATGGTAAAGTAACCCCGCCAAACGGCTCTATATGGTAGTGTTTGTAGCATTTGGGTCTGGTTTTGAGAATTCACCAAGCCAGCACCAAACAGCGAGCCAACGTCGGGCCGACAACGATACATCGCCGCGTCTGCTGCCTGGGCGCACGAGATTCTGTTAACCAATCTGTACCCACAATTTATGTTTGGAGCAGTCATAAGAAAAAAATATCTATCCCTTTAAATCACCATCGGACCGATAGCGTCGTATCGCCGTCGACCCGACGTTGACCAGGCATTCTTTGCTGACTGGGCAGCTACAAACGCATGCGATTCTATATATAGATGAGTTTAGGACGCCACCGGTCGCTAAGGAAATGCTATCCCACTATTCCGTATTTTTGCGCATGCATGAAAATCATTGAAAAATTGTACAGAATGACCCGATAGCAGTCATTAATTTGTTTGAATGTGACAATTTTAAATAGAACGTAATCTGTTTGGATGAGGCAAAGGTGGCGCGTATATCTTGCGTCACTTGGTTGCCATACTGATATTGTTTGACAGTGGGGTAAGACCTGCTATCCTTGCAGCAGGTAAGGGTTGAGGGGAATATTCTTATTTCTTCTGTTTCTACACTTCCATTTATTTTCCTTTTTCTCCTCTACCCCTTACTTTCATCTACAGGGATTGGCGCGTCGTTAAACCGAAAACAACTAATAATCGAATAATAAACTGACATTGGTCGCGTCATGTTGCGATAAATGAAATTACCACCCTAACGGATTCAACATGTGGGTGATAAAGATCGAACGTTTCGCGGATGGTTTTGTTCGTTTGAATTGAAGTTCACCGCCCCCGTCAATAACATCTCAAGCCTTGCCGCCAAATGAAAATCAAAGCGCCAAAGGCACTGAAATGACAGTTTCTATGAGAAAATCATAACTGTGAAAACTTACAGAAAACCTTTCTAAAAAGATCTTTAAATTTAGAAAGGTAGTTCTGCAAATTCCAATATACGATATGTTTGCAGATGTCTATAGACCGGTGGTATTATGAAACGCCATTCGATATTTCAAATTTTTGAAAGAAACTATTTACGTTTTCAAAACCAAACATTAAAATTCAAGTTTTAACAATGCTACTGTCCATAAGTAACAGTTTTTGTCTGGTCGGTTGTGGATACCTCTCCCAAAAGATATTCTATGGGAAAGAGATGGGAGGAGAAAAGTTGGCTAGTCCAGTACATGAATTCCATTGGCTCGTCTCGGCCATGATCTTGAATATTCTTAATGACACTACACTGTAAAAATAGTGTTTACAGATTAAACACTTTCTGAGACGCATTTCTTGTCCCATTTTTTTTATGCGTTTAACGCTTTGACACGTCTCGTTTCTAAACACGTCTAGGAATGTGTTTAGATATTAAACATGTATAGGGCAGTGACATGTTTAATACCTGCACATGTTTAGCTCAGAAACATGTTGAAAATCTAAACATGTCTAGAGGTAAAATCATCATTATTCATGTTGTATTTGTCTATAACGTTTTGTTTCTTTGATCCTGGAATAGTAGAAGATATGGTACGTCCTCCAAACATATTTTTCTTTCAAGGATGAGTGGAATATCGGTGTTTAGTTCTTAATGTAATTAGTTTTCGCAACTCATATTTTCTTTCTAGATCCAAGTTGTGTTCAGCAGACTTACTAATGCCATTTGATAGAAGATTGTGATTGGTAAATGAAACCTGCATATATTCTTTCTTGAATATATTTATATAAACTGCCTAAAACTGCAAAAAGGTGAGGATATGTTGGTGAAAATGCCACAACATGGTCTAAACACGTTTAGCGTAAACATGTTCAAAACCTAAACATGTAAAATTTAATTATGCTCTAAGGTGTAGTGTTCTTCTTTTCTACCAAAGATATCTTAACCTCAAACATGAACTCACAGATAGTGCACACTGTATGATTGTACTCTAGTTTCGCATAATAAGGGGAGCCTCTGCGTGAAGAATGAGCATCTGCGTGGTTCCACATGTAGTTCTCCCATTAAACACTGCTTTTATCATAGAGTTTGTGGGGGATGGTCAAAATTATAAAGGCGGCGTTATCTTCACGCAGAGGCTCCCCTTCATTATGCGAAACTAGAGTACAATCAAACAGCGTGCACTATTTTTGAGTTCATGTTGGAGGTTAAGACTTTCTTGGTCTCCAACATGAACTCACAGATAGTGCACACTGTATGATTGTACTCTAGTTTCGCATAATGAAGGGGAGTCTCTGCGTGAAGAGGGAGCCTCTGCGTGGTTCTACATGTAGTTCTCCCATAAAACACTGCTTTATTATAGAGTTTGTGGGGGGGGGGGTCAAAATTATAAAGGCGGCGTTATCTTTACGCAGAGGCTCCCCTTCATTATGCGAAACTAGAGTACAATCATACAGCGTGCACTTTTTTTTAGTTCATGTTGGAGGTTAAGATGTCTTTGGTAGAAAAGAAGAACACTACACCTTAAAGCATAATTACATTTTACATGTTTAGGTTTTGAACATGTTTACGCTTAACGTGTTTAGACCATGTTGTGGCATTTTCCCCAACAATTCCTCACCTTTTTGCAGTTTTAGGCAGTTTATATAAATATATTCAAAAAAGAATATATGCAGGTCTCATTTACCAATCACAATCTTCTACCAAATGGAATTAGTAAGTCTGCTGAACACAACTTGGATCTAGAAAGAAAATATGGGTCACGAAAACTAATTACATTAAGAACTAAACACCAATATTCCACTCATCCTTGAAAGAAAGATATGTTTGAAGGACGTGCCATATCTTCTCCTATTCCAGGATCAAAGAAACAAAACATTATAAACAAATACAACATGAATAATGATGATTTTACCTCTATTTTATGTCTTTGCAGCTCTGCAACTTTCAGCGTTCGATCACCGTTCGTCTACGCGGGAAAAAGATCGTATCGATTTCAACCGAGACGTGTTTAGACTTTTGACGTGTTTATGCCCACAAATACGGCAAAACAAATTACATGTTTAGAAAGAACACACTTTTCTGATCATGTTTAGATCTAAACATGTATAAAACACGTTTAATTTCTATACGCTATTTTTACAGTGTAAGCTGCGTTCGCTAACTAGATGCAATAGCTCGCCACACAATTACGCTTATTCTACCCGATATGTCATCCTCTATTACGCACGCGTCGCCTTGGCATACCTTAATTTACGTACTTCATGCACTAACGTAAGTGTTCCGTACTGTGTCGACCTGGTCACGACAGGGACGTCTAGCTCTCAAACGTGCATCGCATAAGGTCGACGAACAGTGTAAGTGCTTATTAGTTGGTAGTTGAGACCCCTTGTTTATCTACAGGTACATAGTAGCAGCTGCCGGCGGAAATCTGTTTCGCATATGCGTCTGACGGTTGAAACGATCTTGACGTACTGACGTCGGTCTTCCGCTACGTCGACGTCCACTAGCGTCTTCTGTATATAGTAAGATGTCGCTCCAATAGACGATAGATCACACACATCACATGTGGCAGCCAAAATCAGAGCCAACGTCATCCGCTTTCCGACTAGTTTCTAACTGTCCAGGGGCACGCTAACGATCCTTTAATGAAAAATGTTGCAATACGCTCTCACTTAATGCTTTTTTTTTTTAGAATAAATTTCAGTTTCTTCTTTTCTAGGCACGACCTTACATTACACGTCAAAAATTTGATCCAGAACATGTGGTTTCTATCCGTACTGGTGTGAAGGTGGTACACAGGATCACGGTTGATTGATTTAACCTTTTTAGCTTAAGGGCATGGTGCCTAAGCGTGTTTTAGCAATCGTTTGGTTTCAGAATCAAAGCACTGAGAATGTGGGGTGTAGGTTGGAGTAATAGTTCTGGGCTGAGATTTAAACTGTTTTATTTAACTCTGAAATTCCAAACAAATAGTGAAGATTTTGATATGAAGACGCGTTCTGCAGCGTCTGATCTTGGTCTACACTTTTGCCAAGCTCACCCTATGATTCCAGGATAATCCTCTTCAGTCCTATAGAATACCCTGATCTCTACATGGCAAAAGGTTATTCTGACAAGTCAGTGATAGTCACGTAGACGTTGGCACTGAAGCGCTTTTCTTATTAGCAACTTCGGGTCGAATGCCAAACAATCAACCCAAACATAGCAGCGTCGTTTGTCAGTGTTGGGTACATGTAAGTGTTATCTGTAAAATCTGCACATGAATTAAATGTTGGACCTGGCAAACAACGTAAACTCAGATCAAACGCCACATTACACGGTGCTGATCTCTTTCTACACTTTTTTGCATTAGATACTATCATCTTAAGTTTAAACGAATTAGTCCAAGTCCCCGTTCATGACCAGCCTGCATTTAGAGACAATCGGCATGAGTGTTGTCAGTGCTTTGATTTATTCACTGCCTTGAGTTTCTGGAATGCACTCTTCCATCACTGAAGTTGGGCTCGTCCATTCTGCTAAATATGGCACCTAGAATTATATCACAGGGCCTACACTAAGTATCTGTACCATATTCCAGGGTTGAAAGGGATAGCCTTTCTTTCCAGTTTCTCCACGCAAAATCAATATACACCTAAGTTGTAACTGACCTAAACTTGGTCTCGAAAGTCAGAAAGAAAACCCATTAATATTCTTGTCTGCAGCTGACCTGGTCCAACAGCAGGCTGGTCTTTAAGGATTGAATATTGACAGCACTGATAGAAAACAGTGTAAAACCTGAGCAGACTGCTGAGCAGACGCTGCATTGATCTGGGTATACAGTCGTCGCCAAACCCGTCGCATGATGCAGCTGATTACTATAAAGGGCTAAATGTTGGTTAGACATCCCGATTCGGCACACGTTGTCTCGGGCCCCCAAATGACTAGGTAGGAATACACATTCCTCCTATGGTGCCTTCCTTCACGTAGGATGCGATAATGATATGCAAACATGGCGGCTTAAATTGACCCACTTACGGTCTCACAGAGTACGGCATCCTACGTCGAGGAGGGCACCACTTTTTCATAACTTAAGACGGCAAATGCAGAAAAGGGGATTGACCCATTTTCCACATCCTCCGCGATAGAAGTCACCCACTTACTAAAATAAATACGAATTTGGGGCTCGAGATGGCGGAGGCCGGCACACTATGTTATATGTTGTATCTACATAATAAACAAAAAAATCACAAAATATAATCTACAAGCACAATCTTGCAGGTACAAAAACTGTCCTTCTCAGCAACTGCGAGCAAGTGGGCTTGTCCCAAAACGGACGAAATCATCTTTAAAGCACAAGAAAAACAAATAAGACAGGTCCGTGGCGGGGTAAGCACATCCGCCCGCATATAAACTTAATAAGTAGACCACTCAATCAGCTGGGGAAACAGACCAAATAATGTAAAAAATGTACATACATTACATAAAGATACAAAAACTAAATGCAAAAAAATACCAATATCAAAGTTGATACAAAAAGCGTAGACGACATCCATAGACAGACTACTGACGTGGCGGTGCACGTGCTGCTGATCGGATGACACAGCAGCTACAAGCTGGAAGAAAGTAATGGATGGACTCTACCAACCCCCACTTTTCTCTTTCTCTCCATTTTTTCTCCTACCCGGCAGGCACATGGCAAGATTATGACATCATATCGACGGCGACTCGTGACGCCTGTACAGCGTCATGTTGACATCGATGACCTAGCACTGCCATAGCGACGTGTGCCTGCCGGAAAAAAATCACACTTATACCCCCTCAACCCTCCCACACCTTTTTTTCTCTCACACCACTCACCTCACTCCTCACCGCATTTTGTGCATGTGTATGTAAGAGCAGTGTATCCACATGCATGCATGCATGCAATTATGCATGCATGTACATACGCCTATGCCCAAGTGTAATTGTATGCATGCGATCGGATGCATAGGCGAAAGATTACGTATGACAAAGTAGTAGTATGGAATGAAAGCGTTTGTATGCACTGCTAAACAAACATCTAACAACCCGACCTCCCGCACAACAAAAGTGCAGAGCAAGCGGTCAGCGGCGTGTGATATAAAACACCCGCAGCCACCTAGCAGCACAACAGAAGAAATACTAACCACAAAATGGCTAATACACTTTACATCTCGAATCCCCAGATTGGATATAAGGTGTATAACACGTAACATAAAACGTGTACAACAATCTTTAGAAACGCCTTCCAAATTGCAACGAAACTTTCAATAAAAATAACTGCTAAACGATCCCCTTAATGATAAATAAAGTAGAAGTTCAAACTCGGAGTCTATCCCGTTACACAAACCCACACCCCTCTGTGGCAAACCGCACAAATTCAAGGCACAGCACTGCTAAAACTTAAATGCGGTGAAGTCACGGAGTCAAAACCTTTCGAATGAGTTCCAAATTATTACAACTAATCTACGTTGCACAAAAAACAAAGGCTCACATTGGAATTGTGCAACATACCCACAGCTCACGAAAGAGAAAGCACATCTAGCCCAGAAACTCCAACAACTTAAGATGCCCTTTAACGACAGGACACATGCACTCCTGAAGCAAACAGGAAGACAAAGTATAAGCCCCCCCCCCCCCCCCCCCACGAGACCAGGAAAGGTCACCGCACATCTCAGGACTGAGCGCGGCGAATGGCTACAGGACAAGGGGATGCTCGTTGGCTCGGAGACAACTGGGGCGTGAGGCGACAAAAAATAAACTCCCCCTACCGGACCCTTGCCTGCTGTGACACGGTTCGGCATGTTGGCCAGCAAAAGCAGAAGACGATGTCGGGACTTACGATAGACACGGAAGGACGGGGCTGGAGCCGAGCGATGATCTCCCTATTCACCGCCAACGGGGAATAGGGGTACCACCGAACGGCTGGTGTAGTGCCAGCATGGATTCGTTCCCCGGGACCCCACCAGCTGACGACTGGGCTATACTGTTTACCGACGAGACCGACAAAAACAAGTAGGAGGTGGCGTGTTCATCGCGGTCAAAAACTGCTTCATTTCCCAAGAAGAAACACACTACCAAATTGACTGTGAAAATATATGGATCAAAATGGAACTCCACGGTAGCAAGCCACCTATTATAGGTTGCTACTACAAACCAAAAGAAAATGACCAACATAGTTTAGAAGAACTTAAAAAATCTCTCTCCTTGGTATCCAAATCAAATTCTACTGTCTGGTTAGGAGGAGATTTCAACATGCCTAAAATGGACTGGGGAAATATGTCACCTACAAGGGACTGTAAACTAACAGTACACTACAGAGATTTTATTGACACACTGTATGACAACAACCTGACACAAATAGTCCAGGAACCCACAAGAGAAAGTAACCTACTAGACCTATTCCTTACAACAAACCCATCCTTCATAAATAGAACTAGCACAATACCTGGCATTAGTGATCATGATACTGTCTTGATCGAGTCCAACACCTCTGCCTCAGTAAAGCCCCAGGTACCCAGAAAAATTCCTTTGTATAAAAGAGCAGACTGGGATGGTTACCGCTCCCATATCTCAAACTTACATTATTCCCTTCTGTCCTCCAACTGCTATAAATCAGACTCCCTTGAATCCCTTTGGAATACTGTTTCTTCTGAAATTGACAAATCATGTGACCTGTTCATACCAACCAAACGGGCATCAACAAAGAATAAGCTACCCTGGATCAAGAGGGACCTGAGACGATTATACAGGAAACGGGACAAAACCTATAAGAAATATAAATCAAACAAGCACAACACTACAAAACAACAATATTTGGACATAAAGCACCTGTGCAGAAAAGAAACAAAACTTGCCTACCGGAAGTACCTAGAAGTTATCTTAAATGTTAACACTGAGACACAAAATACACATGAACAAACACAAACACGGCCTAACAACAAAAAGTTGTATTCACTGCTAAAGCATTCCAAACAGGACTCAAATGGCATTGACACTCTAAAAAAACCACAACGAATTGCACACCACAGACACAGCCAAGGCACACATTTTAAATCAACAGTTTCAATCTGTCTTTACTGCAAAGTCACCTCTCTCTTTGAAAGCACTCGCAGGCATGAAAGTTCAGGAACTAGCTGATGCAGGTATGGAGACTGTCCAACAAAATCCTAGCCCCCATGTACCCATGCCTGATATTGACATCTCCATAGCTGGAGTGGAGAAATTACTTAAAAACCTAAATCCCCATAAGGCTTGTGGACCTGATCAAATAAAACCCATTGTCCTTAAGAATGCACACCAGGAACTTGCCCCGATTATTACCCAGCTGTTCAAAAAATCACTTGAGACCCATTCCCTACCTGAAACCTGGAAAATGGCAAATGTTGCACCCATCTATAAGAAAGGCCCGAGGTCAGACCCAGCAAATTATCGCCCGATCTCCCTTAGCTGTATTCTATGCAAAACTCTTGAACACATCATTGCCTCCAGTATCATTAAGCACTTTACACAACATAACCTCTTCTATGACCTCCAGCATGGATTCAGGGAAAAACGCTCCTGTCAAACTCAGCTCCCTATGCTTCTTGACGACATCCTCCAGGCAGTAAATGACAAAAGTCAGGTAGATCTCATTCTACTTGACTTTTCGAAGGCTTTTGACATGGTCAATCATGAAAAACTACTGTACAAGCTTCACTTCTACGGTATACGGGGCCAAACACTGCAGTGGATTAAGAGTTTCCTAGGCAACAGGTCTCAGTCTGTTGTAGTGAATGGATCCTCCTCCTCTTCTATCCCTGTTTCCTCTGGAGTCCCTCAGGGCTCTGTTCTTGGTCCCCTTCTGTTCTTAATATACATTAACGACCTCCCTGAGGCTGTTAAATCTATAGTCAGATTATTTGCTGATGACACTGCTATCTATTTAGCTATCTCTACCGTAGCCCACTCAAGACTTCTCGAGCATGACCTGCAGCAACTTGAGATCTGGGAAAAGACCTGGGACATGTCCTTTAACCCAGCTAAGTGTCAGGTCCTGCAAATCACCAAACGAAAAACCCCAATACCTACCCAGTATTTTCTGGACACTGTAGATGCAGCCAAATACTTAGGTGTGACACTCACAAAAAACCTCACCTGGCACGCACACATAGACAACATCACTAAAAAGGCAAACCAGACACTAGGCTTTCTAAGGCGTAACATCAAAGTCCATTCTGAACAGCTAAAATCAGTAGCATATAAGACTCTTGTAAGACCACAACTCGAATACTGCTCTGTGGTCTGGGCACCCTACACAAGCAATCTTATGGACCAACTTGAAGCAGTGCAGAGGAGAGCTGCTCGCTGGACCAAACGGGACTACGGGCAGACCTCCTCTGTTACTGACATGCTAAATTCTCTACAGTGGCGACGACTTGACCTCAGACGCATTGACCAACGCCTTGTTATGTTCCAGAACATTCTGCATAGCAGGGAACCTTGCCATCCCCATACCCAACTCCGTGACCCCTCTCTCTAGACCCACCAGAACTTCTCATTCTCAGGCATTCCGGCAAATACATACAAAAACTGACTATCACAAGTACTCTTTTTTCCCCAGAACTATTGTCCACTGGAATGCCTTGCCCCCTGACGTTGTCACCCTGTCCGGCCCTGAGTTCAGTCTGGCTGTAAGCCAGATTGAACATGTCTCACCATAGTACTCTTGCCCTGTTTTTATCTATTTTTAACATTTCTTTTCTGTCTTTTATCACACGGGGTATTCGACTACTTGGAACGCAGACGGATACCAAAAACGCCGACTGTTTACCTTGGATTTGAAAGAGGGTGAGTCGATAAAATCATGTTTTTTGCGACCCTATTAACAAAATCAGTTTTGATTTTTTGCTGTATTCTTCTGGAACTGTCACAGCTATTTCGTAATGGTGCTTTTAGCTTCGATAGATAACATAAAAGCGTCTTTACAGACAACTAAAATGCAAAACATGCACAATTTCTAAAAGAATTAGTGTAAGTACCAGAAATGAAACCGATTTATCCAAAGATGTCATTGTAGCTTGAAAGAGAAATAGTCCTTGTTCAAAAATAAACTCCTATATACTTGTGCCATACGTTGCTCGGGCAGCAATAAGCATGGACTTGAGTGCACATTGCTGAAAGAAGATAATATTTACGACAGACGGATTTCTTTGATGTTACCATGAAACGCAGACGATGGATACCAATGACGGATTTACAATTAATGGCTAAATCAATACCTACTTCCATATCACCTTAATTTTGAGGTCCAAAAAGCACGGTTATGAACAGTGTTGAATATTTCCCATGCCGTATATAAACAACGATGGTGAAAATAGCGTAAGACGAGTAAATGGTTAGTCTCTCTCTCTCTCTCTGTCTCTGTCTCTGTCTCTGTCTCTCTCTCTCTCTCTCTCTCTCTCTGCATGTGTCTGGTATAGGGATTATGAATTTCAACGACTTCCATTTCAGGAAATATTTGGATAGTTCATGTTTCCTGTACTTACATAAGTGTCTTCAGAAGATAACTGATGAAGAGGAACAGTCAGAGAGCCTTTCATTGGTTCTAATATTGCACGACCCGCAGAAAAAGCGACCGACTGAAGTCGGTTGATTTTCTAAGAGTGCCCTAAAATCACCGTGTCATTCTGTCATTCTGTCAGTCTGTCAATCTGTCTGTCCGTCCGTAACCCGTTTGTGAAAATTGGTGATAGTGACTTAACCGCTCGGAATATTTAAACAATTTTTGACATACTGATAGATATCAATGAGATCTAACCAATGAATATGCGAAATATTACATTCCATTTAGTATAGCCTCGCCGAGGCGACAAATGTGAAATTTTTCGAACTGCTTCTCCTCGGAAACCGTTGGACCGATTGAAGTCAAATTCCATATGGAGCCTCTATGGGATGGGGGAAACCAAAATTTGCTCATGGGGTCCAGGTCACATGACCAAAATGGCCGCCAAGCCATATATGGTCTGTCTGTCTGTCCGTCCGTAATCCGTTTGTGAAAATAGGTGATAGTGACTTAACCGCTTGGAATATTTAAACAATTTTGGCATACTAATAGATATAAATGAGATCTAACCAATGAACTTGCGAATTATTACATTCCATTTAGTATAGCCTCGCCGAGGCGAAACATATGAAAATTTTCGAACTGCTTCTCCTCGGAAACCGTTGGGCCGATTGAAGTCAAATTTCATATGGAGCCTCTATGGGATTGGGGGAAACCAAAATTTGCTCATGGGGTCCAGGTTACATGACCATATTGGCAGCCAAGGCATATATGGTAAAAACCCTTCAAAAATAGTTTTCTCCAGAACCACTGGGCAGATTTCCACGAAACTTGATAAATAGCATCTGGGACGTAGGCCCATCATAAATTGCTAAACTGGTGACCCTGGGTTGACCTTGACCTTTGTGCCTAGGTCAAACTTTGACACATTTGCTTTTGTATTGGAAAAATGAGAATGCATTTTATCCTGCAAACGATTCAGAATATAGTACTAAAGTATAAGATACAGTTTTGCGCCTTACGATAAGGCGAATTTATTGGGGGAACCGTTTTAGGTCCAGGTCACATGACTAAAATGGCCGCCATACCCATATATGGTAACACTCATAAAGCTAAAAGCACCCTGCGGGTCGTGCACTTCAGCTGAAGCACTGGTTTTTTTACTATAATAGTTCCACATTTTATTGAATAAAATAATAAAAAATAGCCATCGAAGAGATGGCAAATCCCCCCGACCAAAAGCCAATATGGCCTTTAGAAGATTGTTCACCAATAGAAAGTGCACCAGAATTTAACCAGCAATATATCAAAAAAGGTACTGCAGTTATGGCATTCACAAGATTATACTGTCAGGTGAGATAACTAAAAAACCAGGGCACTCAGAATTGTGGTTCTTGCGCATGACATGTCTGCTTAAGCTCATGTTTTTCTGTACAAAGTACCATCAATATACCTCAAAGGGTATTTGAGATATGATGATCAGAAGCTGGTCATACTGTTATATTGGAAAGGTAGGTAACTCAAATACCACAGCACCAACAGTTGTGTTTCTTGCACATGACACCCCTTCTGTACCTTGTATACAATTGCGCCAAGTTCCTTGAATATATCTCAAAGGGGGTTGGAGCTATGGTCATCACAAGGTTATATTGGCAGGGGAGAATACTCAAAAGCCAGATCACCCAGAGTTGTAATTCTTGAGCATGACACACTTGCTTAACCTCATGTACATCTGCATCAAGTACCACCAATATATGTCAAATGGTATTGGAGGTACGGTGATCACAAGGTAATCAGACTGTTATATTGGAAGGGGAGATAACTCAAATATCATAGCACCCAGAGTTGTGGTTCTTAGGCATGAAGCGCCGTCTCAACCTTGCATACAAGTGGCCATCACAAGGTTATATTGTCAGGGAAGATAATTAAAAAAACCAGGGCACCCAGAGTTGTAGTTCTGGCACGTGACACACCTGCTTAAACTCAATTATAACTGTACCAAGTACCATCAATATGTGGCCATCACAAGGTAGTGATTCTATATTATTGGAAGGGGAGATAACTCAAAAACCATGGCACCCAGAGTTGTGGTTCTTATGCATGACACACCGTCTCGGCCTTGTGAACAACTGTGCCAGGTATCATTAATATATCTTAAAGGGTATTGGAGTTATGGCCATCACAAGGTATTCGCTCTATTTTATTGGAAGGGGAGATAACTCAAAAACAATGGCAACCAGAGTTGTGGTTCTTGTGCATGACACGCTGTCTCAGCCTTGTGAACAGCTGTGCCAGGTGTCATCAATATATCTCAAAGGATATTGGAGTTATGGCCACCACAAAGTAATCATTCTATTTTATTAAAAAGGGAGATAACTCAAAAAGTATGGCATCCAGAGTTCTGGTTCTTGTGCATGACACGCAGTCTCAGCCTCGTGAACAATTGTGCCAAGAACCATCAATGAATCGCAAAGGGTATAGGAGTTATGGCCATCACAAGGTTGCGTCTACGGACGGACGGACGGACAGACGGTCGGACGCCAGGCTTATCGCTATATCCCCCGAACCTATTCGGTCGGGAGATAAAAAGAGAAATTACAACTCACAGAGGATTTTCCAGATAAATCATTCATAGAGCATTTTCCAGATAGACCACAAATCGGCTGATAAATGTTCGAGGTTTCATGCAAGTATTCGAATGTTTGACGTTTCATTCCGTTATTCTATTTAGAAGTCTATCTCTAGACCCAAGCAAGTTTTTTCTTCGGATGTTTGTGAAGGGCATGAAACTGAAGAGGCAGGAAACTAAAAAAAGTCTGATCGACAGTGGTGTGGTTCTTGTGCAAATATATGTATATGCGCATTTAAACTTCTAAAGGTCCGCATTTGTTGGCGGTTCGTTCAGATAGTCTATCTTAACCATATAGTCTCTCACTGCTGTGGGTTCTAACCTCGCGCGGGTCACATTTGAGACGCCAAGTTTTGCAACGGATTGTCAGTAGTAGTAGTAGTAAGAAGAAGAAGAAGAAGAAGAACCGCTACACAAATAAAAGTGGCGGATTTTATCCGAGACGATCGTGTATAGGAAATGTGACTGCAATCAGTCAAAACTGTTCGTGAGAAAGCAGGTTTCAACTGCTGACGGATAGATGTTGCTCCAACCTGTTCATGTTTAAAAACTGTTGTGCATCTGCAGGCTATTGCACAAAATGCGTGATACTTCTTAATTTCTGTCATTCTTGGCAAACTCTAGACATTCATGACACTGTTTGTTCGGAATATTTAGACATGTTGCGCATTCATTCCATCACATGTCATATTATATCATTTCTGCACCGAGATGCATCTGAAAGCAATCAGATTGTACAGCTTCACATGTTGACATGATTCTTACCTGGTCGCAGGCGCCTTTCATGATGCATGTACCCATATATGACAACCAGAATCTTCCACATAACAATACTTGACAGGCGGGTTTCTCCTTTGTTTTATTTGTTGTAAATTTTTTCAAATAGACTGGCCGTTTAAGCAAACGGTGTACATAGACAAATCACCGATTTTGCGGCGTCTCAACTTGATCTGCATTGTCATATTTGACAAATATTGATCTCATACGACACAGCTTAATCGCTCCGACAGCTGACTAAATATTTACACATACGCCCTGAGTTTCTGCCACTTTCATCTTTGAATTTTGCGAGAAAAAAATGCATATTTGCTATTATGTTAGATGTTAAGAACCCTGGAAGGGACATGATTTTTTTTTATTATTTTATAAGTTGTGCGCACAAGATAATATTTTGTTCGCACAACTTCAAGCTCTATGTTGTGCAAACAAGATAATATGTTGTGCGAACAAGATATTATCTTGTGCGCACAAGATAATATGTTGTCCGCAAAAGATAAATTATGTTGTCCACACAAGATAAATTATGTTGTCTACACAAGATAATATCTTGTGCGCACAACATATTATCTTGTTCGCACATGATAATATCTTGTTCGCACAACTTAATATCTTGTTCGCACAACATATTAAAACAAATCATGTCCCTTCCCGGGTTCCGTAAAGATGCTTCAATTAAAATCATCAAAATGCGAGATATAGACAGCTCCCAATGAGAGGTCTCATCTCGGCATACTGTGCATAGGCATCTGTAAAAACACCATGTTTTACATGCAGGTACTTTGTATTCATTCCGTTTCGGTATTATATCCCATATATGTCAATTAGAAGCCTCCGTGGTGCAGAGGATAATCTACTCGCCTCGCAAACCAGTGGTCGTGGGATCGATTCCGGGCTTCACCAGACTTTCGGGCGAGTCTTTAAACAGAGGTTCCGTCTCCATATGATCTTGTTGTTGGTGGGGACGTAAGACTCAAACGCAATCGCCTATCGGGGTTTGAAGAGATAGATGGGCTGCATGATGCATCAACGCAGAGCTGAAACCGACCGCACACGAGCACTGGTAAACCGCTTAGAGGATCTAAGCATGCCCAGGCAAAGTGATGCGAGTCGGACCGTCCATGCTTATAAACCCAATTGGTTTCATTTGGCGACAGGGCTTGAGTTGCCATTTCATCTCAATGTCGGGTAAAAGTTCCAAAACATTGGAAGCAGCATCTCCAAAATGACCTAAATAGTGTTGACGGAACGTTAAACCTCAATTCAAACAAACAAATATCCTGGCAATATTTAATTTTGGACAACTGTTTGGGCATTCATTCTTTTCTGCTAAAGGGGGTGGGGTGAGGGAAACAAACTATTCTTCGTATGTTTTAATCCATATGTGACATGGAGTTTTCACCTAGTAAGTTTGGAGTTGTCACTTCCTATTATTAGGGTGTCAGGTTTGTTTTTATTTGTGGCAAATTTTACAAAAATGAATTTTCTTTTAGCAAACAATGTAGACCCAGATCAGACGCCGTGTCTGATCTGGATCGGCACTGTTTGCTAATATCCCAGAAGAGGTCTTATATGGGTTAATTATATTGCCATTCGTTCAGGTGCGTCATTCTTTCCCGAAATTTTTCTATAAATTTCACATTGTTTATCTAATAAGACCGATTCGTAATTTCGTAGGACCCGATCCTACCAACACGTACCACACACTGGAACAACGCCATATCGACGTCGTTGCAGTAATGTTTGTTTGATTTGAGGTTTCACGTCCACGTCAACACTGTAAAGGTCATTTTGGAGACGTTGCTTCTAATTTTGTGGGACTTCTACCCGACATTGAGATGAAATGACATCTCAAGCCCTGTCGCCCAATGAAACCAATAGGGTTTATAAGCATGGACGGTCCGACTAGCACCTTTTTGACTGGGCAGGCTTAGATCCACTAAGCAGTTTTCCAGTACTCGTGTGCGGACCGGATTCAGCTCTGCGTGGACGCATCATGCAGCCCATATATTTCTTCAAGCCCCTATGGGCATTGCAATAATGTATAATCATATTTATCTGTCAAAATAATGAAACAAACTCGTACAGTTCTAATACGATCTGTTTTGAGTTCGAGCCTGGCTCGGGTCTCATGTGAGACGCCAAGTTCTGCAACGGAAGGTCAGGTCGTTTTTCTCCGGTTTTCGCCCACCTCTGATTAACGATCGGCTCGACATGAGTGAAATAATCTTGAAAGGGCCGTAAAACCAAAACCAAAAAAAAAAAAAAAAAAAAAAAAAACAAGATGTGTTTGTGAAACACCAACATGTCCCTGGGCATTGTCATTTTTTATTCAAAGTTGCTCACAGTTCAAGATTTTTGTTTGTGTGGGAAGCCCTTGACACAAGAAACTTACATGTCAAATATGAAAGCTCTATCTTAAACGGTTCAAAAGTAATGAACAATATTTTTTTTCTTAAAAGTAGGTCAAGGTCACAGGAAAAACAAATTGCAAGAATGTAAAGCTCTTGTCACAAGGAACCTACATGCCAAGTATTAAGGCTCTATCTTAAACGGTTCAAAAGTGATGAACAATTTTATTTTTTCTTATAAGTAGGTCAAAGGTCAAGGTCATGGTCCCAACACTTTGCATGAATGAAAAGCTCTAATCACAGGGAACCTACATGCCAAATATGAAAGCTTTACCCCAAACGGTTCGAAAGTTATGACAAAAAATGTTTATTTTTTTAAGTAGGTCAAAGGTCACAGGTCAAAATTTTTGCATGACTGTAAAGAGTCTGTCACAAGGAACTTACATGCTAAATATGAAGGCTGTATCTCAAACAGTTCAAAAGTTATGACCAATGTTAACTTTTTCTTTTATGTAGGTCAAAGGTCAAGGTCACAGGTCAAAATTTTTTGTGTGAATGTAAAGCTCTTGTCACAAGTAACCTACATGCAAAATATGAAGGCTCTATCTCAAACTGTTCAAAAGTTATGACCAAAATGTTATATTTATTTTTAAGTAGGTCAAAGGTCAATGTCAAGGTCACAGGTCAAATTTTTTTGCATGAGTGTAAAGCTTTTGTCACAAGGAACATACATGCTAAATATGAAGGCTGTATTTCAATTGGTTCAAAAGTTATGACCAATGTTATTTCTTTCTATTAAGTAGGTCAAGGTCACGGGTCAATTTTTTTTGCATGAATGTGAAGGTCTTGTCACAAGGAACTTACATGCAAAATATGAAGGCTCTATCTCAAACCGTTCAAAAGTGATGACCAAAATGTTTTTTTTTTTATTTTAAGTAGGTCAAAGGTCAAGGTCAAGGTCACAGGTCAAATTTTTTTGCATGAATGTCAAGCTTTTGTCACAAGGAACATACATGCTAAATATGAAGGCTGTATCTCAAGTGGTTCAAAAGTTATGACCAATGTTATTATTTTCTTTTAAGTAGGTCAAAGGTCAAGGTCAAGGTCACAGGTCAATTTTTTTTTTTGCATCAATGTGAAGGTCTTGTCACAAGGAACCTTCAGGCCAAATATGAAAGCTCTATCTCAAACGGTTCAAAAGTTATGGCCAACGTTAAAGTTGTCCACGTACAAACCAACAAACCTACAAACCAACAAACAAACAGACAGGGCAAAAACAATATGTCCCCGCTATCGCTACCGGGGACATAAAAAAACGATCTGTTTTGAAATTTAATGTACAGGGAAACTTCGATGACTCAAACACTGATGGCCCATTTACTACGGCCGAGTCGAACTCTTTCTTGAGTCCCTAGAAAGAAAATGCCATAACTGCAGATATAAATATAGTTTGTATAATTGTCTAATTTGATCTTGAAAATGTATGTTTTGTGAACTCACAACATGCATTTATTTTGAAGAAAACTGAAAATATGTCCGTATTCGGCCTTCTCCCCTAGCTCCAAGATCAACCTTCTGTGGCTCGAACCACCGTGGTCTCGAACAAATTTTCTTGGTCCCAAAAGTGTTCGAGCCATTGAAGTTCGACTGTATATTCATATTTATCTGTCAAAATAATGAATTTAAAAGTACTCTGCGTGGACTAAAGGTAGCGAGAAGGACTGAATTCATGTCCGTGGTTGTTTTGTGGGACTACGTTATTAATATACCTAAGGAAATTTACAAATCGTGCCTATTTGATCGTAAAAGTATCTAACATTATGAAATCACAGATTTATGACACCTAATAAGAATTGACGGGTCATGTGCGCTACATAAAGTCATATGCGGGAATATGGCCCACGTGTGGTATTACGAAAAACCGTCACGTTGGTGTCTTTTGGGAAAAACGAAAGGCAATCGTATCGATTCCTGGTCATTGCCTTCCCTTCTACATCGAGAATACCCTCTTTGGTCGAGGTACACTGTGGTAAGACTCAGTGTCTAGATTAACTTTCCAATTAAACGAAAACAGAACGTATTTAACTCCTTTTTTATTTTTTCCACGCTTGTGGTTTCCACGTCAATGGTAACCATAACTTTGTGCCGTCTGCATTGCGTGGTATCTGTGCGGGTCGTCATTGGTATCCTTATTCGAACACCCTCATCAAGAAATTCACATCTATAATTCTAAAATCCTGCTTTTTGCTGATTCTAATAACGCATGGCAGGTACTCAATACATTGGTAGTTTATGCTATTCAGGAAACATTGGAAATTATATACGAATTATTGCTGTAAAACTAAAAAAAAACTGTCGACTTGCATCAAGCATCTATATTTTGCCGAATAAAATAGGTCATAATTCGTCATTGACAGAAGGATTTGCATCCACAGTTCGTGGAAAGTATTCCGAGACACTGCGAAACAGATTGCTATCAACATCTGTGGGCATCTATTTGATATATGCCCGTAAAATGCGATTTGTTCAACTCACCACGAATGTTTGTTGTTGTTTTTCCGTCGGCGTTTTTGGTATCCGTCTGCGTTCCAGGTAGTCGAATACCCCGTGTGTTTATGCTTTTACTACACTTTTAACCTTCTTGGCGGTTGACGCGCGTCAAAGTCTATGTCCCCGCGAGGGGTTTGACTTATACGGGAGATAGATAGATAGACCCGCGACACGGGGAACTGTACCCGGTGTTTTGTAGGACCATTCTCAGGAACGAGAATCAAGTTCGACCGAGGATGCTGTCAAAATACAGAGCATTTGCGCAGCTGCTGGTGCAGAAGTGTGCAAAAACTCCCTGTCCTTTGGCATATTTTTCTAAAACACATCATAATGGTATATTCAAAGGGGCAAGGCATATCCAATAGTGTGTTTTGGCCGAAGCCAATAAAACGATTCGCCCCTTAGTTGTTTCGGCCCATTTTCTGTTTTTTTTTTTTTTTGTTTTTGTTTTCTTTTTTCTCTCCTATTATTGCTACTTGCTCACATCTGAGCATTACTGGCAGGATTTCCTGGTGTGGTAACCAGTACTTGTTTGATATCAGAATTGTTACTGGTGACACGTCAAATGACATTCATACACCATCAGCTGTGATGTGGGAACCCTATCTATCTATCTATCTATCTATCTTCTTATACTGAGTCGGTCATATTTGGCCATTACCTCAGTTGGGTGCGTAGCTAAATTTAGAATTTAGCTGAAAAAAAAAAAAAAGAGAAGTCACTGGATGAGTCCTTAAAACTATTTACAATCTGAATAACAGAGGTATACTAAAACGCATACCTCTGAGTCTCAATCTTACACTGTATGGGCTTTGAACTCCTCTGCAGTCTTAGCATTCACCTAAGAGGAGGGAAGACTATTCCACTGGGGAATAGTCCTAGGGAAGAAGGAATTTTTCAGGGCATCACTGTAGGACTGGAACCTGTGATACTGTGAGTTGTTTACTTTTGATGCCCTTGTTCGAGTTGAAACAGTCACAGGGGTCAAGTATTTATCTTTATTAACGGCCACTGTACCTGAATGTATCTTATAGAAGAAGGTTAAAGAGGACTGCTCACGACGGGCCTCTAGGGACGGCCATTCTAGCTCGTTAAGCATGTCACCGACGCTGCTTCTATTGCGCCATCGTCGGCAGGTCCATCGAGCAGCTGTCCTCTGCACCTTCTCCACCTGCTGAATCTGAGTTTTAACATAGGGATGCCAAATGGGTGATGCATATTCTAGCTGAGGGCGAACCAATGTTTTATATGCAACATCCTTTGTCTGCCTAGGTACAAAAGCCAAGTTTCGTCTAAGAAATCCTAAAGTCCTAGTTGCTTTTGATGTAATTTCTGAAACGTGTTGACCCCAATCAAGATCATCAGTGATGGTGATACCAAGATATTTGGCGGATTGAACCTGCTCCCAAGATTTGCTGGTGTAGTTTATAGTCAAACTTAATTCGTTTGTCAGGAGGGTGTCGCGCGACACCCTCATTGAATGACATTTGGCCCCATTGAACTTCATCTGCCAATCGGCCTCCCACTGTGCTAGTTGATTCAGGTCATCTTGTAGAATAAGACAGTCAGAAGAAGAATATATATTCCTATAAAGGACACAATCATCAGCAAACAAACGGACAGATGACCTGATGTTATCAGGGAGATCATTAATGAATACCAAGAAAAGGACTGGTCCAAGGACCGAACCTTGGGGGACACCAGATAAAACAGGGACTGGATCAGACGCTTGGCCATCAAGTACAACTTGTTGTGAGCGCCCTGAGAGCCATGAGCTAATCCACCTGTGTGTGGATCCTCTTATCCCATAGTAATCCAATTTGTACAAAAGCCTCCTGTGAGGTACCTTGTCAAAGGCCTTAGCGAAGTCCATGATAATCAAGTCAGTCTGTTTGTGGCCACGGTTTGTGGCCCCATCCAGATTGCTCACAATGTCATGGTAAAACTGAACTAATTGAGTTTCGCAAGACCTTTGACTTCGGAAACCATGTTGACAGTCAGCAAGAATGCTCTCAAAGGCTAGGTGCTTGTTGATGTTACTAACTATTATATGCTCCAGGGTTTTGCAACAGATGCATGTTAGCGACACTGGTCTATAATTTGCTGCATCGTATTTTTCTCCTTTTTTATAAACCCTAGCTCTAACCAAAGAGGTAAACTTAATTACAGTCATCAGTACCTTCAGCTGTCGAAATAATCAAACTGGGAAGGGCATTCCAATCTTTAATGGATCAGGGGAAAAGAATGATTCTTTATAAATGTCAGTTCTTGCAGCAAGGGAGCGCTTTGGTGCAGTGGTAGCACATCGGATTTGTGATCAAGGGGTTGCGGGTTCGAGCCTCACGCTGACCAAAGTGTTATGCCCATGAGCAAGGCAATTCATCCACATTGCTTAAAAACAACAAAAAAAATACTGGTTGCCACCCAGGAAATCCTGCTCGTAATGCTCAGATGTGAGCAAGTAGCAGTAATAGGAGAAAAAAAAAGAGAAAAGGGTCTGAAACGCCAATGAATGGTAATTTCTAGTGCCTAGCTGGTGGGGACAAGGTCATCTGTTGGACGGCTGGCAGCACCCTTTAGACCTTTGTATAAAAGGATGAGCCTACTGTCTTTCCTACCGGCCCCGATAGCTCAGTTGGTAGAGTGTCCGCTCCGGGGAACGGGAGGTCTCGGGTTCGATCCCGGGCCGCGACATACCAGTCATTAAAAATGGTACTAGCTGCTCCTCGCTTGGCACTCAGATTTACGGGGTAGAGCTAGGACTGGTCGATCCAGTGTCATGATAATGTGACTGGGTGTGGTATCATGTAATGTGTCTGGGACATGATACTTCAGTGAGGCAGCACTATAAACGTGAGCATTGAGCTCCCTGTCGCAACCAGACACAGTCGTGATATGACTGAAAAATTGTTGAAAGCGCATTAAACCCGAATACACACACACACACACACACACACACACACACACATACTGTCTTTCCTCCTTTTTATGCCCCCAACTTTAAAAAAGTTGGGGGGGCATATTGCTTCTGGCTTGTCCGTCCGTTCGTCCGTTCGTACGTCACACTTTCTTGTGCATAGCATATCTTTAGAACCGTGTATGCTAGTGTTTTGAAATTTCATATATGGGTTCCTCATGAAAAAATAGTTGACCCGTATTTTTTTTCTTGTCCAAATTATCTCCCCTTCTTGAATTATTTCCCCTTTAATTAAATAACATAGAATTCTCGTTAGCAAGATATCTCAAAAAGTATTTGAGCTACAGCCTTGATATTTGGTATAGTGATTGGGACTAAGGAGGAGATTACCTGATTAAATTTTCAACCAATTCTATAAAATTTTGTTAGAGTTATGGCCCTTTGTAATTTTTTGCCACTCAATTGTGTTGCTTTCTGGTGCATAGCATATCTTTAGAACCGTGTATGCTAGTGTTTTGAAATTTCATATATGGGTTCCTCATGAAAAAATAGTTGACCCGTATTTTTTTTCTTGTCCAAATTATCTCCCCTTCTTGAATTATTTCCCCTTTAATTAAATAACATAGAATTCTCGTTAGCAAGATATCTCAAAAAGTATTTGAGCTACAGCCTTGATATTTGGTATAGTGATTGGGACTAAGGAGGAGACTACCTGATTAAATTTTCAACCAATTCGATAAAATTTTGTTAGAGTTATGGCCCTTTGTAATTTTTTGCTACTCAATTGTGTTGCTTTCTGGTGCATAGCATATCTTCAGAACCGTGTATGCTAGTGTTTTGAAATTTCATATATGAGTTCCTCATGAAAAAATAGTTGACCCGTATTTTTTTTCTTGTCCAAATTATCTCCCCTTCTTGAATTATTTCCCCTTTAATTAAAAAACATAGAATTCTCGTTTTGAGAGACTCCCATTTTAATTTTCCAATATTCCAGTCATGCTCCCACTTTCAAAGCAGTAATTTCCTGTTACAAATCTAGTAATGACTACATGCAGTTTCCTAGCAGCATTAGCGCCATGCTTTCAAAATTCAACCTCCTAACTCAGAAAACGAAGACAGATTTCATTTTGGCAGTGGCTAGCTGTCTGTGGTACCGGACGGCCTGTCTATGAGTAAGGCTGGCACGATTAATCATATAATCGATCAATAAATTAAACAAAAATGATTATCATTTCTGATTTGCTTTTAATCGATTACTTGATAGGTTCAATTTACTACCCAAAGTTATGCCTAAAATAGCTGGTTGAGTGGCAAACAGTGCAGACCCTGTAGAGACGCCGCATTCTGCGGCGTCTCATCTGGATCTTCACTGTTTGCACGGGCCTGTCTGTTCAAATATACATGTGGTAAAGTGCAACATATGGTAAGAGTCATGCTCAGAAGAAAGCCAGACAGGTAAAATTATGACAAAAACCTTAGCGATTACTAATCGATTATCGATTGCAATGACAGGACTGATATTCGATTATCTTTTCAGCTCCGATTAGCCAGCCCTATCTACGAGTCTGCTTGTCTGGTACCGGACGACTAGCCAACCTGTGATAATAAAAGCTGCAATCGTGTTTAATAATTTCTAATATTACCATCAATAATATACATGTGTATTTATAAGTAATTACCAATCAGTAATATAACTTAATATTTCTTATAAGTGTCTATATTTTACCTTTTCTTTCTTTACGTAATTGCAACTTGAAGGTTCTCAAACGTTTGTTCCAAGCGTCGCAAAAAACAACTAATAGCAATTGAGTAGTACCCTAACGATCCTAATACATAGGATCATTACGGTAATTGTTCTTCTCATCGTGTTTCAGAAACGTTGCCTTTTTGTGTGCCCTGCTAACAAGATAATTACCCCAATTGATATTTCTTGGTACCTATCCTGTTGATATGCTCAACAAATTTAATGAAATAATTGACAAGTTAAACAAGACTTACCTGTAAATGGAAGTTTGATGTTAATTTTGTTAGTCCCTATCTACCAAGAATCACACGAGTGAGCGAGCGTGATAACGTGACCAAATAACGTCAGACTTTCAGAGACATAGTGTACATGTCAGAATCAGAATTGTTACTGGTGACACGTCAAACGACATTCATACACCAGGACCTGTGATGTGGGAAGTTAGTCCCTTGCTCTAACCAAAGAGGTAAATTTAGCTACACAATCATCAGCACCTTCAGCTGTCGAAATAATCGAATCGGGAAGGGCATTCCAATCTCTAATGGTTCTGGGGAAGAACGACTCTTTATAAATGTCAGTTCTTGCACTAAGGGTCTGAAACGCCAACAAATGTATAAAAGGATTAGCCTACTGTCTTTTCTCCTTTTCTTGAGAGACTCCCATTTTAATTTTCCAAGTATTCCAGTCATGCTCCCAGTTTCAAAGCAGTAATTGCCTGTTACAAATCTAGCAGCTCTATTCTGAACTTTCTCAATTTCATCGTTAAGGACCACTCCACTGGGGTCCCAGATTCAACTACCATATTCCAACATTGGGCAAACAAGACCTTTATATGCTGCCTCTTTTACATCCTGAGGGCAGTGATGAAGATTTTGCCTCAGGAAACCAAGCGTTCTATTTGCCTTAGTGCACATGTTGCTAATATGAGTATTCCATCTCAAGTTGTGTGAGATTGTCACTCCAAGGTATTTAATGGAGTCCACATTCTCGAGGACCGTTCCCTCTAAGGTGTAAGAAGCCTCAACTTTATTAGATCTCTTCCTAGTTATCTGCATAATATTGCATTTAACTGGCTGAAATCTCATGCCCCATTTACGTGCCCAACATCCTAATCTATCTATGTCAGCCTGAAGTTTAAATGAGTCATCTGTATCTCTAATTTCCCGGTAACAAACACAGTCATCTGCAAACAGTCTTATTTCTGAGTCATTGTCAGTGGAAATATCATTGATGTACAGGGAGAACAAAAGTGGACCAAGAACGGTCCCTTGCGGGACTCCAGACAGAACTGGGACCCACTCCGAAGATTCACCATTGACAACAACCCGCTGTTTTCTGTAGCAAAGAAAGGAATCTATCCATTTGAGGGTCTTTCCCCCAATTCCATAACCAAATAACTTAGATTTAAGTAGTTCATGAGGAGGGGTGTCAAAAGCCTTCTCGAAGTCCAGAATAAATGTGTCCACCTGTCCCCCTTTGTCCAAGATTTTTGCCCAGTCATTAATAAATGTGCTTAGCTGAGTTTCACAACTGTGCCTTTTCCTAAATGCATGTTGCCTGTCTGACAAAAGTTTATGCTCGTCCAAGTGGGCGAGTGTACACTTTAAACTCATGTAAACATGGAAAACATACTTGTAATGGGTGGGGTTAAACCTAGCGGGAGGGCGTGTGATTCTTGGTAGATATGGACTAACAAAATTAACATCAAACTTCAACTTACAGGTAAGTCTCGTTTAACTTGTCAATTTTGTTAGCCCTATCTACCCCCCCCCCCCCCCCCCCCCCAGAATCACATGAGTATTCAGAGTCCATGTTACATGAGCATGATGAGCCAACAGCAAAATTCTAAAAAACATGGTTATATGCTAGACATGAATCTAATTTCCAAAATCTAAGATATTCTATAATATCATAATAATATTATGCATAATACCAGCTCGATATACAGTATATTGTCTCTAATTAGCCTCAGAGTTCTATTGTTTCTGTCATCTGACAAGTGAAATGTGCTTCTTCAGCCAAAACAATTATGTTCCCCTTACCAAAGCCCACACTCAGCCCATATACACACACATATATATATAAATACATATATACACATATGCACAGCCTGAGTAGAGGCCTTGTGGGGGCCCTATGTGAATGCAAGCCTCCCAAAGCATTTACACCCGAAACAATTTTTCACCTGTCAGTACAATAATTGGACATGTTCTTTATTTTAACTGATCCAATACTGCAACACTAAATTCAGTATTATTAGTCACCTCTCTTTGATAAAACTTTCTAAATACACAGTCCTTTTTCCATCCTGCTGTTTTCAAAACAGTATCTATAGGAATTTTCGATGCTGCCACACTTGTGGAAGCTGATCTGGTACTGTGTGGAGTGTACATTGACATGTCTACTCCAGCAAACAACAAAACCACCTTGATCCATCTTGCCAGAGTACTTTTTGTGACTGGTTTATGTGGTTTCTGAAGACGTATGAATAATTGAGAATTATCCCCTCTGAGTGGTTTAGTCTTTTCAAGATATGCCTGAAATGTATCCACTACACATATATCTTCATCAGGCCTATATTTCTCTATATACAACTCATTTAGATGGTTTCCTGCTTTGGACTGTTTCAACAATTCTCCTCAGACTTTCGGATGAGTCTTTAAACCGAGGTCCCGTCTCCGTATGACCTTAGCTGTTGGTGAGACGTAAAACTCAAACATTCACTCACTCAACAATTCTCCTACACGTATTTTCATGAATGTTGGTGTTGATATTATGTTTCGGATATCCAAAGAATGCATAGTTTGAATTCGCTGCCCCGTTGTAAGAGCTAACAAAACAACCAACTTATACGACAAAAGCTTCAATGCAACCCTGCAACTGGGCTCAATGATTTTAAATATTTTAACACATCACTCACACACCAAGTTGCATTACACTTAGGTAAACAAGGCTTTTGATTATATACTCCTTTCATAAATTGCTTTATCAATGGGTGATTTCCAATATTTACATTATTTACAACACTAACCACACTTGATACTGCAGATTTTGCAGTATTCACTGCACTGTAGCCAAGACCCTGCTTAAGTAACTTATTAAGATATCTGATCACACAATTTATAGGTGGGTTAACTTGTTCTTCACTACAAAATGACAACCATTTCTGGAAATACGTCCCATACTGTTTTCTTGTAGATGGTCGCCAGGAACTGATGATAACGTTGGCAGCGTCCTCTGATAGGCCACTGCGACAGATTTCTTCCTTGATATCCTGAAAACACCCAGGTTCATTGTCCGTAGAGGATGTGTTTTGTTTTCTACTGGTAAGGATAAGATTGTCTCCGCTTTGGGAAGGAGATACGCCTGTTCTCTTACTAACTGGAGAAGTTTCGGGAACCAGGGCTGTGTTGAGAAAAGCGGCGCAATCAGAACTGCCTCTGCCTCGTCCTGTTCTATCTTCTGAAGTACACTGCCAATACAAGAAAAAGGTGGAAATAAATATGAATAATACTTGTTCCAACACAGCGAAAAAGCATTATATGCAAAGGCTTCTGTGTCTGGTAAATATGATACATACGGTCGCATTTTCATATTTTTCCTGGAAGCAAACATGTCTATCTCACACATTCCATATAACCCCATTATTTTGTTAAATATGACACTGTCCAGCATCCCTTCCATGTCTGGATTCAGCTTTTGTCTACTCAAGGCGTCCGCTCGGAAATTTAACGACCCACAAATGTGAAAGGCACTAATAACTATGTTCCTCTGCATGCACCACGTCCAGATGTCTTTAGTCAGATTGTTTAACATCTCTTTCCTACCCCCCATCTTTGTTATGTATTTTATTGCTGTAGTATTGTCCAAATGCAGCTGAACATGTTCATTCCTTACATCAGGACACAACCCTTTTAAAGCGAGAAAAGCGGCTTTCAATTCAAAGTGGTTTATGTGATATTCTCTCTCAGTGACCGACCATAACCCACTGATTTCTTTGTCATTTGTCACATCATATGCCCCATATCCAGTCAAACTGCTGTCAGACTCAATTTCCCTATTTGGTTTTGGTGTGAGAATAGGTCTAAATGCTACTGACAAATTAGTTATCCACCATTGTACGCATTCTCTGTTTTTGTCTGACATTACCATCAACGCATCAAAATTACCCCTGCTATATTTCAGTTCTCGTTCTCTCTGTATTTCTAAGGGTTTGTAGAATAATGGTGCATACTGCACTCCTGGCTCAGTTGCTACAAGTTTACCGATTAACTGTGCAAGCTCCCTAATGGTTATGGAACTCTTCTTTAAAATGCCTTTACATTGTGTAATTATATTTCTAGCTTTTTCAGTAGTGACTCTAACTGTCATATCGAGGGAGTTAAGCACAAACCCTACAAACTTAATGATCTGGGATGGTACTATCTCAGATTTATCAGGATGAGGCGTTAACCCCAGTCCATCCATCAATGAAATGGTGTCATCAACATTCCTAGCACATTCATGAAATGTGTCACTTTGGAGCAATATGTCATCAATGTACCCTGAATTAGTGTGCCCTTTCTTTCGTAAAGAAGACAATACTGGTTTAAGCAATTTAGTCCAAATTCGGGGTGCACAAGATAACCCATTTGGCAAACAACGGAAGGAATACACTTTACCTTCCCATGTAAATCGAAGATACTTTCTTTCTGAGCTAGCAACTTTCAGGTGGTAGTACGCATCTTTTATATCAATTTTGGAAAAATAACAACCCTTCTTAATAAGGCTCAGCACTGACCTTAGAGTTTCCATTTTAAAATGAACTTTCTCTATGTGCTCATTAAGATTACTCAGATTCAAGATAAGTCGAAAAGATCCATCTGGCTTAGGCCGTAAAAAGATATGAGATAGAACTTCCCCCTGTTCATGTCGCACTTCCTCAATAATTCTTTTTCCCAAAAATTTATTCAACATCTCTGTAACAATGATCTTCTCTTTGTCATTAAATGCTATCTCCCTACTTGAACACTGATCACATGGTGGGGTTTCAAAGTCAAGCTTGTACCCATGCTTTATAATATTAAGTAAAGTTCTATCAGTGGTTATTTGTTTCCATTTATCCATAAAATACTGAATTTGGCCTGCTGTAAAATTATCAGGTGTATTTGAACATGAAAGCTTCTTACTTACAGTACTCTTTATCCTCTTTGATGGTCTTATTTCTTCTGATGGCCCAGCTCCCCCTTTCTGTATGATTTCTTTCCCTGTTGGTGGTTCTGGGCCTTCTTTGATAAAAAATGGTCTCTGTGTTGTGAAGGCTTGTCAGTACTTTGATTGTGCTTATACTTATAAGTGTCCTTGTAGTATCTAGAGCTCTGATATCCATATGATCTGCTCTGCTGATTATATGACTTTCCTTTATCTTTCTGCTGAAATGTAGAAGGGAATAAGTTTATTTTGTTACCCAGTTTTCTACTTTCATCTATTTCTTTCACTTTCTTTTCCAATGTTTCTTCTTCTCCGAACAATAAAGTAGGGGCAATCGGAGCTGACTCACTGCATAGCTGTTTATACTAATTTGCAATGGCAGGATTAAGCAACCTTCGACGTTGGCTAGAGAAGTCTCTGTGCGAAAATGCCAACAAGTTGAATGCATCCATAGCTAGATCAAATAGTTCTTCTGACTCCTCCGATTCGCTCTTTAGTGATTTGTCCATAATTTTAACAAGCGGGATAAGTCCTTTTGTAAGGTATGTATGTGTTCTTTGTAACAATCTGTCAGATTCTTTCAACCCTTTCGAGGTCTGTTTAGATGTCCAAACGGCTTTGTTGACTTTTGGAACTTCCAAAAATGTGCAGTTCTCAGGCCTGTCATATTTCTTTAACAAAGCCTGCACTGTCTCTGATTTGTGTTCCACTACAGCCTCTAACCCTTGATTTACTGTTGAAGCTACCTCTTCATGTACATTTTCTCCCAGGGTTTTCTCCTTTTTGAAATGACTGCCCAACTTTTTTAATTTCTCTAATTTCTTACTTGTTCCGGTTTCCAAATCTTTCTCCTTTTTAATTGTGCAAGCATCTACCCCTACATCCAGTTTCTGCCTTTCACCGAGGCAGTGTCTTCCTCGTCTGAATCATTCTCGTCCTCCGAAGACACACTCTCCGCCGACACGTCCGAAAACATGTCCATATCGGAAGTAGTGCTTCGATTATCTATTTCCGGCGAATGCACAGCATCTGCTTTCCTTTTTAACGCTCCTTGTTTATCTTTTGCTTCTAATGTTTTCTGCAGCTTATTCACCGTGTCCGTAAGAACAGACATAGCCTGTTGTTGTTGTAAACACATCTGTTGTGTATTCAGTATTTGTTGCTGCAACAAACTGTTTCCAAAACCGGAAACTACTTGAGTTGGCCTCGCTTCCGGCGAGAATTCCCGATTTATCTGAGGGACGCCGGAAGGGGAATCCTCAATTATGACGTATTTCTGTCCCGTAAGCTCCGCCCCCTGTCCGTCATTTTGTCCCAACAGAAAACAGCTTCTTCCTCTGTTATCCGACGTGGACGGAACTCCAGGGGCCACAGGCTTTAAACCCTGAAGAGGACCGTCCTTGTTCTGCATCACAATGAGGTTAGAACGATCTTCTATCTCGGAATTCGATCTACTATCCGTCTGTATAATGACCTCATCTTCCGCCATGTTTGTTTACTGTGTCGAGTCACGCACTAATAATCCGGTTAATTACCCAAGCATACCGATTTATTGTCAATATCCCCGGAATTTATCGTGAACTAACACTATTCCTGCTCCAGAAAATATATAATTTAACACAAAAAAACTAATTTATGACGCAAATATATCCAAATTAATATGTCTCCGAAATTCGTCCGACGCTATTGTCTCTCGATAACCTCGTTCTGTCGTTATTTGGTCACGTGATCACGCTCGCTCACTCATGTGATTCTGGGGGGTAGATAGGGCTAACACAATTCTGATTCTGATTGGAGCAGAATGATTAAGCCTTTGGTGGTGGGTCAGGCCTCAGATTCTATGACGGCTCCAACGTAAAGACTTATTGAAAATTAAAGAGATAATGTTGGTTGGTGCCTGATGCTCTGTCTCTGGTCGGGCTCATCGGAGTCTAACTGTTGGTTTTCTTTTGCTCCAGCATTTCAGTGGTTTCTTGCTGTCGAGTCCTCACCGTTGTCTCACCTCTGTGGTTCTTTGATTTCTGTGTTCACGGAGATGTTGCACTGATGAGTTAGGAGGCCTTCATGCGGACTGAACAAATTATTTGTCTAAATCGCGGCGGAAGTAAGGGCGAGGATTGTGGCCACGTAAAATCGATTTAAGCCCCCCAGTGGAAATCTTCCGCTGACCGTTCCAAGGCGGCTCTTCTGTGGCGATTTATGTTGTTGTTTGTTACTTGCTGTATGTATCACTTGTGTCTTTTAATTTTGGATGGCCATATGGCCATTTTGTGGGAAAGTAACTGTCCATATGGCCTTCCCTTGTTTAGGTTTCCATTATGGTCTGGTCGCTTAATGTTTGTATTTCTTTCCCTTTGGTGTCTTTTATGGATGGAGTAAGTTAATTGTATCAATTCCTGATCTTTGTTTTACTTCTACTTTGTACCACAGACCCCACCAGGTTTATTTTTTTGCCCCTGCATCGGATGATGCCGGGGGCATATATTTTTTTCTTTTTTATGCCCCCAACTTTGAAAAAGTTGGAGGGGCATATTGCTTCTGGTTCGTTCGTCTGTTCGTCCGTTCGTTACGCTTTTGATGCATAGCATAACTAAAGAACCGTGTATGCTAGGGTTTTGAAATTTCATATATGGATTCCTCATGGAAAATTAGCTGACGCGTATTTATTTCTCGTCCGATTATGCCCCCTTCAAGAGTTATTGCCCTTTGAAATTTTTTTAATAAAATATTGTCAGCAAGATATCTCAAAAACTATTGAAGCTAGGGCCTTGAAAGTTGGTGAATATATTGGTTGTGATGAGTAGATGAACTGATAAACTTTTGACAAAATTCCGAAAAATACTTTGTGAGTTATGGCCCTTTGTCATTTTGGTAATTTGTGCCCATTGTAATGTATGCTAAAAGTGATGCATAGCATAACTTTAGAACCGTGTATGCTAGGGTTTTGAAATTTCATATATGGATTCCTCATGGAAAATTAGCTGACGCGTATTTTTTTTTCTTGTCTAGATTATGCCCCTTTTTAGAGTTATTGCCCTTTGAATTTTTTTAATTAAATCTTGTCAGCAAGATTTCTCAAAAACTATTGGAGCTAGAGCCTTGAAAGTTGGTGAATATATTGGTGGTGATGAGTAGATGAACTGATTAACTTTTGACAAAATTCCGAAAAATACTTTGTGAGTTATGGCCCTTTGTCATTTTGGTAATTTGTGCCCATTGTAATGTATGCTAAAAGTGATGCATAGCATAACTTTAGAACCGTGTATGCTAGGGTTTTGAAATTTCATATATGGATTCCTCATGAAAAATTAGCTGACGCGTATTTTTTTTCTCGTCCGGATTATGCCCCTTTTAAGAGTTATTGCCCTTTGAAATTTTTTAATAAAATCTTGTCAGCAAGATATCTCAAAAACTATTGGAGCTAGAGCCTTGAAAGTTGGTGAATATATTGGTGGTGATGAGTAGATGAACTGATTAACTTTTGACAAAATTCCGAAAAATACTTTGTGAGTTATGGCCCTTTGTCATTTTGGTATTTTGTGCCCATTGTAATGTATGCTAAAAGTGATGCATGGCATAACTTTAGAACCATTTATGCTAGGGTTTTGAAATTTCATATATGGATTCCTCATGGAAAATTAGCTGACGCGTATTTTATTTCTCATCCAGATTATGCCCCTTTCAAGAGTTATTGCCCTTTGAAATTTTTTTAATTATCCCCTCGCACAACATAGTTGTGAAGGGGGATATAGCATTTGTCCCGTACGTACTTTTGTCATCGCTCTAGCGCCTACATTTCTTGACCGATTTTAATATAACTTCACGCAAATGTTCCCAAAAAAAAAAGTCTCGAGCGAGTTTGACTTTCAAGGTCATGTGCTCAAGGTCAAGGTCACTGTTGCTATTTTTAGAAAAACTGTCATCGCTCTAGCACCTACATTTCTTCACCAATTTCAATATAACTTCACACAAATGTTCCTTATAAAAAAATCTCGAGCGAGTTCGACTTTCAAGGTCATGACCTCAAGGTCAAGGTCACTGTGGCTATTTTTAGAAAAACTGTCATCGCTCTAGCGCCTACATTTCTTCACCAATTTCAATATAACTTCACACAAAATTAATGTTCCTTATAAAAAATCTCGAGCGAGTTTGACTTTCAAGGTCATGACTTTAAGGTCAAGGATACTGTGGCTATTTTTAGAAAAACTTTGTCATCACTCTAGCGCCTACATTTCTTCACCAATTTCAATATAACTTCACACTAATGTTCCTTATAAAAAATCTCGAGCGAGTTTGACTTTCAAGGTCATGACCTCAAGGGCAAGGTCACTGTGTCTATTTTTAGAAAAACTTTGTCATCGTTCTGGCGCCTTCATTTCTTCACCAATTTCAATATAACTTCACACAAATAATCCTTATAAAAATATCTCGAACGAGTTCGACTTTCAAGGTGATTGCCTCAAGGTCAAGGTCACTGTGGCTATTTTTAGAAAAAAATTGTCATCGCTCTAGCGCCTACATTTCGTCACTGATTTCAATATAACTTCACACAAATGTTTCTGATGACAATATCTCGAGCGAGTTCGACTTTTAAGGTCATGATCTCAATGTCAAGGTCACTGTGGCTATTTTTAGGAAAAACTTTGTCATCGCTCTAGCGCCTACATTTCTTCACTGATTTCAATATAACTTCACACAATCTTTCTTTTGACAATATCTCAGCGAGTTCGACTTTCAAGGTCATGACCTCAAGGTCAAGGTCACTGTGGCTATTTTAAGAAAAACTTTGTCATCGCTCTAGCGCCTACATTTCTTTACTGATTTCAATATTACATCACACAAATGTGCCTTATGACAATATCTTGAGCGAGTTCGCCTTTCAAGGTCGTGACCTCAAGGTCAAGGTCACTGTGGCTATTTTTAGAAAAAAACTTTGTCATTGCTCTAGCGCCTACATTTCTTCACTGATTTCAATATAACTTCACACAAATGTTCCTTTTGACAATAACTTGAGCGAGCTCGACTTTCAAGGTCATGACCTCAAGGTCAAGGTCACTGTGGCTATTTTTAGAAAAACTTTGTCATCGCTCTAGCGCCTACATTTCTTCACCGATTTCATTATAACTTCACACAAATGTTCCTTATGACAATATCTCTAGCGAGTTCCACTTTCAAGGTCAAGGTCACAATGGCTATTTTAGAAAAACTTGGTCATAGCTCCAGCGCCTACATTTCTTCACCGATTTCAATATAACTTCACACAAATGATCCTTATGACAATACCTCAAAAGAGTTCAACTTTCAAGGTCAAGCTCACTGCGGCTATTTTTAGAAAAACTTTTTCATTGCTCTAGCGCTTACATTTTTTCACCAATTTCAAAATCGATTCACACAAATGTTCCTTATGACAATATCTGTAGCGAGTTCCACTTTCAAGGTCAAGGTCACTGTGGCTATTTTTAGAAAACTTTGTCATGGCTCTAGCGCTTACATTTCTTCACCAATTTCAATATAACTTCACAGAAATGTTCCTTAAGTCAATATGTCGAGCGATTTCGACTTTCAAGGTCAAGGTCACTGTGGCTATTTTTAGAAAAACTTTGTCATCGCCCTAGCTACTACATTTCTTCACTGATTTCAATATAACTTCACACAAATGTTCCTTATGACAATACCTCGAATGAGTTTGACTTTCAAGGTCAAGGTCACTGTGGCTATTTTTAGAAAAAACTTTGACATGGCTCTCGCGCTTACATTTCTTCACCGATTTCAGTATAACTTCACACAAAAGTTCCTTATGACAATATCTCAAGCTATTTTGACTTTCAAGGTCAAGGTCACTGTGGCTATTTTTAGAAAAACTTTGTCATCGCTCTAGTGCCTACATTTATTGATGGATGTTAATAGAACTTCACACAAATGTTTCTTATGGTAATATCTCGAGTTGCTTTGACTTTCTAGGTCATGACCTCAAGGTCAAGGTCACTATGGCTATTTTTAGAAAAACTTTGTCATTGCTCTACCGCCTACATTTATGCTTTTAATCTAACTTCACACAAAAGATGCTTATGATAATATCTTGAGCAAGATCTACTTCGCGGCCATGGCCTCAAGTCAAGGTCCCTATGACTATTTTTAGAGAAATATTGTCATCACTCTAGAACCTACATTTATGGATGGATTTTTAAACAAACTTTACACAAATGTTGCATATGATAATATCTCAAGCAAGTTGTACTTTTGCTATTTCAGTGTTTTCCACACATGAAGTTGTCTTGTGTGAGGGGATTTGTATCGCATGCGTTGCCTTGTTTTTTTTTTAATAAAATCTTGTCAGCAAGTCCATATCTTGAGAACTATTAGAGCTTCATTAATCATTCTTGGTACAAACTTGCATCCAGGCATTGCAACTTCAACGCAAGCATCAATATCTGACCTTGACCTATATTTCATGGTTCACTGACTTCGTGAATTATTGTGACCACCCTGACTTTCACCCTAATGTAAGAGTCCATTTCTCAAAAACTATTAAAGCTTTTTAAATTATAATTGTTACAAACTTGCATCTAGGAATTGCAACTGCAACGCAAGCATCCATATTTGACTTTGACCCATATTTCATGGTTCACTGACTTTGTGAATTATTGCGACCACCCTGACTTTCTATCTAATGTAAGAGTTTTGAAGCTTTAACAATATTTGTTGAATATTTTGCCATCTAGGGACAAGCAAAGGTTGGGGGCATTGTGTTTTACAAACACCATTTCTAGTTTACGATGTGCATCCGTGGGTACATGCGTACGAATGTATGTCCATCTGTACGAATGTGTGTACGTATTATGTACGTACTTAATCCTGTTAGAATCAGGTTAAGGCATTTGTACCAGGTATTTTTTCCAAACCATGTGTTGGATTTGGTTCATGTTTGGTATGATGACAGATATAGGTCCAAAGTTATATTGGGTAGTACCCCCACTTATGCCCATGACCTCAAGGTCTAGGTCAGGGACTTCAAATTTTTTAATGTTAAAGACTCTGGTTAAGGTATTAGTACCAGGTAGAACCTTATTATTTAAGAGCTCATATCTTCCAAACCATTTGATGGCTTTAGTTCATATTTGGTATAATGCTAGATATAGGTCAAGAGTTTTATTCAGCAATACCCCCATCCATACTCATGACCTCAAGGTCAAGGTCACAGACTCTGAAATTTTTAATGTTGAAGACTCTGGTTAAGGTAGTTGTACCAGGTAGAGCCTGAACTTTTACGATTGATTTGGTTTATGTTTGGCTTGATGATAGATATGGGTCCAAATTTTTGTTCAGCTATACCCCCACCCCACCCCCTTTGCCCATGACCTCAAGATCAAGGTCACAAACTTAGAAATTTTTAATTTTAAAAGTTTTAAAGAACTGGTATTTTCCAAACCATACAATGGATTAAGTTTAAATTTGCTATGGTGATAGGTACAGGTCCAAAGGTTTATTGGGCAATACCCTTCCCATGCCAAAAGACTTCAAGGTCAAGGTCACAGACTTACAACTTTTTAATGTTAATTTAATCCATATTTACCAAACCATATGATGGATTGGTGCAGGGATAGATACAGGCTCATAGTGAAATTCAACAATACCCCACCCATACCCATGACCTCAAGGTCAAGGCCACGGACTCTGAAATTTTTATTGTTAAAGACTCCGGTTAAGATATTTGTACAAGGTAGAACCTGACCTTTTACAATTGATTTGGTTCATGTTTGGCATGATGGTAGATATAGGTCCAAAGTTTTATTCAGCTATACCCCCACCCCACATGCCCATGGCCTCAAGTCAAGGTCACAGACTTAGAAATTTTAAATTTTAAATGTTTTAAATAGGTCATATTTTCCAAACCATATGATGGATTAAGTTTAAATTTACTATGGTGACAGATACAGGTCCAAAGGTTTATTGGGCAATACCCCCACCCATGCATAGGAATTCAAGGTCAAGGTCACATACTTAGAAATGTTTAATGTTAATAGTTAATATTTGCCAAACCATATGGTGGATTGTGTTTATATTTGGTATGATGACAGATACAGGTCCAAAGTGATATTCAACAATACCCCACCCATCACATGACCTCAAGGTGAAGGTCACAGTATGTTAAGAGCTGATGTTTTCCAAAGCATATACATGTAACTGATTTGCTTTATATTCGAGGTGTGATGATAGTTACATGTCCAAAGGTTAATTCAGCCATACCCCTGCCCCTTACCACAAGGTCAAGGTCACATACTTAGAAAGTTTTGATGCTAAATGTATTTAGAGCTCATATTTTCCAAACCATATGATAGATATGCTTCATATTTGGAATCATGATTGATAGACACAGGTCAAGGGTTTCATTCAGCCATATCCCCGCCCCTGCCTTATGATCTCAAGGTCAAGGTCGTAGATTTAGAAATTTTTAATGTTAAAGTTTTTAAGAACAATTTTCTAAACAATTTGATGGATTGAGTTCATATTTGATATGATTATAGTTATTTTTTCAACAGTTTCATCGGCAATAGCCTCAGATATGCCAATGACCTTAACATGAGTTATGCTGTCTGATAACAGCTGTTGTTGCAGTATATTTTTTGGGGGTGAGATGGGCCTAGGCAGGGGCATCCATGTCATATTGACACATTTCTAGACTGATTTTATCTTGAATGTATGTTGTGTGTACTAATTTGAATTGCCTCAGTGAGGCAATTCTAAAGAATCCACACAGAATACCTTTATTTCGTAAAAGATAGAAGAATTCACCCCATTATCTCTAATGATTCGGTGCTAGGATTTACCCACACTGGCTCAAACTACCCTTGTCTTGTAACAAATTTTGATGGTTCCAGAGTGGTTCAAGCCATTTAACCCATATGTGGCTGAATAAATTAATATAGCCACACCCATTCCTGACTATCAACCAATCAAATTACTTGATATAGTGTATGCAATTTATTTTTGAGAAATTGAGAGTATTATAAACTATAAAGAGGTTGTGGTGTATATTGCTGTGAAACCTGGTTTTTCATTTTATTCATGTTTTATTTACCCAGCAATGGATAAGAAGCTATTCACTCCTGGTCCACTCTGCACCTCTCCGACTGTGAAGTCAGCAATGCTGAGAGACTTGGGGTCAAGAGATATAGAGTTTATCAGCTTGGTGAAGTCATTGAGGAAAAAGCTGGTGGAGATAGCAGGTAAAATTTGGTAAATTTCACTCCCCCCCCCCCCTGAAAAGTAGGTCACAACTAACCCAGTATAGGCATCTAAGGCCACCTTTAAGAAATTGTTTTGTTTGCATTTGCTAACCAAGGAGTTTAACACTTATCCTGCTGAATAAATTAATTTAGCCACACCTATTTCTGACATTCAGTCAATCAGACTGCTCGATGAAATGTATTCCTACAAATTCAGGAGCTGAATTTCAAACAGTGTAGATTCTGATCAGATGACTTGTTCAGAAAATGTCTTGATGGATTCCTGCTAAAAATAAGGTGAAATAATCCATTTAGAACAAAATTGGCTAATCATAATGTTGACCCTTATCTTGCTGTTCACGACAACCCCAAACTATGGAAACAGTGTAGATCCTGATCAGATGGCTTCTGAAGAACCCATCTGATCAGGATCTACACTGTTTGACATTCAGTTTATGAATTTGTAGCAATAAATTACATCAAGTAATTTGATTGGTTGATAGACAGAAATGGGTGTGGCTTAAATGAATATTCAGCAAGATAAGGGTTAACAAGTCAGTGAAATGAACCTCTCTTCCCCCCCATCGTTCCCTTCCAATCACCTTTAAACCCCTCTTTACATAGAGAAAATTGGTGCTTTCAGGGGTAAACATTATTATACCCCCAGCATATGAAGTTTGTCAGGGGGTATATAGTTTTCATCCATTCGTTAGTTTGTTCATTCTTCCAACAGTCCATCCATTTGTCAACTTTTACATCAAAGTTTTTACCGGTATATAAAACCATTTTGATTGCTCATATCTCTGTAACCACATTTTAGATTCTCTTGATATTTGGTACAGGATATATCTATAGCATTGCCTTCCATATTGGATAACTAAGCTCCTGGGTCGAGCCATTGGCTGGGGTGAGGTCAAGGTCACTCACATAGAACATTGGCACTGGGTCAAAGTTTTTGTATTAAAGTTTATGAGACCTAATGATTTAAAGACCATTTGATTGATTTCTTTTATATTTTGCATGATGATAGATATAGGTCTGAAGTTTTAATTACTGCTATCCCTGTTGGTTTGCATGGCCATAATGTCAAGGTCACAGACATAGAATTTATATGCATGTTATGATGTATTTCATGTTCCATTGACTTTGTCAGATTATACCATAACCCATGGGAATTCAACAATTACAGTTTCTAGAACCCTCATACTTAAATACTTAATGTTTCATAGTGACTTGTTGCATCACCATACATGTTGACCCAGTGACCTTTACCTATATTTCACACTTCATTGACTTAGTCAGATTATACCATAACCCTTTGGATATCAGCAATTATTCTTGCTAGACCCTTCAAACTTCACATACTGTTTCTCCTTGACATGCCGTCACTGCATAACCTTTGGCCATTTGACCATGACCTATATTTCATGCTCCATTGACAGTCACAAAAACATGCCTGTATAATTTTGACCTCCATGAACCCTACTTTTATATAGTACAGTTGGGGTTTGCAGGGGTAAACCTTATTTTTCTTATTACTTCTCAAAAATATAGATTGTGGGGTACCTGGTAGGACTGCCTCGATTAGGTGGTTCTAATGAGTACCCACAATCTATATTTTGAACAGAAATAAGAAAAATATCACATTTTCTTTCATCTTAAAATTTTTCTTTTTCTGCGGTAAAGTTTACGATGTAGTTGTATGGGCATGTTTTCATAATGTTTGTCAGATTACACCATAACCCTCTATAGTTACTAGAACCCTTATACTTTACTTAAATGTTTCTGCATGACATGTTGCATCAGCATACATCTTGATCCAGTTACCTTGACCTATATTTCATATTTCATTCACTTGTCAGATTATACAATGGCCCTTGTGATCTTAGAAACTACATTGAATAGAACTGTTTTAATTTTACATATTTTCTCTTGAAATGCAGACAATAATAAATGTGAGAAATAACAAAAAAATATATTTGGTTTATGTGGTATTCTACAGCTACTTTAATTAAGTTTTGCTATTCTATGGCAGCATATTTATACCTGCTTTTTCAAAGAAAAATCGGGTATGTTATTTTCGTGTCAATGTCGATTGTCTGTCAGTCCATGAGTCTATATGTATGTGTGTGTGCACATTTCTTTGGAATAGATCTCCTCTGAAACCGGTTAAAGTACAGTTTTCAGACTTTGCCTGTGGATAGTACATGGGATGTAAATGGCACTGGGCTAAATTTCATGTGACCTTGGCATCCACATGACCCCAAGGTCAAAGGTAGGAATTGGTCATATCTTCTAAACTGCTGAAGTTACACTTCTAAAACTCAGTTATTTGATGGTTTATGGAATGTAGAGGGTACTGGGCTATATTTTGTGTAACCTTTGAACTCCACCTTGACCTCAAGGTCAAAGGTCAAAAACTTTGCCATATCTTCTAAACTATTGGAATTACACTTCTGAATCTTTGGTTATTGGATGGCCCTTGGAATATACATGTAGAATAAATTGGGCTTCTTTTGGTGGGCTTCTTTTGATGTGACCTTGACCCAAACATGACCCCAAGGTCAAAGGTCAAAAAGTATGACATTGCCATATTTTCAAAACTTTTGGAGTTACACTTCTGAAACTTGGTTATGGATGGCCCTTTGAATATAGAATAAATTGAGATACTTTTGGTGGACCTCAACATAACCCCAAGGTCAAAGGTAAAAAAAGTATGACTTTGCCATAGCTTCTAAATTATTCGGGTTACACTTCTGAAACTTTGCTTATCAGTTAGAATGTTCTTGGCAACCATTTTTTAACTTACATGTAGTTTTGGCTACCTTATTCATAGTAAGTAGTGCTATACATAGGAAAAGCGGGTATTTGCGATTGTATACCATCGATTGCGTGATCTAGTTTATGTTTGTTTCCAGGGTAAAATTGTTCCAAATTGCCACAAACTTTGATTTTCATTATTAAGCAAAGACAGGTTTCATCTTCGGATATGATATAGATTATACTATATTCATTGAAATTCAGTAGTTATTCTCAGTGGTGGATTGTATATGGAAAGAGTCAACTCTATGGACATTGTCATTTCCAGTTAAGGACACTGGCACTGGCTGGGGGAGTATATTTGCCCCTTTGGGCACTTTGTCTAGATTTTCTTATTTCTGCTCCAAGACATAGGTTGAGGGTACTACTTAGAACCACCTCAACCAGGCAGTTCTGATGAGCATCCATTATGATACCACATCCGTGTGATATAGTGCGTTTTTTTCATATGTCTAAAAGGTAATTTTATGATGAAAATTTGTGATATTTTTCTTATTTATACTCAAAACATAGTTTTTGGGTGCTCGTTAGAACTGCCTCAATGAGGCAGTTCTAACAAGTACCCACAACCTATGTCTTGGAGCAGAAATAAGGAAAATTATGTTTACCCCCGTAAACCCGAGTTTTCTCTTTATAAAGTGGGGTTTAGGGGGTCTTTGTTTCACGGACTTGTTCACATGATCTGTTTTGAGTATAAATAAGGATAATACTACAAATTGTCATCAGAAAATAAAGGGTTAGGGAGACACGAAAAAATGCACTATGCCACATGAATGTGTTATCAAATGATGTTTGTTTATTTCAGGAGTATCTACAGAGGTATTCACCGCAGTTCCAATGCAGGGTAGTGGAACATTTGCTGTGGAGTCAGTCTTTCAAACTGCAGTTCCCAGGACAGGAGGAAAGGTGAGGTGTCACGGTTTTTCCTGACCATCATCCCATTTGTATGAAAGAGAATATCCCTCCTTATTAGCATAAATGCAGTGAAATTTGATGACTCTAACACCAATGGCTTGTTTACCACAGCATTTACGAACTTGTTCTTGATTCGATAGGAAAAATATCACATAACTGCAGAAATTAATTTATTGGGGGTAATTTAGTAAGAATTTTCTCTCTTCATCTTGAAAATGTATGTCATGTGAACTCATCAGAATCACCTCGTTGAGGCAATTCTAATTAGTTCACATGACATGCATTTACCTTTATCTTAACCTTTAACCTGCTGAATATTCAATTAAGCCACACCCATTTCTGTCTATCAACAAATCAAATTACTGATGTAATTTACTGCTACAAATTCATAAACTAAATGCCAAACAGTGTAGATCCAGATCAGATGGCTTCTTCAGAAGCCATCTGATCTGGATCTACACTGTTTGCAAAGATAGGGCTTGTCGCCTACAGCAGGGTAAAGGTTAAAGAAAATAAAAAAATATCTGCATTATATCTCCTGACCTTGTACTACGATTAACCCTCAATGGCTCAAACTACCCCTGCCTCGAATAAATTTTCATGGTCCTAACATTGTTTGGGACATTGAAGTATATTACATTATATTAGCAGAATTAAAATAATCTTGACACATAATCATCTTTATAACACATTTCATTAGAGCACAGTATGGACAGAACACAGTTTAACCTTTAACCTGCTGAATATTCAATTAAGCCACACTCATTTCTGACTTGAAGAAATATATTGGCTGCATGATGCTTCCACGCAGAGCTGAATCCGGCCCACACAATAGTACTGGTAAACCGCTTGAGGATCTAAGCCTGTCCAGGAACCGCGGTGCGAGGCGGACCGTCCATGCTAATAAACCCTATTAGTTTCATTGGGCGACAGAGCTTGAGATGTCATTTCACCTCAATATCGGGTAAAAGTCCCACAAAATTGGAAGCAACGTCTCCAAAATGACCCTTACAGTGTTGACGGGGACGTTAAACCTCAAATCAAACAAACAAACTTTGAACCAATCAGATTACTTGATGCAGCTTATTTCTACATATTTATAAACTGAATGTCAAACTGTGTAGATCCTGATCAGATGGCTTCTTCAGAAGCCATCTGATCTGGATCTACACTGTTTGCAAAGATAGGGCTTGTCGCCTACAGCAGGGTAAAGGTTAAATATGGGTCCCAGAAATGTTTTAGATTATATAGAAAAAGGACCTTAGATGGTCATTTTTTCTGTATATTCTGTAGATTTTTGTTTAGATTTAACACAGTTCTTTAACTTAAGGGGAATGGGAACACCTACCACATTTTTCCACCCTTCCAAAGGAATACAACTTTTGGAACGTCCTGTTCGCTTTTCTATAGGCTCAGTCTTGTTGGAAAAGGGGTTTACTCTTAAAGGCAAGCATTTGCTCCTCAGGAGAGCATTTGCTCCTCAGGACGAAAATTCATTCCTTTAAGTGTTGACCCCTATTGGCATGAGAGACAAAAATACTTTTGCAGGAGTTGCCTCCCCTGAAGGTGTACCCATTCCCCTTAAACAGTTTCAACAACAGTCTTATATAGAGGTTATCCTGTGTGACACACCTTTCTATTTTATACACTGCAGTGAAATCAATGCTTATCTAAAACAAATAAAAATGATATTTTCAAATATATGATATTTTCACACAGAAAAATAACATGACCTTGTTATTTTCACAGTAGCACTACTTTTTCTCGCCAAAATTCATATCTTATCAATAAAATAATTCTGTAAAATACCTTGAAAAGCACTCTTTGAACTGTAAAAATGCTGTATTCAAAATGGTGATCTCTTTATGTTTTGAAACTGACAGTTGTGACGTCATAGCTAGGACAAAATTGTGAAGTACGATACTACTGATCAGTTACCATAAAATCCTATTAAAATTGTAAAATAAAAGAAAATTTACTTTTTTTCGGTGGATGCCGAAAGTATTTCATCTCGTGGGTTGAAAACATCAGAATTTTTACTCATGTTTCGCACTCTTGAAAATTTTGATGTTGTCAACACACTCGATAAAGTATTTTTGGTATCCGCTGAAAAAAGTAAATATCCTCTATATATTGTCACAGGTATTAGTGCTGGAAAATGGTGCCTATGGAAAAAGAATGGGGAAAGTCTGTGAGTGCATGGGTATAAACTGCCGCGTCGAATCATTCCCTGAAAACAATTATGTTGATGTAAACCGAGTGAGAGATATACTCAAGGGAGATAGCTCATATACCATGGTATCTATAGTTCACTGTGAAACTAGCTCAGGTGTTTTCAACCCAGTGGTTGAAGTAGGAAAGATTGTCAAAGAATATTGTCCAGGTATGCTGAGTAATACGTCCTTTGAAAAATATATATACAGTAAAACTTCACTTTTAAGACCACCTTAAATTCAGTCTAATTCTGCTTTGAAAGCTTATTTAGTAGGCTGCAGTTTTTCATTCTTTGTGTTTTCTGCATACAGTGTCCTCTGGTTAGAGACCACCTTTGGGACTGTTAAAAAGTGGTCTTATAGACCACTTTTGAACAGTCCCAAAGGTGGTCTTAATATAGGAATTTTACTGTATTATGATTATTATGATAACTTTCCTTCCTGAATCAGAGAAGTGGGAAAATAATCATAGAAAACAGAAAAGTTCCTTTATTAAGACCACCTTTGGGGATGTTCAGAAGTGGTCTTTAAGACCACTTATGAAAGTCCCAGATGTGGTCTCCTTCTAAGAGGACAATTGATGTTGAAAAAAGAAAGAATAACTGAAACCTTCTAAATATGGCTTTCAAAGAAGAGTCATAGTCATATGTTAGCTGGTATTAATAGCCGAATGTGACTGAATTGGTCATAGTCATATGTTAGCCGGTCTTAATAGCCGAATGTGACTGAATTGGTCATGAATATTTTCTACAGCCATTTCCCTCCTGCCCAAGAATTCAAGATGGATAGATTTCAGTTATTTTTTTTTTTGTTGTTGTTTAGCAGCCCAGTCAATACTGTTTAGGTCATATCAAATCATTCAGTTCACTTTACCACAATTTTCCTGGACAGGCTAAAAAATCAGTGGTTTACCAGTATAGTGCACAATTTTGCCAGAAACTAACAATTGCCCTTCTTGAATTAGCAGAAGGCAGAGAATGATGGTAGAAAAGTTTTCACAATCAGTCTATGAGTACATGAAAGAATGATGCTGACCCATTTGCTATCAAAACCTGCAACCTCATGATCACCAGTCAGACATGTATCCAACTGAGCTATTGTGGCCAGTATTCAGTTAATGGTGAAGGTGTGTGGACTATACTCGTTGATCACTTAGTAGAAGAACTAAATCTGCCCTAGGAACGTGTTGTTACATCACGTGACCAAGCCCGTGAAATGAAGACCCCCCTAAACCCCACTTTATATAGAGAAAACTGGGGTTTACGGGGGTATACATTACTTTTCTTATTTCGGCTCCAAGACATAGTTTGTGCGCTCTCGTTAGAACCGCCTCAATGAGGCGGTTCTAACAAGCACCCACAGCCTATGTTTGGAGTAAAAATAAGAAAAATATCACAATTTTTCATGAGAAATTCCACCATTTTGGAGATATGAAAGAATGCACTATTTCGCACGGATGTGTTATCATAATGTAAATTGAGTGTGTAGTTTAAGAACCTAAAGCAAACAAGCAAGCAATTCTCAAGAACTGTTAGGTCTTCATTCAGGTTCCTTGGTACTTAACTTGCAAGGTTTTTCTTAACCCTTGTCCTGCTGAATATTCATATATGCCACATCCACTACCGATTATCAACCAATCAGATTACTTGATGCAAATTATTTCAACAAATTCACAATCTGAATGGCAAACAATGTAGATCCTGATCAGAAGCCATCTGATCTGGATCTACATTGTTTCAAAGATAAGGCATATCCGGGATTAGCAGGACAAGGGTTAAGGTATGTTTTAGCATAGAAAGTCCTTCCTTAAAATGTTATAAATAATTTTGATTTGATGCTTGTCTATTTCCCTTATCTTGCTGAATGATTCAATTTTTCCACACTCATTCCTGACTATCAACTAATCAAATAACATGTACATGTACTTTATATCATGTTCGTACTCTTTTAAATTCACAAACTGAATGACAAACAATAACTTGACATTTCACCACAACCTCATTATAACACTGTTTATTATAACACAGTTTTGGATATAACACAGTTTCAGAATGGATCCCTAAAATGTACAGATTATATACACTGAGCAAAAGTGAAAACGCTACACTTTTATTTTTTGTCAAAATGGCCGAAAATTGTTTTTTATTTCAAATTATTATATCGGAGAAAACTTGTCTAACGTCGGTCTATAAGTTGCACTATACATGGTTTTCAAGTGTTGTAAAATAACCGGTCGACCAAGCATAATGTCTAAACAGTAAATTCACGTGAAGGTACATGTACGCTAAAGTTTACATTGAATAAAGGTATTGACATTATTGTGAATGTACTCAGGATTATAAAAACACAGTTTCTTAACTTTGTGATTAAGGGCTAAAATGCCGCGGCTGTCCAAAAATGAGAGAGAACGTGCAATTGGCATGCTTGAAAGTGGACGTTACCAAACTGACGTTGCGCGAAGATTAGGAGTTCATCGAACGACAATTGCAAGGTTGTGGGCTTGTTTAACATCACTGGATCAACTAATGATCGTCCCCGACCCGGTCAACGTCGAGCAACGACCCCACGTCAGGATCGCTATATTAGACGTTTACATACGCGTGAACGCTTTCAATTCGCCACGGTAACAGCACGGTCACTTCCTGGACGTCGAAGAGTGAGCGCGCAAACGATTAGAAACCGATTAAGATCCGTGGGACTAAGAGCAAGGCGTTTATTCAGAGGACCAACATTGACTGCCAATCACAGGCAACGACGCTTAAATTGGGCACAAAATCACCTACGTTGGCGTCGAAATCAATGGAACAGCGTTCTATTCACGGATGAATCCAGATTTATGCTGAAGGAAGTCGACGGAAGGCGTCGTGTATACCGCAGAACGGGTGAACGTTATCTCGACGCATGTGTAGAACGTCGTGATGCTTACGGTGGCGGTAGCGTCATGATATGGGCAGGGATTACTGCTAGACACAAAACTGATATAGTGTTCGTCGATGGTAGGCTGACAGGCGTTAGATACCGTGACGAAATTCTAACACGCCACGTTGTTCCATTATTCGACGTCACGGCGGAGTTTTCCAACAGGATAACGCTCGACCCCACGTCGCTCATGTGTGTACAGACTTCTTACAGCGTCAGAATATCGACGTCCTTCCTTGGCCGGCACTCTCTGCAGACATGTCGCCCATAGAACATCTGTGGGACATGTTAGGTCGACGCGTGCGCCAACGACGTCAACAGCCACGGACGTTGAACGAACTTCGTCAAGCCTTAACCTTTGAGTGGCAACGCCTTCCCCAACGCTTGGTCAGACACTTGGTTGGTTCTATGCGTCGCCGTTGTGAAGCTCTTATTGCGGCAGGTGGAGGTTACACTCGTTACTGAATTGGCATGGTCATTTTTGTGACCCTTTAGTTGTTTCAACACTTGTTCCACGGCTACTTGTGCTTTGACAGAAATGAACTTAAGTGCAAGTTATTGCCAAAAGATGAAATTATCATGTGTTATCAAAATTTGTTTCAATGGAATAAAATTAGGGGTCAATATTTGCGTTCAAATATGAGTGTAGCGTTTTCACTTTTGTTCAGTATAGAAAAGGCACATACACCACAACCTTATTATAACACTGTTCATTATAACACGGTTTTGGATATAAGACAATTTCAGAATAGATAAAAAAATGTACAGATTATACAAAAAATGACCATAAATGAACATTTACTATTATAATCGATATGTTTTTGTTAAGATAAAATACGTTTGTTTAACTAACACAGTTTCTGGTTTGCACCCCATTAACCCATATACACCTAGTGTCCCTTTTTTGGGACATGGACAATTAGTGTAGACCCAGATCAGACGCTGCAAAACGCAGCGTTTGATCTAGTTTTACACTGCTCAAATATGATACATTTTTGTACAACTCAAAAACTTCCATTCAACAAAACAAAACTGATACCCCTATAATTGAAAATGGACCACTCCAAACATATAAGGTAGAGGATTCCATTGTCATATATGGGTTAATAGTGTTATTAAGAGATTATGGCATATATTTTTTAGATGCAGATTTCTTTGTGGATGCAATGAGTAGCTTTGGTGCTGTTCCTTTGGACCTTGAGGAAGCCAACGTAGATTATATAGTCAGTTCAGCTAACAAATGTCTAGAAGGAGTTCCAGGGTTTTCCTATGTCATTGCCAGGTTGAACAAGCTGCTGAAGTGTAAAGGTATGAACAGTTGATATTAAGGCATAAATGTGTTTTTTAAGGGTTTTATGTCAGAAAACATGGGTAGCTTAGCTGGGGATTTTTTTTCACTAGAAACATAGCTCCAGATAAGGCGAAATAATGAAGATAATTATATTCTTTTTTTTTTTTAAAAAAAAGATATATTTGTTTCGCCACAGGTGTACATCTGTCCTTCCTTCTTTCCTTCCTTCCTTGTGATGCAACTACATACTTCTTTTATTTCTCAGCCTATGTTGATCAAATGTGGAACACATATTGCTTAGGGACTGTAGATGTGCATGAAGGTATCCAGCTATTGAAAGAATTCCAAAGAATGAGTTTGAATCAGAAATGTTTATGTTTGATTTTGGGTTTTATGTCCTTGTCAACACTATTCAGGTCATTTTGGAGACTTGGTTTCCAATTTTGTGGGACATTTACCCAACATTAAGATGAAATGACATTTCAAGCCCTGCCACCTAGTGATGGCAATGGGGTTTATACGCATGGAAGGTCCGACTCACACCACTTTGAATGTCAGGCTTAGACCTTCTAAGTGGTTTACCAGTAGGCATGAGAATGGTTGGTTTCAGTTCTGCGTGGAAGCACCATGCAGCCCAATCTATTTCTCTAAGCCCCCATTGTTGGGGACAAAAATCAGCAATGGTAAACAAGCTGTCAGTGTTTGTATCATTGAAGTTTATATATAAGGATAAGTGACAGGCCTTCGTGACCAAATCATGGTTAAGAGTGCTGACACTTAAACATTAGATGGTTCACAATGGGTTTGAGCCTTGCTTGGGTCAAATTTGAGAAGCCAAGTTCTGCAATGGAAAGTAAGGTGTTATTTCTTTCTATACTCCTGCTTTTGCCCACTGTGGCTGAAGAAATTGGCTCAATATAAGAAAAATAATGTTGAAAGGCCCATAGGACCAGCATAAACAAATAAAGGAGGGAATAAGTAAAGCACAAAAAAGAGTCTGCAAGAACAACTTCCCTTGTGAGTATGTCACGTAACTTTTGATCTTCTTTTATCACAGGTAATTCCAGAAGTCTGAGCCTTGATGCTTATGACCAGTATGACAATTTGGAGAAAACTGAACAGTTCAGGTTTACCCCACCCACTCACACCATGTTGGCTTTTAATCAAACTCTCAAAGAATTTGAAGAAGCTGGCGGCCTTTCAGGAAGAGCAAAAAGGTAATGCCGATCTGTTGAATTTTTTTTAACTTGCGATCCCTCATAACTATCTTCCAGACCATATTATGGATTTGACATGATAATTTTTTATCCAGGTTTTAGCTGCTACTACTGCAACCTATCCCTGTATCCTTGACACCAAGAAATAAACTTAACCTTTAAACTCATTTGGATAACATCACATTAACTAGTACGTGAAATGGAGATACTCTAAACCCCATTTTATATAGAGAAATGTGGGGTCTATGGGGTAGTTATTATTTTTCTAATTACTGCTCAAAACATACATTGTTTGGTACTAGGTAGAACCACCTCACCACCACAAAAATATGGAACATTTTCATAAAAAAACGCTGGTTCTAGACATAACAAAGACACCATTTTATGACACACGAGTGTTATCATAATGAGGCTTGAGCTGGTAGCCTACCCTGTCAAGCAACAGGTCTTTTTATATTGTAACAGGGTGGGGCATGTGTATGGGGGTGGTAGGGATGGGGTTGCGTGCTGATACACTGCAATGAGGGGTTATTCTTTCACAAATATTTTGGTCTCCTGTATTAATAAGAGTCTACCCTTAAAGGAAAGAATTTGCTCCTGGGGAGCAAATTCTTTCCTATAAGGGTAGAGCCTGAGGAAATGTACGAAAAAGTAAAAGGGAAGTTCCAAAAGGTGTCTTTTTTGTGTAAAAAGGCAGGAAAAAATACTAGTATTATTCCATTCATCTTTATTTTCTCACCATTTTCACAGGTATCAGGAAAACCGAGCAGTATTAAAAGAAGGGATGACCAAATTGGGTTTCCAGGAATTTCTAGACAGTAGTCATAAAGGATACATAATTACTTCCTACAAGTTCCCAGAGGACAAGAATTTCAATTTCAAGCAGTTTTACACCAAACTAAATGAAAGAGGTAAGCTGTGGTCAGTAATATGTAAAAGAGCCTCTGCTGCAAAGTGGCGTAAAGGGTTTGCATGATATTACAAGGGCCTAAGTAGAAGTAAAACAAAGATCAGGAATTGATACAATTAACTTACTCCACCCATAAAAGACACCAAAGGGAAAGAAATACAAACATTAAGCGACCATACCATAATGGAAACCTAAACAAAGGAAGGCCATAAGGACAGTTACTTTCCCACAAAATGGCCATATGGCCATCCAAAACCAAAAGACACAAGTGATACACACAGTAAGTAACAAACAACAACATAAATAAATCGCCACAGAAGAGCCGCCTTGGAGCCTAAGCCTGCCCAGGCAAAGTGGTGCTAGTGGACCATCCATGCATACAAACCCTAATGTATTGGTTTCATTGGTCGGCAGGGATTGAGATGTCACTTCATCGCAGTGTCAGGTAAGAGTCCAACAAAATTGAAAGCAACATCTCCAAAATGACCTATATAGTGTTGATGGGGACGTTAAACTTCAAACTAAACAAAACAAACCTCACCACTGCTATTAGAGGAATTGACAGGGAGGATTTAATTTTATTTTTAAGAACTTCAAAGAAAAATTACTTGCCCATAAAACATGGTTATGGTATGGGTAACTCAACAATTTGAAATCAGTTTGAACACATACCCAAAACATGTTTTATGAAGAAATCAGACTTTTTTCACACACTTCTGTAGGTTCCTGGGTTTACCTCCTAAAAGTGATAACATGCCCCTGATCATCTGGTCTGTGTCTCTCAATTCCTAAAGGTCCATAATGTATTTACCATATGTTTTTAGAGAGATTGGCTTGAGCAAACTGTAAATCCAGCTGAGATGCTCATCAGGGTCTACACTGTTTGCCATTCATCCGGCTATTTTTACACACAACATTGGATAGTAAATTGTACTTGTTCTAATTTTAGAATAAGTATGGTAAGGAATTGAGGTGTCTGAAAATTTAGGGTAAATCGGATATATCATGTCTCCATGAATGCTCATGTAGATAAGGGGAGTGAAGTAATGGGGTTTATTAAGGTATAATTTTCCTTTATCTTCCTGTGAACTATATCCTGTGAGAACTTGTTACAATTGCCTCATTGAGGAAGTTAACAACACAGGCTTTTATGAGAAATAAAATTATTCCTTACTCTCCCTCATGTAGAGTTTTGGGTGAGTTTTGGGTGATTTCTTAACAGGTAGACCCATTATTGAAAACAGTTGGCACTCTGTGCTCTGACCTGTCAAAATAACACTTTGTATTACGAGTAATTAGCCTAATGTTATTAGCCTACTAGAAAATTACAATGTTTTTGCAGTTTTCTTTAATGTTGAGGTATTATTTCAGTTTTTATGTTAGACTCAGTAGCTCAGTCAGATCGGCATTTGAAAGATGATCAGCAGTTACCAGTTTCTGGCAAAATAATGTGCACTGTACTGGCTAACCAGTTATACATGTATATAAGTTGCCAAGGAAAAGTGTGCTTAGTAGTTGAACTGACCAGCTTGTTATGAGCTAGATAGTCACAACTGGGCTGTTAAACTCCAGAAAAAACAAACATGTTTTTCCAAAATTGCAAAATACCCAGCAGTCTGTTGCATAGTGACAACTTGCTTATAACTGCGCAAATGATCTTAACCCTTTTTGTACCAAATGGAATCTTCCTCCTTATATATAGAAGGAATCCATTTCAAAATATAGGGGTGACAGGCTGTTATCTTAAATTTTTTTTTCGGAAAAGAGCTGAACTTTTTGCAAATAGTGTAGGCCCTGATCACATGCCACATGCTGTGGCCTCTGATCTGGGCCTGCACTGTTTGCCATGGCACCCATTTTGAGGTTTCCAATACAAAACGGGTTAAATACCTACTAAATTCAGTGAGAGGTTGAGACAATGTGAAGGTGCTGTGTAGCTTTCCGTGCTGGGTCACTCTACTGCTTTGGGACCAGTAGGGGAAGGGCCTGTTGTACTTGCAGCAGGTGTTGGATTGGGTTATAAGAATCTTTTTCGGGTGTGAGGGGTGGATGGAAAAATCTGTCACGAGGGACACTGTCTGGCATCACAAGGCTTGCCTCGTGATGCCGGGCAGTGATCCCGAGGGACGGATTTTTCTATCCACCCCTCACACCCATATTGGATTCTTTTTCTTGCATACCTTCCATTTCTTAAAGCGGATTTTTAGCTCACCATCACGTAGTGACGAGGTGAGCTTTTGGGATCACTTTTTGTCCGTCGTCCGTCGTGCGTGCGTCCGTCAGTCCGTGCGTCCGTAAACAATTTCTTTAATCGACATCTCCTCCTAAACCACTGATCAGGTTTTGACCAAACTTCACAGGAATGATCCTTAGGTGGTCCCCTTTCAAAGTTGTTCAAATGGTTCCGGTCCGTTGCACATCTAGGTCACAGGAGCCAAAAAAAAAGATTTTTTTCACCAAAAACTTAAAAAATCTTCTTCTCTGAAACCACAAGGCCCAGGTCTTTGATATTTGGTATGAAGCTTCATCTAGTGGACCCCTACCAAGATTGTCCAAATTATAGTGCTGGGGCCAAAAATGCCCCCGCCCCGGGGCTCTTTGGTTTTACATAGGCTTATATAGGGAAAATCTTTAAAAATCTTCTTCTCTGAAACCACAAGGCCCAGGACTTTGATATTTGGTGTGAAGCTTCATCTAGTGGACCCCTACCAAGATTGTTCAAATTATAGTGCTGGGACAAAAAATGCCCCCGCCACGGGGCCCTTTGGTTTTACATTGGCTTATATAGGGAAAATCTTTAAAAATCTTCTTCTCTGAAACCACAAGGCCTAGGTCTTTGATATTTGGTATGAAGCTTCATCCAGTGGACCCCTACCAAGATTGTTCAAATTATAGTGCTGGGGCCAAAAATGCCCCCGCCCCGGGGCTCTTTGGTTTTACATAGGCTTATATAGGGAAAATCTTTAAAAATCTTCTTCTCTGAAACCACAGGGCCCAGGACTTTGATATTTGGTATGAAGCTTCATCTAGTGGACCCCTACCAAGATTGTTCAAATTATAGTGCTGGGACAAAAAATGCCCCCGCCACGGGGCCCTTTGGTTTTACATTGGCTTATATAGGGAAAATCTTTAAAAATCTTCTTCTCTGAAACCAAAAGGCCTAGGTCTTTGATATTTGGTATGAAGCTTCATCTAGTGGACCCCTACCAAGATTGTTCAAATTATAGTGCTGTGGCCAAAAATGCCCCTGCCCCGGGGCCCTTTGGTTTTACATAGGCTTATATAGGGAAAATCTTTAAAAATCTTCTTCTCTGAAACCACAAGGCCCAGGACTTTGATATTAAGAATGAAGCTTCATCTAATGGATCTCTACCAAGATGGTTCAAATTATAGCCCTTGGGCCAAAAATGCCCCCGCCCCGGGGCCCTTTAGTTTTACGTAGACTTATATAGCGAAAATCTTTAAAAATCTTCTTCTGTAAAACCACAAGGCCTAGGTCTTTGATATTTGGTATGAAGCTTCAGCTAGTGGACCTCTACCAAGATTGTTCAAATTATAGCCCTGAGACCAAAAATGTCCCCTCCCCAAGACCCTTTGGTTTTACATATACTTATATAGGGAAATCTTTAAAAATCTTCTCCTCTGAAACTGCAAGGCCATGGTCTTTGATATTTGGAACGGAGCTTCATCTAGTGGACCTCTACCAAGATTGTTCAAATTATAGCCCTCGGGCCAAAACTGCCCCCGCCTCGGGGCCCTTTGGTTTTACATAGACTTATATAGAGATAATCTTTGAAAATCATCTTCTCTGAAACAGCAAGGCCCAGGTCTTTGATATTTGATGTGAAGCTTCATCTAGTGGACCTCTATCAAGATTGTTTAAATTATAGCCCTGAGGCCAAAAATGCCCCTGCCTCGGGGCCATTTGGGTTTACATAGGCTTATGTAAGGAATATCTTTAAAAAAAATCTTCTTCTCTGAAACTGCAAGGCCCAGGTCTTTGATATTTGGTGTGTAGCTTCATCTAGTGGACCTTTGCCATGATTGTTCAAATTATAGCCTTTGTTGATATTTGGTATGAAGCTCCACCTTTTTAGACCTCGCTCAACATTATGCACATTATAACCCTCTCCGGGGCCCACTTTTTACTCTATGGATCAGGTGAGCGATCCAGGGTCATCATGGCCCTCTTGTTAATGTTGCAGTCACTTCGGTTACCAACGTCCGCTATATTTTATTGACACTGCTGGAATGTTAGTGACGTTGCTGTGACGGCATCCTTAACAAAGGCGCATACGAGGTCGTAATCAACCAGAGCATTTATCAAACACGCGATCATATTCAATTTTGGGTCGGAACACCAGGGTCAGAACATAAATTTCTATCCCAGGGTAAAATCACGGATTTCCTTGTCCGGTGTGCAAGAATGTGTTTTCTTCTACTCTAGCCTGTCTTTCCTTTTTCTAATTCCTCATCTCTGCGGGGATGGCTTGAGATTATTCGTTGGTTGAGGCTGTTGACCAACCAGCAGTTGTGAGTTACTGATTAGGGCTCTCAATAAGTACTAGTAAACTGCTTAAAGGTCTAAGCCTGGCCAGGAACAGTGAAGGTGACTGTTGCTATGACATGACCTTAGCTGTTGATGGCCATAAATCCACAACACACATACTTTTTGGAATGCAATGCTCTTTTGGAACTTGTAAACGCTTAGAGGGTCAAAGCCTGTCCAGGAACAGTGAACATAACTGACCTGGCCAAGATGACCTTAGCTGTAGACTGAGCTGCAAAACCACAACATACATACCTTTTGAATGCAATGCTGAAGTTGGCTTTTGTTATTCTTTACAGACCAAGTGATCTACCCTGGAAAAGTGCTAAATGCAGACTGTTTCAGGATTGGAAATATAGGATATCTCAACCCAGATGATATGAGACATCTACTCAAGTGTATTGAAGAGGTTTGCCATGAAATGAACATGTCTCTACCTGTATCTTGAAGTTTATACAGTTAGACATCTACTCAAGTGTATTGAAGAGGTTTGCCATGCAATGCACATGTCTCAACCTGTATCTTGAAGCATATATAGTGAGACATCTGCTCAAGTGTATTGAGTGTGTGTGTGTGAATTCGGGTTTAACGTCGCTTTCAACAATTTTTCAGTCATATCACGACGGTGTCTGGTTGCGACAGGGAGCTCAATGCTCACGTTTATAGTGCTGCCTCACTGAAGTATCATGTCCCAGACACATTACATGATACCACACCCAGTCACATTATCCTGACACCGGATCGACCAGTCCTAGCTCTACCCCGTAAATCTGAGTGCCAAACGAGGAGCAGCTAGTACCATTTTTAACGACTTTGGTATGTCGCGGCCCGGGATCGAACCCGAGACCTCCCGTTCCCCGGAGCGGACACTCTACCAACTGAGCTATCGGGGCCGGTCAAGTGTATTGAAGAGGTTTGCCATGAAATGAACCATCTCCACCTGTATCTTGAAGTATATTGTGAAACTTCAATAATTCAACCACAGTCGGCTAGTTTACCATGGCTAATTCAAACTCACCATCCTGAAAACATACCTACATAATATTGACCCCCTTGAACCCCACTTTTATTTAGTAAAACTGGCGTTTACAGGGTAAAACTTTTTTTCTTATTTCTCCTGTATAATATAAATTGTGGGTACTCGTTTGAACGGGCTCGATGAGTCGGTTCTAACTTGTTACCATAATCTATATTTTGAACAGAAATAAGAAAAATATGATTTTTCATCTTAAAATTTTCATTTTTGCGGTGGTAAAATTGACAATGTATTTGTATAGATGTGTTTTGTAATGCCTTAGAGTCCCTAGAGAATACTTTGTATAGCTCTAGATATCCATGTATTTAGAACAATTAGGTTTTTTTATGCCCCCGCCATTCGAAGAATGGTGGAAGGGCATATAGCGTTGCCCCTGTCCATCCGTACATTTGTTCATCCGTCCATTTGTTTGTTTGTTTGTTCATAGTCCAAAACTTAAACGCAGTCAATAACTTTCTTATTTCTGGATGGATTTTGAAAGTACTTTGTAGAAATGTTAACCATCATGAGCTGATGTGTCACGTGCAAAACCCAAAATCCCTTGTCCGTCCATACATTTGTTTGTCCGTCCATTTGTTCGTTCGTTTGTTCGTTCGTCCAAAACTTAAACGCAGTCAATAACTTCCTTATTTCTGGATGGATTTTGATTTTACTTTGTAGAAATGTTAACCATTATGAGATGATGTGTCACATGCAAAACCCAAAATCCCTTGTCCGTCCGTACATTTGTTTGTCCGTCCATTTGTTTGTTCGTCCAAAACTTAAACGCAGTCAATAACTTACTTATTTCTGGATGGATTTTGATTTTACTTTGTAGAAATGTTAACCATCATAAGATGATGTGTCACATGCAAAACCCAGGTCCGTACCTTCAACTTCCAAGGTCAAGGTCATACTTAGAGGTCAAAGGTAAAAAAAAAAATGGTCCGAAACTTAAAAGCAGTCAATAACTTTCTTATTTCTGGATGGATTTTGAAATTACATGGCTGAAATGTTGGCCATCATGAGACAATCTGCCTCACACAAAACCAAGGTCAAGGTCATACTTAGAGGTCAAATGTGAAAAAAAAAGGGTCCAAAACTTAAACACCATCAATAACATTCTATGGATTAATACGAACATAGACATATTTTCAGGCGGGCGCATCCTTGTCCTATGGACGCATTTCTGGTTTTATTGTCGCACCTGCTTTAGCAGGAAGACATAGGCGTGCAAGTTTCCATTCGTTCGTTCGTCTGTCCGTCCGTCCGTCCGGGCGAACATGTCAGGTTGGGGGCTAGTGTCCCGATTGGAAAACAGTAGAAAATGATTGAAAATGATTGGTGAACAATAGATTTATTCCGTAAATAAAAGGTTTAGGAGGTTAGCCCCTAAACCAAACAAAAGAAAATAACAAAAGAAATAGCCCTTAAACCGACAAAGGTTGGAATGTCCGCACCAAGGAAACAACATTTTGGGGGCAAAAAAGTTGGACAGTTTGACACTTAGGTATATATTCGTGAGTCCAAATGGGGTTTATTCCGTAATTTTGGTACTAAGTGGCAAAAATTCGCTCTTAGGTGGCTTGCGGCTTAAGAGAATTTGCCACTTAAGTAGTCAATATGCCGACGCCTAGCCACTTTAGTATCCATTCTTAGAGATGTCCGTCCGGTTGTCCGTCCGTCTTTCCGTCAACATTTTACACTGGGTGTCTTGTTATCGCAACTCCTCCTACAGTTTCATACCGATCATTTTGAAACTTTGCGTGTGTTTTTGCCATGGTATGAGGATGCGCATGTGGTTTGGACTTTATCTTCGGATAAATTTTTGTCACTTTTTCCACATTTTGAACTTAGTCATTTTTAACCTACAATTCATATATGATAGGTACCTCTTGTCATCGCAACTCCTCTTACAGTTTTATACCAATCATTTTGAAACTTTGCGTGTGCTTTCGCCATGGTTTGAGGATGTGCATGTCGTTTTGACATTATTCTCAGAATTGTTTTTTTCTCCACTTTTTGCACATTATGAACTTAGCCATAGTTGATATACAATAGGTACCTCTTGTCATCGCAACTCCTCTTACAGTTTTATATTGATCATTTTGAAACTTTGTGTGCGTTTTTGCTATGGTATGAGCATGTGCATGTGGTTTGGACTTTAACTTCGGATCAATTTTTATCACTTTTTCCACATTGTGAACTTAGTCATTTTTAACCTTCAATTGATATATGATAGGTGCCTTTTGTCATCGCAACTCCTCTTACAGTTTTATACCAATCATTTTGAAACTTTGCATGTGCTTTTGACATGGTATGAGGATGTGCATGTGATTTTGACATAATTCTCAGAATATTTTTTTCCCTTTTTGCGCATTGTGAACTTCGTCATTTTTAAGCTTCAATTGATATACAGGAGATACCTCTTTGTCACCGCAACTCCTCTTACAGTTTTATGCTAATCATTTTGAAACTTTGCATGTGTTTTTGCCATGGCATGAGGCCCTGCATGTGGTTTGGACTTAATCTTCGGATCAATTTTTGTCACTTTTTCCACATTGTGAACTTAGTCATTGTTAACCTTCAGTTGATATATGATAGGTACCAGTCATTGTTAACCTTCAGTTGATATATGATAGGTACCTCGTCATCGCAACTCCTCTTACAGTTTTATACTAATCATTGTTAAACTAAGCTTGTGTTTTCTCCATCAAATGAGGATGTTAATATGCTTTGGATATAATTCTTGGATCATTTTAGTGCATTTTATCACATGAAATTAGTCAGTTTTTTACCTCACATATTTAGGCTATCGATTCTTCTCAAAGCCCTATATTCATCTCTTCTGCCTTAAATAAACCTTTTTTTTGTGTTGGGCAGGTGGGGAGCAGGTGGGAAATCAACTTCACCGAAGTTGAATTTCTGGTTTTTTGTTTTATCTTGAAAAGGTATGTTTTGTGTACACAGCAGAATCGCCTCCATGAGGCTCTATGACATGGCCTTCTGAGTAATGATGTCTTTTCGGTCTTCTATTTTGTTAGTTTGTGTTGAGGTTTAACATTCCTGTCAACATTATATGGGTCATTTTTAACTCACCCGTCACATAGTGACAAGGTGAGCTTTTGTGATCACATTTTGTCCGTCGCGCGTGAGTCCGTCCGTGCGGCTGTCCGTAAACAATTTCAAATAAGTATATCTCTAAAACCCCATGGCCAGTCTTGATCAAATTTCATGTGAAGCATCATCAGGTAGGGGGAAAGGCTGCATAAGGTTTTGGGGCTGATCATATTGGAATTCTGGTTGCCATGGCAACATATAGCTCCCATAGACTTATAATGGGAAAAATAAAAAAAATCTTCTTCTCTGAAACCACAGGGCCCAGAGCTTAGATATTTAGCTTGTAACAATGTCAAGTGGTCACCTACGTAAATCCTGCCATTCATGCCCCGGGGCCCTTTAGCTCCTATAGACTCATAATGGAAAAAAAGCTTCAAAAATCTTCTTCTCTGAAACCACAGGGCCCAGAGCTTAGATATTTAGCATGTAGCAACGGCAAATGGTCACCTACATAATTCCTGCCAATCATGCCCCTGGGTTCCAAATGGGCCCCGCCCCCGGGCCCCTTCGCTCCCATAGACTCATAATGGAAAAAAGCTTCAAAAATCTACTTCTCTGAAACCACAGGGCCCAGAGCTTCGGTATTTAGCATGTAGCAACGGCGAGTGGTCACCTACATAATTCCTGCCAATCATGCCCCTGGGGTCCAAATTGGCCACGCCCCGGGGCCCCTTAGCTCCCATAGACTCATATTGGAAAAAAAAGCTTCAAAAATCTTCTTCTCTGTAACCACAGAGCCCAGAGCTTAAAAATTTAGCATGTAGCAACTGCAAGTGGTCACCTACATAATTCTTGCCAATCATGCCCCTGGGGTCAAAACAGGCCACACCCTGGGGCCCCTTAGCTCCTAAAGACTCATAATGGAAAAAAGGTTCAAACAGCTTCTTCTCTGGAACCACAGGGCCCAGAGCTGAGATATTTAGCATGTAGCAATGGCAACTGGTTACCTACAAAAATCCTGCCAGTCATGCCCCTGGGGTCCAAATGGGCCACGTCCCGGGGCCCCTTAGCTCCTATAGACTCATTATGGAAAAAAAGCTTCAAAAATCTTATTCTCTGAAACCACAGGGACCAGAGCTTAGATAGTTAGCGTGTAGCAACGGCTCTTGGTCACCTACATAGTTCCTGCCAATCATGCCCCTGGGTTCCTAATGGGCCACGTCCCAGGGCCCCTTTGCTCCCATAGACTCTTAATGAGAAAAAGCTTTAAAAGTCTTCTTCTTTGAAACCACAGGGCCAAGAGCTTTGATATTTAGCAGGTAGTAACGGCAAGTGGTCACCTACATAATTCCTGCCAATCATGCCCCTGGGGTCCAAATTGGCCACGCCCCGGGGCCCCTTAGCTCCCATAGACTCATAATGGAAAAAAAAGCTTCAAAAATCTTCTCTGAAACCACAGGGCCCAGAGTTACTCCAGCATTTCAGTGGTTTCTTGCTGTCGAGTCCTCACCGTTGTCTCACCTCTGTGGTTCTTTGATTTTTGTGTTCACGGAGATGTTGCACTGATGAGTTAGGAGGCCTTCATGCGGACTGAACAAATTATTTGTCTAAATCGCGACGGAAGTAAGGGCGAGGATTGTGGCCACGTAAAATCGATTTAAGCCCCCCAGTGGAAATCTTCCACTGACCGTTCCAAGGCGGCTCTTCTGTGGCGATTTATTTATGTTGTTGTTTGTTACTTACTGTGTGTATCACTTGTGTCTTTTGGTTTTGGATGGCCATATGGCCATTTTGTGGGAAAGTACATGTCCTTATGGCCTTCCTTTGTTTGGGTTTCCATTATGGTCTGGTCGCTTAATGTTTGTATTTCTTTCCCTTTGGTGTCTTTTATGGGTGGAGTAGGTTAATTGTATCAATTCCTGATCTTTGTTTTACTTCTACTTTAGATATTTAGCATGTGGCAATGACAAGTGGTCACCTTCATAAATCCTGCCAATCATGCCCCTGGGGGCCAAATGGGCCACACCATGGGACCCCCTTAGCTCCCATAGACTCTTAATGGAAAAAAGCTTCAAAAATCTTCTTCTGTGGAGCCACAGGGCCCAGAGCTTAGATATTTAGCATGTAGCAACGGCAAGTGATCACCTACATGTTTCCTGCTAATTATGCCCCTGGGGTCCAAATGGGCCACACCCTGGGGCCCCTTAGCTCCCATAGACTCCTAATGGAAAAGAGCTTCAAAAATCTTCTTCTCAGAAACTGTGAAGCACAGAACTTAGATATTTGGTATCTAGCAACATAAAATAGCCAGCTACATAAATCCTGCTAACCCTGCCCCTGGGGTCAAAATTGGCCACGCCCGAGCTCATCAGCTCCAATAGACTTATAATGAAAAAAAAACTTAAAAAATCTTCTTCTATGAAACCATTAGGCCCAGAGCTTAGATTTTTAGTATGTAGCAATATCAAGTGGCCACCTACATAAATCCTGCCAGTTATGCCCATGGGATCCAAATTGGCCACACCCCAGGGCTCTTTAGCTTCCATAGACTAACAATTGGAAAAACTTCAAAAATCTTCTTCTCTGAAACCACAGGGCCCTTATAAAAAAAACAGGAAAAAAAACAACAAAAAAACAACTTGAAATGGAGAAAAAAATCTTCAAAAATCTTCTTCTCTGAAACCATAAGTCCCAGAGCTTTGGTATTTAGCATGTACCAATGTTGAGAAGTCTCCTACATGAATCCTGCCAATCATGCCCCTGGGGTCCAAATTGGCCAAATCCTGTGGCCCCTTAACTCCAACAAACTTATAAAGGAAAAAAGTTTCAAACATCTTCTTTGAAACCCTGAAATACAGACCTTAGATATTTAGTATATAGCAACACAAAATGGTTGCCTACATAATTCCTGCCAATCATGCCCTTTGGGTCAAAATTGGCCAAGCCCCAGGGCTCATTAGCTTCTATAGACTTATACTGGAAAAAACTTTTACCCGACATTGAGATGGCATTACATCTCAAGCCCTGTCGCCCAATGAAACCAATAGGGTTTATAAGCATGGACACCGCTTTGCCTGAGCTTAGATATTTAGTATGTAGCATTGTCAAGTGGTCTCCTACACTAATGATTTTCTGGTACACAGGTGAGTGATATAGGGTCATTGGGCCCTCTTGTTGAGATGTTGCTTCCAAATTTGTGGAACTTTTACCTGAAATTGAGATCAAATGACATCTCAAGCCCTGCCCAAACAAACCACTAGGGTTTATATGAAGAGGCAGTCTGACTCGCGGCAGGCTAAGACCTTCTATGCAGTTTTCCAGTACTCGAATTCAGTCAGTTTCAGCTCTGCACAGAAACACCATGCAGCCCAATCTATATCTCCAAGCCCTGATGGGCTTTCGATCTTCAATAAAATAATGTTGTGCGTACTCATTAGAAAATCAAAAAAGAGTCTGCCTCAAGGACTGATGCTATGATTAGCCCTCAGTAGTTAGAACAAACCCTATCTAGAACAAATTTTCAGAGTCCCATAGAGGATCTTACATAGGTGCTCATGTATTATTGAATTTATTAAATAAGTTGAGGAAAAGGGATGAAATTTGAGGCTTTGCGAGCATTTTATCCCTTTTCCTCAACGAGTTTAATAAACTTAATAATATTTGAGCACAAATGCAAGATTATGTTTATCATATGACATTAAAAATGCACGATCTTTTACAAATAAATTTCAATATTCCACCATTAATAAATTCAATGTCGCTAAGTATGTTGTAATGTTACAGGGTATATCTAACTAATTTTCGTATTTAATCCACTAGTGCATTATGCAATTTAATACATGGCATTATTGCATTCTCAGACATGACATCATATGATAAAAACTATTGAAGTATGACTGTAATCAGCTGCCATAGATAAGATCTGTATACACATTTGTTATATGATACCTAGCCTAGAGGTTCTAGAGTTTTTCTCATGCTCATGTAAGTGCAGCATGAATTTTTGTTTGCTCATAAATATTAAAATGCCTACAGTTGTTGGCTTTTTAATATTTATTGGCAAGAAAAATACTATTTCTGCTGATCTGATCATGAAATAAGCACATACTCTGTTGATGTAGATGCTGATTTGAGTCTTCGCTGGGTGTCCTTGCTCAAACACCCCAGGCCTTTTTTGATAAACCCTTTTTGTACCAAATGGAATCTTCCTCATATATAGCAGGAGTCCATTTCCAAATTTTACGGGTGCCAGGTTGTGTTTTTCTTCAAAAGGCTTTATTTGGAAAATGCCTGAACTTTCTGTAAACAGTGTAGGCCCTGATCAGAAGCTGCATTCTGCTGTGTCTGATCTGGACTTGCACTGTTTGCTAACTACCCATTTTGGGGTTTCTTGTACAAATTTGGTTAATATTTATGTGAAATAAATTTATCAGTTACCCCCTATATTTACTGCATTGTAACACCTTGACCTGATACAGCTATGCTATCTCGGGACAAATGAACTTTATCTTGACATTGCACTTGTATGAACTGGACTACTGGAAAAATTGGCAAAACTGTAAGACTGTACAAGGGGATTAACTGATAAATAGAATACCAGATATGTGTCATTTGATATCCAGTTTATTAGGCTTGGCTTCAAGAATGCATGTAGAAACCCTCAGCGAGCCTTGCGCTTCTACAAGCATTCTCAAAGCCTTGTCTGATAAACTTCACAATTATCAAAAGACACGAACGTGGTATTCTCTATAAATCATGCTCATTTGAGTTGAGCACTGAGTCTGAAAAATGTTTTATAACATCAGTCCCTGTTTATGTTTGTTTATGAAGCTGGTGAGAAAATTTTAATGTATGTAGAGACAATGTTCATGTATGCACATTTTTCTTAAAAAGAAAAATGCTGTTATTTGCATAGCGATATTATGAAACATTTTTACACTCATATAATTTTACATGTTTCCAGTAAATGATTATGTGCTTTAATACTTATTTTGATCACTTATGTTGAATATACACTGCTGCCATAATAAAGGTTGCATACATTTTGTTAAGTGTTTGTAAATTAATTGCTTTGACATCAGATAGGTTTTTTCTATTTATATAGGGAGATGGGTATTTTTTTTATTTATGTAGGGAGATAGGTTCTCCTCTATTTATATAGGGAGATAGGTTCTCCTCTATTTATATAGGGGCCGGCCTCAGTGGCTCAGTCGGATGCGCGTCTGACTGGTGATCAGGAGGACGCAGGTTCGACTCCCACCGGGGTCGGCAACATTCTTTCGTGGAGATTGATCATGAAATCTTTTCTACGGTCATTCTCTCCCTTCCGCTGATTCAAGAAGGGCAGTTGTCAGTTTCTGGCGAAAGAATGTGCACTGTACTGGTTAACCGCTTACGTATAAGCCCGCCCAGGAAAGTGTTGATAGGTAAACTGACCGGCTCAAAAATGACCTAAATAGTGTTGACTGGGCCGTAAAACTACAATACAAACAAACAAACTATTTATATAGGGAGATATGTTCTCCTCTATTTATATAGGGGGATATATTCTCCTCTATTTATATAGGGAGAAAGGTTCTCCTCCATTTATATAGGGAGAAATGTTCTCCTCTATTTATAAAGGGAGATGTGTTCTACCCTATTTATATAGGGAGATAGGTTCTCTATTTATAAAGGAAGATAGGTTTCTTTCTATTTATAAAGGGAAATAGGTTCTCCTCTATTTATATAGGGAGATGTGTTCTGCCCTATTTATATAGGGAGATAGGTTATCTATTTATATAGGGAGATAGGTTCCCCTCTATAGCTGTTGAGGATAATTAAGGGATAATTTTCCTTACTTATAGTCAGAAACTTATGCTGTTGGTACCCACAACATACCTTTTTATGGAGAAATAAGAAAAATCATCCCTTAAGGGGAATGGATACACCTTCAGGAGAGGCGGCAACTCCTGCACAAGTATTTTTGTCTCCAATGTCAGTAGGAGTCAACTCTTAAAGGAAAGAATTTGCTCCTCCAGAGCAAATTCTTTTCTTTAAGAGTAGACCCCTTTTTGCATGGGACAGAGTTTGTAGAAAAGCTAACAGGAAGTCCCGAAAGTTGTCTCCCTTTGAAAAATGGTGGCAAAATCTGCCAGGTGTATCCGTTCCCCTTAATTATCAATATTATTCCTCCTTATCTGGATCTGTGAGGAAAATCTTCTGACAATGTTTTATTTATTCCATAAACACAGTTTATTGGTATTCAAACTACCGTATTTGCTCTAATTACCGCACCGTGCCCTTAGTTTTTTCAAAATTGTGTCAAAAAATCATGGTGAAAATCTACCTAATTAGCGCACACTTGATACGAAAAAAATAGCTTCCGAGATGATGCATACTGATATTTAATGGGATGGAAAAGGATACTTAAGCATTGCCTTCACTGTTGAAGAAATAACGGCAAGTTTTTTATAGATTTATTGTTAGAGCTTCAAGGGGAGGTTACTGTAAAGTGTGCGCTTATGCATTTCCTTTTCAAAAATAGCTTGGTGTGCGCTTATAGGAGCATGTGCGGTTATTAGGGCGAATACGGTACTCAGTAGTTGAGGTGCTTCTAACAAATACCCACAACTCTTGTTTCAGACGCAATTAAATAATCTTCCTTTACACAACTACTTTGTTTGGAAATTACCATATTTGTAATTTTGCTTGTAACACTTGTTTTATAGTTATGCCAGTAAATTTTTTACATTTTGTTTCAGTGTCCATACCATTCCTAATCAAAAAATTATTTACAATGGTATTCACACCTTTTTTTCTGACTTCCAAAAATAAAAATGACAGCATTTATATACTACAAATATATTTGAACTGTTTAACTCTCTCTCTCTCTCTCTGTGCCGTGCAATATATTGATTTCATTAGCTCACCTGTAGGGAAGTAGGCTATAATCACTGGGCATTGATAACTCAGTGCATTTTCAGAAAAAAATCCCATACTTAATTGTTCGTATGTAATGTTCATACTTCATATATTGACTCAACACAACAATGGTTCTTTCCAAAATGATGGGAAAATGGCGACATTATGGCACCAGTGATGCTGTTCCACTTACAGTAGAAAAACTGTGTGCAGTTGCTTTCGTGTTTCAAACCAGGGGCCATTTGTTCAAAGCATCGTTAGCTTAATGAGCTCGTTAGTGGTCAAATTGTTAACCATTCTAGCAAGTACAATATCTGAAATTTTGTTATTTTTGCTCAAAAAAATGTGAAGGCATCCGCAAAAGCTGCTCACATTTTTTTAGCAAAAAATTAGCATATTTACCATTTTTAACGATCAAAGTTTTAATGATACATTATCTAATGACATCATAATTTTTGAACAACTGGCCCCAGAAATTTAAGACAAAAAATGGATGGAAAATAATGTAAATTTAAGGAATAATGGTAGTTTATTTAATGTTTATAGAAATATGAACAATATCAAGTCAGGGGGTTCACTTACTTTCCTTTTGACCAGACGTTCTTCATACTTCAATGAACGTTCATTAAATTACATTCATTTCTTAAATGGTACTAGATTCAGCCCAGGCCATATTAGATTCCAAATTATACTCCAAGGGTACCTTCGAGTTAACAGTGCTTTGAGATAACAGGTTTTGAAATGAAAAAAAAAAAACACACACACAAAGTAAAATCAAATAATAGTCTTTTACTTAAGCAGTAGTTTGATATATTTGTATTTATCCTCATTCCAATGCACCTGGTTATTTGTTTTGTTTTAACCCTTCTCTTGCTGAATATTCATTTTAGCCACACCCATCTCTGACTTTGAACCAATCAGATTACTTGATGTTATTTATTCCTAAAAATTCATAAACTGAATGTCAAACAGTGTAGATCCTGATCAGATGGCTTCTTCAGAAGCCATCTGATCTGGATCTACACTGTTTCCAAAGATAGGGGTTGTCGTGAACAGCAAGATAAGAGTTAAAATTGTTAAACACTGTTAGTGGTGTGGTATAACAAATGCCAGCTAATGAAAAGCTATATGATAATCTCAGGTTTCCAACAATATATTGCAGAACATGCTGCATTAAATTTTGGATATTATCCATTCAGACAGAAGTCACATTACATTTGCAAGATTACAGTAATTCACAATGAATCTCTCACTACACACATTTTTCTGCTTTCACACTTCAGGTCACATTTGACAGACAAACTTTACAGAAAGTCTGCACATATTAACAATATCATCAATGGTCTAGTTTGAATGAATCCTTCTGATGTAGATCTCAGAGAGTGTTTATGTGTTTGTGCTGTGGATATGTGATAAAGGATCAATATATTCCATTTTTAGCTCACCGTCACGTAGTGACGAGGTGAGGTTTTGGGATCACTTTTTGTCCGTCGTGCGTCCGTGCGTGTGTGTGTCCGTGCGTAAACAATTTCTTCAAACGACATTTCCTCCTAAACCACTGATTGGATTTTGACCAAACTTCACAGGAATGATCCTTAGGTGGTCCCCTTTCAGAGTTGTTCAAATGGTTCCGGTCTGTTGCACATATAGGTCACAGGCGCCAAAAATAGATTTTTTTTTGCCAAAAACTTAAAAAATCTTCTTCTCTGAAACCGCAGGGCCCAGGTCTTTGATATTTGGTATACAGCTTCATCTAGTGGACCCCTACCAAGATTGTTCAATTTATAGTGCTGTGGCCAAAAATGCCCTCGCCATGGGGCCCTTTGGTTTTACATGGGCTTATATAGGGAAAATCTTTAAAAATCTTCTTCTCTGAAACAGCAAGGCCCAGGTCTTTGATATTTGGTATGAAGCTTCATCTAGTGGACCCCTACCAAGATTGTTCAAATTATAGTGCTGGGGCCAAAAATGCCCCCACCCCAGGGGCCCTTTGGTTTTACATAGGCTTATATAGGTAAAATCTTTAAAAATCTTCTTCTCTGAAATTGCAAGGCCCAGGTCTTTGCTATTTGGTATGAATCTTCATCTAGTCGACCCCTACCAAGATTGTTCAAATTATAGTGCTGGGGCCAAAAATGCCCCCACCACAGGGGCCCTTTGGTTTTACATAGGCTTATATAGGTAAAATCTTTAAAAATCTTCTTCTCTGAAACTGCAAGGCCCAGATCTTTGATATTTGGTATGAAGCTTCATCTTGTGGACCTCTACCAAGATTGTTCAAATTATATCCCTGGGGCCAAAAATGCCCCCGCTCCGGGACCCTTTGGTTTAACATAGACTTATATAGGTAAAATCTTTAAAAATCTTCTTCTCTGAAACCACAAGGGCTAGGTCTTTGATATATGGTATGAAGCTTCAGCTAGTGGACCTCTACCAAGATTGTTCAAATTATAGCCCTGAGACCAAAAATGCCCCCGCCTAGTGACCCTTTGGTTTTACATAGACTTATATAGGGAAAATCTTTAAAAATCTCAAAGACAGGTTTTCTTATGACAGGGCTCAAATATAAGCATTATGAAAACACGCCTATACAAAAACATTGCAAACTTTACCGCCGAGAAAACGACATTTAAGATGAAAAATTGTTATATTTTTCTTATTTCTGCTCAAAATATAGATTGTGGGTACATGTTAGAACCGCCTCTCAAAATATAGACTGCCTCATAGAGGCGGTTCTGACAAGTACCCACATCTATATTTTAGAGCAGAAATAAGAAAATAAGGTTTACTCCTGTAAACCCCAGTTTTACCATATAAAAATGGGGTTAAAGGGGTCAAAATTATTCAGGCGTGTTTGTGTGATGTGTACAGTAAAAATGCTAAATATGAGGTTTGAGGCCTTGCCATAATTCTCCATAAATTTAACAAATTTGTTTAATGATTCTTCTAAGGGTCCAAAAGGTGCAGACGGAATTGCAAACAGTGTAGACCCTGATCAGACTGTACCTCAGGAGCTTTCTGATCTGGGTCTGTGTTGTTTGCTTATGCCTGTCTAACCCAATACTTAGGATCTTTACATTATTGTATGTTTTACTGTATGTAATACATGTATAAAACTTGTACAATTTCCTCTTACCAGAGCTGAAGGCTCCCGGGGAGCTTATAGTACAGCCGTTGGTCCGTCGTCAGTCCTTGTCGTCTGCATCTGCGTTGTCAACATTTTCAGACGACATCTCCTCTGAAACTACTTGGCCAATTGAAACCAAATTACCTATTGAGCCTTTATGGGAAGGGTGAAGAAAAGTTTGTTCCTGAGGGTTTGATCACATGACCAGTATGGCCACCTTGCCCATATATGGTAAAACCTTTAAAAATCTTCTCCTCAAGAACCGAATGGCTGATGACCTTAAAACTTGGTATGCAGCATCAGGGACTCTGGCCTACCAAATTGTCCAAATGATGACCTTTGGTTGATCTTGACCAGTTTTATATCAAGGTCAAATTTAGTCACTTAGATATTTGTATGGAAAAAAAGGCAAAACAGTGGACTTACAGTGGACTTTTCTGATTGCATGGTAGCTTGTGGCATCAGAAATGATATTTGCAACCAGATGACTAGAAGTTTATCAATTCCAAAGGTCAAGGTCATTTACCGACCTTTGTCCTGGATGGCTCAGATTCAGTATTTTTATCTTCTTCTTCACTGAAACTGCTGGGTTGATTGAAACCAAATTACATGAAAAAGCCTCTATGGGAATGGGGGAAAGAAAGTTGGTCACATGACCAATATGGCCACCATATCCACATATGGTAACCTTTGAAAATTTTCTTCACAAGAACCAAATATCGGATGACCTTAAAACTTGGTATGCATCAGGGACACGGGCCCTACCAATTTTGTTCTAATGATGACCTTTGGTTTACCTTGACCTGTTTTACATCAAGGTCACTTAGGCAATTGTATGGAAAAAAGGCAAAAAAGTGGATATTTCTGATTGCCTGCTAGCCTGTATCAGGGTCAGGATTGGACAGACAGACAGGTTTAACACTTTATGATCATTCAACCATTCTTCAAATGGCGGTAGATAAAAATGAGATTGTTGTCTGCTGTAGGATTTTATGCAGCAGTTGAAGGGCAAAAATATGTTAAGATACAAAACATAAAATAGGCTAGAAATATTTGTAAAGGACACTATTGCTCCTTCCATCATAATTATGCTTAGAAGCATACACTTGTGTTCCAATTCATTTAAAAGCAGTGTCATTTAATACCATGCTCATTATGTCTCCCCCCGAAATTTTTTTTTGCGGGGAGACATATTGTTTTCCCCCCGGGCGTCTGTCTGTCCGTCTGTCACAAAATCTTGTCCGCTCTATAACTTGAAAATCGTTCAAGGTATCTTCATGAAACTTCATTTAAATATTAATCAATATTAGAAGACATGCAGAGCGCAAGAACTATAACTCTCGCATTTATACTTTTTGAGTTATCTCCCTTGGAAGTTTGTCAGTATGTATGTATGGGCGAATTGTGTCCAGTCAATAACTTTCTTATTTTTAGATGGATTTTGAAATTACTTGGCAGAAATATTAACCTCCAAATAAATTTTTACGATAAACAACCTGTCACCCTTAAATTTTGAAATGAACTCCTGTTGTATCTAAGAAGGAATATTCCATTTGGTATAAAATAGGTTAACTGTTGTTATGCGTACAGATTTCTATGTAATTGTTAAATTGAGCTGAAGGTATTTAAATTGTTTGACATTTTTAACATGTGTTGATTTTTCTGGAACCTTAAAATGTTTGTTTTACAACATGATAATTTTTTTTATTTCATTATTTTTGAAGTTACATGTATGTGTATTTTAAAAACATTTTATGATTGGTGTTGAAGTCACTGACGTTGTATAACCTTTTATGTATATTTAATATGTAGTTTAAGTATTTACTGTATGTTAGAATATAATTGGTAGAGAAATTTACGTAAATATGCAAATATGTTTTGTTAGTGCATTCTTGGGGCCTGTCTGGTTAAGCAGGAAATACACCACAACCTCGTTATAACACAGTTCAATATAACACATTTTTGGATTTAACACAGCTTCAAGATGGATACCAAAAATGTATAGATTATATAGAAAAATGACCATAAATGGTCATTTTTCCCAAAAATGTATTGATATAGGGCTTGAAGAAATAGATGGGCTGCATGATGCTTCCACGCAGAGCTGAAACCGACCCGCACACGAGTACTGGTAAACCGCTTAGAGGATCTAAGCCTGCCCAGGCAGTGCGGTGCGAGTAGGCCCGTCCATGCTTATAAACCCGTATTGGTTTCATTGGGCGACAGGGCTTGAGATGTCATTTATCTCATTGTTGGGTAAAAGTTCCATAAAATTGGAAGCAACGTCTCCAAAATGACCTTTACAGTGTTGACAGGCACGTTAAACTTCAAATTAAACAAAATGTATTGATATATAGAAAAATGACCATAAATGGTCATTTTTCTATATAATCTATACATTTTTGTTTGGATATAATACGGTTGTTTAACTAACACCGTTCCTGCTTTGGACCCATTAATAGTGTTATAAAGAAGTTGTGGTGTAGTACTGATTAAATGTCTCAAGAAACAGTCATTCAACCCTCTGTTTTGACTCTTGATCATTAGGTCTCTCACCGCTGTGGTTCGAGCCCCGCCCGGGTCATATGTGAGACGCCAAGTTCTGCAACGGAAGGTCAGGTGGTTTTCTCCGGGTACTCCGGTTTTCGCCCACCTCTGATTAACAATCGGCTCGATATGAGTGAAATAATCTTGAAAGGGCCGTAAAACCAAAACCAAAAAAAAAAAAACCCTCTGTTTGGAATGAATAAGAAATCCAAGTTCTTGCCAAAGACTTTTTTTCCTGTGTATTTTCCAAGTGTAAGCAAATTGTTCTTGAAAGAGGCATAAAACAGCATATAAATTTACACTTTCTTGGCACAGAGTTTTGCTATACTGAAGAACGAAGTTAAAGAAATATTTATGTTCAGAGTATGTGCACTCAGCAAATACCAAATCAACCTGATTATGTTGGGAAACCTCTGTGGGCCGAATACAATAAATTCCACTATCAAGACCATTAAAAATTAAGGCTAAATCTGCTTTTAAAAGCTTACTGAGAAGGTTTTGGTGATTCTTTCTTTGTGTTTCCTACACCTAGTGTCTCCTAATAAGAGACCACCTTTAGGACTGTTCAAAAGTGGTCTTAAGACCACTTTTGAACAGTCCCAAAGGTGGTCTTAATATAGGAATTTTACTGTATTTTATAGGTTTTGAACAATATTTGAACTTGGGTGAAGATTTAGATCCTGTAAAATTGATTAAAGCCCCATTGATTATCACTGCAGACCATTCCAAGATGGTGGTAGTTCTTGTATTGTTCATGACATTGGTTCTTGTATTGTTGTTGTGCCTGCTTTAACCCTTTTTGTACCACATGGAATCTCCCTTGTTATATATAGCAGGAGCCCATTTCAAATTTAGGGGTGTCTGATTGCGTTTTCTTCAAAATTTATTCGGAAAATGGCTGAACCTTTTGCAAACAGTGTAGGCCTTGATCAGACGCTGCAGAACGCAGCGTCTGATCTGGGCCTGCACTGTTTGCCAACTAAACATTTTGGGGTTTCCGGTACAAAATGGGTTACCGTATTCCTCCCATTTAGCGCCCTGGGCCCTTAAAAAATTGGAAAAAGAGGGGGCCCTTATTAGAGACAAAAATCTTACCAGAATGGAGAGTTTAAAACTTATGAAACACGTTTTTCTATTGCAATATGGTGGAATCTTGACTTGTAAAGTACCAAGTGGTCAACACAGACACTCTGCGATAGCAGTGGGGCTTAGAAATACCTTGCATGATTCACTATACAGCAGATACAGCAATGATTGAAAGGCTTACCTTTACTTTAGGTAAGCCAAAATAGTTTTTCCTCTTACAACAGAAGGGGCGCTTATTATTTTGTTCTTGGAAAAACAGTGAGGGGGCGCTTATAGGAGCAGGGGCGCTAAATGGGAGGAATACGGTAATCATGGCATGGTATAAGAGTCTAATTTTGTGTCTGTCAGTCCATCAACATTTTTGACAAACCTAGCTTTTGACTTTGTGCTTAACTCCATTTCCCAAGAACTATAAGTGCTCCATTAATGATATGTGGTACAAACTTGCATCTAGGGATGATAACTTTAATGCAGGCATCCATATTTTACCTTGACTAACATTTCAACGTTAACTGACTTTATGAACTATTGGAACAATCCTAGCCTTACCATAATGTTCACCATAATGTTCAAGTCCATTTCTCAATAGTTACGAGTACAAGAGCTTCATCAATGACAGTTTGTACAAACTTGCATCTAGGGATAGCAACTTTATACAAGCACCCATTTTTAACCTTGACATACATAGATTGTTAAAAGCCAATTAACTTACATTGATGATGTCATAAATGTTCATATTTATGGGGAATGGTTACCCTGTAGGGGAAGCAACCTTTTAAGGAATATGTTGTTTCCCTTGTCAATAGAAATCCAGTTTTAAAGAGAAGGTGTAATGAACACCCATGTAAACCTCACTTTATTAAGGAAAACTGGGATTAACAGGGGTTTACATAATTTTATTTCTACTTCGATACTTAGGTTGTGGGTGCTCGTTAGAACCGCCTCAATTTCATAAAAAAAATGCCATTTTTGACATGTGACAGAATGTACTATGTACACAAGTGCTTTAGTAATGAAGAGTGGACCTCTTTTCTCAGGAAAATGAACAGTAAGTCCCAAAAGTTGTCTCCCTTGTAAATATGGCTGAACCAAGGCCATTTGCATATTGTCCTTTTAATTAAAGGGTCAGTGTAAAAATAAACAACTGCTTTATGCTCATTGTCCCATATTGAATGTATTTATCCTAATAACAGGATGGAAAAGTTCTTTTTGGAATACTGGTCTTAAATGGTATATGTGGATAATCTTATGACAAGCAGGGGGAAAGCACTGAAGAATAAAAAAAAGCAGTTAGTTTTAGATTTTTTTTTCTTACCAGGTAAGAAAATCCACCATTCTGATGCCAGTGTGAGAATCCTGTCTTACCCAGGGACATGATGAAAAAGAAAAATGTTGCATGAAATAGGCATATTTATTATACTGGATGTTTAGGTTACAGTTTATGTTAATATTTATTATGTCCACCCCGAAAAACGTTTTCGGAGAGACATATTGTTTTTCCCCCGGGCGTCTGTCCGTCTGTCTGTCTGTCACACTTTCGTGTCCGCTCTATAACTTGAAAACCGTTAGAGCTATCGTCACGAAACTTAAATAAAGTATTAATCAGCATTAGACGACGTGCAGTGCGCAAGAACTATAACTCTCACATTTATACTTTTTGAATTATCTTTCTTGGAAGTTTGTTGGTATGTATATATGTATGGGCAAATCGTGTCCGGTCAATAACTTTCTTATTTTCAGATGGATTTTAAAATTACTTGGCAGAAATATTAACCCTTGTCCTGCTGAATATTCATATATGCCACTCCCAATACCGATTATCAACTAATCAGATTATTTGATGCAAATTATTGCAACATATTCACAATCTGACTGGCAAACAATGTAGATCCTGATCAGATGGCTTTGTCAGAAGCCATCTGATCTGGATCTACATTGTTTCAAAGATAAGGCATATCCGGGATTAGCAGGACAAGGGTTAACTACCATAAGAGGATGTGTGGTGCGCATGAGGCAGGTCGGTACCTCAAAGGTCAAGGTCATACTTAGGTCAAAAGGTCAAAAAAGGGGCCTTTTTAGGGCCCCGCACTGAAAGTGTGGGTGCCCTATAGTAATCACTCTGTCCGTCCGTCTGTCTGTCTGTCTGTCCGTCTGTCCGTCCACAAATTCTCCTACTCCTGATAGCGCTGCCGGGGCCCTAGTCAGTTTCACTTCTTATTTTGAGATGGATTTTAAAATTACATGCAGCAAATATTAACAACCGTGAGACGATGTTTGGTGCGCATGAAGCAGGTCGGTACCTCAAAGGTCAAGGTCATACTTAGAGGTCAAAGGTAAAAAAGGGGCCTTTTTTTCGTGTTTGGTCAATAACTTTCTTATTTTGAGATGGATTTTAAAATCACTTGGCAGAAATGTTAACCAATTTAAGACAATATGTTGCTTGCATGACCCAGGTTGATACCTCAAAGGTCAATGTCATTCTGTCACATGTCAAAGGTAAAAAAAGGGGCCTTTTTTCGGGTTTTGTCAATAACTTGCTTATTTTTAAATAGAATTTGAAGTTACTTGGCAAAAATGTTAACTATTATGAGACGATGTGTTGCATGCATGATTCAGTTTGGTACCTCAAATGTCAAGGTCATACATAGAGGTCAAAGGTAAAAAAAGGGGCCTTTTTCCGTGTTTGGTCAATAACTTTCTTATTTTTAGATGGATTTTGAAATTGCTTGGCAGAAATGTTAACCACCATAAGTTGATTTGTTGCACGCATGACCCAGTTTGGTACCTGAAAGGTCAAGGTCATACATAGAGGTTAAAGGTAAAAAAGGGGCCTTTTTTGTTCTGTCAATAACTTTCTTATTTTTAGATGGATTTTGAAATTACTTGGCAGAAATGTTAACCACCATGAGACGATTTGTTGCGTGCATAACCCAAGTTGGTACCTCACATGTCAAGGTCGTACTAAGAGGTCAAAGGACAAAAAGGAGCCTTTTTTACTGTTCAGTCAATAACTTTCTTATTCCTGGATGGATTGTAAAATTACTTGGCAGAAAAGTTAACCATCCTGAGACGATGTGGTGCACACTAGACCCAGGTCGGTACATCCAAGATCAAGGTCATACTAAGAGGTCAGAGGTAAAAAAAAATTGTTTTTTTTTTTTGTGTCCAGTCAATAACTTTTTTTTTATTTCTAGATGGAATTTATAAAGTAACCATGCAGAAATGTTCACTGTCATTAGACCATGAGTCATGTGCAAGACCAAGGTCCATACCTCCAATGTCAAGGTCATACCTAGAGGTCAAAGGTAAAAAAAGGGACAGTCAGTAACTTCCTTATTCTTTGATGGATTATGAAATTACTTGGCAGAAATGTTAACCATCATGAGACGATGTGTTGTACCTCAAAGGTCAAGGCCATACTTAGAGGTCAAAGGTAAAAAAGGGCTTTTTTGTGTATGGCCAATACCTTTTTTATTTCTCTATGAACATTTTTAAAGTTACTTTGCAGAAATGTTCATCTTCATTAGATGATGTGTTGCACACAAGACCCAGCTCAATACCTCCAATGTCAAGGTCATACTTAGAGGTTAAAAACGGGGGAGACATCTGTGTTTTTGTAGAAAAACAAATTCTAGTTCCATTTAGCAAAACACAAAACATGAAGAATAAAATATGTTACTTGCAAGCCTAAGTTGTTGTTTTAGGGGAGGCATTTCTTATGAAAATATTGTGTCTCCCTTTCCAGTAAGGGTCTTATTCTTATCCAAAGGTACAGATTTTTCCCTTTAACTCTTAAAGTGCAAATCAGGACTAGCTGGTGGGCATTTTGACATTTTTCTCTGATTTTTTCAGGGAAAATTAGGCTTGAAATTTCATATGAATTGCCTGCATATATGAAATGTCAAGCCTTATTGTCTCTTAAAAAATTAACAAGAGGCCCATGTGGCCCTGACTGTTACCCTGAGCCTGAGAATATTCCCCATCCAAACTGCCATTTGTTTATATAGTCATCAAACTGGCTGTGTCTACCTGGCCTTTGCATCCACAGAGGTTCAAATTGAACCCTTCTTTCATATTATAGAATAAGATGACAATTGATTTGAACACAAACTTGTTTTACCTTTTCCCATATTCAAGCTCATTGCTGGGAGGCTGCATATGAAATTTAATTGAAATCAGGCCAGTGATTTCAAAAGAAGTCTTTGAAATGTCCATGAATATGCAATCCTAGTGACCTGGGGCCAAGGACTATGAATCACCTTGACCTCTGGGCACTGGGAAAGTGCTTCCTTGCATAACAGATAAGAAAATTTGGCATTTGACAGGGTATTGAAATTCTTTTCTTGCACACCAGACAAGGAAATCTGTGATTTATCGTGGGATAGAAATTTATGTTCTGACCCTGGTGTTCCGACCCAAAATCCAATGTAATCGCTGTTTGATAAATGCACTGGTTGTATATGACCTCATATGCGCTGTCGTTAAGGTTAACGTCACAGCACGTTACGTGAAGTCACTAAACATTCCTGTAGTGTCATCACAATATAGGGGACGTCGGTAACCGAAGGGACCTCAGCATTACAAATTCTCTCTAAGAAATGGAAGGTATGCAAGAAAAAGAATCCTGTAGGGGTCTGAGGGGTGGAAAGAAAAATCTGTCCCTCGGGATCACTGTCCGGCAATACTCGGCAAGCCTCGTGATGCCGGACAGTGACCCTCGGGACGAACTTTTTCATCCAACCCTCAGACCCATATAAGATTCTTATATTCTTGCATAACAGATAAGAAAATCTGACATTTGTACAGGGTATTGAAATTCTTATATTGTCCTCCTTATCCCAGCATGCTGTGAACTACTGTGATGATCCTAAGTATTGGGACAGACAGGCCTAAGCAAACAGTGCTGACCCGAATCTGACTGCTCGTAAGGAGCACTCTGATCAGGGTCTACACTGCCATTTCGTCTGCACTTTTTTTGACTCCTTGCTGGATGGCTAAACCAATGCTAAGAGTTTAGGAGAATTACAGAAGTCCTCAAGGTGTCTGAATTTTTATTAGTGACGAGGTGAGCTTTTGGGATCACTTTTTGTCCGCCGTGCGTGTGTGCATGCGAGTGTATGTGCATAAACTTTTTCTCCAAACAACATCTCCTCCTAAACCACTTATCGGATTTTGACCAAACTTCACAGGAATGATCCTTAGGTGGTCCCCTTTTAAAGTTGTTCAAATGGTTCCGGTCTGTTGCACATCTAGGTCACAGGAGCTAAAAATAGATTTTTTACTAAAAACTTAAAAAATCTTCTCTGAAACCACATGGCCCAGGTCTTTGATATTTGGTATGAAGCTTCATCTAGTGGACCTCTACCAAGATTGTTCGGACCAAAAATGCCTCTGCCCAGGGGCCCTTTGGTTTTACATAGACTTATATAGGTAAAATTGTTAAAAATCTTCTTGTGTGAAACCACAAGGTCCAGTTCTGTGATATTTGGTGTGAAGCTTCATCTAGTGGACCTTTATCAAGATTGTTCAAATTATAGCCCTTGGGCCAAAAATGCCCCCGCCCAGGGGCCCTTTGGTTTTACACAGACTTATATAGGTAAAATCTTTAAAAATCTTCTTCTATGAAACCCCAAGGCCCAGGTCTTTGATACTTGGTGTGAAGCTTCATCTAGTGGACCTTTATCAAGATTGTAACCAGATTATAGCCCTAGGGCCAAAAATGCCCACGCCACAGGGCCCTTTGGTTTTACATAGGCATATATAGGGAAAATCTTTAGAAATCTTCTTCTCTGAAACTGTAAGGCCCAGGTCTTTGATATATGGTATAAAGCTTCATCTAGTGGATCTCTACCAAGATTCTTCAAATTATAGCCCTGAGGCCAAAAATGCCCCCGCCCGGGGCCCTTTGGTTTTACATAGACTTATATAGGGAAAATATTTAAAAAAAATTCTTCTCTGAAACCGCAAGGCCCAGGTCTTTGATATTTGGTGTGAATCTTCATCTAGTGGACCTCTGTCAAGATTGTTCAAATTATAGCACTAGAGCCAAAACTACCCCCACCCCGGGGCCCTTTGGTTTCACATTGACCTTTATAGGAAAAATCTTTAAAAATCTTCTCCTAAAACCCCAAGGCGCAGGTCTTTGATATTTGGTGTGAATCTTCATCTAGTGGACGTCTACAAAGATTGTTCAAATTATAGCCCTTTGGCCAAAAATGCCTCCCTCCCCTCTGGGCCCTGTGGTTTTACATGGACTTACATAGGGAAAATTTAAAAAAAATCTTCTCTGAAACCGCAAGGCCCAGGTTTTTGATATTGGGTTTGAAGCTTCATCTTGTGACGTCTACCAAGACTGTTCAAATTAAAGCCCGGGGGCCAAAAGTGGCCCCGCCCCACGGCCCTTTGGTTTTACATTGTGTAGTGATCGGCAAGTAGTAGGACTGCCAGGACAATGCGGTCAGTTACTGGTCATTGTGGACCGGTGTTTGTAGTGTGCAGGTTCCAGGAGAACGGGTACCATCTGAGGGATTCTGATTGGTTTAGCCTCGGGGACGAACGCGCCCGCGCTTTCTCTTCTATCCCAGACTTGCAGGGAAGTAGACGTGGTTGGAGACATCTCTACCAAAAACTATATTAGAAGACTAGATCCAAGGCTAGATTTACAGAAGAAGATATGGTAAGTTTCCCCCTATAGAGGAAATTACTATAATGGTGTGAGAAAGTGTTTTGAAAACCCGAATTCACGTCAAACTTGCGACTCACTCAGGCGAGACAGCAGACTGTTTGCAGCGCCAGGGTCGTCTGCAAGCATAACGAGTTGTGAACCTAGACCTATCGGGAATCTGGACTCGTAACATATTGCAGATGCACCGGGGGAACTAGTAAGGTATCGACGGCGGCGATTTTAATCGGATTCTTGCCCTGAAAAACTTTGCAAACTTCGCGGAAAACTTCGTCACTTTGCGCGAACCTGGCCATTTCTGCGCATCATTTCTGCGCAGCCGCCATTTTGGATGCACTTTCCTCTTCCGCTTTGAGTTTGCAAATGTAAACAAAGACGTTCTGGGATCATTTCAGCCTCATGTGGTGAGTGTTTGACAAGTTTACTTTATGTTTGACATTGAGTACTTGGTGTGTCGCAGCGACATGTATCCCCCGCCATTTTTTAGACCCAGACTTAATTTTTGTGTTAGTTTCTGTGTGCAAAATCCATATTTCACAGAAACTACCCCCACCCGCCTCCCTGTGTTAATATTTGCCTACTTGTGACTGAAGGTGAGTGTTTGTGGCAAGTGTGCTTATCACCTTACTGGAATATTAGTGCCAACGGGAACCTGTCAATGCTGGTGTTTGCATGACTTTGTGGAAATAGTTTGTTTTGTGTCGAAACAAGGGTTGCTTTGACAGTTGGAAATAAAATTATTTCAAGACTTCCTAGTTGTGTTTCTTAATATTACGTGAGTTTACGGCAATTTTTGATGATGGCTACTGGTGAGGATAACACTCTGGTGGACGACGGCACAGGTATGTTAGATGTCAATAGGCCTGAGTTAGTGGCTGTTAATTTTGCTACCAAGGAGCAGCTGATGTCTGTTTGCGTCATAGGGGAAAAGGTAGCCAGTGCAATTATTTCAGTCCGGGCCAGTAATGGAAATATTTCCAAAAAAGTGTTGAATTTACTGACAAAGGGTACACTGCCGGCTGAGTCATGGGATCGATTAGATTTTACACTGAATAGGGCGTTGGACTCGGTGATGGGTGTCGAGGACGGTGAAGGGCAGCCCTCTACCTCGGGCTTTGACCCTGTCCTCCATCCAACCATGCCCTCTAGCTCAATGAAGGACTCGGTTTTCTCTGGTCTTAACTTAGACTCATTGTGGAAACATTTTTCCTCTCCAAAGCAGGTCCAGGTTAAAGCTGAACCAGGTACCTCTTCTACCACATAGAACTTGTCTGGTGCAGATTTGGACAAGTTGAAAGACTTCGTATCTTGGGCGGCATCGTTTGCGGCATCACAGGGCTCGCGTCGGGATCAACACAGGTTGGTCGCAGACTTGCGCGAAGATGATCTTGAAAGTTTACCGTCGATACCAGCGCGTTCCCCAGGGGTACCACTGTCTGACAGTTGTTCTGCCCCTCATGTGAAAAAAATTATAGCACCTACAAAGTTGCATTTTTCGACCAATACAGGTCGTAGTTCAGATGAGTCCTCGGACAGTGAAGATTCTTATATGTCGGCAGCTAGTTAACTGACGGTTAGCAGGGCTCACCGCCACAAACCTCGCACCGTGTCTGAGAAAAGAAAGCGGTCTACCGACATCATTAAGAATTTTCCAAAAGGGTTATATTTTGATGGGAAAGGCAATTGGGAAGCATTCAAACAGAAATTTAATCAATGTGCTAAGGCCCTTGAGTGGACGCCTGATGAATGTTTTACTGCTCTTTCATGGAGTTTGACGGGTAAAGCTGCTGATTTTTATTCAGTCCTGTGAGATCAAAAAGGCATGACCTATCAGACTTTGTTGACTAAACTGGAACACAGGTTTGGAGCTAGGGAATTGCCAGCCACAGCTCAAGCTCGATTTCAGCAAGCCTCCCAGTCTGCGAGTGAAACTTTGGAGGACTGGGCCGACAGGGTCTTGACTTTGGCGGCAAGAGCTTTTAGGGAGCTTCCTGAAAGCTATTGTCATCAACAGGCAATTGCTCGTTTCTGCCAAGGTTTATCTGATAAGGCTGTGGCAAGTCAGGTGAGTAATATTATTCCATTAACCATGGAGGAAGCAATTAATAATGCGAGGTGGTCTCAGCATGTGCATCAGGCAGTATATGGTAAAAAGAAGGAGCGAGCTCGAATCAGTGATTCGGAATCAGATGATCAACGAGTCTATGCTGTGCAGCAACCTGTGCCTGCACCGGCATCTCAGAGTGGAGGTGCCCCCACATTAACCCTTAATACGATGGAAAAATTACTGGCTGATTTCCGCTTAGACATGCAGAGGAAACTTGATCAGGTATCTGCCTCAGTCAGTAAACCAGCAGTCAATAGGCAGCCCCTGGCCAATCAGTCGATCAGATCGAATGGTTTTGAACCTAGGGGTGGAGGGCGTAGACGACCCCGTCCACTGCGACCACCAAGGCAGGGGCAAGCACCTGCTGATTTAGTTTGTTTTGTCTGTGGGGGGTTAGGTCACTTTGCAAGAGACTGCAACGAAAAGAAAACAAAACAGTTAAACCAGCAAGGGTCGGGGGAGGGGGCCGAGCCTCGACCCACACAGGAATAGGCCAGGAACAAGGGGTTCTGAAGGGGGAGGAAGGTCAGTATGGTATTTGTAGGACAAAGCCACAGCCAGACATAAACCCTTCTTCAAGAACCCGGGAAGCTGAAGACATCAAGGAGGCACCAAGTACATTAAGGCAGGACAAAGGTATGGGTAGTCACTTTGTGGACACAGATAACTCGACCAAGTTGCATTCACATCCTGATGATTCGACCATTGCAGGTGAGGGACAGGGCCGGCCTCAGTGGCTCAGTCGGATGCGCGTCTGACTGGTGATCAGGAGGAAGCGGGTTCGACTCCCGCCGGGATCGGCAACATTCTTTCGTGGAGATTGATCATGAAATCTTTTCTACGGTCATTCTCTCCCTTCCGCTGATTCAAGAACGGCAGTTGTCAGTTTCTGGCGAAAGAATGTGCACTGTACTGGTTAACCGCTTACGTATAAGCCTGCCCAGGAAAGTGTTGATAGGTAAACTGACCGGCTCAAAAATGACCTAAATAGTGTTGACTGGGCCGTAAAACTCCAAAACAAACAAACAAAGGTGAGGGACAGGGGTCAGGGACCCAGGTCACTCCTAAGATGGTTGAGGGAGGTTCCAAGGTACCTGAGGGTTCTGAACCCGAAATAGTTAATGTCCGCCAGTTGAGGTCAGCTTCTCAATTCACCATGGCCATTCAGGTTGGAGATAAGCCAGTTACTGCGGTGGTGGACTCAGCAGCAGAAGTCACGATCATATCAGATAAGGTATATCATGCTTTGAAACATCCACCGAAGAAGTTGAGAGAAGTTACTCTGTTAGCCGCAGGTAGGGAAATGGCAATGAAAGGTTCTGTTGTAGGGCCAGTTGGACTTAAAATTGGTTCAAAGTGGTACAGTGAGAATGTTTACATTGCGCCGATAGAGCAAGAGATGTTATTGGGTTTTGACATTCTGTTCCACACAGGTAAGTCCTTGCTGAATATGCCCAAGGGAACCATAATCTTTGATGACCAAGAGATAACACTGAGCATGGGTAGCTCAGGGGGTGCGCCACTTGTTGCCAGGGTAACCGTTGCCAAGAGACAGGTAATTCCTCCAAACTCGGTAAAAAGGGTCAAGTGTTCCGTGGATCAAGAACTACCGGATTATGTGATAGAGCCAGTGGACAACCTTAAGGTACTCGCACCTAGGGTGGTAAGGAGTGCTGGTGAGGAACCGGTGCTGTGTTTAGTGAATACTTCAGATAGGTATCGCCTCATTAAAAAGGGTTTGCATATTGCAAGGGCATACCCCATTGACACTGAGGTCAAGGTGAGTACAGATGGACAGGAGGAAAACCACTTAATACAGGAAGTAAGTCGGTCGAATCTGGACCAGTCAGACCGGGAGCCAGTTCAATCAAACACCTCAATAGTGGATGATGGTGAGTGTGACTCAAACTTTACCAGTGGGGCTGGGGTACCAGAACATCTAGAGCAGGTATTTCTAACATCTAAGGAACACCTCACAGAACTAGAAAGCATGCAGCTGGCTGATCTGTTGAATGAGTTTCAGGACGTTTTCGCTAAAACTGAATTCGACTTGGGTCATCTCAGTGGAATCGAACATGCAATAGACACAGGTCAGGCTAGGCCTATCAAGCAGCGCATAAGACGCACACCAGCATGTTTCGCAGGTGAGGAAGAAGCTCATCTTAAGAAAATGTTAGAAGCTGGGGTTATTCAGGAATCCACTTCCGAATGGGCTTCAGCCCCAGTTTTAATAAGAAAGCGGGATGGTTCAGTCAGATGGTGCATTGACTATAGGGCTTTGAATGACGTCACAGTGAAAGACGTTTACCCGCTGCCCTTGGTCGATGATTGCTTGGATACTCTTGCAGGTAGCGTTGGTTTTCGAAACTCGACGCTAACTCTGCTTATTGGCAGGTAAAAATTAGAGAGCAAGACCGGAAGAAGACAGCTTTTATCACCAGATACGGGCTGTTTGAGCATTTAAAAATGGGCTTTGGGCTCTGCAATGGACCTGCGACATATGCAAGGGTCATGAACTTGGTGCTCAGGGGTTTAAATTGGAAGACTGTTCTTGCTTTCTTAGATGATGTATTAGTTTTGGGCCACACCTTCCAGGATCACTTGAGTAACTTGGCTGACGCCCTTACAAGGTTCAGAGAGCATGGGCTGAAACTTAAGCCTAAGAAATGTCTTTTCTTTCAGAAAGAAGTAGAGTTTCTAGGGCGAAGGGTGAGTAACAACCGTATAGCCATGTCTGACGTGGATATACAAACAGTACAAAACTGGCCGACACCGACATGTTCCAAAGATGTGGAGAGGTTTGCAGGACTAGCAAACTATCACAGAGGGTTTGTGAAGGACTTCTCACGCTTGGCAGCGCCATTGTACCAGGTGGTAGGTGAACACAAATTCCAATGGGGCCTGGAACAAGAGAATGCTTTTACGGCCCTGAAAGACGCATTAACAAATCCACCTGTGCTGGGTTTACCCAATCGAACCGACGCATTTGTATTGGACACAGATGCCTCAGACTTTGCTATTGGAGCAGAGCTGCTTCAAATTCAAGATGGTAAGGAGAAGGTAATAGCTTATGGCAGCTACTCTTTAACCACTGATCAGCGTAAGTACTGTGCGACGAGAAAGGAGCTATTGGCTGTGGTGCGATTCACACGCCAGTTTAGACACTATTTACTAGGGAAACCATTCATGGTAAGGACTGACCATTCAAGCTTAACTTGGCTGATGCATTTTCATGAGCCTCAGGGGCAATTAGCAAGATGGCTCGAGGAGCTATCTCAATATAACATGGTGTTGAGGCACCGTGAAGGACGAAAGCACATAAATGCGGACTTGCCGGCAAGAGAGGGACAGTGTCCGTCATTTGAGAGGGGTGTACGTCCAGAGGATTTGCCATGAGGAGGCTGTAGGTACTGTGTTAGAGCGGACCAGAGTTGGGGAGCTTTCACAGAAGCTGTTGACGAGGCGGTTCCACTGGCCTCTCAGGGGGTGCTGGGTATCGTCAATGATGATGGCCACATCATTGGTGTAGAAAGCACGAGAGGCAAGGATGGAAGGCGGGACGTCAACGCCATGGAGGGGAATGCAACAGACCAGGTGGGTGAAATTGGCAAGACAGTTCAAGCCGTAGAATTAGACCTAGCGATACCGTGTCTCAATGTTGAGGCCGCCTGCGAAGGGGGTGATGATCTAGCTCATGTTGACATCATTTTCTCAGGTGAGGAAGTGCATGTGCTAGCAGTCGCAAACAGGAAAAAGGTAGAGGCAAAGGCTGGAGACAGACCATCGAGCTGGGGTTCTCCCTGGAGGACCTCAAGGAAGCCCAGGGTAAGGATGACACACTTAGTTTCATTTTGCAGTGGTTGAATCACTCTGTGATCCCAGTGGAAGGTGAGCTATTCATTGCCAGTCCGGCAGCAAAATCGTACTGGCTCAACAAGGAGCATTTTGTTCTCATCGACGGCGTCCTATACCAAAATGAGACAATGTCAGGGGATAAGAAATTAGTTATTCCTAATGGGCTGCGCGAGTTGGCAGTTCAGTGGAACCATGACCTTCCATCAGCAGGTCACCAGGGGGTGGCTCGAACCAAAGAAAGAGTCAAAGAAAAGTTTGCCTGGTTCGGTTTGGGTAAGTTTGTGTCCCAGTATGTGGCAGGATGTGAGGTTTGTAACAAATGTAAGAAGTCAGACAGAAAAGGGAGGTGTCCTCTGACTGAGTATCAAGCCGGAGCACCTATGGAGAGGGTTCATTTAGACTTTCTCGGACCCCTTCCCAAAACACAAAATGGTAACGAATATGTCCTCATGATGGTAGATCAGTTTACCAAGTGGGTAGAATGTATTCCACTCCCAACACAAACGGCTGAAGAGACGGCTAGAGCTGCAGTTGATAATTTCTTCTCAAGGTTTGGGTTTCCTTTCCAAGTCTTCTCGGATCAGGGTAGAAATTTCGAGTCCAAACTCTTTGTAGAGCTTTGTAAAGCTCTCCAGATACACAAGGCAAGGACAACACCATACAGACCCTCTTCCAATGGACAAGTAGAGCGCTACAATCGAACCTTGATGGATGCCGTCCGCTGCTTTATAGGTAAGAAACAGGACCAGTGGGACAAGCACTTGCAGCAACTTGCGGGTGCTCTGAGAGCCTCAGTCAACCGTCAGACAGGCTTTACAGCAAATAAATTAATGTTGGGAAGAGAAGTGAACATGCCTGCGCACTTGATGTTCCCTCATGCAGGTGAGAGATTTCAAGATTCTAGTGAGTATCTGGTTGGGCTGACCTCTACTCTGCAGAAGGCTCATGAGGTGGCTAGGTCCAGTTTAAAGACAGCCACTAAGAGAATGAAAAGAAATTATGACTTGAGACTGCTAGAGCGCAACTATGAGGTAGGTGATGTGGTCTACATTCTAGATGAAGCATCAATGAAGGGCCAGTGTAAGAAATTACGCCCTCCTTGGAGAGGTCCAGGAGTCATAGTAAAGAAGTTCTCTTCCTATTTGTTTAGAGTCAAGGTAAGAAATGCCGTTATGGTCCTTAACCACGACAGAATCAAATTGTGCAAGGATAGGTCTCTTCCGGCCTGGCTGAGGCAGTGGAAGGAGAGACCCCCAGCAGAGGAGGAAATTCTCAACTCCGGTAAAGAGTACTGTCTGTGCAGAAAACCCTGGGAGGGGAGATTCATGATACAATGTGACGACTGTGATGAATGGTATCACGGTTCGTGTGTGGATATCTCTCCTATTGATGCTCTAGACATTGATCGCTATACCTGTCGGGACTGCCAGAATAGGTTGCGGCAGTAAGAAGGGCAGGGAGGGACTAAGGAATGTTTTCCTTGTGTCTTTGCAGGCTGACTACAAATACTTTACAGAGTTGAAGGAGGCCATCATCAAGGAGGCGGAGGAGGCCACCGCAAGGGGAGTGTTGGTGAGAAGTGCCAGACGTTTTGTGGAGGAGCTCGCCGATGCTCGTGCCCCTTACGAGAGACTTGTGGAAATACTCCTTGAGCAAGTCAGACTTGCCAAGGAGCAGCGGGACCATCAGTGGTTGAAGAGGGCGGCCCAGGTAGCGAAGGATAAGGGGTTTAGGAATCACAACTGGATTTGTGAAAATATCTGGCAGCTGGGTCCACGCAGAGAGCGTCCTGTGCCTAGATGGATCCAGGAGAGCAACAGGACATTCCATCTAGGTCCCACCCGTGATGTTAGGCTACAGGAGGACCCGTCCATTCCTGTATGGGTGTCGGACGCCCAGCAGGAGGGGTCGCCTAGTGTAACTCAAGAGGAGGACAGGTTGCTGGCTTCAAGCCCCGACATATCTATCCATGCTGAGTGTGACGCGGAGTTCGGCTCCGCTCCCCAGCAGCTGGAAGATACCGGTAGCCAGCAGGGGGAGCAACCAGCGCTTACGTCGGGTCCTGGGGAGAACCAGAGCATGCCTCCCTCAGCCGAGGGCTGGACCTTGCTGGATGGAGAGCAGATGCTCTTCAGTATCCCTGCGCATGAGGGAAGACGCCAAGACTCGCCCCAGCCCAGCACTTCCAGAGGGGTGACGGAAGAAGCTGAGGGGCCCAATTCTCAGTCAGAAGGGCCCGCGAGAGGTCGGAAGAGGACTCGTCGCCACCGAGGAGGAAGAAGGCAGCACCGCAAGGCGGCTCCAGTTGAGGTGACTGTGATGCCCCGCGGTAGCAACAGTGGGACTAGAGAGCGTCTGTCCGAAGGATCTCGCTCTTCGGCTGGGAGTTCTGGACCGGGAGGGGTGCGTCGACGTGTGTCGTCACCAGTCGGGACTCCGGCGGCTCCAGTCGAAGTGACTGTGATGCCGCGGGGTGCTGGCAGAGATGGACGAAACAGGTCTCACTCTTTTGCCGGGAGTTCAGGACCTAGAGCGGTGTGGCAACGGAGGTCTTCACCAGTTGGGACTTTGGCGGCGCCAGTCGAAATGACTGCGAGGTCCCGGGTTACTGACAGGGACGGAGGAAACACAATGCCCCCTTCTACCTGGAGGTCAACTGGACCAGGAACAGCACGTGGGCGTGTTTCCTCACCAGTCCGGAATTGGGTGGCTCCAGTCGGGAGGACTGTGATGCCCCACGGACTTAGTGGTCGCGTCAGTGGAGCTCAATCTTCTGCCGGGAACTCGGGAGGGGTACGTTGGCGTGGAACTTCGCCAGTCCGGGATCGGGCGGCCCCAGCTGAGACTGTGATGCCCCACGGACTTAGTAGTGGAGGAAACAGGGAGCGCCTGTCGGACAGGCCTCACTCCTCCACCAGTACGGCAGGAGGATCAGGAAGGGCACGTCAGTTGTCTCTTCCAGCACCTAGGAGGGACCAGTCGCCGAGCAGGTCAAGCCCTTCGTCTGGCGTTCGGACTAGAGAGACCGGGATCCAACGTAGAGTGGAGACGAGGGGCGAGGGCATTTTTGTCAGAGTGGAGGGTACTCTGGGGGCTGCAGCACCTGCCCAGTCCGGGATGCAGCCTTCAGGATGCCCTGTGTACGGGTGTAATGGCCCGTTCACCAAGAACCACTCCTATGAATGCCACCTGCCGTTGGTTTTCCATGAGGAGCTGTCCGGGGAAAATGTTTCAAATCAGCGAGTGGGTGTGCTGAGGTTTCTGCTCGGCCTCCTGTTAGGCGTCGGACGTCGATTGCAGGATTTGGTCTGGTACGTAGAAAGCCTAGGGGTCGTGGCTCGGATGCAGAGACAGCTTAGCCTTGCACAGCGTCGGGCCATGGCAGAGTTTGGGCTAGTGACGGGTATAAGGGTTCCGGATCACATAGAGATTCAACCTTCTGGAAACAGTCCCGCCATCTTAACCCATTGGGTGCCTGCCATGATGCTGTTCTCACAGATGGAGCCCAACCAACAGGAGCAGCTCAGACGTCAATATGACGTCCCGCTTCAAGATAGACGGCGTCTGTTGGGAACCCCAGATGCAATTGATGCAAGCTGCTACCTCGGGCAGTTGATTAAGGACTTGCATCTGCCAGGTGACGTAGATCCGGTCATGGTCTTTGACACAGCTGTCCCCTTGCCAGGATTTGAGGTGAACCTGCAGTCGGTGGTGCTGATGCACTCCGACCCAGATGAGTATCCCTCTCCTGAGCGAATACGTTGGCTGAGGTCCCGTGGATACTTCGTGTCTTTAGGGTGTCCCCCAAAGAGACCTGCAACTGAGGCCCAGCTACAGAAACTGAAGTCTCTGCTTCTTTCCCCAGACGTAGCAGCTTTGGGGGAGATAGGAGTGGACCACTCTCTGTCAGTGAACCTCTGGGCGGGGCAGACAGCAGGATTACTGCAGCTCGTAGACTGTCTGCCACGGGGCCAGCCAAAGGTGCTGGTATTGAAATGTCGGGGGATGAAGGGCGAGGATGAAAGCGAGGCTTATGATATCTTGCGCGCCACACTTCATGCACGGCTCACGGGAACACAACTGATTCACCTCCAGTGCTTCACTGGAAGTGCAGAAGTTGTGAAAAGATGGCTGCGGTCTTTCCCGCTTACCTACTTTGGGTTTACCCTATTAGTGAGGGAATTCAATGCAGGTCAGGTGGCTGCGCTGCGCATGGTAGAGGATGAGCGGATCCTTCTGGAGACCTGCTCTCCTTTCCTCAAGTTTGATGGTCGTAAGCATTCCACCCCCGTGCAGATTGGCATGACAGCTGATGCAGTTGCCCAGGCTCGGGGTGGATCTTGGAGAAGCGTCCTCGCCATGGCAACCAGGAATGCCAGAAGGCTGTATCAGGACCGGAAGGAGCCAGACTGTGACTGGTCCTTCACCCAGATGTAAATGCCGTCTAGGAGGTCGAGTGACTGTCTGACAGTCTTATGGTGTCTGGGATGTCCGACATCCCTTCCGAGTGAAAACAGAAGATACTGGGGGGTGTCTGACACCCCTCCACAGTGTTACTAAGGAGCTTTTCGGAAAAGTTCCTTAGCAAATCATTGAGTTCACTCGTCTAGGTATCTGATACTTAGGCGGGAAATTAAGGAAAAACAGCGGAAGACTGACCGCACATGAGTACTGGTAACCCGCTTAGAGGATCTAAGCTTGCCCAGGCAACGTGGTGCGAGTCAGGCCGTCCAGGTATAAAAAACCCTATGGTTTCATTGGGCGGTAGGGCTTTTTGGATGTCATTTCATCCAGAATTCCCACAAAGTGGAAGCAGCACCTCCGAGGTGACATGTGCAGTGTATAATCAGAACCGATTGGTACAACGAGAACATCAATCAAGCCTGCTGGACCTATAAATTGAAGTCCTGGCTGCAAAGCGATTCTTACTACATGGGGTATCCGCAAAAATATGACTAAAGGTACCCTGGAGTGTAGGCCTTTCAAATAAAATGGGGGGGGGAGTGTAGTGATCGGCAAGTAGTAGGACTGCCAGGACAATGCGGTCAGTTACTGGTCATTGTGGACCGGTGTTTGTAGTGTGCAGGTTCCAGGAGAACGGGTACCATCTGAGGGATTCTGATTGGTTTAGCCTCGGGGACGAACGCGCCCGCGCTTTCTCTTCTATCCCAGACTTGCAGGGAAGTAGACGTGGTTGGAGACATCTCTACCAAAAACTATATTAGAAGACTAGATCCAAGGCTAGATTTACAGAAGAAGATATGGTAAGTTTCCCCCTATAGAGGAAATTACTATAATTGACTTGTATAGGGAAAATTAAAAAAAAAATCTTCTCTGAAACTGCAAGTCCCAGGTCTTTGATATTAGGTGTGAAGCTTCATCTAGTGACCTCTACCAAGATTGTTCATATTATAGCCCTGGGGCCAAAAATTCCCCCTTCCCCGGGGCCCATTTGTTTTACATTGACTTATAGGGAAAATCTTTGTAAATCTTCTTGTTGGAAACCAGAAGGCTCAGTTCTTTGATATTTGTTATGATGCTTTGACCAAGGTTGATAAAATTATAGCCCTGGGGCCAAAAATGGACTGCCCCGGTTTTACATAGACTTATAAAGGGAAAACCTTTAAAAATCTTCTTGTCTGAAACAAGAAGGCTCAGGTCTTTGAAATTTGGTATGAAGCTTTGTCTAGTAGACCTCTTGCAAGATTGTTCAAATTATAGCCCTGGGTCCAAACATGGGCCTATCATGGTGCCCACTGGTTTTACATAATAGGGAAAACCTTTGAAAATGTGCTTGTCTGAAACTGGAAAGCCAAGGTCTTTGATATCTGGTATGAAGCTTCATGTAGTGGACCTCTACCAAAATTGTTCAAATTATAGCCCTGAGACCAAAATGGGCCCACCAGGGGCCCACTTGTTTTACATAGACTTATACTGGGAAAACCTTTGAAAATCTTCTTGTCTGAAACCAGAAGGCCTACGCCTTTGATATCTAGTATGAACCTTTGTTTCGTTGATTTCTACTAAGATGGTTTAAATCATAACCCTGGACCCAAAAATTGTCCCGCCCCGGGGCCCGCAGGTTTTATATAGACTTATATTAGGAAAACCTTTAAAAAAATTCTTGTCTGAAACCAGAAGGCTCCAGTCTTTGATATTCGGTATGAGGCTTCACCTTTTTGACCACTAGCAAGATTATTCAAATTATAGCCCTTGGGCCAATAATGGCTCTCCTCAGGGCCCACTTGTTACCCTATCAGAATCAGAATCAGAATTGTTACTGGTGACACGTCAAAAGACATTCATACACCAGGACCTGTGATGTGGGAAGTTAGTCCCTAGCTCTAACCAAAGAGGTATATTTAGCTACACAATCATCAGCACCTTCAGCTGTCGAATAATAGAATCGGGAAGGGCATTCCAATCTCTAATGGCTCTGGGGAAGAACGACTCTTTATAAATGTCAGTTCTTGCAGTAAGGGTCTGAAACGCCAACGAATGGTGATTTCTACAGTGTTTAGCTGGGGGAACAAGGTCATCTGTTGGAATGCTGGCAGCACCCTTTACCTTTGTATAATAGGATAAGCCTACTGTCTTTTCTCCTTTTCTTGAGAGAATCCCATTTAAATTGTCCAAGTATTCCAGTCATGCTCCCAGTTTCAAAGCAGTAATTGCCTGTTACAAATCTAGCAGCTCTATTCTGAACTTTCTCAATTTCATCGTTAAGGACCACTCCACTGGGGTCCCAGATACAACTACCATATTCCAAGATTGGGCGAACAAGACCTTTATATGCTGCCTCTTTTACATCCTGGGGGCACTGATGAAGATTTCGCCTCAGGAAACCAAGCGTTCTATTTGCCTTAGTACACATGTTGCTAATATGAGTATTCCATCTCAAGTTGTGTGAGATTGTCACTCCAAGGTATTTAATGGAGTCCACATTCTCGAGGACCGTTCCCTCTAAGGTGTAAGAAGCCTCAACTTTATTAGATCACTTCCTAGTTATCTGCATAATATTGCATTTAACTGGCTGAAATCTCATGCCCCATTTTCGGGCCCAACATCCTAATCTATCTATGTCAGCCTGAAGTTTCACTGAGTCATCTGTATCTCTAATTTCCCGGTAACAAACACAGTCATCTGCGAACAGTCTTATTTCTGAGTCAATGTCAGTGGAAATATCATTGATGTACAGGGAGAACAAAAGTGGACCAAGAACGGTCCCTTGCGGGACTCCAGACAAAACTGGAGCCCAATCCGAAGATTCATCATTAACAACAACCGCTGTTTTCTGTAGCAAAGGAAGGAATCTATCCATTTGAGGGTCTTTCCCCCAATTCCATAACCAAATAACTTAGATTTAAGTAGTTCATGAGGAGGGGTGTCAAAAGCCTTTTCGAAGTCCAGAATAAATGTGTCCACCTGTCCCCCTTTGTCCAAGATTTTTGCCCAGTCATTAATAACTGTGCTTAGCTGAGTTTCACAACTGTGCCTTTTCCTAAATGAATGTTGTCTGTCTGACAAAAGTTTATGTTCGTCCAAGTGGGCCATGATGTTTGAGCAGACTATATGTTCCAGCAATTTACACAGAACACAAGTCAGAGACACAGGGCGATAATTACGGGCAAGAGCCCTATCTCCTTTTTTGAAGAGTGGACAGATGTTTGCTAAGAGCCATTCTTTGGGGATTTCACCCGTATCAAGAGACTGTGAAACAAGTGTGCAAAAACTGGACCCAACTCATTTGCTAGTTCCTTCAGGACTCTAGGATGAAGCTCATCAGGTCCTAAGGCCTTACTAGGGTTTAAGCCTTGAAGTAACTTGATCACGCCTGCAGCTGTCACAACAATATTATTCATGAATGGGACCGATCTTCCAGTCAATCGAACCTCCGTGAACTCAGTTTTATTAAACGCATCATTGAATTGACCAACTAGTTCCTCTGCCCTTTCAGAGTCTGATTCAGCAACCCCGTTCCCTCCTCTTTTATTAAGGAGCGGGATACCTTGCCTGTCTTTCTTCTGGCTATTGATATATCTGTAGAAGTCTCTAGGATTTGCCTTTACATCACCTACCAAGTTATTCACATACAAATCATGCTGATTTTTTATATCAGTCTTGATTTCACGTCTCAAGTTTTCAAATTTTGTCCGGAGTTTACCACTTCCTGTCTTTTTTGCCTTTGCATGAATCTTATTCCTTCTGCGAATTTTTCTCCTTATCTCTGGAGTGATCCAGGGAATAGAAGATACAGACCTACTAGTTTTTGAGGGGATATGATTTTCGGCCGAAGTATGAATGAAAGAAGTTATCAAATCAAAATTCTCCTGTACAGATCGAGCATCTGAATGACCATTAAAGTATTTCTCCTTTGCAAATCTGAGTGCATCCTTCCTCATAGTTTCATAATCACCTTTCTGATATGAGTACACCTTCCTCCGAGGTTTCTTTATTGGTGGGATGTGAATTTTTAAATATCCGAAGACAATATCGTGGTCACTTAGTTTATCTGGGGAATGAATGTCTTCGAATTGTCCTGGCAAAGTCGTAAGGATCAGATCCAATGTGTTCTTATCACGAGTGGGGAAGTTAACAATTTGTTCAAGGCCATGATCGTTCATAATATCAATTAATATTTGTTCTTCCGACTGACTCAGCATTGTGCCTTGTTTGCTGAGCCTGTCGGGCCAAGCAATGTCTCTGAAGTTGAGGTCACCTAGAACATGTACAGCCGGGAGTTTTTTACCCTTATGCTGCGATTTGATGCAATCCAATTGGTCTTTAAACAACTGGAAGTTTTCGATCGTACCCTATGGATCAGGCCATCATGGCCCTCTTGTTAGGATTTTGACTGTACGAGTATTTGCTAAGTGTTCCGGTGGAGTAGTTGAAAATTTGCAAGAAATTTGCATTTGTTGTCTTCATTTTTGGTTGATAGCCAGTTCAATTTATCGTAGTTTCACAACGCACTGTTTATAGCACTTAACATTATCATATATATGTACGCAACAGCAGCCAATGCGAGTGTTTATACTGTTCACCAAAAGAAGAGTAATTATTAACATAATGAAAGAATGGAATATATAAAAAAGGTGTGGTATGCAAGAATGAATCTTAAATTTATTTGTATGGATTCAGTGTAGTTGTTTCAAACCCTCGTGATGCTTATATCGAATCCATACTTATGAAAGGATTCTTATAATATTTGGCTCAGTAATAGGTTTACCGCCCCCGATAGCTCAGGTGGTAGAGTGTTCGCTCCGGGGAACGGGAGGTCACGGGTTCGATCCCGGGCCGCGACATACCAAAGTCGTTAAAATGGTACTAGCTGCTCCTCGCTTGGCACTCAGATTTACGGGGTAGAGCTAGGACTGGTCGACCCAGTGTCAGGATAATGTGACTGGGTGTGGTATCATGTAATGTGTCTGGGACATGATACTTCAGTGAGGCAGCACTATAAAAGTGAGCATTGAGCTCCCTGTCGCAAACAGACACCATCGTGATATGACTGAAAAATTGCTGAAAGCGACGTAAAACCCGAATTCACACACACACACAGTAATAGGTTCAAACAAGAATATCGGTGAAACCGATGGATGCTCCCCGAAGGTGCAACAGTGGGAACAGGAAACATTATCCCAGTTAAAAAGCGGTATACTGTGTATACTCTCTGTACTTCAAAATGGAGTATAACAAAACCTGTCGGTGGACAGATTAGCTTGCCTGATGGCACTGTCATATAAACATCAGCAACACAAAAGTCAGAATAAATGAAAGGAAGTGTTTTCAGGTACGATACCATACCCCAAGATTCTGGCTGGTAGTTTAGCTATATTAATTGGGTAAAACTGTTTAATACAAATTATTGAAAACTTACTCTATCCTTTTTAGCAGTATTTCAGTCATATCAGAATGATGAGGGGTTAAAAATGAAAGGCTGTGTGCAATGGAACTCCGTTTACAGTTAGAAACAATTCTGTCTCCAGCAAGTTTTTCTAAAAATAGCTGTAGTGACCTTGACCTTGAGCCCAGGACCCTGAAAGTCAAACTTCCTCGAGATATTTTGTGTGAAGTTATATCAAAACCCATCAGCAAATGATGAAGCTAGAGCGATGACAAAGTTTTTTCTAAAAATAGCCGCCTTGACCTTGAGCCTATGACCCTGAAAGTCAAACTTGCTCGAGATATTATCATACCCAACATGTGTGTGAAATTATATTAAAATCCATAAATAAATGTAGGCACTAGAGCGTTGACAAAGTTTTTTTTTCTAAAAATAGCCACAGTGATCTTTATCTTGAGCCCAGGATCCTGAAATTCTAACTTGCTGGAGATATTATTAACCCAACATTTGTGTGAAGTTATATTAAAATCCATCAGCAAATGATGACGCTAGAGCGATGACAAAGTTTTTTTTTTCTAAAAATAGCCGCAGTGACCTTGACCTTGAGCCTAGGATCCTGGAAGTTGAATTTGCTCGAGATATTATTATACTCAACATTTATGTGAAATTATATTAAAATCCATCAATAAACGTAGGCACTAGAGCGAAAACAAAGTATTTCTAAAAATAGCCAATTACCTTGACCTTGCGCCCAGGACCCTGAAAGTCGAACATGCTTAAGATATTATCATACCCAACATTTGTGTGAAGTTATATTGAAATCGGTGAAGAAGTGTAGGCGCTAGAGCGATGGCAAAGTTTTTCTAAAAATAGCCACAGTGACCTTGACCTTGAGGCCGCAACTTTGAAAGTCCAAATCGCTCGAGATATTGTCATAAGGAACACTTGTGTGAAGTTATATTAAAATCCATCAATAAATGTAGGCACCAGAGTGATGACAAAGTTTTTTCTAAAAATAGCCACAGTGACCTTACACTGCAGCTTTAAACAAAGTACCATAACTCTGTGACAAATCATCTAACCAGATAGCACGGATAGTACGCGCATCCCCTATTGCTGCTTAAGATTCCTTTGAAGTTTCGTTGAATTTCTGCAAGAAGTTGCTGAGAATTCGCGTGGACACGAACAGTACCCTATATATTCCTGCAGAATTCATCAAAGGGCCATAACTCTTGGAAAAATCATCGAACCAAAACACGGTGATATGCGCATCCACCTTCGATACTTAATATTCCCATGAAGTTTCATTGAAATCCGACCAGTAGTTTCTGAGAATTCGCGTGGACAAGAGCGGGACGGACGCACGGACGAAGCGGAGACTATATGCTCCGCCGAAATTCTTCGGGGAGCATAATAAACTTTGTTAAACTGAAATGTATCTGCATCAGGTCAACAAGTCTGTGATGAATATCCCTCTTAACCCCGCTTTATATAGGTAAAAGTGGGGTTTACAGGGGTATACATTATTTTCCTTATTTCTGCTCCAAGACATAGATTGTGGGTACTCGTTCTAACCCACACTGCTCCATGACATAGATTGTGGGTACTCGTTCTAACCCACAATCTATATTTTACAGCAGTAAAACGCAAAATAATGTTAACCCCTGTAAACCCCAGTTTTTCTGTATAAAAGTGTAATTCGAAGGGGGCCAAAACTATATAGGGGAATAAGACTCGCATCTCTATTTTTTCTAGTATTCAAGTCATACTCCCAGTTCAAAGTTACAGGGTAAGATATATTACAAATATGAAGGAAGTAAACAAAACACAAACTAAAACATAAATAAAAATCAAAAATGAGTTCCTTTAAGAGCAATGAAAACATTCATAAGAAAGAAGATGGGCCATACTACGTAGTTTCGGCTAATTAAGCCTCATCAGTGACCCTGTAATGATCCGGCAAAGGAAGCCAGAGGAAACATACTGCAATTTTACAGATTTCGAATAGGCAGTCTATACAAAGGTTGATATAAATCAAATTGGGGTCCAAAAAATTAAAAACCTGTCTAGAATATGAGTCTAAACCAATAATTTATTTCTGATTTCTCAGAATATTCACGCTGATCTCAAAGGACCAAAAGTAAAATATAAACTACACTATGGTTGATGTACGGGGAGACGTTTTACGGCTTCTTTTTAAAAGCTTCTTTGATGGCTGACAAATGTATCACATACTTTATAGCAAGACTGATGTGTTTGACTGTGACCAAAAAGAACAACCTTACGCCAGCACAAAAGATGTACATTATTTTGAAAGACAATATTGCAAGGTAAAAAAACGGCCTGCTCAGCTACGCACAAAGACTCACAAGTCTCGAAAATTAGATATAGAAACTAGATGTATCGAACCATCTGAACAGCGAACACAAAGGTGCTGATCAGACTGCGCGCATGCGCAGGCTGATCTGCACCTTTGTTGTTCGCAGATGTCACTAGAGCGAGCAGTCGATGGCACACCATCGCAAATCTCAACGCTTTCGCCAAAGCATCTTGCTCTTGAACGCCCTCATCTTGTAAGGTCGCCATATGCCAAATATGGTTGCATTCCTTTGAGGTCAAGCTGACGACGAACAGTGGGGTTCACAATATCCAAAAATGTTGATTTTGGTTTGTTTTGGAGTTTAACGGCCCAGTCAACACTATTTTTGGTTATTTTTGAGCCGGTCAGTTTATCTATCCACATTTTTCCTGGGCAGGCTTATCCGTAAGCGGTTAACCAGTACAGTGCACATTCTCTCGCGAGAAACTGACAGCTGCCATTCTTGAATTGACCGTAGAAAAGATTTCATGATCAATCTCCACGAAAGAATGTTGCCGACCCAGGCAGGTATCGAACCCTCGTCCTCCTGCTCATCAGTCATACCAAAAATGTTGAAGTATATGGAGATAAAAACAAACCAGTTTTCTCATGACGAGACTCAAAACTGACCATCCATTGTATTGCGAACACTAAAGGAGGATGCTGATCGTCCCTATGATGACATATGACGCACCATGATAAAAGAGCCCTCGCCGGAGTCATTCGAACCCTACTCGGTCTGTGCACCAGCACGACAAAGTGTGTCTTTTTAAGGGTGGACTTGGTGCATTGACACTTTACGCAGGCAGCAAAGACTGATCAGACTGCGCTAAAGCGCGGGTTGAGCTGAGGCTTTAGCTGGCCGTCCATGGTATAAATCATATGTTCTCATGTTGGGGCTCCGTCATCTAGAGGTATCATTTCAGCCGGCGTCCCGTAATGTTCATTTTGTACCAAAACCCCCAAAACGGGTACCTTACAAACAGTGCTGGCCCAGATCAGACGCCGCAAAACGCGGCGTCTGATCAGGGCTTACACTATTTGCAAAAAGTTCAGCCATTTTCCAAATACATTTAGAAAACACAACCTGACGCCCTTAAATTTTGAAAGTGACTTGTGGAAGATTCTATTTGGTACAAAAAGGGTTACATGAGTGATGTTTATCAAGACAAAGACAGATGACGACAGGGATGAAAACAAAAATAATTAAATATGTCAAGGCGTTTTATATGAAGGACAAAAATGATGCAAGGTATGCACAAGCGTATGAAGGGGTTGCTATCTTGTCGGTGATAAATTGCTACACCGTATATTTGATTTTGATGAAAAACACCAATAAAAGCACTATTTTTCACTTATGGCGTAGACACGAATGAAACAAAATTAACAGTTTTGTTAATCATAAATAGTTTAAAACACACACGCACATGCTCGCACCAGCACAAAGTACTTTATTCTGTAAGCACAAAGATATTTGCTTGATCGTGTTAGTTTGCCTTAAATAAAAGTTGTCAAAATATTAAAGGTGTGTGTTGCTCAACGCACCAATCTTTGTTGTGTTGCCGTTCTGAAGTTCATTGTAGTCCACTGTCTTTTTTACTGATACAACATCACCATTTGTCACAATTTCTGCATCTTTCTCTTCATCGTGTAAGTACACACCCTCACAGCAGTGACATTTTCGACAGACAAAACAATTACATGTCAGTTTAGTCAATATTCTGTCGTACGGTTCTAAAGACCGCAGCCACACTGGCAGCCATTTCCAATTCCGCATTTTTTGCGGGAGTGCTGAGGCGCACTTGTTTTGCATTAGCTTGATAATCAGAATAAGTATGAATAGCAGCACTATAGGAATGAAGACAGCAGCAAGAGCAATCCAGCTGACTACAGATAGTCCAAAACCAGCGGCCGGCAATAAGAAGAAGCAGAAGATCAGGTAGACTATCGCAAACCATCTGTATTTAGCCGTCTGACAGCCTAGAAATTTCGCCACATTGATCGGAAATCGAAGTTTTGGAATTGGATAAAATAATAAGATTCCGGAGATGTTAAAGAAAAGATGGCAGAGAGCGATTTGCAGTGCGTACTTTATTCTTTGTTGATCTTGGGCAAAAGCTGCCAATATCCCAGTAGCTGTGGTACCGATGTTTGATCCCAGCGTAAGTGGGTACATCCGCTCCAGACTAACTACACCCATACCAACGAGCGGCGTAAGAGATGACGTAAAAATCGAGCTTGACTGTAGTAGGACGGTTAATCCAGCACCCACCAAAATTGCCAGGTAACCTGTGAAATAACTGCAGTATCCAGGGAAATTGGCGTTTACGAATTTTCTGATGAAGACAGCCATCTGTCCTTTCAATAGTGAGTGAAGGAGCTTCACGATGCAGATAAGGCACACGCATAAAATGGAAAGGGCGATGATGAGGAGAATAATTCCAATGGTGGTATCGCTCCAGCCCATTTCACGAGAGGCACTCTCGAACAGAAAAGTACCTGCAAAAGCATTAATAATAAGAATATAACAATCAACTGGCGTGAGGGGTGGAAAAATCCCGTCCCGAGGTCTGCTGTCCGGCATCACGAGGCTTACCGAGTGATGCTACACAGCGATCCCGAGGGACGTTTTTCTAACTATTCCTCACACCCATGTAAGATTCTTTTTTCTTGAATCTAGGACGATTTGGCCAGCGGACGATTTAACCCAGAGCAATTCGGCCTAGGACAATTTGGTCAGCCAAAATATTTAGGGTTTGCTTCTGATATAGAAATACTTGAATATATGGAAGGTAAATTTTAAAGAAGAATTAAATCAATTGGAAGCTTTTTTTTCTGTTCTTAAACGATAACTTTTGGTGTGATATTCTGGCTGGCCAAACATCTTTAGTAGCACATTTATGAAAAACTGATTATTATGCAAAAACATAAATTTAATGATTCTGTATAAATATCTTGGAAAAAGATTAATTAGCATATTTTCTTGTATCTATTGTTAACTGGCTGATTCATTACGAAAACACGCCTATACAAATACATTGAAACCTGTATCGCCGAAAAAAATGAAAATTTTAAGAAGAAAAATTGATATATTTTTGTTATTTCTGCTCAAAATATAGATTGTGGGCACTCGTTAGAACCGCCTCATCGAGGCGGTTCTAACGAGTACCCACAGTCTATAATTTAGAGCAGGAATAAAAAAAAATAATGTATACCCCCGGAAACCCCAGTTTTACTATATAAAAGTGGGGTTCAAGGGGGTCAAAATTATATAGGCGTGTTTCCGTGATGTTGTTGACTGGCCTTGCTTGTTTCTACCCTTTTCACACTTTAACTGTTGGTTTTGTTTGTTGGTGTATACATTGCGATTTTTTGACAACCTTTATTTGCCATAAAAGTTTTCTCAGTGTTACATCACAAGATTTTCATTAATTATTTTTCTAGAGACTATGCTATGTTTTACTAGATACAATAAATGAGCAGAAAATATGAAAAATTTCGTCTTATGTCAACATTCGTTTTTCATTCATCAAAGCCAAGAAATGACAGATTAAATTACAGGAAATATACACAGATTACTTGATTTAATTTATTCTGAATGTCACACTGTGTAGATCCCGATAAGATGGCTTCTACATTGTTTGCAAAAGTAGGGGTTGTCATGATCAGTGGGATAAGTGTTAAAATAAGTAAAGATAATTGAATTTTGAAACGAAGTATCATATTATTTTCATAGCCAAGTTTTAACTTTACTGAAAGTGTATTATGTAAATAGTATGCGACAACAGACGACCGAGGCTGACAGCTATACGACAGCCGTCTTTAACCCATTTAGTACCAGAAACCCCAAAACGGGTATATGGCAAACAGTGCAGGCCCAGATCAGACGCCGCAGAACGCGGCATCTGATCAGGGCCTACACTGTTTGCAAAAAGTCCAGCCATTTTCCATTTTCCAAATAAATTTTGAAGAAAACACAACCTAACACCACTAAATTTTGAAATGAACTCCTGCTATATATAAGGAGGAAGATTCCATTTGGTATAAAAAAAGGGTAAAGGGGCATGGATACACCTTCAGAGGAGACAACACATTCAAAACTGTATTTCTCAATAAAGCTATACTCTTCAAGAAATGAATGTTTGTCTCAAAAGAGCCCGAGGTAAGCCAAAAAGCGGATAATATGTCCGGTGTATCCATTCCCCTGGAATCCATGCAGTGTGTCATATCTATGACTCAACGTCAGAGGAAACATTGTGGTTTGTTTGTGGTTTTCATAATCTCTTGCTGACCCCGTTTGTGGTGAGAGGTGTTAGTCTTTCCTTTGGTTTGATTAAATAGGCGCACCTGCTTAGATGTCGTCCTTTTATGTGCGGCAATGCATTTTAGAATAATACGTTGTACATGAACATAATCTCCCAAGCAGTGCCTTTGGTAACGTTACGTGTTATAACAACCAGGATCTAAATCTGGTTTTACAGTCCTCCCGATTCCAGTGGTTAAGGGGCCGACGGTCGTCTTTTAAACTTTTGATTTCTCCCCAATGTAGGCTTGAGCATGGATCAGGTCACATGTGAGACACTAAATTCTGCAACAGAAGGATTATCTCCGGGTTATCAGATTTTCGCCTATCTCTGATTAACGAACGGCCCGATATATGTGAAATAACCTTGAAAGGGTCATACAACCAAAATAATAATGGTTTTGCGGTGAATCTAACACAGTGACAATCTGCTAATAAGACATGCTAACATTAACTGCTCTGAAAAGCGTATTTAAAATGTTTCGGTTATTATTTCTTTGTGTTTTCTAAACCCAGTGCCCAATGTTCGAACATGAAGCCTATTTTAGCAAGCTTGTCGTACAATCTAATCATAATACCAACGAGTCTGTGTAATGAGCACCCCTCCTAAACCCCACTTTATTTAGAGAAAACTGGGGTTTAGGGGCATACATTATTTTACTTATTTCTGCTCCAAGACAAAGGTTGTGGGTACTCGTTAGAAGCGCCTCATTTGAGGCGGTTCTAATGAGCACCAACAACATATGTTTGCAGTATAAATAAGAAAAAATATTACGGATTTTCATCAGAAAAGATGTGAAAAAATGCGCTATGTCGCACGGATATGTTTATATAATGCAAATACTTACAATGTTTCTTGCATGAAAGTTCTGTCTCCGTGACATTCATCAGTGTTCCATTGACTGTCTTTTCTGTCACAATGTCTATGTAGTGCTTTGTCTTGTCACAACAATGTTTGATCACACTATTGTCACCATCTTTACCAAGTGCGATGTTTGTAATCACTTTCTTGTCAAGCTGTTTTGAAAACAGAGCTTCAAGATAAAAATCAGCAGGCATAGTACAGCCATCCCCACACGTTATCTTGTCGTATTCGACAAGACTGAAGATACGTTAGTATCTGTCAAATTCAATAATTGGAAATGTCGAGTTCTCCAGTCTAATTGTTAAACTTACCTCACCACCCGATGCACAGTCTTGCTAATGGTGCCTGTATTCATCGGTGCTGCCTGGATGAAATACGAGTATACTGAATTTTGCTAAACTATTTAGTGATGTGTTTTACTGACATATTTGCCTGCCTTTGAATGCAAACATGGGGGCCCTTTCTGAAGAGTACCTAGAGCCTATGATTTCAAGCAGAAGTAAGGGGCCACCTCTATTAAGCAAGGAACCTGTCTTAAGCAAGCAGGCATTCAGTTCACCCAAAAAGCAAAAGTGTTAAATTTTACCTGTATTAAGCAACTACCTGTCATAAGCAAGCACATTTTGGTTTTCCCTTAGGTGCTTGCTTAATACAGGTTGGACTGTATGAGCATCGGGGCACAACATTTTCTGTAATTAACATTTGCGACCAGCGAAGACTCAGATCAGATAGTCTGATCAGAGTCTTCGCTTTGCGCTGTAAGGAAAGCTAAGGACCCAATACCCCTTCATGCAGCAAAAGAGGTCTCTGGTCAGACTATATGGATGCACAGGCTGATCTGATTCTTCGCTGGGCGCACAGGTAAATTGTAGGAAATGCTGTGTCCCGGCTTATATAATGATTTCCACGGTAAACCTGACTCTTTCCTTATATGAAGTGAGATTATCAAGGATATAACACGGGCTTCTTAACTTGATGATTGGCCACCGCCCATCGGGACAAGAAGAAATAGATTTGGCTGCATGGTGCTTACACGCAGAACTGAAACCGACCGTACATGGGTACTGGTAAACCGCCTAGAAGGTCTAAGCCAGCCTGAGTCGGACGGTCCATTCATATAAACCTTTTGGTTTCGTTGGGCATCGCAGGGCTTGATATGTCATTTTATCTAATGTCGGGTAGAAGTGCCACAAAACTGGAAGCAACGTCACAAAAATGACCTAAAATGTGCTGAGAGGTACGTTAAACCTCTATTCAAACAAAACTTGATGAGAGTCATCACCCAATCAAAGGGACAATAGTTCAACTGCAAAGCGAAAATCACCCTTGCCATGTGTGGTCCAAAATGCTTTTAAGAGACAGTCATAAATATTATCTCATTTTTCTCTTTAACTCATTGTTTACTGGTGGACTCTACCATTGTTATATGTTGGACAAGTTCATTTGTCAGTCGTGTTTTTTTTTTTTCTTTCTTTTTATTTTATTTTTGACAGAAAATCATTGTAGCAAACAGTGTAGACCCTGATCAGACGCCGAATGGGTCTGCACTGTTGCCTCTTTCCCTTTTACGGATTTCTATGTTAAAATGGGCTTACTTGACTGTCAGCTCACTCAAAGAAGTCCAGGGGTCAAGTATATATGTAGAAGTATCATTATTTATCAACAAGCAAATACACCTTTATGGATATATAAACAGTTGTGTCCAGCTTCATTACTGTCAAATAAAACTATTTTATGATGTATATGAAGAGATGTCCATCTTCTAAAGATGCTTTCAAATAAAAGTGTTGGCACTTCTCCATAGCTCCAGATAAGTAGAGTAACTTTTATGATCAAGTATTTACGTCCTTGTGATGACCTCCTCATTTTATATAGACAAAGTCGGGGTTTATGGGGTATTCATTATTTTCTTTATTTCTACGCCAAGACAAAGGTTGTGGGTACTCGTTAGAACCGCTGCAATGAGGCGGTTCTAACGAACACCCTCAACATATGTCGGCTCAACCTATGTTTGGAGTTAAAATAAGATAACTATCAAATTTTCATCAGAAAAATATCCGTTTTTGAGACATGAAAAAAAAACGCAATATGCATCAGGGCTATGTTATCGTTCTGCTTGTTTGAGTACAAACGCTTCTTCGAGGCGATTCTTACAATTACCTATAGCGCATGGTTTAATAAAGAAGGAAAAATAGGGACCACCCAAATTATTCACGTTACACATTATCTGGTTAGAAGCCTCCATGGTGTAGTGGTCACGCTACTCACCTTGTAAACCAGGGATCGCAGGATCGATCCCGGGCTTCTCAAGACTTTCGGATGAGTCTTTAAACCGAGGTCCCGTCTCCGTATGACCTTAGCTGTTGGTGGGACGTAAAACTCAAACACTCACTCACACATTATCTGGACTTACGCTTACCTGTATAATAAGCTTTGTGAAGGGTTTGGTTATAACTTTGAGGTAATCTTTATTCAAACTGTCGTCCCCTACAATGTTATTTCCGCCAACTATGAGACTCGTCAGCTTCTCCAAGTAGCCTGTAGTATCAAAAGATGCTAATTAATGCATAATGACAATAATGACAATATGCATTGAGACGGTGCATGTGATAAAGACCCCTAAGCATTCTCCCGATTTAAGTTCCTAACCCTAAAGATGTCATGCAAAAATGCGCATGAAAATATCGTCTGTTTATGTTGTCTGCTGCATCTTCTTGAACACTTTTAAAGAATATTTTTGCAAACTTGCAAACAGTGTTGATCCTGATCAGACTGCTCCCAGAGTAGCAGTCTGATCTGGGTCGACACCGTTTTCAAAAATGACCGGTGGGTCAGGCCTCGGATTCTATGAAGGTTCCAGCGTAAAGGATTGATGGGAATTAGAGCTATCTAATCCAATGTAACGTTGGTTGGTGCGGATACTCTGTCTCTGGTCGGGCCTATCGGAGTCTAACTGTTGGTTTTCATTTGCTCCGGCATTTCAGTGGTTTCTTGCTGTCGAGTCCTCACCGTTGTTTCATCTCTGTGGTTGTTTGATTTTTAGTGTTCACGGAGATGTTGCACTGATGAGTTAGGAGGCCTTCATGCGGACTGAACAAATTATTTGTCTAAATCGCAACGGAAGTAAGGGCGAGGATATCGATTTAAGCCCCCCAGTGGAATTCGTTTCTGCTGATCGTTCCAAGGCGGTTCTTCTGTCGCGGTTTATTTTTGTTATGGTTTGTCTTTGGGTGTATTGTATTATTTTAGTTTGGATAGCCTATTGGCCATTTTGTGGGAAAGTAACTGTCCTTTTGGCTTTCTGCTATTGATGTTTCCATTAGGGTCTGTTGCTTCATGTTTGTGGTTCTTTCTCTTTTGGTGTCTCTGATGGGAGCTTTGGGTTAATTGTATCGATTCCTGGTCATTGCCTCCACCTCTATTTAAAAGTTACCAGCAGACGACAAAGCAGTTGACCATTGCTGTGATTGGTTTGTTTGTATTGGAGTTTAACGGCCCATTCAACACTATTTTAGGTCATGTTTGAGCCGGTCAGTTTATCTATCCACACTTTCCTGGGCAGGCTTATACGTAAGTGGTTAACCAGTACAGTGCACATTCTTTCGCCAGAAACTGACAACTGCCCTTCTTGTTGTGAATGGTATTTTATATTAAGGGAACAGCCAGCTACTCGCATCTACTTCATTGGATCAGTATTTCAGGCACAGTCACCCATGAAGCTTTGTTGTTAACAGGTGTAGCCTTTTACAAGAACCAATTCCTGTAGGAAAATATGACATAGCTGTCAATATCACTTTTACGTACAATGTATTTTCCTTTGCTGTTTGGCAAGTATCATACATTCTACTTTTTAAGGTAGTACGGCCGTTTGATGGCAGGGTATTCACCTGGTCGCGCTCTGCTTTTAAACACAATCGTCAAGTGGCCTTGGCATCATGGCCATGAGCAGGGACATTGTTACTGCTAATCAAAACTGTTTAGAGTAATATCTATCATCTTGCCATATATGAACTCTTTTGGAATGCATACATTTATGGTTAAGACATGCTCTTTTGCGTCTTCTCTTGGTGCGTGTTGTATATCTATGGCAACCAGTATATGTTCACTTGTTTTGCGGGATATATCCCAATGAGAAAACTGAAACAGCGTAGCTTCTGATCAGGATGAGCTCAGTTTGATTTTGTCTACACTGTTTCTTCAGGCATGTTTGGTGACCAAATATTAACGCTCTTCATGCTGGGTATCTTTTTTCAGCAGTATTTTTCTATTTTTTTTTTCTCCAGAGGACGGGATTTGACACTTCATGCGGATTGAAAATCTTATGGAGACATTTGCGTTCTGGGAAAAATAAGAAACCATTAAATAGTTTGTGGTCTGCTGATTTATCCCAGAGACAGGTAAAGGTTAAAGACAACAAATTTACCTGAAGCAACTTCGATTGGCAACAGAATAACAACAGCCATCCAGTTGAAAACATCATGGACCGTCGCTCCAGCGAAAGCTCGTCTGAAATCGTTCTTATTCGTGATCTGTCCGATAGACACTATCGTGTTTGTGACCGATGTCCCTATATTGGCACCCATCACTATTGGAATGGCCAGCTTCACTGTGAGAACTGCGGAAAAAAAGAAGTATAAACCATTTTCAAAACTGTATCAAAAACTTCAAAACTTTTACAGGAGTACACAAATACTCCTAACAAGAAGACTTGTGGGCCCAGAGAAGACTTAGACCAGCCTTCGCATCCCCAAAGTCGGATTAAAATCTCCGCTTTTTAACGAGCCTTTCGGAGTGTTTGATCTATTCAAAGTCAGGTAAGCCACGACCTTGACCACTCTATGTGGCTATAATGCTATCTTCATCCATGCTGATCCTTGTTTCTGAAGGATAACGCCTTTTTATAGAACATATTTCTCTGTGCAAATCATTCTACATGAAAAGACCACGCACAGTTTGATTTTCTTGGCCTTCCCCCTCTCTGTTAATTTATATGAGAGTGTATGTTTTAAAACGCACCTCAGCTATTAATGTCAAGGATGTATTCATAACAGCCAAACGCGCCCATCAGCTGTTTCGAAACTTCAAATTTGATGCATATTTGATTTTCTTTCATTTCATTACAGAAATTATGAAACAAGACTGGTGACATCTCGGGGAATATGTACAGTAAAATTCCAATATTAAGACCACCTAAACTTAAGACTCAATTGCTTTGAAAAGCTTATTGAGACAGTTTCAGTTATTCTATCTTTGTGTTTTCTACACCCAGTGCCTCCTAAAAAGAAACCACGTTTGGGAATGGTCAAAAGTGGTCTTTAAGACCACTTTTGAACAGTCCAAAACGTGGTATTAAAGAACATGTTTTAACAGCCCCAAAGGTGGTCTTAACATAAGAATTTTACTGTACTAGTCTTGTCTAACACACCATGTTTAACCATTATCCCGCTGAACATGACAATACCTATCTTTACAAGCAGAGCAGATCCAGTGCAGTGCTGAACCATCTGATCAGGATCTACATTAATGGTTGGTCATTCAGTTTGCGAATTCAAATGAATACAATATATCGAGTAATATGATTGGTTGATAGTCAGAAATGAGTGTTACAAAATTAATTATTCAGCAGGATAAGGGCTAAATGTCAATGGGAGGAACAACACAACCAGCATTCTAATGCACTTGCGTATGTAATGCGACATCTGATTGGATAACGTCCAAAATTTGCGACAGTATATTCTGCGATATACTGTCGGAAACCCGACGTCATCATGTAACGGCGCTTTCCATTGGCTGGTATTTGGTTTTACGTAGCTCACACCGCTTGCCGCTTTGAGCAATAAAGCACGCTTTTTTAAGAAAACAACCGAATAAATGCATTAGAATGAGGATAACTGAATTGAAAATTGTCATTTGGGGAGGTAAATTGTCGGTTTTACGGACGCAAATTCCGTATTACGGCTCCGCTGATGCGTTTCCGACCGTAAAGCACCTGATTTACCTCCCCAAATGACAATTTTGAATACAGTTATTCCCCAACTATTTGAGCCAACTCAAGACAAAATCTACAGTTAAACACATGCGTTCATGAAAGGCTGATCTCAGTCTTCACTAGTTGCAAAAGTCTTAGTGCAGGTTTCTTCGTGTGCCAATAGACAATGACAGTGTTGATTTTTATGTTCTAGCAACAAGGCCCCCGCCCATTGGGGTTTGGAGAAAAAGATAGGACTGCATTGTGCTTCCATGCAGACTGAAACGGATCCAATATGAGTACTGGTAAACAGTTTAGAATGACTAAGTCTGCTCAGGCAAAGTGGTGCCAGTCGGACCGTCCAATGCATATAAGCATGTTTAGGTATTATTCAGCAGATGGTATTCACCTCTCAAGATCAGGAATAAGGCGTCTACTCCATGCAATTGACGACAAGGTACATATTGTGACTGATTTCGAAGGGTGTGTGTTTACGCCACGTACATCAGGTACGCGGGGTCATGGAGGTCGACGAGTAGAGAAGCCGTCTATGGGACAATTAAAGCGCCCGTCATACAGTTTACCTTCTGGTAGGAAATGAGATCGTCCTAGGGAACCTTACACTAACAGATGGAACGGTTTTAACAACGGGCGACAAAAGCGGGGATGCTTTGGTTGCGGTATGGTTGGACACAAAATAAAGGACTGTTGGAACACCAGATAGGGACTCGGCATTACTGCCAGATCAGATAGAAGCACGCCAATAAATAGTGTTAATTCTTTCTATTGTCTTGAAAACATATGTAGTGATTGCAATGAATTGGACTGTGCCTGTGAAAATTTTTATAGTGATTCTCTAATCAATCATACTGAGGGTCAATGTAGGCATGAGAAACATAAGAGTTCCAGTATATATTTAACAGATACTGAAATAAATAGTAATTCACTTTCGTTAAATGAAACGTCAGAAGATATCAGACACGAAACTTCCATTGACTTAAGGCTTTGTAAAAAAGGCATGAACATTGGGTTTTTAAATATTCAAGGATTACGTTCTAAATTTTCTGAAGTTCAGGCAATGCTAACATCTACAAAAAATTCAAATCTGCACGTATTTGGCATGTGTGAAACAAAATTAAATAACAATTGCATGTCAAGCAGTTTTAATATCCAAGGTTTTCAAGATGCGTTTCGTAAAGATAATCATACAAATGGTGGCGGCGGCATACTTGTTTACGTTAGGGATCAAATAATGGCTAAACGTAGGGAAGACCTTGAGAGTAATGAAATATCATGCATTTGGCTTGAAATTAGTCCTACAAAAGGAAAGTCCTTTTTACTTGGATTCTTGTACAGAAATCCTGTCGAACGTGCCGAGTGGTTAGACCGTTTTGAATGTTTTTTAGATGGCGTTTGGAAAGAAAGTAAAGAAATCATTTTACTGGGAGATTTTAATAAAGATTTATTAAATCCAAATATAAAAAGAGAATGGTCAATATTTACAGAATCATTAGGGCTAAGTCAACTCATTACACAGCCAACAAGGGTAACGAACATTTCTAGCACGCTAATTGACCATATTTATTCAAATCATGAAGATAATATTGCAGAAGTACACGTAAGTCAAATCGGCATCAGTGACCATTTTTCTGTTATCTGCAACAGAAAGTTAAATGCAACTTTTATTAAGAACGCACACAGATCAATAACATCGATCGTTCAAAAACTTTGACGAAAATAAGTTTTTGATTGATTTGCAAGCAATACCATGGAATGAACTCAGTAGGCTTGACTCTTTAGATGGCATACTTTGTGCCTGGTATTCATTTTTCAATGATACGGTCAATAAGCATGCACCAACAAAAACTCATAGAATTAAAAAAGACATACAACCTGACTGGCTAACACCAGATATTCTTGACAGTATGAAAGAAAGAGACAAACTCAAAATACAAGGTCGTTTTGAAGAGTACAAACATACACGGAATCAGGTATCATCAATGATTAATGAATCAAAAAAGGCAACTTATAGAACTAAAATTGAACAAGGAAAAGATGATCCAAAATCAATTTGGAGACTTTTTAAAGAGTTCGGTGCTTCAAATAAAAAGGCCGACAATAACGATATCTTAGGACTTAAGATAAACGAAGAAATGGTTGCAGACAATAATGAGTTAGCCAATAACTTTAACGATTACTTTACAAACATAGCGGCAAGACTCAAGGAGCCTATACAACATAACGAATTTAATAAACTAAATGATTACATTAATTCAAAAATTCCTGCAGACGTAAGTTTTGAGCTCCCTGAAATAAGCGAAACTTTTGTTTTTAAATTTCTTTCTTCACTTGATATTTCGAAAGCAACAGGGTTAGACGGAGTTGGGCCTAGACTTCTAAAGTTGTCGGCAGGAATAATTACTAAAAGTATAACAATTATTGCTAATAAATGTTTATTGACTGGGGAATTTCCTTCCCTCTGGAAACAAGCTAAGGTCATCCCTCTTCATAAAGGGGGTGCAAAAGATGAAATCAATAATTATAGGCCAATATCTATCCTACCTACATTGTCGAAGTTAATTGAGAAATTCATTCACGTACATTTCATGTCTTTTCTGGATAACTTTGAAATAATACATAGTTCCCAGAGCGGTTTTAGACCTGGTCACTCCACTGAAACGGCTTTGTTATTAATGACGGAACATTGGTTAAAAGCTTTAAACGACGGTAATATAGTAGGGACTGTTATGGTTGACTTCAGAAAAGCTTTTGATCTTGTTGACCATACGTTACTTTTAAAGAAACTAGCATGCTACAAATGTAATAGTTCTTTTCTGAAATTAATGGAATCATACTTAAGAAACCGTACACAAATTACATCTGTAAATAACAAAATATCAGATCCAGGTCTTGTTACGAGTGATGTACCTCAAGGGTCCATATTAGGTCCTCTTTTATTTTTAATTTTCATTAATGATTTGCCTTTAGCTTTGTCGCGAAACATTTCCTCTATAGATCTCTATGCTGATGATACTACGATATATGATATGCAAAGTGACCTGCACACATTAAAATTAAACCTGCAAGAAGCTCTTTTTTCCCTTCATATATGGTGTAAACAAAACGGGATGCCTTTAAATACTGAGAAAACTAAAGTTATGATAATAACAACAAGGCAAAAAAGAATACATATAGATGAGGGTATTTTAACTTTATCATATAATGGCACTGAACTAAACTTAACTACTGCTGACAAAATACTTGGTGTTAACATCGATGCTAATCTCACGTGGAATGAACATTTCAACTTTATTTGCAAAAAGATATCCACTTATATTTGGCTGTTGTCCAGGATCCAACACTTCATTAATTATGAACACAAAGTTATTTTCTATATTGAGTACATTCATCCACATTTCAATTATTGCAATATAATATGGGGTAATTCATCAAATTATAATATGTCAAAAATAGTTAAACTACAGAAACGTGCTTGCAAAATAATCTTAGGCAATGAATACTCAAGTTTCGAAGATGCAAAATCAAGGCTAAGTATCCTTTCTTTCGAGCAAAGTATGTTCGTAAATAAGGCAAAAATCATGTTCAAAGTCACGCACAGTCTCTTACCAAAGTATATTTGTGAGTTATTTGAGAAAAAAAGGGATCAATCAAATCAAACAACACTGAGATCAACTTCTGGTCAAAATTTTAGAATTCCAAAACCTAATATAAATGTTTTCAAAAACAGTATATCATATTCGGGTCCTATTATTTGGAATAGCATACCAACTGAAATTAAGAATTCTTCATCGTATAATGCATTCTCACGAAATTGTATTAGCTGGTTAATTAACTCTTGATGTTGTTGTATATATTGCAACGTGCGTATGCCTCCGCCACCTTGAACTTTTAAATGTCATATTACCATTTTGCATCTACAGTCGAACTTCGATATCTCAAATACATACTGGACCAAGAACTTACTTTGAAAAATAGGTACCCAATAGTACGTAATAGAAATGATCTTGGGGCATATTTTCGACTTTCTATAAAATACACATGTTTTGTGTGTGCTCATTAGAATCGCCTCAAAAAGCAATTCTAATGATGCACACATAACATGCATTTCCAAGTAAACACCAAACAACCCCCACCATAACACAAGTATAGCTGGAGAAATGTAAACAAGGGACCCAAGAGTGAGCTCGAATTAGCCAAAGTAAACTAATTATCTGTATTAGAGTTATCGAAGTTTTACATACGAATGCTTCAATCATTTCTTCTTTTTCCACATTATGTTATCACTTTTGTTAATACCCATGTACTGTTCGTTAAATGTTTTGCATTGTGATTTAGATAGAGGGCCTTGTGGAAGATTGGTTTTACCAAACGAGTTACCCTCTTTAAATAAAGAAATTACTTACTTACTTACTTACTTATTGTTTCATTGTGTGGCAGGGCTTAACGTCGGGTAAAAGTTCCACAAAATTGGAAGCGACTTCTCCAAAATGACCTGAATAGTGTTGACGGGGACGTTAAACCACAATTCAAACAAACAAAATGTTCTAGACATAGATGGAGGTTGCCGGTACTTGGTAGAATCACCTCAATGGCGCAAGACAGCAATGTGCACAGCAAAAAGGGTAAATAAATGATAAGCACAAGCTTCCCCTAGACTTATGTAAGTCCTAGATGTTAATAGGTGTGTTTATGCATTCCATATTTTATCTTTTGCCACCATGCATGGCCTGATTTTATTTTTATCCTGACTCAAACATCTAGGATGATGAGAAACAAGCTGAAGAGATATACTGAGGAATGGCACATCTATTCATGGTATGAACTGAAGACACCTTAAAAAGTCAAATCTCATCAGACTTTATAAGTCTAAAGCTTCACCTTGAATATCAAACTATTAAAGTATTATTATCTTTCTGTCATGATTGTTTAATGTGAATTTAATGTTCCAATGTGAAAATTATTGACAATAAATACAAGAATGTGATTGAATGTATGAGAAATAATATGATACATATATATAAATCATAGTTCAAAATCACATCAGGCTATAGTTGTTTACAGTTTTTTTTTTTTTTTTTTTTTTTGTTGTTGTTTTTTGGACGTTCAGCATATTCACATGGGCATTGTCTGTTATTGAATGAGTGGCTATTTTCAGATAAGATTGTGTGGTGTTGTCTTTTCTGCTAAAGAACGCTGGTCAGTACAACCCCAAGCCATGTTTAGGGCAAAAATTAGGAAAATAATATACATTCTTGTAAACGAAAAATACAAAGATTTACAAGCTTACACTTTAGAAGCCCCCGTGGTGTAGTGGTTATGCTTCTCGCCTCAAACACCAAGGGTCGTGGGTTCGATCCCGGGCTTCTCCAGACTTTCGGGTGAGTCTTTAAGCCGAGTTCCCGCCTCCGTGTAACCTTAGCTGTTGGTGGGGCGTAAAACACACACACACACACACACACACACACACACACACACACACACACACGAGCTTACTCTTTACACGAACTTGTTAATTAAACTGATTTTATAAACTCAACAAGTAAAAGGCAAAAATGGCCGAATTAAATGGCAAACCGCTGACTTACGTTCTCCGCTGCCGACCATACTAACAACTATCGAGGTTGTGGTAGAGGAACTCTGGAGCAGCACTGTGCCTAGAATACCGATCATGAGGCCCGCCACCGGATTGGACAATATCTCATTCTCACCAAACGCCTTGCCTGCAGCTTTGCCTGGATAGAGAAAGAAAAGAACGAAATATGTATGGAGAAATATGATTTGGCTGTTGTAATAATGTTCTCTGTTCGGTATGGCTTTACTGAGAAAGTCCAGTTGGCCATTTCAAGATTGCATAAAGTAGCTTATGTACACAAGTATATACACCAAATGTCAAAACTTATGTATATATTCTGAAGACTTTTTTCGAAATTGCATTTAATTCAGTTACCAAATGCTTTACAATAATTAGACTTTAAATAATATCTCGAAAACACGCCTATATAATTCTGATCCCCTCGAATCCCACTTTTATATAGTAAAAACTAGAGTTTATAGGGGTATACCTTAGTTTTCTTATTTCTGCTCTAAATTATAGATTGTGGGTACTCATAAGAACCGCCTCGATGAGGCGGTTCTAACAAGTTCCCCCAATCTATATTTTGAACAGAAATAAGAGAAATATCACAATTTTTCATCTTAAATTTTTCATTTTTACGGTGGTAAAATTTACAATGTATTTGTATAGGCGTGTTTTCATAATGAACACTGTTATGGTAGCAGACTTTCTGTATAGTTCATGTCTCTCGTCTTGGTTTTACAGTATGGTGACAATTGAACGCGTACTGTTTTAGCATATCCGTACGATTTTACATGATATGGTCAAATACATTTATCTGTTAAGCTTTCAGACGCCAACAGAAATACTTCCAAGAAATTCAGGTGATTTCAGTTGGAAAACAAAACAGAGAAAAATTGTGACCGTGATTTCAATGTTAAAATCAACCTTTAAACAAATAAATGTTGAGCGGTTTTATCGTCAAAAAATAAATAAATAAATAAACGAAACGTGTGTCTGAGTTTGCCTCTCCTTGGCAGCAAACTTGCAGTGTAGCCATTCATCATAAACTTACCTCCAAGTAATTTAAAGGCGTCTCCTAGGAAACTGAGAGAACAGATAAACAGGTAGAGAAATCCCAAAAGAAGAACCACCTTCCCGATGTAATGCCAGAACACTCGCTTTACTTTTCCACATGCCGTTAACTCTGAAATATGAAATCGTCGGACATTTATATCTCGCATCTGCAACATACACAGAAAGGTATTTCTAACATAGTTAAAGTTATACATTAAGACTACATAAAAGTAAGACTAAATTTGCTTTTAGAAGCTAATTTAGTAGGTTGCTGTTATTCTTTCTTTGTCTTCTTTTCATACACTGTCCTCTGGTCAGAGACCACATTTGGGACTGTTCAAAAGTGATCTTAAAGTGTGTGTGTGTGAATTCGGGTTTAACGTCGCTTTCAACAATTTTTCAGTCATATCACGACGGTGTCTGGTTGTGACAGGGAGCTCAATGCTCACATTTATAGTGCTGCCTCACTGAAGTATCATGTCCCAGACACATTACATGATACCACACCCAGTCACATTATCCTGACACTGGATCGACCAGTCCTAGCTCTACCCCGTAAATCTGAGTGCCAAACGAGGAGCAGCTAGTACCATTTTTAACGACTTTGGTATGTCGCGGCCCGGGGTCGAACCCCAGACCTCCCGTTCCCCGGAGCGGACACTCTACCAACTGAGCTATCGGGGCCGGTAAGTGATCTTAAAGACCACTTTTGAACAGTTCTAAAGGTTGTCAGAGACCACATTTGGGACTGTTCAAAAGTGGTCTTAAAGACCACTTTTGAACAGTTCCAAAGGTTGTCTTAATAGGAAATTTGCTGTATACGAATCGTACTCAACCTTTACAAGGCACAATTCTATTATGTTATAATATAAACTAAGACACTGAAGTATAATACATGTATAAGCTATGTTACATATTGTAAAATAGAGTTGTATTCATTCGGATGTTTTTTAAATGAAAAGTAAAAAAGTAGTTTTTATATTTTTCGATTCCTATTTAAACCAGTTGCTTTAAAAACAGGCCATTTTCAATGGAAATGCATCACAAGTACATGCTCTACACAATGTATTACAATTTTTCTACCCCGGTTCAAAAGGAATATTTTTATTTTTTTATTTTCTGGAACGAAATTAATCAGTCATACTGAACAGAAGTTTCATTTAAATCCAAAGGGAATGATATCAAAATTATGTGATGCAATTTATCAAGCTGTGACTTCAAAGAACATTTGTGCCAAATATTATGCAATTTGGGCACTAATTTAAACAAGTTGGCTGCTTTCAAAAAGCATCCAATAGGTTTGGTCTTGTCAGTCTACATTCTGATTTGAGCCAGCTGATATCATTATCCCACTTAATGCATTTTTTGAGTAAAAATAATAAACTTTAATACAAAACGTGTATATAAAATTTCGAAGTCTGTGACCTTGGTATCAGGAGGGGTAGGTAGTGATGAGTATTCTGTGGTAAATTGCTTAACGCCATGGCAAGTATAAACTAAATGTAACTTACATATGGTTTACACATGTATAGCACAAAACTTAACCAAACGAAAATGTAAACCGAATTTTTCAAAGGGTCATAAGTCTGTTAGTAATTGGTGGCATATCTTCACATCTTAGCCTTACTACATACACATTTTAGGCTTGATCGGATGAAAACTGTATAGTAGGAGTTATACGGAAACGAAAAAAAGTTTACGAACGGACGGACGGACACCAACCCCACAACTTAATACGACCGTTTTTTTTTTTTTTTTTTTTTGTATTTGTTGTTGTTGTTGTTGTTGTTGTTTTTCAAACGGGCATATAAAAAGATTTTTCCTAAGTCATCAGGCCTTCTATAGGGCCTTGGTTATCTATTTCATTTGTAATTGTTAACGTCCCTGTTATCACTGTATGAGTCTTTTTTTAGACATTGCTTCCAATTTTGTGGGACTTTTACTCAGTACTGAAATAAAACGGGCAGATAAAACTCCTTCTCAAGCCCTGTCGCCCAATGAAACTAAATGGTTGAAATGCATGAACAGTCCGACTCGAGTCACTTTTCATGAGCAGGCTTAGACTTTCTAGGCGATTTAACACTACTCATGTGCGGCCGGTATCAGCTCTGTGTGGAAGCATCATGCAGCCAAATCTATTTCTTCAATCCCCGATGGACTGGGGCCGATCAGACCTTCGGGCAGTATATTGGACTGCTGTATTGCTGAACCGCCTAGGAAGATCTAAGCCTGCCGAGACAAAGTGCTGCGAATCAGACTGTATCTTAAACCTCGGCCGTTTCTTTGAGCGGTACCTCCGCAAAAACCTGAAATTTGCAATCCTTTTGTATATCTTTCTGGATCACAATTTAATTGTAAATGAAACTGATAAGTAAAACGTCAAGTATTGAGTGGAAATAAAGAACACCATTCTCGGCTTATCAGATACAATAGCTCCCATCGAATGCGCCAAAAAGTCTTTTAACAACTCAGTCTGCAACTGGTGGTAGGTCACTTAGTAGTCATGAAGTTTTTGAACAGAAACTAGTGCTATCTGTGCTGGGTTCAAGAACAATAAACAACGACCCATCAACGTTATGACTTTGTTTCGCTCCCTAAATATTTTATATATTTGGAAGAGTTAGAACCCTCGACATTGGCACTGCCGTTTATTCTAGTAGCAAAGACATGAAATTTTTTTACACACCCAGCGAGCTTTTTTATGTTTGGTTTTACGTTCCTTTCAAGATTATTTCACTCACATCAAGCCGATCGTTAATCGGAGGTGAGCGAAAACTAGAGTACCCGATGAAAAACCTCCTGACCTTCCATTGCAGAACTTCTCATTATGTGACCTGAGCCATGCTCAAAGCTACACCGTTGAGAGACCTAATGATTAAGAGTCAGAACTCTTATCCACTAGGCCACACGGAGGCCCGTTACACCCAGCGATCTTTATAAATGAGGAAAAATAACGTTCTCTGTCTTTCCAACATTTACGTAGTATTAGAGCTACCACCGTACCGAAAGATGTTCAGAATATATAAATCTGTTCCTATCTGTGTGAAGTAAACTTTGCAAGTTTTGTTTATTTGTATTTAACGGCCCAGTCAACACTGATTTTGGTCATGTTTGGGCCTGTCAGTGTACCTATCCACGCTTTTCCTGAGCAGGCTTATCCGTAGGCGGTTTACCAGTTCAGTGCACATTCTGTCGCCCAAAACTGATCCCTGCCCTTCCTGAATCAGCGGAAGGGGGAGAATGACCATAGAAAAGATTTCATAATCAATCTCCACGAAAGAATGTTGCCGACCCCGGTAGGTATCGAACCCGAGTCTTCCTTATCGCCAGTCAGACTGCACCCGACTGAGCTACCGCAGCCAGCCACACTTTGTGAGTTCTGTTGTTTTTCGTTTCTATGGCCCCATGGACTTACTCCTTAATGGCATTGCAAAACGTAAAATTTGCGAAAATGACTGCTACTCCTGCAAAACTAATTTCTCTTTTGATATGTCTAAGGGGTATACTCTTAAAGGAAAGAATTTGCTCATGGGGAGTAAATTCTTCCCATTTAGAGTAGACTCCTTGAGGAGCAAATTCTTCCCCTTTTAGAGTAGACCCCTTTTTCAGTTGGACAGAGTCAACAGAGTAGCAGCAATAAGGTCCTTAAAGTTGTATTTCCATCACGAAATCATGCCTATAGAATTGTGATCCCCTTTAATATGTTCTATAAAAGGGTTACTCTTTGGAAGCAAGGAATACACCACAGAACTGAAAAATATCGTGTGCACATGTTTTCCGGGCCAGACTAGCTAGTTTCGGCCAATTAGGCCTCATCAGTGACCCTAAGATATTTTCAAAATTCCACAATGGAATCAATGATCCCAAAGGACAAGAAAATATAATCTACACTATGATGTAGGGCAGGGAGACGTTTTACAGCCGCCACACATTCCCACACACCTGGCCCCCGCCCAAAGGGGCTTGAAGAAATATATGGGCTGCATGATGCTACCACGCCGAGCTGTATCCGGCCCGCACACTAGTACTGGTAAACCGCTTAGAGGAACTAAGCCTGTCCAGGAACCGCGGTGCGAGGTGGACCGTCCATGCTAATAAACCCTATTGGTGTCATTGGGCGACAGGGCTTGAGATGTCATTTCATCTCAATGTCGGGTAAAAGTCCCACAAAATTGGAAGCAACGTCTCCAAAATGACCTTTACAGTGTTGGCGGGGACGTTAAACCTCAAATCAAACAAAACAAAACAAAATTCCCACACACCAGTTGTAGTGAAGTTAAATATGTTCTATAAAAGGGCTATCCTTTGGAAGCAAGGAATACATCACAGAACTGAACAATATGGAGTGTACATGTTTTCTGGGCCAGACTAGCTAGTTTCAGTCAATTAGGCCTCATCAGTGACCCTCAGATATTTTCAAAATTCCACAATGGAATCAATGATCCCAAGGGACAAGAACATATAATCTACACTTTTATATAGTAAAGCTCGGGTTTGCAGGGGTATACATTAATTTCCGTATTCATGCTCTGAGACACTAGATTGTGGGTACTCGATTGAATCGCCTCGTCGAGGCATTTCTGTCGACTCCCCGCAATCTATGTTTTGAGCAAAAATAGCGACTTGAGTATTCCGATTTTTCTTTTTAAAATTTCTTTTTCTTTGGCCAAAAATGACAATGTATTTGAATAGGTGTGTTTCGAAATACGGTAAAAATGGTAGACTACGGTAGGTGACCAATCAGTTCGAACACCCTAGCAGTTCGAACACCCAAAATTATTTCGAATCTGTGGCTGAAAACTTTCTCAATTAAATCGAACTCCAAAATTTTTCAGAAATCAGAATTTTTAATACTTTGAACACACAAAAAATGCCGAAAAATGCATCCAGAACAAGCATTTCGGACCGTTCCCGGGTTTATCATTACAACATCGTACTGGTCGTATATGAGCTAGCGCACGAAAAAAGAAAACTTAGCATGAAATATGTGCGACTTCCAAAGACTCGGATTAACATGCACTCTGTGAGGCAAATGGTCTTCGCTTCTCTCACTTGGATAGCCCTGTGATAATGGAAGGTTCATACCCTCACCGAATACTGATCAGACTGTGAGAAACGCAGGCAGCGAGTACTTAGATCAACCTTGATGAGCCACAGGAGTTTAGCTTATTTATGTTGTGAAATCCCATCGTCTGCATCAGGCTCATGCGATCAGCGAAGACTCTAATCGGATTGCATGAGTACGCTAAGATGTGTCTTCGCTGGTTTCTAAACGACCTGCAAACACTGAACATGCGCACCCACTACCGGTATGTAAGGCAAAGGGGTTCACTTAGCCTTGTGACTTCGTAAGATTTAAGGGTTCAGTAAAGACTGATCACATTGCATCGATGTGCAGGCTGATCCTAGTCGGTGATGTAGCATTGTGGCCTACAAAGGCTTGGATCACCATGCATATGCAAGTGTTTTCGCTTTGCTCTCAGACTCTTTGGAGCGTAGCTTCCACTTTCATTATTATTTGTGTGACAGTGTTACCCTTTTTCCATGTGCTGCGGCATTTGATTCAATGCCTCTTTGATAGCAGAAGCGCCCCTTTAAATATTAATTGAGAGTTTCCCGCCTTTTTCCACATTACGTCTTTCAGCACGTGCGAGTGAAATTCATGGTTGTTGCATTCAAAAAGGTAGTTTAATTCAGGTTACCTGTTGGGTTACCCTGGTTTTCTGAGGAGCAAGTGAATATGCCCATTTATTTCACGGTGACAAGGTTTTATTGGAAGTAATTTCGGGGAACATGATTAAGAAAATAAGTCATATGCGATGGGCGAAGACTCAGGTCAGCCTGGCGCCGTCAGCCTGCACTCGCATGCAGTCTGAACAGTCTTCGTTGTTCGTATGTGCCTACCATGGCCTTTGTGCTAATCAAAGAACAACAGGTGAAAACAATGGCCACATTTGCTGGATGCGCAGGCTGATTTGGTCCTTCGTTTGAAACGTTTATTTTTCGCCGTGCGCCGGCTTAAAACGACTGTGTACATTTAACCGGCCAAATCTGCTCGCGACATTACAAACACATTCTAAGCTACCAAGTGCAAGGATCAGTCTGTTCAGATCTCCTATCTCGAGTAAAATACTTATTGCGCATGTGCGTACAGAAAAGACTGGTAAGTCTTCGGGATTGTGTCTTCAATGTTGAAGAGGTTTGAAAGGTTTCATCGCGCACAAAGTGAAGATCGCACATGCACACGTTAAAATTGTGTATGATGTCCGCATTTTCTTTTTCTTGTTACTTGCCTATCTAAATAACATGATGGTTTTGCATCCGCAGTCTAATCAGTCTTCAGCGGACTTCTTCGATGGGCATTGAATTGCTACATGTCCCCGGCTTACGCTGATTTGAGACAGCTTATGAGTAAACAGAGAACACACAAACAACAAACAAGGCTGCGCAGTCTCGCCTGAGGCTTCACTATGCTTTTAAACAATATAGGTGTGTGTGTGGGGGGGGGGGGTGAAGTATCTATGCGCCTAGCTCCACTGGATAGCTGCACGTGCGGGTTTCAACATCACATCCCACATATACATGTAGCTGGAATTTGTCTGCTGCGGTGTAGCCGGAACAAAAAAAATATTACAGACTATCAGGAAATTCTTTGAAAAATATATGGGCTTCTCTTAAGAAAAGAATTTGCTCCAAACAAATCAATTTCTGTTATTCCTGAGATCACAAATTGACTCGTCCATTTTAAAGGGAATAGTGATAGTTCAATGGGTGTAAATGGCATTAATGACAATGCGTAACCTTATACTTGTAACTACATGATAAGCTCGCATTCGAAGACCCCCTGCACACACTGACTTATTTATAGATCAAACGGTTCTGCACTGCATAAGTGATATTTATAACTTCTAATCACTTGCGGATTGTCAGGGCCGCGGGGGAAAAACGTAGTTGTTTAAAATATTGAACCCAGCCTGGTCCAATGCATGGAATTCTTTCAGATCAAACAGTTCGAACACTGATACATTTCCAATCTGATATTTTCTAATAATTCGAACACCCGGATCAGTATTTTTTTTTTTTTACTCTTCGAATTAATTGGTCATTTACCGTAACTGCCACACCATTTCCCTTAAGATATTTATTGTTGGAGTTGAAACGCTTGCTTTTCGGTCTGTTTCGCTATTCAGACAGGCTGTTTCCTGTAATTGCAGTATAGTATTGCATCATCGTTAAAGCTGATTGGTTGATCGCGTCACGTGCCCCTCCATGGAACAGTTACAATCTGGTCATTATACCCGGTTTGCCCGCCTCATGGCGACCAAACCAAAAACTGAATCGCTTTGAAGACAGCCACCAACACAGAACCTTTATTTTTCAGGAAAGCTGAAAAATTATCTTAAGTAAGATTGACTTGGCTGATGCAGCAGCCCCTTGCCCAATTTACCAATCGGTGTTCACAAACAATTCATCAGTATTATTCTGGGTGTGTTTTCATTCATTAAAAATGTATATTTTTCAAAATTTGCTTATTCTACACGTAGGCATATTTATATCAACTGCTGACAGATTAATGATTGACCATTATGTTAAATGACTGTATAATTGCTTCACACCTGGTTATAGACTTGTAAATTTATTGTAGATTTATGCCCATTAAATACAGCTGTGTCTATCATTTGATATACCAATATCTAATTTGTTCCTCACTCCGGGCTTTACAGTTATTTTTACATTTCTTTTAATTGCAGGCTTGTTTAAAAAGGCAGAAAGTCAGGCTTTTCGTTTCACTGACCGTTCCAAGGCGGTTCTTCTGTCGCGGTTTATTTTTTGTTATGGTTTGTCTTTGAGTGTTTGTATTGCTTTGTACAGCCTCATGGTCATTTTGTGGGAAAGTAACTGTACTTTTGGCTTTCCAATATTGATGTTTCCATTAGGGTCTAGTTGTTTCATGTCTGTGTTTCTTTCCCTTTGGTAAATCTGATGGGAGCTGTGGGTTAATTGTATCGATTCCTGAGCATTGCCGTCACTTCTATTTTAAAAAAAGATGTGAAATATAAAAGGATTTAGGAAATGTAATTTGTGAAAAATGCAGAAAATTTTGATATCAAGGTGTAGTCTAGCCTTAATTTGTGTTTATATACAGCAATTGCACACCGGAGCAAGTGTTCACCCGGTGCTAATTTGCTCCCGGTAGTAAATCTATACCCCCTTGTGTCCGGAGCAAATGTTGGTAAAATGTCACTCAAATGTTGTTTTTTTTTTTTTCGATCTTAAATAGAATATAGGTATGCTGTATCCACTCATAAGAGCCTCGCTGAGGCGATTCTAAAAAGTAGACACATAATATATTTTCAGGTCATAGTAATATTATTAAAATTTATTTATTTATTTATTTATAAGCAATTGTTCTTTGGAGTTTTGGAAACAATTTCCTAAGGACACAGGGATTAGTTCGAATCAGTGATGATCCATCGTTTTTCCTGTCATTCAAGCTTTATTCGGGTTAGTACACGTAAAACTAGCACTTTTTCGTGCATATTGCTTTAAAAGAAATATTTCATTTGGAGAACAAAGCTATGTGGTATTATGCGATTGCTTGGGTATCGTGCAAAGATCTCTCTCTCTCTCTCTCTCTCTCTCTCTCTCTCTCTCTCTCTCTCTCTCTCTCTGACACACTTACCTGACCAAGGTGTAAACTTCACGTCCAATTCCGGAAGAGCCCATATGTCCTCCTCTTCCTGCGTACCAGCATCCTAAAAATAGGCCCTTCATTGGTATTATTATGTATTTTCACCCTTCTGGTGGACTCTTCCACTGTTATATGTTGGACAAGGCCATTTGAGCCGGGGCATGTGCATTTCCTACAACTGACAACAGCGCCAAGCGAAGAATCAGACCAGCCTGCGCATCCATATAGTCTGACCAGAGACCTTTCTTGCTGCATGAAGGAGCATTGGGTCCTTAGCTATCCTTAGAGCGCACAGCGAAGACTTTGATCAGACAGTGCGAATGCGCAGGCTTATCTGGGTCTTCGCTGGGCCGACATGTAAATTGTAGGCAATGTTGTCCCCCTGCTCATTTGTCATTCTAGTTAGTTTTGTGTGTGTGTGTTTGTGTGTGTGTGTGTGTGTGTGTGTGTGTGTGTGTGTGTGTGTGTGTGTGTGTGTGTGTGTGTGTGTGTGTGTGTGTGTGTGTTCTTTCGTTCGTTCGTTCGTTCGTTTTTTTAATCCTGTAATCAAATTGTGTAAACACTGATTAGACGCAGCATTATGGGACGTCTGATCTGGATCTGCTATGTTTGCCTCTGTCCCAGATCAGATTGGGATAAACAGGCTGATAAGCCAGCATGAAAACACGCCTTTATTAGCTCACCTGAGCCGAAGGCTCATGTGAGGTATTAGTATGCCAATGATCCGGCGTCCGTCGTCCGTCGTCCGTTGTCCGTTCACATTTTCAACTGAGTATATCTTTTAAGCCAGTTGGCTAATCATGATTAAATTTCATGAGAAGCATTATCAGGTTGGGGGAAAAGATGCATTATGTTTTGGGGCAGATCAGATGGAAACTCTTGTTGCCATGGCAATATATAGCTCCCATAGACTTACAATGGGAAAATCTTAAAAAATCTTCTTCTCTGAAACCAATATGCCCAGAGCTTACATATGAAGCATGTAGCAATGTCAAGTGGTCCCCTACAAAAATTGTGCCAATCATGCCCCTGGGGTCAAAGCTGGCCACGCCCCGGGGTCCCTTAACCCCCCATAGAAATAAAAGCTTAAAAAATCTTCTTCTCTGAAACCGCTAGGCACTGAGCTTACATATTAAGTATGATGCAATGTCAAGTGGTCCTCTACATAAATTGTGCCAATCATGCCCCTGGGGTCTAAACTGGCCACGCCCCGGGGCCCCTTAGCCCCCATAGACTTATAATGAAAAAAAAGCTAAAAAAATCTTCTTCTCTGAAACCACTAGGCCGTGAGCTTACATATGAAGCATGTAGCAATGTCAGGTGGTCCCCTACATAAATTGTGCCAATCATGCCCCTGGGGTCTAAACTGGCCACGCCCCGGGGTCCCTTAACCGCCATAGACTTATAATGGAAATAAAGGTTTAAAAAATCTTCTTCTCCGAAACCGCTGGGCACAGAGCTTACATGTCAAGTGGTCCTCTACATAAATTGTGCCAATCATGCCCCTGGGGTCTAAACTGGCCACGCCCCAGGGGCCCTTAGCCCCCATAGACTTATAATGGAAAAAGAGCTAAAAAAATCTTCTTCTCTGAAACCACTAGGCCGTGAGCTTACATATGAAGCATGTAGCAATGTCAAGTGGTTCCCTACATAAATTGTGCCAATTATGCCCCTGGGATCTAAACTGGCCACGCCCTTGGGCCCCTAAGCCCCCATAGACTTATAATGGAAAACAAAAAGCTTAAAAAATCTTCTTCTCTGAAACCGCTGGGCACAGAGGATACATATTAAGCATGTAGCAATGTCAAGTGGTCCTCTACATGAATTGTGCCAATCATGCCCCTGGGGTCTAAACTGGCCACGCCCCGGGGTCCCTTAGCTCCAATAGACTTATAATGGAAAAAAAGCTTAAAAAATCTTCTTCTCTGAAACCACTAGGCCCAGTGCTTACATATGAAGCATGTAGCAATGTCAGGTGGTCCCCTACATAAATTGTGCCAATCATGCCCCTGGGGTCTAAACTGGCCACGCCCCGGGGCCCCTTAGCTCCAATAGACTTATAATGGAAAAAAAAACTTAAAAAATCTTCTTCTCTGAAACCACTAGGCCCAGTGCTTACATATTAAGCATGTAGCAATGTCAAGTGGTCCCCTACATAAATTGTGCCAATCATGCCCTTGGGATCTAAACTGGCCACGCCCTTGGGCCCCTAAGCCCCCATAGACTTATAATGGAAGAAAAAAAGCTTAAAAAATCTTCTTCTCTGAAACCGCTAGGCACAGAGCTTACATTTTAAGCATGTAGCAATGTAAAGTGGTCCTCTACATAAATTGTGCCAATCATGCCCCTGGGGTCTAAACTGGCCACGCCCCGGGGCCCCTTAGCCCCCATAGACTTTGAATGGAAAAAGTGCTAAAAAAATCTTCTTGTCTGAAACCAATAGGCCGTGAGCTTACATATGAAGCATGTAGCAATGTCAAGTGGTCCCCTACCTATATTGTTCCAATCATGCCCCTGGGGTCTAAACTGGCCACGCCCGGGGGTCCCTTAACCCCCATAGACTTATAATGGAAATAAAAGTTTAAAAAATCTTCTTCTCTGAAACTGCTAGGCACAGAGCTTACATATTAAGCATGTAGCAATGTCAAGTGGTCCTCTACATAAATTGTGCCAATCATGCCCCTGGGGTCTAAACTGGCCAAGCCCCGGGGCCCCTTAGCCCCCATAGACTTATAATGGAAAAAAGCTTAAAAAATCTTAAAAATCTTCTTCTCTGAAACCACTAGGCCCAGAGCTTATATATTAAGCATGTAGCAATGTCAAGTGATCCCCTATATAAATTTTGCCAATCATGCCCCTGAGATCTAAACTGGCCACACCCTTGGGCCCCTTAGCCCCTATAGACTTATAATGGAAAAAAGCTTAAAAAATCTTCTTTTCTGAAACAACTAGTATTATTTGCTCACTTGAGCCGTAGGCTCATGTGAGGTATTGGTATGCCAATGGTCCGGCGTCCGTTGATTTTCAAATAAGTATATCTTTAAAGCCACTTGGCCAATCATGATTAAATTTCATGAGAAGCATTATCCGATTGAGGGAGAAGATGCAGTATGTTTTGGGGTAGTTCAGATTGAAACTGGTGTTGACATGGCAACATATAGCTCCCATAGACTTACAATGGGACAAACTTAAAAAAATTTCTTCTCTGAAACCACTAGGCCCAGAGCTTACATATTAAGCATGTAGCAATGTCAAGTGGTCCTCTACATAAATTGTGCCAATCATGCCCCTGGGGTCTAAACTGGCCACGCCCCGGGGCCCCTTAGCCCCCTTAGACTTATAATGGAAAAAACAAACTTCAAAAATCATCTTCTTTGAAACCACTAGGCCCAGAGCTTACATATTAAGCATGTAGCAATGTCAATTGGTCCCCTACATTAATCCTGCCAAACCTGCCCCTAGGGTCCAAATTGACAATGCCGTGTTCCATTAGGAAGAACTTCAAAAAAAAATATGCTCAAAGACCATGAGTCAAACAGCTAACTAAAATGTTCCTCATGTGAGCGCGGTTAGGCTCATTGAGCCTCTTGTAATTTTGACCCCTTGAACTCCAATTTTATAGTGTGAAGCAGGGGTTTACAGGGGTAAACCTTATTTTTTTATTTCTGCTCTAAAATATAAAATATAGATTGTTGGCACTCGTTAGAACCGCTTCTAACGAGTATCAACAATCTATATTGTCTATACTGTGAGCAGAAATAAGAAAAATATCATAATTTTTCATCTTAAAATTTTCGTGATTTTTCGGCTGTAAAGTTTACAATGTATATGCGTGTTTCGTAATGATTAGGTCTCTCATCGCTGTGGATTCGGGCCTCATTCGGATCACATGTAAGAGGTCAGTTTTTGCAACCGTATTGGTCAGTGTATCAGTTTTTTTTTCTCCGTATACCCGGTGTTCGCTAAACTCTGTTCAAGGATCAGTTTGATAAAAGTGTAATAATCTTGAAAGGACCGTAAACGCCGTCCGACCCCTTCCCCCAAAAAGCATAGACAAATTATCGACAGCAGCAAAGATATTTGCTCGTGTGGTTAAAATCAGACCCTTAAACCCGTGTTTTTGCTGAACAAATCAATTTTGTCGCACCCACTTTTGACTACCAACCAAACAAATTATTTGATGAAATTTATCCCTTTAACCTTTGCCACTCTCTAGCTAATTCAGCAGACGACAAACAGTTGATATTTTTCAAACTTTTTCCCAGAAAACAGAAAACAGGACTTGACAATTTGGAGACAATTTGCATGAGATGTCAAATATCCTTTTTTCTGGGAAAATTAGAAAAAAAAGTCAAAATGTCGTATGCTGCTTAAAATAGCCAGCATGCATAGCGTTAAATTAACCAATTGAATAACAAGCAATGAAGACCCAGACACAGATGGCTTCCCAAGACGCCTTGTCAGTTCATCAATTGTCGGGTAAAATGCCCAGAAAATTGGAAGCAGCGTCTCCACAATTACCTGAATAATGTTGACGTGGACGTAAAACCTCAATTCAAAATAAACAAACAAATGCTCAAGAAGCCATCTGATCTACACTATTTGAAAATCTAGGGCTATAAAAGGGTCTAAGGCTGTTCAGCAGGACACGGGTTAAATCAGTTTTATTTCTCTGGTCGGGTCCATCGGACTCTAACTTGGTTTTCTGTTGCTCCACCATTTTAGTGGTTTCTTGCTGTCGAGTCCTCACCGTTGTTTCATCTCTGTGGTTGTTTGATACTTGTATTCACGGAGATGTTGCACTGATGAGATATGAGGCCTTCATGCAGACTGAACAAATTATTCGTGACGGAAGTAAGAGCGAGGATTGTGGCGACGTAAAATCGATTTACAGGGGGTAAACCTTATTTTTCTTATTTCTGCTCTAAAATATAAAATATAGATTGTTGGCACTCGTTAGAACCGCTTCTAACGAGTATCAACAATCTATACTGTCTATACTGTGAGCAGAAATAAGACAAATATCACAATTTTTCATCTTAAAATTTTTGTGATTTTTTGCGGCTGTAAAGTTTACAATGTATAGGCGTGTTTCGTAATGACTAGGTCTCTCATCGCTGTGGATTCGGGCCTCACTCGGATCACATGTAAGAGGTCAGTTTCTGCAACCGTATTGGTCAGTGTATCAGGTTTTTTTTTTTCTCCGTATACCCGGTGTTCGCTAAACTCTGTTCAAGGATCAGTTTGATAAAAGTGTAATAATCTTGAAAGGACCGTAAACGCCGTCCGACCCCTTCCCCCCAAAAAAGCATAGACAAATTATCGACAGCAGCAAAGATATTTGCTCGTGTGGTTAAAATCAGACCCTTAAACCCGTGTTTTTGCTGAACAAATCAATTTTGTCGCACCCACTTTTGACTACCAACCAAACAAATTATTTGATGAAATTTATCCCTTTAACCTTTGCCACTCTCTAGCTAATTCAGCAGACGACAAACAGTTGATATTTTTCATACTTTTTCCCAGAATACAGAAAACAGGACTTGACAATTTGGAGACAATTTGCATGAGATGTCAAATATCCTTTTTTCTGGGAAAATTAGAAAAAAATCAAAATGTCGTATGCTGCTTAAAATAGCCAGCATGCATAGCGTTAAATTCACCAATTGAATAACAAGCAATGAAGACCCAGACACAGATGGCTTCCCAAGACGCCTTGTCAGTTCATCAATTGTCGGATAAAAGTCCCACAAAATTAGAAGCAACGTCTCCAAAATTACCTGAATAATGTTGACGTGGACGTAAAACCTCAATTCAAATTAAACAAACAAATGCTCAAGAAGCCATCTGATCTACACTATTTGAAAATCTAGGGCTATAAAAGGGTCTGAGGCTGTTCAGCAGAACACAGGTTAAATCAGTTTTATTTCTCTGGTCGGGCCCATCGGACTCTAACTGTTGGTTTTCTGTTGCTCCACCATTTTAGTGGTTTCTTGCTGTCGAGTCCTCACCGTTGTTTCATCTCTGCGGTTCTTTGAATTTTGTATTCACGGAGATGTTGCACTGATGAGTTAGGAGGCCTTCATGCGGACTGAACAAATTATTCGTGACGGAAGTAAGAGCGAGGATTGTGGCCACGTAAAATCGATTTAAGCCCCCCCCCACCCCCATTGGAATTCGTTTCCGCTGACCGTTCCAAGGCGGTTCAGACTTCTGTCGCGGTTTATTTTTGTTATGGTTTGTCTTTGGGTGTTTGTGTCGCTTATATTATTTTATTTAGGATAGCCTATTGGCCATTTTGTGGGAAGGTAACTGTCCTTTTGGCTTTCCGCTACTAAGTTGGTGTTTCCATTAGGGTCTAATTATTTCATGTTTGTGTTTCTTTCCCTTTGGTGTCTTTGATGGGAACGGTGGGTTGTTTGTATCGATTCCTGATCATTGCCTCCACTTCCCTTATTCACATTATGATTTCATATCTGCACAATGGTTAATTTTCAGATGAAAATTTGTGATATTTTTTCTCATTTCTACGTAAAACATGGGTTGTGGTACTCGTCAGTGAGGCGGTTCTCACAAGTACCCACTATTTATGACTTGTGCCAGAAATATACCCCCACAAACCCCATTTTTCTCTGGGTATTTGTAAAAAAAGGTAACAAGTGGAACGACTGAAGTGAAAATATGTCTTGTGACACATGCACATAGCGAAGGCTCAAATCATAGCAACAGATAACTGAAGGATAGTTTTCTTCATTTCTACTATAAACCTATATTCTAATGAATACCCACAACATAGGTTTTTATGGCGAACTGACAAAAAATATCAGTTATCACAAAATGTTGCTATGTCAAACCAGCCTGTAATTCGTCTCAGTGAAGGCACAGCTTCTCATGTCCATCAGAAGCATCACAAAAACACGCCTATATAATTTTGACCCACTCGAACCCCACTTTTATATTGTAAAACTGGGGTTTCCGGGGGTATACCTTATTTTTCTTATTTCTGCTCTAAAATATAGATTATGGGTACTCGTAAGAACCGCGTTCTAACGAGTGCCCGTGATCTATATTTTGAGCAAAAATAAGAAAAATATCACAATTTTTCATCTTAAAATTTTCATTTTTTCGGCGATAAAGGTGGTTATGTATTTGTATAGGCGTGTTTGCGTAATGGTTCGGGATAAGTGTATAAGAGTCTAATCAGACTGCGTGAATGAAAAAGAATGAATGAAGTCTTTACTGGATTTCCATATGGCTCACTTGCAGGGCTTTGTTGGTGACCTTTTGGCTGAATCTCTTAAAGCATTAGTTTTCGGCCAACATTTACACGAAATGACAAAGAGACAACAGAAAAGAAAAACAAGCAAAACATACTATTTTGAGGCCCTCTTCTCCGGAAACAAAATTTGGATTATCAAGTCCATAGAGCTGTTTCGTCTGAAAAAAATAAAGTATACATTTAAATAACAAATCAAATAAAGATTCGCACTTTGCAACCCATGACATTGCGTCAATGCACCATAAGGTAAAAAAATCAAAGCACTGAGAGTACTGATGGGTCGGTTGGGAAAATGGGCCTGAACGGGGACTTAGACTGTTTTGTTTAGCCCTTAAATTCCTGTACTATATGCAAACAGTGTAGACCCTGATGAGACGCCGCGTTCTGCGGCGTCTGATCTGGGTCTACACTGTTTGGCAAGCCCGGCCCATGATTCCAGTCCAGATATTATAGCAACACGCTGACCTCACTGCGATAAAATTGCATAAATAACTCACATGGATTTCCTACAAATCAGTGATGGTCACGTGGACTCAAGCACTTATAGAGGTTTTGTCCTTATAACTTTGGGGCGATTTATAAACCATCGACCCAAAAACTACCATGTTAGATTACAATCAGTTATATGTTCTATTTCCAATCCAAAAATAGATTATGGGTTCGTGCCGACAATCTACGTTTCTGAGCAAAAATAAGGGAAAACATGTATGCGCCTGTAAACCCCACTTTCTCTATATAAATTGGCGCTTAGTGGGTCTTCGTTATATATGGACTTGTTACCGTGATGTCAACTTCCATTCATCAAGTCATCAACAGCATTAATGAATATCCCCGCAAACCAAAATATACCATACTAATTTTTCATATATCTGTTCAAAACCAGCCCCCGCCCACCGGGGCTTGAAGAAATAGAAGGGCTGCATGACGCTTCCACGCAGAGCTGAAACCGGCCCGCACACGAGTACTGGTAAACCGCTTAGAGGATCTATGCCTGCCCAGGCAATGCAGTGCGAGTCGGCCCATCCATGTTTATAAACCCTGTTGGTTTCATTGGGCGGCAGGGCTTGAGAAGTCATTTCATCACAATGTCGGGTAAAAGTCCCACAAAATTGGGAGCAACGTCTCCAAAATGACCTTTACAGTGTTGACGGGGACGTTAAACCTCAATTCAAACAAACAAACAAATCTGCTCAAAACCTGTCTGTGGAAAAGAAACGACGACGACGCTGATGATGATAATGATGACGATGATAATGATGAGTAATGATAATTTTAATGTTAAGAACAACATCTCAATAGTACCTTCAGATAGTTTAGAGAGATCATTTGTTCTGTTTTAGAGTTTGAGGACACTGTCGATGACTCTTACATGTAATTTTATTCCGGTATGTCTATTTTCCCTTTCTTTTTCACGTGTCCATTTTTGCATTAATTCGTCAATTTGACATGTGCAGTATGTTGATGGCTTCCTCGTTTACAGATGAGGGACGATTTAAGACACCGGATATGTTATGTTTGTTTAAATTGTGGTTAAACGTCCCCGCCAACACGATTTAGGATATTTTGGAGACGTTGCTTCCATTTTTGTGGGACTTTGATATGACATATCAAGCCCTGCCGCCCAAATGAAACCAAAAGGCTTATAAGCATTGGACGATCTGAGGCCATCATGCGGACCGAACAAATTATTTGTCTAAATTGCGACGGAAATAAGGGCGAGGAATGTGGCCACGTAAAATCGATTTAAGCCCCCCCCCCCCCCACCCCCCCCCCCCCACACACACACACACTCCCCCCAGTGGAATTCGTTTCACTGACCTTTCCAAGGCGGTTCTTCTGTCGCGGTTTATTTTATATATGGTTTGTTTTTGAGTGTGTGTATCGCTTATTTTATTTTGTTTTGGATAGCCAATTTGCAAGTTTGTGGGAAAGTAACTGTCCTTTTGGTTTTCCGCTAGTGGTGTTTCGCTATTTCATGTCTGTGCTTCTTTCCCTTTGGTGTCTCTGATGGGAACTTTGGGTTAATTGTATCGATTCCTGGTCATTGCTTTCACTTCTATTTTCTATACCTTCTAAGCGGTTTACCAGTACTCGTATGTGGTCAAGGTCTGCGTGGAAGCACCATGCAACCCAATCTATTTCTCCAAGCCTCGATGGGCGGGGGCGAACACCGGATATGTATTTACCCTACATGTAACTCTTGGCCTTTTTCTTGTACGCGTTTTCTACTGTAAATGTTTAATGGTTCGAACACTGGAGTTTCGTTTACCATGGTTGTTTGGAACTCATAAGAAATTCTTCTGATATCTCCATGTAACAAATATATGTATAATTAAGGTTTTTTTCTTATTTTATCGTCCAATGATATGTTATGTGCACTCATTAGAATCGCCTCGATGAGGCGATTCTAACGAGTACACAGAACATATCTGTAATGTATAGAACACCAAAAAGGTATACCTAAGTTCCGTGATTAACCCTCAATGGCTCGAACTTCCCCTGTCTCGAACAAAATTTATGCCCCAAAAACTGTTTGAGATATTGACGTTCGACTGTAGTTCCTAAGGAGAATCGGTACACACTCCGGGAATGTTACCATCACTATGACATATCCGTGTGCTTAGATGGCGTCTTTTTTGTTGCCTCTTGAAATAGCGTTTTTCAGATCATGTGTATATATTACTTATTTCTAGTCTAAACTCCGTGGCCTAATGGAAAAGAGCGCCGACTCTTAATCACTAGGTCTCTCACCGCGGTGGCTCGTTTCTCGCTCGGGTCACATGTGAGATGCCAAGTTTTTGCAACGGAAGGTCAGTGGTTATTCTCCGGGTACTCCGGTTTTCGCCCAACTCTGATTAACTATCGGTTGGATATAAGTGAAATAATTTTGAAAGGGCCGTAAAACCGAACTAAGACAAAACCTAGTCTAAACATTAATTGAAGCTGCATCTTAGAACCGACCCAGTTACTCAATGAAAGGACCAGAATATAAGAATCTGATATGGGGTTCTGTTGTAGATGAGCGTTTCCAACCCGAGGGATGACCGTGCTGAGCGGAACCGAGGCTTGGATTCTTTTTCTTGCGCAACACCTCCGGTTAGTTTTGACAGCTCGCATATGTATATTGTTTACAAAATAAAAGTAATGCAGAAGTAGTTCCGGCAGTTGAATAGAATTGAATCTCATTTACGTAAGTTGCCTGGGTCGGAACACCAGGGACAGAACATAAATTTCTATCCCAGGGTAAAATCACGGATTTCCTTGTCTGGTGTGAAAGAAAATATAATCTTACAAACTGGTGAAGGGCGTGAAAACATTTAGGTAGACAGGCAGAGCTGCCTATACAAACAGAGGCGGCTCGTTACGTGCGTCTCCTCGGGATCAAAATTGTTTGTCATCGTGTAAATGATTTTGATTAAGCCCCCATTTTTCAATACTGAATATATCAAAATTCAAAGATGGAAAAGTCAATTTCGTAAACCAATGAGGAAGTGTTTGAGTATTGATCAATTACTGCCGAATGAACACTTAGACCTATAGCAGTATTGGACTGGTTCACCTTAAATTCAATGGCTGGCTGGCTTATTCATTACGTTTATTTGAATTGAGGTTTAACGTCTCCGGCAACACTATTTGGATCATTTCGGAGACGTTGCTTCCAATTTTGTGGGACTTTTTTTTACCCGACATTGAGATGTAATGACATCTCAAGTCCAAATAAACCAATAGGGCATTATGAATCTTTCGCAAATAATTTGGACCCTGATCAGATGCCGTAAAACGCGACCCTTTACTCGAGTATATACTGTCAATATCCCTTTAAAACACGCCGTAGGCATAAATAGGCTAAAGCGATATCATTATCATACGTTTGAGAGCGTTCCACGTTTGCCACCGTGCTCTCCACGTGTGTCACCTTTTTACAGCGAACGTTGGTTGAAACCCAAAAAGGTCATATTGTTAATTAACGTACGTCAAAAATAAATCAAACTGACAAAGGTTCATAAATGTTAAGCTATGTTAAGCGGTAAATCAATCAAATATTATATGTAACGGAAGAGTGACAAAAGGAAGTTTTCGATAAACATTACGAAAACACGCCTATATTATGTTGACCCCCTTGAACCCCACTTTTATATAGTAAAACTGAGGTTTACAGGGGTAAGCATCTTTTCTTATTTCTGCTCTAAAATATAGCTTGTGGGTATTCGTTAGAACCGCCTCATCGAGGCGGTTCTAACGAGTACACACAATCTATATTTTGAGCAATATAGCTTGTGGGTATTCGTTAGAACCGCCTCATCTAGGCGGTTCTAACGAGTACACACAATCTATATTTTGAGCAGAAATGAGAAAAATATCACATTTTTTCCTTTTAAAATGTTAATTTTTCGGCGGTAAAATTTACAGTGCATTTGTATAGGCGTGTTATCGTATTAACGTTTTTCATAATGTTGGAGTATGAGCTTTTTTGTCATTTGTATAGAACAATGTCGCAGGTCAGCCTGAGTGTCCATGCAGTCTGACCTGCACCACAGTATACGCTGCCTGGATAGAACAAATACATTTACATTTAGATTCTATTTATCTTGGACCCCCGCCCATCGGGGCTTGGAGAAAAAGATTAGGCTGCATGTAGAAACGATGTCGTTTCGTCAAATGAGCTTTCTTTTTAATTTTTGTTTTGATTTGCCCATATTGAGTATGTTACTCGGTAGTGATCTCATTTCTAGGCTGCATGGTGCTTCCACTGTAGCGGCTCATCTCGGAGAAAATTCACCGTTAGTCTGAATCATTGTTTTCTGTGATTTTTGCAGCCTTTTCAAGATTATTTCACTTATTTCGAGCCGATCGTTAATCAGAGGAGGGCGAAAACCGGAGTACCCAGAGAAAAACCACATAACCGTCCGTTGCAGAACTTGGCCCGCTCATATTTGACCCGAGCGAGGATTGAATCCATAGCGGTGAATTACCTGGTGCTCACGTCTATACATATGTATTGAACATTTTACCACCAAAGAATATGAAAATTTCTGATAAAATTTTTGATATTTTCCATATTTCTACTCAAAACAAAGATTGTGAGTACTTGTTAGAACCCGCAATCTATGTTTAGCAGAAATAATAAATATGATGTATACTCCTGTAAACCCAAGTTTTACTGTATGGAAGTGGCATATACAAGTATAGAGTATAGAAATCCATTAAATTTATAAAAAGACTTTCATTAAAGGAATCGAAGGGCGAAAACCGCATCAAATTACATGTATCTTTTTCAGTTTCCAAGATATTACAATTTGAAGTGTGAAATATTTCATGGAAACAGAGCATCTTTAGACTGCCTCATTAATATTCATGAGGTACTCATAAGGTATTTGTATGCTTTTTAAATATGAAATACCTTGTGTTTTATGGTACTTAGGAACTGTATGATCACCTATTTGAATTATTGAAACTGATCTCAACTGATATGCTAAACCAGTTTTCTCAGTCATATTTTAATTGCCTACTTTAAATTCAAACTTCAAATATTCTTTAAAATAATTTAAATTCAAGTTCCTGTATTTGTAAGCGGATGATATAACAAACAGAACTTACTGATCTGTTCAAAAAGCATGTAAAACATTTACATTAACTAGCTGGAATGAAATTTTGAATTAAATGGTAGTTTTAAACATTTAAAAAAATACTTTAATTGTAAATTTTAGCTTGAATTTCGAAATATTTTCCTTATTTCTATATCCTAAATTATAAACAAGATACACAGTAATCAAAGGACATGAGAAAATTATATTAGGCAACTGCAAAATGGAAAATATGGTAGTTTAAAATCATTTTTTAAAAAGTTTAAAGCCACTATGGCATTCTTAATTTATATTAATGATTTGCCGCTAGTTTGTGCCAATAAAGTTTCATCTGCCGACCTATATGCAGATGACACCACTATTTATTATACACAAACTGATTTAGGGGTACTTACATCAAACTTACAAGATTCACTTGTAATTCTGAAAACGCGGGATGTTATTGAACACTGATAAAACAAAGTGATACTTACATCCACAAAACAGAAAATAATAAGACTAGGTGTTAGGCACTTTTCTTTAGCCTATAATGGAATCGACGTACATCGTATTCATCATTGCTTTTTTTTTTCTCGCAACGTATTTTGTTCTTATTTGATTTGATTTGTGTTGTTTGTTTGTATATAATAATTGTTTATATGAGGCCTCATGGAAGACTGGTTATACCAAATGAGTAACCCTCTCTAAATAAAGAATTAACTTAATCACTTATTTACTTACTTACAGAATATTGCATTGTGGGTTAAAAACAACGAAAACTAAAGGGAGGTTACTCTAAGAGGAAAGTAGGTATGATTCAAATATAAATGAGCATAACTTTGGAACGAATGAAATTTTTTTCTTGCGGTTTTCAATAAAATGACCCTCTTTGTGTCTGCTTTCACCCTGCTTCATGCTAAGAATTTTTGGAATTTCTTTGTAATTGCCCTGTCAAAATTATATAGGTGTGTTTTCGTGATGACCAACTAGGCCGAAAAGGCCCGTGTTATAGTCAGCTTTTATGCTCTGATATGCTTACATGGGTCGCTGTCAGTAGAATATGATGCATGATAATGAAGAAGATATATTTGAAACAGGTTATGTTTAACAGGTGTTTTTTACAATGAAAAATCACCGCTTTGCCTGACGCACGGCTTGCATGTCATAATTAAATCCGAATTCTTGTGTGGCAATTTAGTAAAAAAAAAAGATATATATAAAGTAATATTTTGCATCTTTAAATGCAGTACTTTTACAGTCCAAAGGTCAAGGTACCGTTGTCTGTCAATATTTCTGAATGACTAATTATCCCATTTAGGTCTAGCGTCTATATATAGGGGGAATTGGCAAGCAATGTAGACCCTGGTCAGGCGTTGCTTTCTTTACTGTTTGCATGGAGTTGAAAAATATCAAAACAGATTCAACCGGACACACCTTGGATAAGAGTAACACTGACCAAATTTCTGAGATTTAAGCGTGCATTCGCATAAAAAAATCGTCAAACATAGTATGTCACACACACGGCACTTCCTTGTTCTAATTTTCATTAATACATCTTGTTCGTTATAACAAAGTTTTGGATATAATACGGCTTAAAAATGAGTCAAAAATCTTTAGACTATATAGAAAATGACCATAAACCATTTTATCATAAGACGTCGCGTCTGGGTGTGTATAAACGCCATGTAATATTTTCGATAATCCACTTGTGGATTAAATATGCAAATTAGCTAGATACGTCCCGTTACGTTACATGTACGGCGTCCTTTACGACGTCGTGTTTACTAATGGCGGAATATTGACATTTTTGTAAACAGTCGTGAATAAAATGCGTTTTAAATGTCACATAATAAATAGAATCCTGCATTCGTGCCCATGTAATATTGAATTTATTCATCACGTAAACAAGTCCGTGAAATGAACACCCCCTTAAAACCCACTTTATATAGTGAAAACTGGGGTTTACGGGGTCATTTATTATTTTTCTTTTTTCTGCTCGAAGACATAGGTTGTGGGTACTCGTTAGAACCGCCTCAATGAGGCGGTTCTAACGAGCACCTTCAACCTATGTTTGCAGTATAAATAAGAAAAATATCACGGATTTTCTTCAGAAAAGTAGCCATTTTGGGAATGTGAAAAATGCACTATGTCTCACGGGTGTGTTATCGTAATGAAACTCGTTGAGGAAAAGGGATAAAATGCTCGGCAAAGCCTCGCATTTTATCCCTTTTCCTCAACGAGTTTAATAAATTCAATAATACATGAGCACTCATGTAAGATCCTCTATATTGGTTATTTTGATTCTCGACGGGGAACATGGGATCACATAACCCGCTTGAGAGCAATATTTGCTTTTAGGCACGGGCAAATATCGCTTTCAGGCGGGGAATTTGCTCTCAAGAATCAAAATAACGAATCTGTGGAGCGACTTAAGAATCTTTCCGCCATTTCATATTAACTAACTCCTAACATACAGTGGCGGACGGATTTTATTGGTTTTACTGCAAAGCTTTTTCACGAATGAACACATTATTTTCTAAATCACGACGTAAGTAAGGGCGAGCATTGTGACCACGTAAAATCGATAAAAGCCCCCCCCCCCCCCCCCCCCCCCCCCCCCATGGATTTCGTTTCACTGACCGTTCCAAGGCGGTTCTTCTGTCGTAGTTTATTTTTGTTATGGCTTGTCTTTGAGCGCGTGTATCGCTTATATTATTTTGTTTTGGATAGCCTATTGGTCATTTTGTGGGAACGTAACTGTCCTTTTGGCTTTCCGCTAGTGATGTTTCCATGTTTGTGTTTCTTTCCCTTGGTGTCTCTGATGGGAGCTGTGGGTTAATTGTAACGATTCCTGATCATTGCCTTCACTTCTATTTTAGACCTTCTAAGCGGTTTACAAGTACTCATGTGCGGTCGGTTTCAGCTCTGCGTGAAAGCACCATGTAGTCCAATCGATTTCAACAAGGCTCGATGGTCTGGGGCCCACTTACCAGTTGTATCTATTTATTATTTTAAATGGAGAGTAGAGAGGATATTTTACACATGTGAAATCTGTTGTCAGCCTACTGACAATACATCCTTTATCTTTCCTTAACATGCAACTGACAGTGATTCAGTCGCGATGTTTAAACATTCCGCATGTCAAGCTAAAGAGACTACATTATTGCAAGTTGTTACGAAAGAGCATTAGGGCCAGATATATTTTTTTTTCTTTTGATATGTATCTCGAAATTTCGACTTAGTATCTCGAAATTTCGACTTAGTAACTCGAAATTTCGACTTATTAACTCGAAATTTCGACTTAGTATCTCGAAATTTCGACTTATTAACTCGAAATTTCGACTTATTAACTCGAAATTTCGACTTAGTATCTCGAAATTTCGACTTAGTATCTCGAAATTTCGACTTAATAACTCGAAATTTCGACTTATTAACTCGAAATTTCGACTTAGTAACTCGAAATTTCGACTTATTAACTCGAAATTTCGACTTAGTATCTCGAAATTTCGACTTACGAGATATTAAGTCCTATACACACAGTTAATGTTAAACACCCCCGTTTTATAAAACCTCAGCTTTGAAAACAAGTTTACATCAAGCAGATTATGCAAATTATGTGATAACATTGTGAGACTATGGTCATTATCGGCTTATTTGTATCGTGTAAACGCCAATGACCTTTCTCGGTGTATTTTTCCACATGTTCTTTCATTCTTCTTTCTCTCTATATTGGCACATGTAAATTTTATCAAATATTTCTCAAGAACTATAAAACTAGAGGCCCAAAACATATGTATCATGTAAGAGTCAGAGGGTTTTCTGTCTCATCAGGACATCGCGCATTCAATCCCGTTTCACGGCCCCCGCCCATCGGGGCTTGAATAAATTGATAGGCTGCATGGTGCCTCAACGCAGAGCTGAAATACGACCGCACACGAGTACTGGTAAACCGCTTAGAGGAGGTAAAGGGGTGCGAGTCGGACCGTCCATGCTTATAAACCCTATTGGTTTCATATTGGTTTCATTAGGCGACAGGGCGGCCCCCGCCCATCGGGGCTGGTAGAAATATATGTGCTGCATGATGCTTCCACGCAAAGCTGAATCCGACCCGCACACGAGTTCTGGTAAACCGATTAGAGGATCAAAGCCTGCCCAGGCAAAGCGGTGCGCACGAGTCGGACCGTCCATGCTTATAAACCCTATTGGTTTCATTGGAAAACAGGGCTTGAGAGGTCATTTCATATCAATGTCCCACAAAATTGGAAGCAGCGTCTCCAAAATGACCTTTACAGTGTTGACGGGGACGTTAAACCTCAAATAAAACAAACAATGCGACAGGGCTTGAGAAGTCATTTCATCACAACGTTGGGTAAAAGTCCCACAAAAGTGGAAGCAACGTCTTAAAATGACCTATACAGTGTTGACGGGGACGTTAAACCTCAAATCAAACAAACAAATTCAACCCCGTTTCTGTAAAATAAAAGCAGGCAAAAAGTCATATTTGACAGTTTTTTTTTTTCGGTATCAAACTTTCTCATCGTGTGCTGTAAAAACCATGTATAGATCAAAGCACTGACAGCACTGGTGGGTCGATTGTCTTCGAGTGTGGATTTGAACAGGTTTTGTTTATCCTTTAAATTCCTATACTATAAGCAAAATGTGTAGATTCTGATCAGACACTGCACTTGGGTAGATTAATTATCAATTGACTAAAAGTTACTAACTACAGAAGCTTCCCGCCTTCTACTGACCTCGTGACTATCACTGACCATGTTCAAAATCCAGGTCGAGCTATTTATAGCAGCGCTATAGTCTTTCCTTGTGACGTCAATGCCCCATGTAGACTGGGCCGGGGAACATTGACATTGCAAACGGTTTAGACCCTGATCAGACGCCGCAGAAGAGAGCTTCATTAAATAACCGGTACGTTCATGGTGTAGATGGTCAGCGATAGTCACGTGGACAATAGCAGGCGAGAAGCTTCTGTAGGTTGTTACTTTGGGTCGAATGAAAAACAATCGACCCAAAAGATGGTAAACTATGCAACACGAACACCATGACTAACTTAACAAAGCAACAACCGGACAGAAAATGCGTGTTCAAGATGTATCATTTTGACAGAGCAGCAGATTCCTAGACCCTTCGTTTCATCCCATCGGTCAGACGTCGAAATTGATGGCTGGTCAGCTCTAGCCACGCGTGTGTGTGGTGGGGGGAGGAGGGGGGGGCGTGGGTGTGTTCAATGTTCTGTATTCGACGCCCAAGAATCTCCCAAATATGTTCCAGGGGATTCAAATCCGGGCTTCTAGCTAGCCAAGCCAATGTCTCAATTCGTAACGGCGGGGTCTAGCACACAGGTCCAGTGGCAAATGATTCGTTCTCAAAATGAGGCATGACTTCTGGCGCTAAACATGCAAAAGTATCCAAACTCCATATTTAAACGGTGATAATGAAGTTGTGGAAAGTTGGTTCTGAGATCTGAGGTCTTCTTTCAACTCTGAGTTGACCATAACAAGATTCCTGTTATGGCTAATCCCTATTCAGAGTTGAATGCACAGCGCAGATCACAGAGTCAGTTTTGAGCTAGTATGTCGAATTTATAGTAAGTCGAAATTTCGAGTTAGTATGTCGAAATTTCGAGATAGTAAGTCGAAATTTCGAGTTATTAAGTCGAAATTTCGAGATAATAAGTCGAAAATTCGATTTAGTAGCTCGAAATTTCGAGATATTAAGTCGAAATTTCGAGTTATTAAGTCGAAATTTCGAGTTATTAAGTCGAAATTTCGAGATAATAAGTCGAAATTTCGAGATACTAAGTCGAAATTTCGAGATACTAAGTCGAAATTTCGAGTTATTAAGTCGAATTTTCGAGATACTAAGTCGAAATTTCGAGATATTAAGTCGAAATTTCGAGATATTAAGTCGAAATTTCGAGATACTAAGTCGAAAATTCGAGATATTAAGTCGAAATTTCGAGTTAATAAGTCGAAATTTCGAGATAATAAGTCGAAATTTCGAGATACGAGTCAAAAAATTAAAAGTTAAAGTGGCCCTAATGCTCTTTCGTAAGTTGTAGTGAACGTCATTTTGTGGCATTTATTACAGCATAGGCTTGTTTTCAACTTCCCTGCGGCAGTTTCTCGTGGCATTATTGGTGACATTGAACATAATTTTATAAAGTTTAAAAATAGAAAATGAAACTTTGAAACACGTCCAATTCAGACTGTATCACTAGTACAGTAATCTTATAATAAAATGATTCGCTGACGTTTCTTATCGCTATGATACATTACGAAAACACGCCTATACAAATGCATTGTAAATTTTGCCACAAAAAAAAAAAAAAAAAAAAACACGGAAATTTTAAGATGAAAAATTGTTATATTTTTCTTATTTCTGCCCAAAATATAGATTGTTGGTACTCGTTAGAACCGCCTAGGGCTGTAAACTCCAGTTTTACTATATAAAAGTGATTAAAAGGGGTCGTCAAAATTATATAGGCGTGTTTTCATGATGTTATTGATTATCAACCTCAGTAACTTCCTAGTTCGTTTCCTCTTTGCTGGGCCTCATTACGAAAACACGCCTATACCAATACATTGTAACCTTTATCGCCGAAAAAAAATGAAAATTTTAAGATGAAAAAAATGTGATATTTTTCTTATTTCTGCTCAGAATATAGATTGTGGGTACTCGTTAGAACCGCCTCATCGAGGCGGTTCAAACGAGTACCCACATTCTATATTTTAGAGCAGAAATAAGAAAAATAAGGTATACCCCTTTAAACCCCAGTTTCACTATATAAAAGTTGGGTTCGTGGGGGTCAAAATTATATAGGCGTGTTTTCGTGATGCTTTACCTTTCCTATCTTGTGGGTACTTGTTAGACTCGCCCTGTGGAACAGGCAACCTTCGCCCTCAGTTCCAATGCAGAGTCCCACAAAATCACAATGACAAACCGACCCACGCGTTGCTTAAGAAATATATCAGCTCCAGAATTGAATGTATGAGTAATACATGTAACAGGTCGGCGGTAGATTCATGAAGAAAGAAATAGAGGGCGATAGTTGATTGTTCGTAAAATCCGGAGATGAAACCCTCCACAACCCCCTCCCAATATTGTTTTGTACTGACCGTCGAAAGGTGGTTGTTCCATAGCAGTTTCTTGTACTGTTTTCGAGTAAACAGAGGACCCTCACTATAAAAATATTTCTTCCCTAACAAATTTGCCGCTATACCGAATTTGCGGCTATAAAGTAGCCAAATAAGGAGTATTAGAAATAGAGAATACCCGTTCGTGTCTTTTGATATCAAGTTTATCAAACAAGGCTTTGAGAACGCTTATAGAATATCAAATGACACGAATCTGGTATTCTATTTATCAGTTAATCCCCTTGAGAACTTTTTAACATAGGGGCTTGAATCATGATTCAAAAAAATGATTTTTTTTTTTTCATTTTTTTTTTTTTCATGATTCAAGCCCCTATGCTTTTTAGATATGTAATTACGACCAGTTATCGGTTGTCCGCATTGCGTTCCAACATTCCGGTGTGCAATAATCGGTCATTAATATGTAGTATCACCTAACCGTATTTTTTCTTATGATACATTTCATGCCCCCAACTTCGAAGAAGTTGGTGGGGTATATTGGTTCTGTCCTGTCCGTCAGTCTGTCAGTCCGTCCGTCCGTGCGTCCGTCTGTCCATTACCCTTTATACATATGTGAAACAGAAGAATGGTTTGTGCTAGGATCTTGAAATTTTACATATTGAATGAGCATGAAAATTAAGCGAACCCGTATTTTTTTTCTTTTCCGTCGGACTTGCCTTTGCAGAGTTATGCCCCTTTTCGGACTTATGCATTGTGGCTAAAGGGAAACCTTGTGAACAAAATATATGGAGAATCACTTGAGCTAGGCTCATGATATTAAGTATACAGTTTGGGTCTAAGGTGTAGATGACCTGCTTAACTTTTGACGAATTTCCGAAAATATTTAAAAGTTATGCCCCTTTTTTGGACTTATGCATTGTGGCTATGGGGAAACCTTGTGAACAAAATATCTATAGAGAACTGCTTGAGCTAGGTTCATGATACTTGGTATACAGTTTGAGTCTAAGGTGTAGATGATCGGACTTGTCTTTGCAGATTTATGCCCCTTTTCGGACTTATGCATTGTGGCTATAGGGAAACCTTGTGAACAAAATATCTGGAGAACCGTTTGAGCTAGGCTCATAGATTTTAGCATACAGTTTAGGTCTAAGGTGTAGATGACATGATTAACTTTTGACGAAATTCCGAAAATATTTAACGGAGTTACGCCCCTTTTCGGACTTACGCATTGTGGCTATGGGGAAACCTTGTGAACAAAATATCTAGAGAACCGCTTGAGCTAGGCTTATGCTATTTAGTATACAGATTGGGTCTAAGGTGTACATGACCTGATCAACTTTTGTCGAAATTCCGATAATATTTAATTGAGTTAAGCCCCTTTTTGGACTTATACATTGTGGCTATGGGGAAACCTTGTGAACAAAAATTCTGGAGAACTGCTTGAGCTAGGTTCATGATATTGGGTATGATGTTTTTTGAGTCTAAGGTGTAGATGATCTGATTAACTTCTGACGAAATTCCGAAAATATATAAAAGAGTTACACCCCTTTTCGGACTTATTCATTGGCTATAGGGAAACCTTGTGAACTAACTATCTGGAGAACTGCTCGAGCTAGGCTCATGATATTTGGTATATGATTTGGATCTAAGGTGTAGAAGACTTGACGAAATTCCGAAAATATATTACATAGTTATGCCCCTTTTTAGGCTTATGCATTGTGGCTATAGGGAAACTTCGTGAACAAAATATCTGAAGAACCGCTTGAGCAAGGCTCATGATATTTCGTATACATGCAGTTTGGGTACTCTACTCTACATAAATTTTTAGCACATTTTATGAATATTGTACCAACTGACAGTTCTTCCCCGACAGAGGCATTTTTTAATTATGTTTTTTTTAATTATGTGTCTATTAGTGGCAAGCATATGATTGGGGGCATAGTGTTTCATAAACACATTTTCTAGTTTATTAAAGTTTTCCAGTAACAATATTATATGTTGCCAATTTTTCCTGTATTCCGGTTCATTCATAAAAGTTCAATGTCGATAGCAAATCCTTATCAGGTCAATGTGTTACCATGTGGGCCCCATCAAGCGATTTTGGTACTTATCGCCTATGCGAGCAGCGAAGGTTCAGGCGAGCCTGCGCATCCGCGCAGTCTCGCCAGAACCTTCGCTGCTCGCCTATACAAGCAGTGAATCAAGAGGAACCTTCAGACAGAAAGCCATATCCCTGGCCCCTCTGATTGGCTGGGCATGCGCAGTTAAAATGTGTCATGACGGAATGCTCGAAGACACAAATTCGCTTGGCGGGGCTCATGTTATTTATTTAGGGGTTAACTGATACTGGGTAATAAAGGCCTTTTTCCCTTGATTACACCAAGGACATTTGAGTCCCGCCAAGCGAATTTGGGTCTTCGAGCATTCCGTCATGACAAGTTTTAACTGCGCATGCCCAGCCATTCAGAAGGGCCAGGGATATGGCTTTTTGTCTGAAGGTTCCTCTTGATTAACTGCTTGTATGAGCGAGCAGCGAAGGTTCTGGCGAGACTGCGCGGATGCGCAGGCTTGCCAGAACCTTCGCTGCTCACATAGGCGATAAGTACCAAAATCGCTTGACGGGGCCCAATTGTCAGAATCGCCTCGCCGCTCGACAGGGCGATTCGAACAAATATCCACAACATTCGTTTCTTGCAGTATTAAATATATACCCGCCCCGCCCATCGGGGCTTGGAGAAATTGATGTGGCTGCATGATGCATCCACCAAGAGCTGAAACCGCCCGCACACGAGTATTGGTAAACCGCTTTGGTCTAAGTAGAAGTAAAACAAAGATCAGGCATCGATACAATTAACTTACTCCACCTACAATTAACTTACTCCTTAAGCCTGTCTGCGAGTCGGACCGTCCATGCATATAAACCCTATCGGTTTCATTTGGCGGCAGGGTCTGGGATTTCATTTCATTTCAATGTCGGGTAAAATACCCACAAAATTGAAAGCAACGTCTCCAAATGACCTAAATATTGTTGACGGATAAACCTCAAATAACAAGTTTTGTCGTTTTATCGAATGTCGGTAGAAAGAGGGCTGACTGTATCTTGTTTTGTGTGTTTTTGTGCATGTTTGTGTCTTTGTCACTGAAAGTTTCCATTCTTTATCTGAATTGTTTGTCGTGTTTCTGCAGAACGTAAAAAGACAGACTATGGTGTGCCGCAACATTCAAACACTGGACTATCCCTAGTAGTAGCCGAGTAGGTGTATAATGGCTGTGAGCAAAAGGAACATTTGAATGGTTTTCAAAGCGATAGGGGTCCAATTTTTCGAATATACAATTTGAACACAAAACTGGTCCAGTTTCCAAAAGGAAGAGTCTAAACCCAGTCCTTCTTTATGGAATAGTAGTATAGACATAGGACAATCTTAACTGTAAACCGACTCATCACAAATGTTTTTTGACTGTTGAAAAATTCGACTTGGTAAAGTGGATATGTCATCAAATTGCAAAGCTTGAAATGTAATCAATCCAATTTCAATAGGAACAAGGCCAAGGTCACAAGGTCATAAAATATGGTACTGCTGGAAAGATATTGTGACATAGAATGCGCACGTGAAATATGAAAGCCCAATCTCTTACCATCAAAAGTTATGGCCAATGTTGAAGTTTTTAAAAAGTAAACCAAACGTCAAGGTCAAGGTCACGAGGTCAAAAATTATGGTACCACTGGAAAGATCTTCTGACAAGGAATGCACATGTGAAATATGAAAGCCCTTTCAGTTGCCATTTAAAAGTTATGCCCAATGTTGCTAATATTAAACGTTTTAAGAATTAGTAGGTCAATGTCACGAGAAAACAAAATTTTGTGCCAATGGAAAGGTCTTGTGACAAAGAATGCACATGTGAAATATCATAGCCCTATCAGTTACCATTAAAAAGTTATTCCCAATGTTAAGGTAATTGCTGACAGAGAAACAGACAGAGAAACAGACAAACAGACGGCCAGCGGAAAGACAGACCAAAAAAAAAACTATATTCCCCCGAATCTTTGATTCCGAGGGCATACAAACAAGTTTTTGTTACATTCGGAACTCAGGAGACATCCCTAATCGAGACAACGGTAAATATAGTGTTTGGAGTAAAATCAAGATGAATCAAAGAATATCAAACATTTGACATTCCTTATTTGTTTTTGCAAAAGGGAGATAATACCGAGCTACTGATTTCCGGATTTATCAAATTTCTCTGACTGTGTTTGATTGCAGATTGCACCTCGTATGATTTTATCTGGGCATGCGCTTTGGCAACATTCGAAAGACATAAAGCAGCATAATTCGAATATCAAAAGAGACAAATCGGTTGAGTTTGCTGGTGGATGTCTGAGAAACATTATCCAACCATATTTTATATTTTTTGTCTATTAGTATACTCAACTAGTGTAGCTGTTTTAATTTTGCTGAGTATAGCTTTGCTTATTAATGTCGATTGTAAAGCGACAAATGTCATTGTGAATGAATGTTCCCTTCAACTTACAGAATTTATTGACCATTTCAAATTACCTAAACCTCATCACAAAACAAAATGCATATAACGGCCTTTGCGACAAGCTAAGATTAGACTCGGACCAGCCTGCAAGTCCGATCAGAGATTCTATTGCCGCTCTGTGGACGGTCAAACACTTATCGATGGATCTGAAATGTCTGCACTTATACACAGGCTGATTAAAGCCTGTTCTGGTCGCATTTTTGCCTTCTCGTATGTTATATTCATACTTTTTGACGACGGTGACTTATGTTTGTCACGTGACTGAAGTAATTGCAGTTCCAGATAACATTTTCCCTCATACTATAGGCGCATGTGCTTTAACCCATTTTGTACCAAATGGAATAAGGAATGTCAGGTTGTGTTTTCTTCAAAATTTATTTGGAAAATGGCTGAACTTAATGCAAACAGTGAAGGCCCTGATCAGACGCCGCGTTTTGCGGCGTCTGATCTGGGCCTTCACTGTTTGCCAATTACCCGTTTAAGGATGGGCTAATAAGGGCGCACAATACTTTTGGGGTCCATAATTACTAAGCACAAGTAGCTCTTCAATGCTGATGTCCACGTGACTATCATTGATTTGTAGGAAATCAAGGTAATGGATATTTATAGTTAAGCCTTGCTGTTCTTATCGCTGTGAGGTCAGTAGTTTTCAATAGAATCTGGACTGGAATAATGCGTTGGGTTTGGCAAACTGCGAAGCCTTGAGATTCCGATTAGATGCCGCAAAACGCGGCGTCTGATCTGGGCCTACATTAGTTGCTTACAGTACAGAGTTTTAAGAGTTAAACAGTCTAAATCCCCATTCAGGACCAATTAGAGACCCACTAGTGCTAAAAGTGCTTTGATTAAAAATGTATTCATTATTTTGTTTGTATTGGTGCTTATCGGTCCAGTCAACATGATTTAGGTCAGTTTTGAGAGGGTCAAGAAGTATTCACTACGACAACACACCCGTGCGACTTAGTGCATTTTTGAAATCTTCCGTGATAGTTTTCTTATTTTTTCTACAAACATAGGTAGTGGGTGCTCGTTAGAACCGCCTCATTAAGGCGGTTTTAACGAGTACCCACATCCTATAGCTTGTGGCAGAAATAAGAAAATATTGTTTACCCCCGTAAACCCCAGTTTTCACTATATAAAATGGGGTATTTCACGGACTTGTTCACGTGATGTGGCACCAATTAAGAGCGTAAGTTTTTTAGTCTATTGAAGTTCAATTAATATGTTTTTCTGTGTTGAATAGGGGCAAGTTGCTGATTTTGCGTTTATTATAGCCCCGCTTTGAAAAAGTGGGGCTATATTGGATTTTCCATGTCCTTCTGTCATTCCGTAATTCCGTGATTCCGTTAATTTGTGTTGGCTCCATAACTTTGTATCTGCTTAACATATTTTCATGAAACTTCATACAAATGTTAAACACCATAAGACAATGTGCAGAGCGAAGGAATTATAACTGTGGATTGCCTACTTTTGGAGTTATTGCCCTTTGAACATTGAAAAATGGCAATTTTAATTGTGTCCGCTTCATAACTCGAAAACCGTTTGAGATATTTTTAGGAAACTTCACACAAATGTTAAGCACTATGAGACGATGTGCAGAGCGCAGGAACCATAACTCTGCATTGCTTATTTTTGGAGTTATTGCCCTTTGAACATTGAAAAATGGCAATTTTAACAGTGTCCGCTTCATAACTCGAAAACCGTTTGAGATAATTTCATGAAACTTCACACAAATGTTAAGCACTATGAGACAATGTGCAGAGCGCAAGAACCATAACTCTGGTTTTCGTATTTTCTGTGTGTCTGTCTGTGTGTCTGTCTGTGTCTGTTAACAATTTTCGTGTCCGCTCCATAACTTTAAAACCCATTCACATATTTTCATGAAACTTCACACAAACATTAAACACCATGAGATGGTGTGCAGAGTGCAGGAACCATAACTCTGGATTGCCTAATTTTTTAGTTATTTCCCTTTGAATATTGAAAAATATCAATTTTAGCCGTCTTTGCTCGATAAATCAAAAACCGTTTGAGATAATTTTATGAAACTTCACACAAATGTAAAGCACCATATTACGTGTGCAGAGCGCAGGAACCCAAACTCTGGATTGTCTACTTTTTCAGTTATAGGCTTTTGAATATTAAAAAATGGCAATTTTAACTATGTCCGCTCCATAACCGTTTCTGATATTTTCATGAAACTTCAAATAAATGAAAAGCACCTTGAGATGATGTGCAGAGTGCAGGAACCATAACTCTGGTTTGCCTACTTTAGGAGTTATTGCCCTTTGAACATTTAAAAAGGCAATTTTGACTGTGTCGGCTCCATAACTCACAAACCATTTGAGATATTTTCATGACACTTCACACAAGTGTAAAGCACCATGAGACAATGTGCAGAGCGCAGGAACCCTGACTCTGATTTGCCTACTTTAGGAGTTATTACCCTTTGAACATTGAAAAATGGAAGATGAAATTTAGTATAAACATGGACATTCTGGTAATGTATCATGCTCATTGAAATGAGGGACAAGGGCTCACAACTCTTAGAGTTTTTCCAGATGATGTAAAATTTTCAACAGTTATTTCTTGTTCATAACTGTTTTCTCTGCAGCTTAAATAACTTTCTTCTCTGACAGCGCTGAAGCGGGGCTATAGTCAGATCCTCTGACAGCTCTAGTTAAGGAATGCGCTTCATATACCAACTTTGGACTAGTACATGTCCAAAGTCGGAAAAAGGAGCACCTGACCTTTCACTTACATGTACTACCGATTTTGAATCAGATGAAGTTTTTTTGTTTTTTTTTTCTCAACTGAAATAAGTTGATTTTCTACTTGTCAGATCCAAAGGTTTTGATTTACCTCTGTAGTGATGGCAAGAATGTACTCCGTTTTCCACATTTGACAGTGAAGTGTCACAGCTTTGCATCTGTGATCACAAAACAGTACAATTCCTGATATAAAATCTCCACCATGACACACTACTTTTAACGCTATTGGTGGTACATTGACTGATCAATGGTCATCACTGACAAGTGGGTGTACTCTTGATCTAGTACGGAGAACATTTTGATGGTCAACGTATTTAAGATAAAAGGATACCTGAGCCCCGCCAAGCGAATTTGTGTCTTCGAGCATTCCGTCTTGACAAATTTTAACTGCGCATGCCCAGCCATTCAGAGGGGCCAGGGATATGGCTTTCTGTCTGAAGGTTCCTCTTGATTCACTTCTTGTATGAGCAAGAAGCAAAGTTCTGGCGAGACTGCGCGGATGCGCAGGCTCGCCTGAACCTTCGCTGCACGCATAGGCGATAAGTACCAAAATCGCTTGACGGGGCCCACATAGAAAAAAAAACAACATTTGAGAATGCTGCAGCTGATTCAAAATGGGTAGTAATAGAAGGACTTTCGATGGCTTGTTTTATGACTATATGTGCCGGCGCCTACCATTTCCTACAACTTACATGTGCGCACAGCGAAGAATCAGATCAGCCTGCGCATCCATATAGTCTAACCAGAGACTTCTCTTGTTGCACCAAGGAGCATTGGGCCCTTAGCAAACCTTAGAGCGCACAACGCAGATTCTGATCAGACTACGCGGATGCGCAGGCTGATCTGAGTCTTCGCTGGGCGCACATGTCTTATTGTAGGTTTTGCCTGCGCTGGCTCATATCTTAGCGCAATGTGCTCTTATAAAGGCAATACGGTATTACCTCCTTTGCGAAAGTAGGTATTTATGCTCATGCATTTTCTCGAGGGAGATACAATAATTTTGTAGAACCCAAATCCAAGGGCCAAAATACAACACTCTTGACGACTTTTGGATTGTTGGAACGTGTTAGAACCGCCTCGGCGAAGCGCTTCTAACGAGTACCTACAATCTGTTTTAAGCAGAAATAAGAAAAATAATGCATACCAAAGTACCGGTAAACCCCAGTTTTACCATATAAAAGTGGGGTTTATGGGGTATAAATTATAGAGGCGTTTTATTTTTATTTTTTTCGTGATGATTCGGATTACACACCAAATTACATAGTTAGACCTAAAAAGAAGTGTTTCCATTAACATACCGAAAATGGTTATGGGTCGGTAGGTCGCAAAAACATTTTTTTTTTTTTTTGGGGTCAAAATTTTATTCGATGGAAAAAAGCAAAAACAATTTAAACGGCTAAATTTAACTATATTACCTGAAAACATAAAAAACGGGATTAAAAACACCAAGGTAGCAAAAGAAAAGAGATATAAGTTTAGCTATTTTGACAGTTTTATGAATTTTTATTAAAAGTGCTAGAAATATTATTCTTGCACACCAGACAAGAAAATCCGCGATTTTACCCTGGGATAGAAATTTATGTTCTGACCCTGGTGTTCCGACCCCAAGTCGAATATAATCGCGTGTTTGATAAATGCACTGGTTGATTACAACCTCATGCGCGGCGTCGTCATGCGTGACGTCACTAAACATTCCTGTTGTGTCATCACAAAATGGCGGACGTCGGTAACCGAAGTGACAGCAGCATTAAAAATTCGCAATAGAAATGGAAGGTATGCAAGAAAAAGAATCCAATATGGGTGTGAGGGGTGGATAGAAAAATCCGTCCCTCGGGATCACTGTCCGGCATCACTCGGCAAGCCTCGTGATGCCGGACAGTGTCCCTCCGGACGGATTTTTCAATCCACCCCTCACACCCATATAAGATTCTTATAAGGTCGGTAGGTAAGAAAATCATTATATTTTTTCTGGATGGCAATAAAAATTGCAGGGTCGGCACAAAAATGCCGGGTCGGTTGGGTTAGGGGAAACACGTATTTTTGGGGCTTTAAATCTTTCATGGCTCTAAAGACATTTTTTAAAATTGTCCTTTTTCTGCTGCGGACATAGATTCAGCAATCTTCATTTTTTTCCAAAAAGGAAAAAAAATATATACCTCGAAAAGTACATCTTTTCCCACGTAATATAGGATTTACAAGGTTTTCATTGCATGTATGTGTTAACGTGACAATTACGAAAACACGCCTATACAAATGCATTGTAAACTTTACCGCCGAAAAAAAAAAGAAAAATTTTTTAAGATGAAAAATTGTGATATTTTTCTTAATTCTGTTTCATAATATGGATTGTTGGTACTCGTTAGAAACGTCACATCGAGGCGGCTCTAACGAGTACCCATAATCTATATTTTAGAGCTGAAATAAGAAAAGTAAACCCCTGATTTCATTATAAAAGTGGGATTCAAGGGGGTCAAAATTATATAGGCGGGTTTTCGTGATGTGTTAAGAAATAAAATATGGCAAACCTTTCCATTAGCGACAGCCATAGCTTTTTTAATAGTTTATCCTTTCTTTAATTCACAGAATTATCCACATAGGAATCATAATTTATTAAGCTAAAAAATGAAAAACAAAATATTGTACTGGTGTTTGTTCCAGTTTATTCCAATGGACTTTTTTGTTTGTAGCTACAATTTCAGTCTATATCCCAGCTGAGACTGCAACGCAAAAGAAAATCATAGACAACGGAATGCAGCGAAGACACAAACAAACTGTCTCAGGAAATTATTCACCTGTCAAACCTCAGGTAATTTATCATAGCAAAACATAAATTATGGTCAACGTCGGCTTACAAGACCGTATTACGTCAAAAGACACCTTAGTTGACATTGTTCTAAGAACGTCTTTATTGTGTGGTGACATTGATTTAATTACATGTACAATGTACCTGTCGTGTGAGATAGTCTTCCGACGTGCGAGATACCTAGCGAACAGCGGAGACTTTCCTGGCGCTGCAAGCAAAAAACGTCATCGCGAGCTACGTAATAAGAGACGTCTTTTTCTTGTTGAAGCATACACGAACCGTTCTCGACGTAACAACTGAGCCGGTGCACAGCATTTTCTACAATTAACATGTGCGCCAAAGCGAAGAATAAGATCAGCCTGGACATCCATTTAGTCTGATCAGAGACTTCTCTTGTTACAGGAAGAAGCACTGAGCCCATAGTTATACTTAGAGCGCACAACGAAGACTCAGATCAGACTGCGCAGAAGCGCAGGCTGATCTGAGTCTTCGCTGGACGCATATGTAAATTGAAGGAAATGTTGAGCCACGGCTCAATTAAAATACAAGAAGGAAGTTATGATATCACGTGTGTTACAATGCAAGCTCCAAATTATTCTTCAAATTCTAAATTAGCTCACAAAGATTTAAAGGTCTATCAAACCGTATGGCTTTCAGTATTATTATGGGCCTCGTCAAGCGATTTTGGTACTTATCACCTATGCTAGCAGCGACGGTTCAGGCGAGCCTGCGCATCCGCGCAGTCTCGCCAGAACCTTCGCTGCTCGCTCTTACAAGCAGTGAATCAAGAGGAATCTTCAGACAGAGAGCCATATCCCAGGCCCTTCTGAATGGCTGGGCATGCGCAGTTAAATTTGTCATGACGGAATGCTCGAAGACACAAATTCGCTTGGCTGGGCTCCTATCATATTGCCGACTCAAAAGGATCATTATGACAACACAGCCGTGCAACATAGTGCATTTTTTCACATCTTCAAAATGGCTACCTTTCTGATGAAAGTCCCTAATATTTTTCTTATTTATACTCCAAATATAGGTTGTTGGCGCTTATTAGAACCGCCCTTGAGGCGGTTCTAACGCGTACTCACAACCTATATCCTGGAGCAGAAATAAGATATAGTGATATATACCAACGTAAACCCCAGATTTCTATATATATTGTGGGGTTCAGGGGTTGTTCATTTCATGGACTTGTTCACGTGATGCATGGCACCACACTTCTAGCATGTAGCACAGCAACCAAGTTTTCTGAAGGTGCGCCTTTAGTTTGAAGAAAAAATAATAATAAACAAGAGGACCCAGAGGCCCTATTTCGCTCACCTGAGTGCCACTGTCTCTAGTAGATTCTAAAAGTTTATTAATTCTCTTCATATGACTATGTATGTTTAAAATTTGTTTAGGAATGACAGGCTGGAGGTTTTAAGAACTGTGTTACACAGGCCTTAGGAGGAATGTGTTGGTGGTTAGCAGTTTTTGAGGCCTTTCAACCAATTAGGATTATATCAGTTGAGGTCAGTTAACCTAACCGCACTATTCCTGGGCAGGCTTACACCTAAGTGGTTAACTAGTAATAAGTACACGTACTTTTGCCAGTAACAGCGGTAGTGGGCGAATGATGGTAGAAAATATTCCATGATTAATTTCCATGGAAGTACATGTATGTAGCCGGATTGGGTCTCTAGCTTCGAAGTCAGATGTGCTTCCAACAGTAAATGTTACTATGCTAAGCAGCCCGGCTCCCCATCTATATGCCATAGAGCGCAGAACATGGTGAATGCTGTGAGCCCCTAAGTTTTGAGCAACTAGGCAAAGCTGTGTACCAAATATCAAAGGCTTTGACATTCTAGATTTAGGCAAGACGATTTTTAAAGGTTTCCCTATATAAGTTCATTTAAAAGATGTGGACCCCTGGGCGGGGTCATTTTGTCCTCAGGGCTATAATTTGAACACTTTTGGCAGAGGTCCACTAGTCGAAGCTGTGAACCAAATATCTCGAAGACCTCGGCCTTCTGCTTTCAGTCAAGAAGGTATATTTTCCCTATATAAGTCTGTACAACAAGTGAGCCCCTGCGCAGGGCCATTTTTGGCCCGAGGGCTATAAAGTTGAACAATACAGTCAGAGGCCCAGAATACGAAGTTGTGTACAAAATATCAAGGGCCTGAGCCTTCTGGTTTCAGACAACAAGCGTATTAAAAGTTTTCCCCATATAAGTCTATGGAAAACTAGAGAGTAAACAAAGTTTTAACCAAATTTGACCATGTGACCTCATTTTGACCCAACATGACCCATATTCAAACTCGACCCAGATATTATCAAGACAAATATTCCGGTAAAGTGTCATGAAAATTGAAGCAAAATTATGACCTCTATAAGGTGAACAAGGTTTTAAAGATAACTGACCTTGTGCCCTAGTTTTTTACATGACGTGACCCATATTCAAACTCAACCCAGATATTATCAAGGCAAACCTTCTGGTAAAGTTTCATAAAGATTGACCGGCCCCGATAGCTCAGTTGGTAGAGTGTCCGCTCCGGGGAACGGGAGGTCACGGGTTCGATCCCGGGCCGCGATATACCAAAGTCGTTAAAAATGGTACTAGCTGCTCCTCGTTTGGCACTCAGATTTACGGGGTAGAGCTAGGACTGGTCGATCCAGTGTCAGGATAATGTGACTGGGTGTGGTATCATGTAATGTGTCTGGGACATGATACTTCAGTGAGGCAGCACTATAAAAGTGAGCATTGAGCTCCCTGTCGCAACCAGACACCGTCGTGATATGACTGAAAAATTGTTGAAAGCGACGTTAAACCCGAATTCACACACACACACACACACACACACACACACACACACACACACACACACACACACACACACACACACACACACACACACACACACACACATAAAGATTGAAAAACAAAATATGGCCCATAGAAGGTGAACAAAGATTTAACTCAATATAACTAGGTCAATTTGACCTAGTGACTTTGTTTTTGATCCGACATGACCCATAGTCAAACGGGACCCAGATATTTTCAAGGCAAATAATCTGGTAAAGTTTCATGAAGATTGAAGTAAAATTATGGCCTCTAGAGGGTGAACAATGCTTTAACGCATTTTGACCTATGACCTACTTAATGATCCGATATAGCCCATATTCAAAATCGACTAAGATATTATCAAGACAAACATTCTGGTAAAGTTTTTAGAAGATTTAAGCAAAACTTTGGCCTTTAAAGAGTGAACAAGGTTTTAAGAAATTTGACCTAGTGACCTAGTTTTTGCCCTGACATGGCCCATATTCAAATTCAACCCAGATATCATCAAGGCAGACATTCTGGTAAAGTTTCATGGAGATTGAAGCAAAACTTTGACTTCTAGAGGGTGAACAAGGTTTTAAAGAAATTTGAACTAGTGACCTTGTTTTTGCATGACATGACCCATATTTAAACTTGTCCTTGGTGTCATCAAGACAAACATTTTGGTACAGTTGCAGGAAATTGAAGCAAAATTGTGGTCTCTAGAGTGTGACCAAGGGTTTAACGCAATTTTACCTAGTGACCTAGTTTTTGACCCGACATGACCCATATTCAAACTCGACTTAGATATCATTAAGACAAGCAGACATTCTGGTAAAATTTCATGAAGACTGAAGCAAATCTTTGGCCTCTAGAGGGTGAACAAGGTTCAAAAGAAATCTGACCCAGTGACCTAGTTTTTGACCTGACATGACACATATTCAAACATGACGTAGATACCATTAATACAAACATTCTGGTAAAGTTTCAGGAAGATTGAAGCAAAATCTAGAGGGTGAACAAGGGTTTAACACAATCTGACCTAGTGACCTAGTTTTTGACCCGACTTGACCCATATTTGAACTCGACCTAGATATTATCAAGGCAAACATTCTGGTAAAGTTTCATGAAGACAGAAGCAAATCTTTGGCCTCTAGTTGGTGGACAAGGTTAAAAAGAAATTTGACCCAGTGACCTAGTTTTTGACCTGACAAGACAAATATTCAAACGGAACGTAGATATCATCAATACAAGTTTCATGAAGATTGAAGCAAAATCTAGAGGGTGAACAAGGTGTAAAAGAAATTTGACCCAGTGACCTAGTTTTTGACCTGACATGACCCATATTCAAACTTGATCCTGGTATCATCAAGGCAAACATTCTGGGAAAGTTTCATGAAGATTAAGCGAAAGTTTGGCTCCTAAAAGGTGAACAAGGTTTTAAAGAAAATTGACCTAGTGACCTATTTTTACCTGACATGACCCATATTCGACCTTGACCTAGATATTATTAAGACAAACATTCTTGCAAAGTTTCATGACAACTGAATTAAAACTGTGGCCTCTAGAGTGTGAAAAAGGTAATTGTTGACGACGGACGTTGCACGTACGACGGACACGGACAACGCACGTACGACGGACACGGGGTGATCACAATAGCTCACCTTGAGCACTTGGTGCTCAGTTGAGCTAAACAGCTGCCGGTAAAATAACACTGCCCCCCCCCCTCCCCCCGGGTTAACAGGTCTATGTTATGAGCACTTTATATAGAAAGAAGTGAGGTTAACAGGGGTATACATTATTTTCCTTATTTCTGAAAAAATAACCTTGGATTGTTAAGGCGGTTCTATCCAGCGCTTTCGTAGAAATAAGTAAAATAATAAAAAAAAAAAGCTGACCATGTCATTTTTTCATCATTCCTTATCAGCCTGTCAAGTTTCAATGCAATACCTCAAGCAATTTTCAAGATATTTTTCTGTAAAGGTTTAGGTGGCGAATACATCACGATAACAAGTCTGTGAAACGAAGACCCCTCTAAACCCCACTTTATATAGAGAAAAGTGGGAAGTATGGGGGTATACATTATATACATTATTTTTGCTCAAAAACAGAGATAGTGGGTACTCGTTAGAACCGCCTCACTGAGGCGGTTCTAACGTGCACTCACAATCTATGTTGAAAGCAGAAATAACAAAGATGTTATCATTTTTACCCAAAATGTGTAACTTCTGACACCATGTTGGACGCCATTATTTAACACGGACATGTTTTCCTAATGAGTTCAAAGGGCCTTAACTCAAGAAGAAACTTCAGTTAGTTTTTTTTTTCAAAAGTTGATCAGTCATCTACTCATCATCCCCTATTAGTCTTTCAAGTTTGAAAACAATAACTCAAATAGTTTTGAAGTTATTTTGCTTACAATGTTAAAATGCCTAAACTTTCAAAGGACCATAACTCAAGGACAAATTTTCATTTCTTTCCAGTTGATCAGGCTGTCCATCTACTTATAATTCTCTATCAGTCTGTAAAGCGTCAAGGTAATAACTTAAACAGATTTTGAGATATCTTGCGTACAATGGTAAAATGCCGAAATTTTCAAAGGACCATAACTCAAGAAGAAAATCATTTGTATTTTCTTTTTCAAAAATTATTCAGGTCATCTACTCATCTTTCAAAATCAGCCTGTCAAGTTTCAAGACAATAGCTCAAATAGTTTTAGAGACATTTCGCTTACATACTTAAAATGCCAACATTTTTCAAAGGGCCATAACCCTGGAAAAAATTCTGATTTTTCTTCAAAACTTGATCAAGTCCTCCACTCATCTTCCCCTGTCTGTCTGTAACATTACGATAACACACCCGTGTTTCATAGTGCATTCTTTCTCCAAACTGGCTGCTTTTCCGATGAAAATTTGTGATATTTTTCTAATTTATACTCCAAACATAGGTTGTTGGTGTTCCTGAGAACCGCCTCAATGAGGCGGTCCTAACGAGTACCCACACCCTATGTCTGGGAGCAAAAATAAGAAAACTAATGTATACCCCCGTAAACCCCAATTTCTCTATATAAAGTGGGGGTGAAAATGCCGAAAGTTTCAAAGGACCTTAACTCAAGATGAAAGTTCAAATGTTTTTTTTTTGTTGTTGTTGTTTTTACAGAAGTTAATCAGGTCATCAACTCATCTTTCCCTATCAGCCTGTTAAGTTTCAAGGCAATATCTGAAAACAGTTCTCGAGATACCTTGCTTGTAAAGTTAGAATGACAAATTGCTCAAAGGGCCATAACTCAAGAGGAAAATTTCGGAATGTTTTCAAAAGATGACCGGGTTATCAACTCATCATCTCATATCGGCCTGTCAAGTTTCAAGATAATAGCTCAAACATTTTAGTGATATTTTGCTTACAAACTTAAAATGCTCAAATTTTCAAAAAGCCTCGCATTTTATCCCTTTTCCTCAAAGCCTCACATTTGATTCCTTTTCCTTAACTCGTTTAATAAATTCAATAATACATGAACACTCATGTAAGCCTTGATCCTCTATATAAACCAAACTAATCTAACTCAGAATTCAGGAGAGAATGGCGGGTGAATATGTCGGTTGAAGAATTTCAAAATGGCCGCCATGGTAGCAATTTTGGATATCGGCATGCAGCGATTTTAACAATTCTGAATCTCCATGTCATGCCAATGTCACCCAAGAAGTTTCGACTCAGTCCGACAGCAGATGTGGTTTGAATATTTTCAACATGGCCACCGTGGTGGCTATCCTGAATATCAGAATAGAATGCATCATGAAAACATGCCTATATAATTCTGACCCTACTTGAACCCCGTTTTTATATAGTGAAACTTTATTTTTCTTATTTCTGCTCTAAAATATAGATTGTGGGTACTCGTTAGAACCGCCTCGATGAGGCGGTTCTAACGAGTACCCTACTCACAATCTATATTTTAGAGCAGAAATAAGAATTTTTTCTTATTTCTGCTCTAAAATAAAGATTGTGGGTATTCGTTAGAATTTTTTTCGGCGTAAAATTTACCATATATTTGTATAGGCGTGTTTTCGTAATGATTTGAACAAGTCTTAATCTCAATGTCGCCTCAGTGCCACACACCGAGTTCGGGCAAAATTCGACAAACATTAATTAAATGAAGCAGATGTAGTTCTAGATGGTCGCCATTGTGGCCATCTTGGATATTGAAACGGAACGATTTTAAAAACTCTAAATCTAAATGTCGCCTCAGTGCCTCACATCAAGTTTCAGCTCATTTCATGGTTTTGGAGATGTCTTTTAAAGAATTTCAAGATGGCCGCCATCTTGGATATCGGACTATAACGACTGTACCAATTTTGAATCTACCATGTCGCCCCAATGCCTCCAAAAAAGTATCTGCGAAATCCGAATAACCGTACGGGAGCTGTTGCCGTTTGAAGATTTGTTTTTCCAGATGGCCGCCATTGTAGCTATCTTGGATATTAGAACGGAATGGTTTAGCAGGGCGAATCTCCATGTTGCCATCTTGAATATCGGAATGGAACGATTTTGCCAATTCTGAAATGAATTTCCAAATCGCCATAATGCTTCCCTTTAAGTCTCATCTGAATCCGACTTTCGGTTCGTCAATTGAAAATTTCATGATGGCTGCCATAGCGGCCATCTTGGATATGGGAACAGAACCATTTAAAGGCATTTATTCTTGATTATTGAGGACTATCATTTCATTACATAATATTATTCATTACATAATATCAGAGCTTACTTTGAGAAGTCCTCTGTCTCCAACAGGTAAAGGGCCTCCTACGGGAAAAATCAATCCCTTAAGTGCCTAAGTCAGGGGATACAGCAGGAGCTACTAATCACCTTATTAAGGGCCGCCTTTGATCTGCTATAGTCAGTATATCACAAGGGATAATAAAACAATTATGAACACACAGTGTGTCCTACTGTTACAGAATAAATGCCTTTAAGTTATTCGAAATCTTCATGTTGCCCCAGCGCCTCCCATCGTAGAGATGTTGTTTGGACATGGTGGCAAACTTGGATATCGGAAAGGAGCTAATTTTAATTTAACAATTCTGAATCACCATGAAGGTTCGATGCCTCCCATCATTCAACAGCTTCATCATCACGATAACAAGTCAGTAAACCCCACTTGATTTAGAGAAAACAGGGGTTCGCGGGGGTAAACATATTTTTCTGACATAGGTTGTGGGTACTCGTTAGAACCGCCTCATTGAGGCGGTTCTAACGAGCACCAACAACCTATGTTTTGAGCATTTAAAATAAAAATATCACGGATTTTCATCACATTAGTAGCCATTATGTTTGTTTGTTTGAGTTGAGGTTTAACGTCCCCGTCAACACTGTAAAGGTCATTTTGGAGACGTTGCTTCCAATTTTGTGGGACTTTTACCCGACATTGAGATGAAATGACATCTCAAGCCCTGTCGCCTAATGAAACCAATAGGGTTTATTAGCATGGACGGTCCGCCTCGCACCGCGGTTCCTGGACAGGCTTAGATCCTCTAAGCGGTTTACCAGTACTAGTGTGCGAGCCGGATTCAGCTCTGCGTGGAAGCATCATGCAGCCCACATATTTCTTCAAGCCCCTATGGGCGGGGGCCCATCTTGGATATGGAACGCACCGGTTTTAGTAATTCTGAGTCTCCATATGGACCCGATGTGTCTCATCAAGTTTCATCTCAGACTTTTGGTTCGATAGATGTCGTTAAAGAATTTCAAAATGGACGGTGTATTTTTCCGCTTTTCGCCCATCTCTGTTTAACGATCGGCTCGAAATAAATGAAATAAACTTAAAAGGGCCGTAAAATCACCACCACGTAAAGAAAAGGTTCTAGGTCACCATATCGACCCGGTGTGTCTCATCAAGTTTCATTTAAAGAATTTCAAAATGGACTCAATTGCGACCATCTTGTATATTTCAACACAACGATTTAAGCAATTTTGAATCCCTATGTCACGGGCCTCCATTAGATCGCCCAGACGCCATGTTCTGGAGCGGAAGGTCAGGTGGTTTTTCTCCGGGTACTCCGCTTTTCACCCATCTCTGATTAACGATCGGCTCGAAATATGTGAAATAATCTTGAAAGGGCTGTAAAACCACCCAAAGAACAAGAGGCCCATGGGCCACTATGCTCACCAGAGCTCAAGGAGCACTGCCCACTGGCAGGTATGTATTTCAATTAACTATGGAAGCCAAGCGCAAATAAAATTTAGTTGCTTCAGAGGTCTGATGTCTCTTGAATGTGGTGTTACGAGACAAAAGACCATCTGTGGCATCAATTAGCCTTAAAATCATACGAAAGATAGAACATTGTTTAAAGAACATGTCTATGAAAAATTTTAAAATGTCTTGAAAGGTGTAAAATTCATTTTTCAATTTTCCCCATTATAAGTCTATGGAAACTCTTAACTTCCCATTGAGCCGAATTTCATAACACACACACACACACACACACACACACACACACACACACACACACACACACACACACACACACACACACACACACACACACACACACAAACTGTAAAAGCAAATATGGTGAATATTTCCATAAAGTCACTGCCTCATAGAGCATATGGTTTATGAGATGATTGTTTTAAAAAAAAAAATCCTTTTCTTTTTTTTATTTTTGTTTCCGATGGCAACCAATAAAATGATCTGTAGGCCTAAAATCATATGGCAGAAACAAGATTGCTTAAGAAATATCTATATAAATGATTTTCCAAAATATCTACTGAGGCTTGGCAGTAAATGCAAATTTTCAATTTTCCCCATTACAAATCTATAGAAACTCTAAGATGCCATAGCAACCAAATTAAAGAGCATAATTTTATACAAAAAAAAAAAAAAAAAAAAACATAAAACCTATTCAGGAAAATATGGTGAATATTTCCATAAAATCTCAGCCTCAAAGAGCATATGGTTTTTGGAGAAGACTATTTTTAAGTGTCTTTTTGTTCTATTTTTGGACGCATTTTTGTTTCCATGACAACAAACAAAAGTGACCAGTTGGCCTAAAATCATATGGCAGATAGATGATTAAAATATTTCTAGGAAAGTGTTGTCAAAATATCTGGGAAGGCTTAGTAGTGAATTCCATTTTTCAATTTTCACCATTACCATAGTCAATGGAAACTCTAAGTTGCCATAGCAACCAAACTAAAGAGCTGAATTTCATAAAAAAAACACAAAACCTGAAAAGGCAAATATAGTGAATATTTCTTTAAAGACTCAGTCTCATAGAGCGTAAGGTTTCTGAGGAGATGAGTTTTTAAGGGTTTTTTTTTCTATTGATTTTTTTTTTCATTCTGGTTTCCATGGTAACTAGTAAAAATGAACAGTATGCCTAAAATCAAATGGTAGATGGTAGATTACCAAAGGAACATTTCTATGAAAGTTTTGTCAAAATATCTGCAGAACCTTGGCAGTAAATGCCATTTTTCAATTTTGCCAATTGTAAGTCTATGGAAAATCTAAGTTGCCATAGCAACCAAACTAAAGAGCCAAACATAAAAAGCACAAACCTGTAAAGGCAAATATTGTGAATATTTCCATACACCCTCAGCCTCATAGAGCATATGGTTTCTGAGGAGATGTTGTTTTTTTTTTATTTTCATTTTGGTTTTCATGGGAATCAGTAAAAATGAAAAATAGGCCCAATATAAAATCATATGGCAGATAGAGGAGTGCTTAAGGAACATTTCGATGAAAGTTGTGTCAAAATGCCTTTTTTCAATTTTCCCCATTATAAGTCTATGAAAACTATAAGTTGCCATAGCAACCAAACTAATGAGCCGATTTTCAAAAACAAGAGGGCCAACTGGCCCTTTATCGCTCACCTGTGTACCAGAAAACCATTAATGATGTTTTAAGAATGCCCATCGGGGCTTGAAGAAATAGACTGGGCTACATGGTGCTTCTATGCAGAGCTGGAACCGATCACACATGATTACTGGTAAACAGGTTCTAAGCCTGCCCAGGAAAAGTGGTGCCAGTTGGACCGTCCAGGCATAATGACCCTATTGGTTTCATTGTGTGGAAAGGGCTTAAGAGATAATTTCATCTCGATGTCGGACAAAAGTCCCACAAAACTAGAAGCAACTTCTCCAAAATTACCTACACTGTGCTGGCAGGGATGTTGAACCTCAAATCAATAAACAAGAGCAGGTAACTCCAAAGTTGTTTGTCTCATGCAGCCGAAATTCGAACTCTATGTAGACTGTATGTCCCTTCTGGTTATCTGCAAGTTTGATGAAGATCAGCTAAGAAATGGCGGAGAAAAAGTGGAGACGTCGTTTTCCCCATTATAAGTCTATGGAATCTTTTTGTTTCCATGGCAACCACAGTTCTGATCAAAACTGGTCCAAAACCTAATGCAGTCAATCCCCAACCCAGTGATGCTGCACATAAAATTTGATTGGGATTGGCCAGCTAGTCACTTAGATATTCAAGTTCAAAGGTGTGGACGACGGAAGGAGGTTTTATGCTTGTTCTCGTTTACTGAAAGTTTCAAAAAGATCAGATTAGAAACGGCTGAGAAAAGGTGGAGACACTATTTTTCACTAGTATTTATGCTCAAGGGCATGTAATTTGAAAGCCTTTTATCTCATGCGGCCCAAATTCGAACTAAACATTGACTGTAAGCTCCTTCTGGTTATCTGAAAGTTTGATGAAGGTCAGGTTAGAAATAGCCTAGCAAAGTTGGAGACATCGTTTTCCCATTGTAAGTCTATGGGAAAATTGTTCACCCTCAAGGGGATGTAACTGGAAATCCGGTGGTCAGATTCAAACCAAATTCGAACTTGTCTGAGATTTTATGCTTGTCCTTCTTTATGAAAAGTTACAAAAAGATCAGACCATAAACGGCAGAGAAAAGCTGGAGACACCAATTTTCACTTATATTTATGCTCAAGGGCAGGTAACTCCAAAGCTGGTTGTCCCGTGCAGCCCAAATTCAAACTCGACGTAGACTGTAAGCCCCTCCTGGTTATCTGCAAGTTTGATGAAGATCGGATCAGAAATGGCCGAGAAAAAGTGGAGACGTCGTTTTCCCATTATAAGTCTATGGAACTTTTTGTTTCCATGGCAACCACAGTTCTGATCAAAACTGGTCCAAAGCCTAATGCAGTCAATCCTCCAACCCAGTGATGCTGCACATAAAATTTGATTGGGATTGGCCAGCTAGTCACTTAGATATTCAAGTTCAAAGGTGTGGACGACGGACGGACGCCGGATGCCCACCTAAACTATAAGCTCACCGTGTGAGCCTTCGGCTTAGGTGAGCTAAAAAGATCAGATCATAAACGGCTGAGAAAAAGGTGGAGACACTATTTTTCACATATTTATGCTCAAGGGCAGGTAACTCCGAACCTGTTTCTCCCGTGCAGCCCAAATTCGAACGTGACGTAGAATGTAAGCCCCTCCTGGTTATCTGCAAGTTTTATGAAGATCGGATCAGAAATGGCTGAGAAAAAGTGGAGACGTCGTTTTCCCCATTATAAGTCTATGGAAAAACTTTCACGCTCAAGGGGATATAACTGGATAACCGTTGGTCAGATCCAAACCAAATTCGAACACGTCCGAGATTTTATGCTTGCCCTCGTTTATGAAAAGTTACAAAAAGATCAGATCATAAACGGCTGAGAAAAGCTGGAGACACCATTTTTCACTTATATTTATGCTCAAGGGCAGGTAAGTCCAAACCTGTTTGTTCCGTGCAGCCCAAATTCAAACTCGACGTAGACTGTAAGCCCCTCCTGGTTATCTGCAAGTTTGATGAAGATCGGATCAGAAATGGCCGAGAAAAAGTGGAGACGTCGTTTTCCCCATTATAAGTCTATGGATTTTTTTTTGTTTCCATGGCAACCAGAACTCCAATCTGATCAGCCCAAAAACCTTATGGAGCCTTTCCCCCTACCTGATGATGCTTCTCATGAAAATTGATCAAGATTGGCCATGGGGTATTAGAGATATACTTATCTATGATTGTTTACGGACGCACACACGCACAAACGCACGCACGACGGACAAAATGTGATCACAAAAGCACATACTTTCAATCCCCCAGCCCAAGGATGCTACAGATAAATTATTGGCCCAATCGGCTCAGTGGCTTTAGAGGAGATGTCGTTTGATAGTGTTGACGCAGACGCAGACAACGCAGACGACGGCGGACAACTGCCTATCCTATAAGCTAAAAACACGAATCCACATGTTAGCCGAATATCAACTCAATCCGACCCACGGTTCCTGAGGAGATATCGAAAATTTGAAAATCCAACGCCTAACAAACAAACGACTGGGTGACGGACAACAGGCCACGACAGGTCAGCTTCCAGGAGAACTAATAACAAACAAACTAAAAGGTAATTTAAATAATATTATTTTCAACAAAAATGTTTTGACAACTGGATATAAAAAGACATAAAAGATTTGTTTTCAAAGAATAAAAATATATGCTCTAAAGTACACAAAATTCATTGGGATTACGATAACACACCCGTGCGACATAGTGCATTTTTCTTGCCTCCAAAATCGCTACTTTTCTGATGAAAATCCGTGATATGTTTCTTATTTATACTGCAAACATAGGTTGTGGGTGCTCGTTAGAACCGCCTCATTGAGGCGGTTCTAACGAGTACCCACAACCTATGTTTTGGAGCAGAAATAAGGAAAATATTGTTTACCCCTCTAAACCCCAGTTTTCTCTATAAAAAGTTGGTTTAAGGGGTGTTAATTTCACGGACTTGTTCACGTGATGGGATCGCTACATCTGTACAATGTGCTGGCCTTGGTAGCTCAGTTGGATGCGCGTCTGACTGGTGATCAGGAGGACATGGGTTCGTTACCTGCTGGGGTCGGCAACATTCTTTCGTGGAGATAGATCACAAAATCTTTTCTTCGGTCATTCTCTCCCTTCCGCTGATTCAAGAAGGGCAGTTGTCAGTTTCTGGCGAAAATAATGTGCACTGTACTGGTTAACCGCTTGTGTATAAACATGCCCAGGAAAGGTGTGGATAGGTAAATTGACCGGCTCAAAAATGACCAAAATAGTGTTGATTGGACCGTTCAACTCAAAATTAAACAAGCAAAAACAAAATATCTGTACAATATAACTGAAAATGATTTGCGTCATGATAGCGGAATACCAACAGAAAGTCAGTTTTCAATATTTGTTAAAATGTATCTTGTATTTACATTGTCATATAATGTAGCTGTTATTTAGTGGATAAGATAATGTCATTTGTTCTGTTTGTTGGATTTGAGGTTTAACGTCCACGTCAACACTGTACAGGTCATTTTGGAGACGTTGCTTCCAATTTTGTGGGACTTCTACCCGACATTGAGATGACATGACATCTCAAGCAACCAATAAGGTATATAAGCATGGGCGTTCCGACTCGCACCGATTTGCCTGGGCTCTAAGCTGTTTACCAGTACTCGTTTGCGGTCGGTTTCAGCTCTGTGTGGAAGCATGCTGCAGCCCATCTATTTCTTCAAGCTCCGATGGGCGGGGGCAGAAGATAATGTCATATTGTAATGATATGACCACACGTGTAATAACACCTGGTCACTGGCACATTATGACACATTACGGAAACACGCCTATACAAATACATTGTAAACTTTACCGCCGAAAAAAGAAAATTTTTAGATGAAAAATTGCAATAGTTTTCTTATTTCTGCTCAAAATATAGATTGTATGTACACGTTAGAACTGCCTCATCGAGGCGGTTCTAACGAGTACTCACAACCTATATTTTAGAGCAGAAATAATAAAAATCAAGTTTCTGTAAACCCCAGTTTTACTATATAAAAGTGGGATTCAAGGGGTGAGGGGGGGGGGTGGGGTCCGTGACGCTTGTGCTTTCAATTGAAATGCTTTTGAACTCTGCGTCAATAAAATCGGATTTAAAATCATTATTAAACTCGGTAGTATCGAATTTCCATGAACTATCCCACTATGAAAATACGCCTATATAAATAAATTTACATCGTATATTTTATCGCCAAACAGAAACCCTGAATATTTTCAGATGAAAAAATTACGGGTACACGTAAGAACTGCCTCATCGAGGCGGCTCTAATGAGCACCCACAATCTATATTTTAGAGCAGAAATGAGAAAAATAAGGTTAAACCCTGTAAATCCCGTTTTACTATATAAAAGTGGAGGTTAAGAGGGTCAGAATTTCGTGATGCAAGGTTAACGTTTGACTGTTTTGTATAACATTGATTCATTTTACTGCTGTCGCTGCAGACCACCGGTAAATGCTAATGAGACTTTTAAAACCACCAAAAACGAGAAGAAGTGCCGCCAGTAGGACTCTTCAACGGAAACCATGCCCATATGGGATATTGTTATCTTTCATTTCTCGAAAAATTACTTTCTTTTCTAAAGATAGTGACATATTTCTTACAGGCCTCATATTTTTCAGGCTTTTGCAGGATTTCAGGCTTTTAGAGCCTGATATTTTTCTTGATTTCAGGCTTTTAGATTTTGATTTTTTGTTCCTTTAGTCTGTTTAAAAAACTATTTAACCGGTATCCTGCTGAATAAATTTATTTACCCACACCCATATCTGACTATTAGTCAACCATTCACAAACTGCATTACAAACAGTGTAGATCCTGATCAGATGGCTTCTTCAGAAGCCATCTGATCTGAATCTACACTGTTTGCAAAGGTAAGAGTTGTGTCTTGTTCAGCAGGATAAGGGTTGAAGCTGCAAAAACGGGCCTTTCAGGCTTGGAAAATCGTGGTCAGTATGAGGCCTGTTCTTACTATTCCTCTGAAACAAGACTATTGGTTGGTACATGTTAGAATCGTCACATTCGGGCATTTCTTACGAATACATGCACCCACAATTGAGCCCCGCCAAGCGAATTAGGGTCTTCGAGCATTCCGTCATGACAAACTTTAACTGCGCATGCCCAGCCATTCCCGGGGGCCAGGGATATGGCTTTCTGCCTGAAGGTTCCACTTTATTCACTGCTTGTATGAGCGAGCAGCGAAGGTTCTGGCGAGACTGTGCGGATGCGCAGGCTCGCCTGAACCTTCGCTGCTCGCATAGGCAATAAGTACCAAAATCGCTTGACGGGGCCCAATTAACAGTGAAACTTCATTAACTCAAACAAAGAGCCGGCCTCCGTAGCTCAAACGGATGCGCGTCTGACTGGTGATCAGGAGGTCGCGGGTCCGATACCTGCCTGGGTCGGCAACATTCTTTCGTGGAGATTGATCATGAAATCTTTTCTACAGTCATTCTCTCCCTTCCGCTGATTCAAGATTTCTGGCGAAAGAATGTGCACTGTGATGGTTAACCGCTTAAGTATAAACCTGCCTAGGAAAAGTGTGGATATAAACTGACCGGCTCAAAAATGACATAAATAATATTGACTGGGCTGTTAAACTCCGATAAAACAAACAAACATATAAATCGAACACAGATGGCTCGTTTAACATAGCTGATTCGAACGCATTCTTGAGACCCGAGAGAATTCTTTTCACAACACCAGAGGCCCGTTGTTCAAAACGAACGATGTCGTCAGTTAACATATCGTTAAAATTTGTATCACTTAATATGGCAAATATACTAATATTTTTGCAGAACAAATGTGAGCAGCTTTTGCAAATGCAAAAGCTGCTCACAGTTTTTCAGCAAAAATACCAGAGTATTTGATATTGAACATACTAGAACAGTTAACAGTTTGACCAATAACCAGCTCGTTAAGCTAACGATGCTTTGAACAACTGGACCCTGACATCCATTTAGGATAATTTAGGGAAGACTTTTTTTAAATTTTATCTTGACACAGTTTAGTGTGTGCTGTTTTTGTTTGAATTGAGGTTTACCATCCCCATCAACACTATTAAGGTCATTCTGGAGATGTGGCTTCCGATTTTGTAAGACTTGATGCAATGACAGCTCAAGCCCTGCCACCCAATGAAACCAATAGGGTTTATATGCATGGACAATGTGACTCGCACCACTTTGCCTGGTCAGGTTAAGACCTTCTAAGCGGTTTACCAGTACTCATGGGCGGTCAGTTTAAGCTCCGCGTGGAAGCACATCTCAACCAAATCTACTTCTAAAAGCCCCGATGGGTGGGAGAGGCTGTTTAGTGTGTTATCATCAGCCTAACTGAGGCGATTCTAATGAGTACATGCACTAAACCTTTATTCTAATGCACTTGTGTATGTAACGCGACGTCTGATTGGATAACGTCAAAAATTTGCGACAGCCTATTCTGCGATATACTGTCGGAAATCCGATGTCATCATGTAACGTCGCTTTCCATTGGTTGTCATTTGGTTTTACGCAGCTCACCGCGCTTGCCGCCTTGCGCAAAATAGTACAGTTTTTAACTTAACAACTGAATAAGTGCATTAGAATGGGGATAACTGTATTGAAAATTGTCATTTGGGGAGGTAAATCGTCGGTTTTACGGTCGCAAATTACGTTTTACGGCTCCGCTAACGCGTCGCCGTAAAACGAAATTTCAGACCGTAAAACCTCCGATTTACCTCCCCAAATGACAATTTTCAGTACAGTTATCCCCTAATTTTAAAGGAGACTGAAATGTAAACCTAATTAGCATCCTGTCCTGACGCTATGAATAGTCCCTGGTGTCTCAACTACCCCCACCTCCAACAGATTGCCAGGGTTTCAAAGATGTTTGAATCATCGAGGTTTGAAAGTATGTTTCCGAATGATGTACTAAGATACAGTCGAATTTCAATGGCTCGAACACCTTTGGGACCTCGAAAATCTGTTCGAGACAGGGGAAGTTCGAGCCACTGCGGTTACTGTCAGGAGGCACAACGAGATACTTTTAGACATCTTTTCGGTGTTCTATAATGAAAATGTATGTTGTGTGTACTCATTAGAATCGCCTCATCGAGGCGATTCTAATGAGTACACATAGCATACATTTGCAAGATAAAAGACGAATATCTCCTAAATTATACCCCACTATTTCTTATGTAGAAGATTTCGCTAGGGCTCAAGAATGGGTTTGACATATCCATGGTAAACGAGTCATCGGTGTTCGAGCCATCGAAGTTCTACTATAATATTATCCAGTAAAATTTCTCTATTTAGACCACCTATAAGGAAGACAAATAATGCTTTTTACCCTTATGCCGCTGAATAATTAATTAAGCCACACCCATTTCTGACTTTGAACCAATCATATTACTTAATGTAATTTATCCATACAAACCCAAAAACTGAATGTCAAACAGTGTAGATCCTGATCAGATGGCTTCTTCAGAGGCTTCTTCAGAAGCCATCTGATCTGGATCAACATTGTTTGCAAAGGAATGGGTTGTCGTGAGCAGCTGGATATGGGTTAAAATCATATTTAGAATCATATTTAGTTTCGGTTACATTTTCTTTGTGTTTTCTACATCCGGTATGCTCTGGTGGGAGGCCATCTTTTGGACTGTTCGAAGTGGTCTTGTCCCTAAGGCAGTCCTAATATAGGAATTTTACGTTGCACCCTGTTTAAGCCCACACAGCTCAGATCATACAACAATTATTCTTTCCTTCAACCATAAGACGCCGATCACAATAATTGTCATCTGCTTTGTTGCCTGCTGGTTCCTTTAAAAGTCACTGTAGCAAACAGTCTGGACCCAGATCTAGGAGCAGTCTGATCAGGGTCCACACTGTTTGCTTGTATGCAAAGATATTAGTGAATGTTTGAGTTTTACGTCCCACCAACAGCTAAGGTCATACTGAGATGGGATCTCGGTTTAACGACTCATCCGAAAGTCTGGATAAGCCCGGGATCGATCGTGCGATCCCCGGTTTACAAGGCGAGTAGCGTAACCACTACACCACGGAGGCTTCTATATGCAAAAATATATTTAAGCACTTGCAAGAAGATGCAACAGATGAAATTTCAGATGCAGTTTCTTTTCGAGCCTTAAGGTTAAAGTCCTTATTGAGATGGGAGTCTATTTTTTATCATATGACGTCGCGTCTGCGAATGTAAAAACGCCATGTAATAAATTCAATAATCCGCTGGTGGATTAAATAGGCAAATTAGTTAGATACGTCCTGTTACGTTACACGTACGACGTCCTTAACAACGTCGCGTTCACTGATGGCGGAATATTGACATTTTTTGTTAAACAATCGTAAAGTGAATGCGTTTTAGATATCATATGATAAAAAGAATCTTGCATTCGTGCTCATGTATTATTAAACTTATTAAACTCGGTGAAGAAAAGGAACAAAATGCTCGGCAATGCCTCGCATTTTATCCCGTTTCCTCAATTAGTTTAATTAATTCAATAATGTGCTCATGTATTATTGAATTTATTAAACTCGTTGAAGAAAAGGAATAAGATGCTCAGCACAGCCTTGCATTTTATCCCTTTTCCTTAACTCGTTTAATAAATTCAATAATACATGAACACTCATGTAAGAGCCTCTGTTTTATGGGCCCCGCCAAGCGATTTTGGTACTTATTGCCTATGCGAGCAGCGAACGTTCAGGCGAGCCTGCGCGTCCGCGCAGTCTCGCCAGAACCTTCGCTGCTTGCTCATATAAGCAGTGAATCAAGAGGAACCTTCAGACAGAAAGCCATATCCCTGGCCCCTCTGAATGGCTGGGCATGCGCAGTTAAAATTTGTCATGACGGAATGACACAAATTTGCTTGGCGGGGCTCTTATGAGAATCGCTTCTTCTCCAAGTACTGAACTTCAAAGCTTCGTACTAAGTGCATTTTGCTTGTATTGACTGTCTTCAATGACGCTGTTGCCATTTTGCAGCTTTGTAGGCTCTGAAATTCCATCTTCAAGTCCATTTTGGCATTTGACAGGCTCTCCGTTTCTGTCCACCATAATATCACCGTCTTTGTCATTTGATTCGAAGTATACGTTTTTGCAGCACCCACATTTTTGACACAGATAGCAGTTTCCGGTAAGTTTCATCAGTATCCGGTCATATGGTTCCAGTGAGCGCAGCCATATTGGAAGCCACTTCCAGTTGCGTAACACGACAGGAAGCAGTGTTGGCCGCTTGTTTTGAATAAGTTTGATTATTAAAATCAGAATGGAAAGAACAGCTAGTGGACCAAAGACGCAAACAAGTGCTATCCAGCTGGCGTATGATAAGCCGAACCCAGCGGCAGGAAGTACGAAAAACATCGCAAACAAGTACGTTATTGCGAACCATCTGTATTTGGCTGTCTGACATCCGAGGAATTTAGCGCCGTTGATTGGTGGTCGGAATTGGGGAATAGGGTAAAAGATAAGTATACCGGATATGTTGAAAAATAAGTGACAAAGCGCAATTTGAAGTGAATCCCCTATCCTGTCCTGATCCTGAGCGAACGCGGCCAATATTCCTGTAGCGGTTGTACCAATATTTGATCCGAGGGTCAAGGGATACATACGTTCTATACTGATCACACCCATGCCAACCAATGGTGTAATTGAGGAGGTGAATATGGAACTAGACTGGACCAAGACAGTCATTCCAGCGCCTATCAGTATAGCCAAGTATCCTGTGAAATAGCTGCAGTATCCCGGAAAATCAGCGTTCACAAACTTTCTGATGACTATAGCAATCTGACCCTTCAGAAGGGAATGAAGAAGCTTTACTATACAGATGAGACACACGCATAAGATGACCAGCGCTATGATCAAGAGAACAATCCCAACTGTGGTGTCGGACCAACCTTTAACTCGAACGGCCTCTTCGAACATAAATTTACCTGAAAGTTGAATAAACATAAGACCATTGAAATTTATATACAGTAAAATTCCTATAAGAACACATTTGAGACTGTTCAAAAGTGAACTTTTTAACAGTCCCTAAGGTAGTCTCTTATAAGTAGACACTAGGTGTAGAAATCACAAAGAAAGAGTAACTGAAACCTTCTCTATATGCTTTTAAAAGCAGATTTTAGTCTTAGTTTTAGGCGGTCTTAATAGCGGAATTTTACTTTTACTATACGTATATATATGTGTAATGTATCTTTTTTTTATCATGCGTTGAGGACGTGTAATGATCACAATTGTAACCCCCCCCCCCCCCCACATTATATAGTAATCAACTTACGCTAAGGTGCACGGTCCGGAAAAAAACAACAAGCGGACCATGGGCCACTATGCTCACCAGAGCTCAGGGGGCACTGCCCACTGGCAGCCATGCATTTTAATAAAGCATGGAAGTGTGTGTGTGTGTGTGTGTGTGTGTGTGTGTGTGTGTGTGTGTGTGTGTGTGTGTGTGTGTGTGTGTGTGTGTGTGTGTGTGTGTGAATTCGGGTTTAACGTCGCTTTCAACAATTTTTTCAGTCATATCACGACGGAAAGCATGGAAGCCTTGCACCCAAGAACGCTACAGATAAAATTTGGACCCAATCAGCCTAGTGGCTTCAGAGGCCTGGTGTCGCTTGAATGTGTTGTTGCAGGATGACAGATGACAACTGACAAGTTCCAATCTGTGGCAACCAATAGGTTTAAAATCATCGAGGCGGTTCAAACGAGTACCCACAACCTATATTTTAGAGCAGAAATAAGAAAAGTAAGGTTTACCCCTGTAAACCACAGTTTTACCACATAAAAGTGGGGTCCAATGGGGTCAAAATTATATAGGCGTGTTTTCGTGATGAAGGCAGGCACAGGTTATGCGCAGTTTTTCACCAGTATGGTCCAGAACTGCATTTGCAGTTACATATGAGCCCCGCCAAGCGAATTTGTGTCTTCGAGCATTCCGTCATGACAAATTTTAACTGCGCATGCCCAGCCATTTAGAGGGGCCAGGGATATGGCTTTCTGTCTGAAGGTTCCTCTTGATTCACAGCTTGTATGAGCGAGCAGCGAAGGTTCTGGTGAGACTGCGCGGATGCGCAGGCTCGCCTGAACCTTCGCTGCTCGCATAGGCGATAAGTACCAAAATCGCTTGACGGGGCCCATATATCCCTTGGCATCGCCTTGGACGGCCATGTCAAGGGATATATGTACCAAAAGCTCGACATCATAAACGTTTTCTGTTCACATGGCCTGTGAAGTGAATTCTTGAACAATCTTCATGATTAGGGTAGATCTATCGTTGCTTCTGTGCAGAAAATCCTTGCTCTTTAAGCAAGAAATATGAATTTAATCGACTAATACAAACTCAAGTCAAGTCGACATCCAGGAAACAACAAATGAACGAAAAGCATTCAGCCTCACCGAAATTGTACATCACATTTTCCATATTCATTTGTTTTCACTACTGCAAAGTATGTCCGCATTCGGTGAAGTATTTCCATCCCTCTAAACCTCACTTTATATAGAGAAAAGTGGGGTGCAGACAAGCCATTTTTGGCCCAAAATTGACTGTTTTTGGGAGCCTGTGACCTTGAAAAAAAGGTCAAGGTCACCAAAATCTAATCCAGTCTGCGGTTTATTGTAAATATATTGTACCAGGTTTTATTACAATCAATCAATTCGTTTATGAGATAAGAGTGCAGACAAGCCATTTTTGGCCTAAAAAATGACTGTTTTGGGGTCGCTGTTACCTTGAAAATGAGGTTACGGTCACCAAAATCTAACCAAATCTGTGGTATGTTATAATGATATATTGTACCAAGTTTGACTAAAATTAATCAATTCGTTAATGAGACTGAGTGCAGACAAGCCAGTTTTGGCCAAAAATAACTGTTTTTGGGTCGCTGTGACCTTGAAAGTGAGGTCAAGGTCACCAAAATCTAATCAAATCTGCGGTTTGTTGTAATGATTTATTGCACAAAGTCTGACTAACATCAATCAATTCCTTAATGAAATAGAGTGCAGAAAAGCCATTTTTGGCCAAAAATAACTGTTTTTGGGTCGCTGTGACCTTGAAAATGAGGTCAAGGTCACCAAAATCTGAACAAATCTGTGGTATGTTGTAATGATATATTGTGCCAAGTTTGACTAAAATTAATCAATTCGTTAATGAGACTGAGTGCAGACAAGCCAGTTTTGGCCCAAAATAACTGCTTTTGGGTCGCTCTGACCTTGAAAATGAGGTCAAGGTCACCAAAAACTAATCAAATCTGTGGTATGTTGTAATGATATATTGTACCAAGTTTGACTAAAATTAATCAGTTGTTAATAAGAAAGAGTGCAGACAAGCCATCTTTGGCCAAAAATGTTTTTGGGTCGCTGTGACCTTGAAAATGAGGTCAATGTCACCAAAATCAAATCAAATAAGGTCACCAAAATCAAATCAAATATGCGGTGTGTTGTATTGATATATTGCAGCAAGTTTGACTAAAATCAATCAATTCCTTAATGAGATAGAGAGCAGACAAGCCGCTTTTGACCCAAATATCACTGTTTTTAGGTTGCTGTGACCTTGAAAATGAAATCAAGGTCATCATGACCTGATGATTGTTTTCCCTCATCCTAGTGATGTGTCTATGTAAGTTTGGTCAAAATCATTCCATAGGTTCAGTAGATATAGAGTTACAATCAGGCTATGCTGATGCTGACACCAACGCAAACAAAATCTGCACCAAAAACAATATGTGCCCCCTCCCCTCCGGTGGGGGGACATAAATAGATGGTCCACGCAGAGCTGAAACCGACCGCACACATGTACTGGAAAACCACTTAGAGGACCTAAGCCTACCAAGGCAAAGCGATGCGAGTCCATGCTTGGTTTCATCGGGTGACAGGGCTTTTGATATCATTTCATCTCAATGTCGGGTGAAAATCCCACAAAATTGGAAGCAAAGTCTCCAAAATGACCTATACAGTCTTGACGGGGACGTAAAACCTCAAATCAAACAAATATACAATGTCAGGTGGCGAGTTTCATAAATTTCATTGAACTGACTATCCGTGTAAGAATCTCTATTTATCATATGACGTCGCGTCTGAGTTTGTAATAACGCCATGTAATAAATACGATAATCCACCGGTGGATTAAATATGCAAATTGGTTAAATACGCCCCGTAACGTTACATGTACGACGTTTTTAACGACGTCGCGTTTATTAATGGCGAAATATTGACATTTTGTCAAACAATCCTGAATAAAATAAGTTTTTTTAAATGTCATATGATAAATAGAATATTACATTCATGCTCATGTATTATTGAATTTTTTAAACTCTTTGAAGAAAAGGGATAAAATGCTCGGCAAAGCCTCGCATTTTATCCCTTTTTCTCAACTCGTTTAATAAATTCAATAATCAATGAACACTCATGTAAGATTCTCTATGTCAACAATTTATTAAACTCGTTGAAGAAAAGGGATAAAATGCTCGGCAAAGCCTCGCATTTTATCCTTTTTTCTCAACTAGTTTAATAAATTCAATAATACATGAACACTCATGTAAGAATCTCTATGTATAACGTGCACTCTTGTAACAACAGCAACATCATAAATACTTTCCGGCCTTGGTATCGGTAGTTCAGTCATATGCGCATCTGACTGGTGATTAGGAGGACGCGGGTTCGACACCTGCCAGGGTCGGCAACATTCTTTCGTGGAGATAGATCTTGAAATCTTTTCTTCGGTTATTCTTTCCCTTCCGCTGATACAAGAAGGGCAGTTGTCAGTTTCTGGCGAAAGAATGTGCACTGTACTGGTTAACCGCTTACGTATAAGTCTGCCCAGGAAAGTGTGGATAGGTAAACTGACCGGCTCTAAAATGACCTAAAATAGTGTAGACAGGGCCGTTAAATCCCAATACAAACATGATCATGAATACTTACAGTAATCAACACAATATTCCTTCTCTTCCACTATTGTAGTACCATTGCCAAAGTCAATAGTCTCATTCCTGAAGTGTTCTTTCTTATCACAGCAATGCTTTATCACACTAACCCCATGATACTCTTCATCACCCAGGGCGATTCCTTTAATTACATCTTTGTCCAGCTACAAAAGAATATGAGTAGGGTCAATTCAGAATTTCATTTTGATAAATGTCATACACCCATGTGATAAAATGGCGTCTCTACTGTCTCTAGAAGTAACCTTGGTGATGAAAATGTTTGACATTTTTTCTAGTTTATGTACAGGTTTTGCGTACTGGTAAGAACCACCACAATCTATTTTTTTGTGCAGAATAAAGAAGAAAAAAATAATGATACTCAGGTAAACACCACGTTTCTTTACATAACGTGGAATTTATAGGGTTGTTATTTAATAGGATATGGTGTTTTGTCTTTAGGATACCAGTATGTGTGCACAGTGAAAATTCAAATCAGCCTGAGTAACCACTCTGTCAGAATTCAGTCTTCCATGTCGGTCTTCACAAACTATAAGGTAAAAGCTCTCCTTACAGCACTTAGCGAGGCCTCAAATCAGCCCGGCAAAGTCTTTTCAGAGTCTTCGCTGAGCGCGCATGCCCGAAAACACATTTTCGCTTGTCGTAGCCACAGGAGCTTGGGGTATTACAATGAAAGGGTTCATCTCTTCGTTTCTATGTAAAAGAAACGAAGGACGGACACTGTTTCAGAGATTCGTTGATTTTCATGTGAAAATCTCAAAATCTACATATTGCACCGTTGAATTGCTTACGTTAATGGACGAATCGTCAACTTGTATAACTGCTTTGTCATATAATTCACCATAAAGTGTGTGTTTCTTAAAAAAAAATATCCCCATCGCACAGTTGCTGGTTATGCCACCATTTTGTTTTCGCATTTAAATTTTTATAGCGTTTTGATTGGTCACCAAGCACGTGACGATTTTCTTGGGTTGTTTTTAGACCAATCAGATAACGCGTATGGACTCGCTCCGAGTAAACAAAACATGGCGACGTAACCAGTAACTGTGCGAAGGGCAAATTATAAAGAAACAGTCGTGCATTAAAGAGTAGCGAAGTACATGTACTATTAGATGCGGCGGAAATTATATTGCACATTAATTAAATGTGTTAACGCTGCATTTCAACGGAGCAATATGTAGATGTTGAGATTTTCGAATGAAAATCATCGGACCTCTAACAGGGTCCGTCCTTCGTTTCTGTTATATAGAAACCATTCGTTTCTATTATATAGAAACGTAGGGACAAGCCCTATAAATTTTATTATGTCAAGCTCCTGTGGTCGCAGCCAAGACACTGTTTTAGAGAAAATAAATTCAATATTGCTGGGAAGAGATCCGGCGATATTTCTAGCTTAGAATCAGTGTGTGCCCTTAAAATGTGACTATGGTTTATGCTCTTTGAATCCCTATACTCTGTTTTGGAGTTTAACGGCCCAGCCAACACTACTTTATGCCATATTAAGCTGGTCAGTTCACCTTACCATACTTTATTGAAATACTTTTCGCTGACCACTCCAAGGCGGTTCTTCTGTCGCGGTTTATTTGTGTTATAGTTCGTCTCGCTTATATCTTTTAGTTTTGGATAGCCAATTGGCCATCCTTTCGGCTTTCTTATTAGGATCTACTTATTTGTTTGTGTTTCTCTCCCTTTGGTGTCTCTAATGGGAGGTGTGGGTTAATTGTATCGATTCCTGATCGTTGCCTTTACTTAAGAAATAGATCAGCTCTAGCTGTGATTTGTTGAGTAATAAATCACAGTTTGGAGGTAAGTTGTAATGTAGACAAATCACGTGCGCGTAGCGCGCGTGATTTGTCTACTTACAACTGACCGACAAACTGTGATTTATTGCTCAACAGATCACAAACTAGAGCTGATCTATTTGGATTCTAACACGCTGAAAATCAGCAATAATGCTGTTTTTTCCTTCAAAATCTCACTACTTTTCACCATTGTTAGAAGAAATCCCGCTAAAATTATCGACTGAAACACATGCATTTATACCCCTTTCTAACGTTTTCGACGCGAGAATATGACGTTACACCGTCTAACGTCAAGGAAATCGACAAGTGACGTCATAAATTTGCAGTTTTTTAATGACGTCACTCGTCACGCTCTTCCGAGCTGTGATTTGTTGCAGAATAAAACACAGTTATTTTCCATTGCCTATATAGGCGCGCTGTGTTAGAATTCTATTTTACCTGGGCGGGCTTTTACACAGCCTGTCAGGAGCAAATGTTCTCTTTAAACCATATTGACAAGGATGATACTACTTTTATAAAAAGTGGCGTCACCTGAAAAATGTAAGCATTTCCCACTTTCTAGGGAAAACAACTCTTTCAAAAATATTATTTTGTCCCTTTAAGCAACATTGTGTCTACTGTCACGCCTACGGAACGATAGAATGCGTAACCATTGGTTTAGAACGTGAAGCAATTAGAGCGACATCCGGTTAGGAATTAGATCGCTAAAAAAGGTAAAGAAACTGTGCTGTTTCTGTGTTTCATAAGTTATATAATTTTTACGAGGAAGTTATTAAAAAAAAACGGGGAATTACATTCAGGAGCCCATTGATATCGGCATCTTTGGAGTAAATACCAAATCCCGTACTTCACACATTTTGGCTAAATTTAGTTTCTCCTGCTGAAGGTGAGCTCAAGCCTTAGAAAACGAGTGGTTTTTCGAGGTGTTTGTTGCCTTTTATTTATTACTGCGCTTTGCTACAAGTTCAGCGTATTAACATGCACACACAATAAACATATATGGTTAAATGTGTTGAGGATATTTTGCTTGTCAATGCAGCACTAGCGAGAAATCACCACGGAAAAGGTCGAAAATGGTTGGTTACGCATTAGATCTATAGAAATGATAACAGAACTTGCAACTATAAAGCGGATCTGTTTTCATCTCCACGGCCCCAGAATCACCCGCACCTTGTTCTACGGAACCATTTTTAGCCAACCTGATAAGCAGCGCGCTATTGATTCGATAATGACATAGTATATTATGGAAACATTTTCAGTCTCCAGAATCATAGTACCGAATGATTTTCACGGACTTTTACGCTGTGTTTGTTTTATCAATGGTCCGGTAATTGACTGAAATGAAATAAAACAGGTTTTGGAGTTTTAATTTCTGCGAAGAACTCCTCATCTGCCAAAAGGAGCAGTCCCTATAAGGCCCATTTTATGGCCCCTTTTGATTTTCTTTAAACTTTGCATACTCAACATAGGATGTATTTGCTGTAATGTGGTGAAATTTCAGACCCACAGATGTAATGTTGTTGGCTCTATGAGCAACCAAAGTGGGTGGGGTAATTCTACCCCTTTGAGAGACCTGTGGTTCTTACGCTATTATCTCTAGCACAAAGCATCCTGGCAAGTGGGTCTTTTTAATATTGTTTAGACCTTTATAGATGTTAAACACAATGTATATGATTTTGTGGAAACATTGTTCCCTTTACCACTATACTCACTTGTAAGTCGTACCTAAATTTCATCTAAATTTACTGACCGACTTTACGCAAAACCACAACATGAGTTTATTTCCAAAGCATTTGCAAACGTACTTGACAGGGATAATTAAGATATAATAGGCATTGCCAAATTATGAGCATTTCTTTCTTCTGTAATTACTTATAGAGTTATCTGCCCCTGAATCCATTTTTTGTCATATTTTCTGTCATATTTAAAATCTATAAATATATGGCAAAAGGATTCTTCAAAACAGTCAAAAACTCAGCAAACAATGGTTTTCTGTCGATCTAATGAAGCTATTAGGTGATTTCTAAATATCAACTTTAATAATGACTTAAACAATATGGGTGGGTTAAATACACACCTTTGCTAGTTCTACAGCAAAAATGCCTTGGCTTTATGTCATTTCATCTTCATAAATCAATCTTACTGACAATTTAGATGAATTTAGAAAACCTGAAACTTTCTCATAATCTTTAGAATAAGTCTCCTTTTAAGTCATACCTACCTATAACATTGAAATATTTCTGGACTTAATAAATCTTGCATTACATCACAACAGTTAAGTTGATTTTACATGTATTTGGAACTGGTACTCTTTGAGCCTTTCATTTAACACTTGACACCACATACATGTATTTATGTTTTATCTACTTTCCAACCGTTAGGTGTTTGTTTGTTATTTTACCTATCAAGGGATTTCGACAGCCGATCTTCAATAGATTATCAGTTTTGGCTGACCAACTATTGCTTAGGGATTTGACAGGAAGCAGAGTCACTACACAGATCCTGATTTAGACACCGACAGTTACGGTAGAAATCCAGTAAACAAAACAAGCATTCAATATTTTACACCTGAACCCATGGTGAATGTTGGCTGCCCGTAGAGGGTCCTCCATTCCACTGGTAGTCTGTGCTACCGACCATTCTAAGGCAGTGGTTCTGATGTGGTTCATGTAATACTTTGGCCTGTTAATGTCCCCTTTGTGTGTTACATTTGTTGTGTGTCTTTTGTTTCACATTTTAATCACCCGTTGTGAGGACGAAATTGTTGATTTTTTTGCATGTCACATGTGTTTTGTCGCTCCTTGCTTTGGCAACATCTTGTAATTGTGGCTTTCCTTGAACCTTTCCTGTTTACTTTAGGTAATGGGTTTACAAGTCTGATGTTTGACTTTGGTGCGTGTGTCTTCTATCCTGTTCTCTATCAGACCGAGAAGGATGTTACTGTTACAAATGCATTTAGTGCTATGTATATACCCGGTAACAATCTATCCTTTCTGTTCATCTTCATCAGACTCACTTGATGCACTCCAAGTGTCTATGGCTGCATCTACGACGTGGTCTATGTGAGCTCTGTTAGGTCAAGTGTCATTATTTTCTGTATTGTGTCTAAAGAAACATAAGTACCAGAGTACAGTTGCTATATGTGCACAGCAACCAACTGTGCGTGCCCCACTTCGGCACCCACAGTATCACCCACTGATGGGATTTAGTCCTTGACTGTACTCGATCCATAAACTGTAAGTTTTGCTAGAGGTATGCCGGGAACGAATCTGGGCTTTAATTATACCTTTCTCCTCTTTATGCATCAAAATTTCATACTGCCCATTCTCATCAAAATGCTTATCTGTGTAAGACTGAGCTTGTTTTAGCTGGTCAAATCCCTAAGCTCATTTTCAGTTAGTTGAGGAAAATTTTCTAAATCTGCATCCTGCACCTTTTCCCATATAACACGTTTTTTTTTTATCCCAACCATATTTTAGAACTTTGCCCTGCAGCTTGTTAGGACTTTTCGCCAATGCCATCATTCTTTTGGCAATGACTACCTCCGACTCTAAGCTTGTTACTAAAGGGGTTCTAAATGCATTGCATAAAGAACAAACAATCATGACATAATCACCTACGTATGGTATCTGACTGTTAGGCATTGTATTGCTCAGGGCCTTCCATTTTTTCACCCTCCCATTTACAGACTCCACAACCCAACGAGCCTTAGTAACAAGTCTAGATTCATTCGCCTCTTCTGTTGTGTGTTGTTTTTGTGTTTTGTTTAGAAAATGAGGCATGTGAGCATTTAATCCAAACTCTTTTAATATATCTATAGCATCTCGAAAACCTCGATCTACTACAAGCACGTCATTTTCTTTAAACCACTCATTGATGTTTTCAACGGTTGTTTTCAACATGTACTCTGTGATCTTTGCGTCAGAATTTTTCCCATCAGCTAAATAGGGTCCAAGAACTGTCAGTATATAGCCATCAGATGCAACAGGCATCTTTGGCTTAAGCAAACCAGTCTCAGACTGAATGAACAAATTCAAGCAGAATGACTTTCGTTTGAAAAAAAAAGTGTGTGTCTTTAGATATTTACATCCCACAACAGCCAAAGTCATACATATAAGGTACCTCGGATTAAAGTCTCATTCCAAAGTCTGGAGAAGCCGGCATTGAACCCACGAATCCTCACATGAAATAAAGTTTGTAGGCAAATTGAACATAAGTGGACAAAACTTAGTAGAATAAAATACGATTTGCTTAATTACCTCGAAGCAGGCTTCACAAAGGAATAAAAAAGTAATGATGGTGTGTGTCTGACAACAAAATGAATTAGATATAAATAGATATTATCAATGCAGTATATGATACAAAGAATATAAGATTGAAACTTTAAGGTTTCAAATTATTTTCATAACCCGGTATCATCGCAATTGTTAAAACAGATACCTGCAGCATCTTTCAAGATGCTCTACGGTATGCTTTAGAAGTACTAAACTGTAATTTTTGGACTTTTTGAATAACACTTGTTACAACAATAGCTGACTCAAACAAGAAAACTATTTGAAACAGCTGTCGAAAACATGCAAACAAGGCAAATAACTTTTTAACAATAGGACCACTAAATTCTATTTACTTAGTTTATACCAATTTATTTTAGTTCAGTTGCCATGAAAGCTTATTGAATCGCTTTAGAACACACATTTCGAGTGTTATCACGTGTGCATGAGACAGGCACTGACTTTTGATCCACTGCTACCCATGTACATCTGAGTGGAGTGGGGCTTTGTCATTACGTGTCTTGCCCAAGGACAGAGCTTGCCTCTGGTGGCCGGATTTGAACCAACAACCTTTCAATTTTATGTCGAACACACAAGCCACTGAGCAATCGCGGCTATTTACTTTTAAAAGAATGTAGTGTAGATCAAAACATCAATTATAGTATGCACTAGTGCTTACTCTTCACTAGTATGATTTGTGAAGATGAGTTGACATAAGCCAGGGAATTTTCGCAGTAGAAACAGCAAAGGGGTGTATTTGACTCACCCTTATTGCTTAAGTCATTATTAAAGAAGATATTTACAAATCACATAATAGCTTCATTAGATTGATAGAAAACCATTGTTTGCTGAGTTTTTGACTGTTTTGAAGAATCATTTTGCCATATATTTATAGATTTTAAATATGACAAAATTATGACAAAAATGGATTCAGGGGCAGATAACTCTATAAGTAATTACAGGAGAAAGAAATGCTCATAATTTGGCAATGCCTATTATATCTTAATTATCCCTGTCAAGTACTTTTGCAATAGCTTTGGAAATAAACTTATGTTGTGGTTTTGCGTAAAGACGGTCAGTAAATTTAGCTGAAATTTAGGTGCGACTTATAAGTGAGTATAGTGGTAAAGTGAACAATGTTTCCACAAAAACATATACATTATGTTTATCATCTATGATGGTCTAAACAATAGTAAAAAGACCCACTTGCCAGGATGCTTTGTGCTAGAGATAATAGCGTAAGAACCACAGGTCTCTCAATGGGGTAGAATTACCCCACCCACTTTGGTTGCTCATAGAGCCAACAACATTACATCTGTGGGTCTGAAATTTCACCACATTACAACAAATACATCCAATGTTGAGTATGCAAAGTTTAAAGAAAATCAAAAGGGGCCATAAAATGGGCCTTATAGGGACTGCTCCTTTGCTGGTTAAATATTAGATCGTCTGGTTGAGCATTCGATAACCAGAGGAGAAAATCAAACAAGTTGCTGCCTAAGTAAATGCCAGCAGCTTACTACAATAAAAGGTGGTCTACATATGATTTCTGAATTGTGTTAAAATCACCAGAGAAAGAAAGCTGTGATGAAAAATACTTTTCTGGACAAGACCATTAAATGTCTGGGTATCATGCTTATCTGACCGAATGACGCGCCGATTCATAAATAAGAGGTCATTACTTGCTTTTGTAGAAAACAAAATGGCCAGCTTACGCTTTGTAATGGCGATTAAATCTATATCCGGATGGGACGGCCATTAATGAACCGTCTCATCCGAGAATCAAAGCTGTTCGCCATCCTGTAAATGAATTTGACTAAATCCCCTATTAACAAGTATTGCCCAAAATAAAAAAAGAGAGAACCCATTTAAGAAACTCAGGCGTGGAAGGCTAAGGGTAAGATCGTTAACACTGCAGATACGAAAGCCTATTTGGCTTATGTAGGAGAAAATAAAATACCGTATAGAGGATATTTGATTTTTTCAGTGTAAGATCGAATTTTATTTCATCGAATGAACACCAAAACTGTTATTTTCACGAGTGGCGTAGCCACGAGTGAAAATAGCAGTTTTGGTGTTCATGAGTGAAATAAAATTTGATCTTGCACTGAAAAAATCAAATTTTCTGTTTCTTACATGCTTCAAAAGGCAATATTTAGCGTCTTTAATGGTGTCGCTCACATTCGGAGAAAATTATCTTTGTTCCCGTTCGTGTCGCGTCAATTTAGTGGTGTCCATCGTGTTTAGTGGGTATACTTTTGGGTGTCAACTGAAAGTTTGCACCTGAGAAATGGCCTGGGATGGTATTATTATGAATGATTAATGAATTAATTGAGAGAGTAGTTTTCCAAAGAAGTTGCTGGCAAGTCTAACGTCACGCGACAAAAGACGTGACGTCAGCGTCATAAATGACGTCAGTAACGTCCCCGTCACACATGAACGGGCTATGCGTCAATTAGAACACATTTCAGTATTGTTCAGTTATCTGACAAAGATAAAATTGAAATTAGAGTTAGATTTGAAGAAAAAAGTAGTCCCAAACAGTGAAAAATAAAAAATCGTATTTTCACTGTTTGAAACAGTGAAAATATCGATTTATATTTCACTGATAAATCTCTATCATTCATTGAAAAGCATGTAAGAAAAGGGCGTAGTAACGCGACACAAAAGACGTAATAACGCAACAAAGGCGTAGAAACGCAAAACAAAAGACGCAGTAACGCCAATCAGAAGGCGAATGAAGCTACGCAAAAAAAGGCGTAGTAACGCAAAAACAAGGCGTAGTAACGCGAAAAAGTGCATACTAATGCAAAAGAAAGACGTAGTATCGCAAAAGAAAGGCGCAGTGATGCGAATCAAAGGCGTTTTTACGCGAATCAAAAGGCGTACTAATGCGAAAAAAGGCATAGTAACGCAAAAGAAAGGCGTATTTGTATTAGCTCGCCTCTGCAAAGCAAATAGGTAGCCGGAATAGCCTACTCCTGGGACTGCGCATGCCCCCAAAATATATGTCTGTATCATGATCGATAACCCAGATCGGAGATCCTGTGAGTTCTATGCTAACTGTCAAAACGATAAGATAAAGATATTGTCTAAAACCAACTTCTTATTAATACAAACAGCGCAAGAATGACACACCATGTATTCTTAATCATGTTAATCAAGACGAACTAGAATCCATTTGTAAAATTTATAAATTTTGAGTAAACAGGAGGACAGGTGCGTTCATTAAATAAATTGAGAGAAGTAAGTAAGTCAGTCAGTCAGTCAGTCAGTAAGTAAGCAAGGACTTTATTTAGTGAGGGTAGCAACATTTAGCACATACAAAAATACATGTAATAGCTAATCTTCCACGAGGCCCTCAGCTAATCTTCCATGATCTAATCTTCCTTCTTAATAAAACATACACGCTATAACATTTTGTTTCATCGGCAGTGTCATTTTTAGATATGAGGAAAAAATATAGATATAATAAATTGATAGAACATACAAAATTATATTTTCTTCCATCTGCAGTATCATGTTTAGATATGAGGAACTTTTGAAACCGTTTGAATATGGAGCAATATTTTCTCACGGATGTATCTAGGCAGTGATTAGGCAGTTTACATTAAGCCAAAAGTCCAGTTTTTGTTCACTATCGACCGACTATTGATAATATTGTATTTAGTACTAAAAAGGTTGTAGACATTTGTTTTCTCCACATCATTTTGTTTCTTTGAATAATCATTACGAAAACACGCCTATACAAATACAATGTAACCTTTATCGCCAAAAAAAACCGAAAATTTTAAGATGAAAAAATTGTGATATTTTTCTCATTTCTGCACAAAATATAATGTGATTTAAAAAACAAAAACAACAAAGGACTGGTGGGTCTATTGCCTCCGAGTGTAGGTAGGAGAAATAGTCTTAAACTGTTTCATTAATCTCTTAAATTCCAGCCGGTCCAATCAAATAGTGTACATCTTCACCAGACGCCGGATTCTGCAGCGTCTGATCAGGGTCTACACTCTTTACCAAGCCCATCCTATGTTTCCAAGATAACCATCTTTAGTTTTTCACAACAGTCTGACCTCACTGCGACTATTTTCATTCTAATAGTTTTCCCGACAAGTCAGTGATATTCACGTGCACTTAAGCATAGAACAGCTTTTCTTCTGAGCACCTTTGGGTCGATTGACAAACAATTCCCAGTGGAATTCTTTTCACTGGCTGTTACAAGGCGGTTCTTCTTTGGCGGTTTATTTATGTTATTGTTTGTCACTGATTGTATGTATCGTATTTTGGATAGCCAGCTGGTATTGATTCCTGATCATTGCTTTACTTCTATTTTTTATAAGCACCAAGTTTATAATTATGGGTGTCTTATGCTCAACCTGGCTCTCTAATGCTTGACCATAGAAACACGATATAGATTTAATCGCCATTAAAAAAGCGTAAGCTGGCCATTTTGTTTTCTACAAAAGCAAGTAATGACCTCTTATTTATGAATCTGTGCGTCATTCGGTCAGATAAGCATGATACCCAGACATTTAATGGTCTTGTCCAGAAAAGTATTTTTCATCACGGCTTTCTTTCTCTGGTGATTTTAACATAATTTAGAAATCATATGTAGACCACCTTTTATTGTAGTAAGCTGCTGGCATTTACTTAGGCAGCAACTGGTGAGATTTTCTCCTCTCTGGCTATCGAATGCTTAACCAGACGATCTAATGCTTAACCAGCAAATTTTGGCAGATGAGGAGGTCTTCGCAGAAATTAAAACTCCAAAACCTGTTTAATTTCATTTCAGGCAATTACCGGACCATTGATAAAACAAACACAGCGTAAAAGTCAGTGAAAATCATTCGTTACTATGATTCTGGAGACTGAAAATGTTTCCATAAAATACTATGTCATTATCGAATCAATAGCGCACTTCTTATCAGGTTGGCTAAAAATGGTTCCGTAGAACAAGGTGCGGGTGATTCTGGGGCCGTGGAGATGAAAACAGATCCGCTTTATAGTTGCAAGTTCTGTTATCATTTCTATAGATCTAATGCGTAACCAACCATTTTCGACCTTTTCCGTGGTGATTTCTCGCTTGTGCTGCATTGACAAGCAAAATATCCTCAACACATATAACCATATATGTTTATTGTGTGTGCATGTTAATACGCTGAACTTGTAGCAAAGCGCAGTAATAAATAAAAGGCAACAAACACCTCGAAAAACCACTCGTTTTCTAAGGCTTGAGTTCACCTTCAGCAGGAGAAACTAAATTTAGCCAAAATGTGTGAAGTACGGGATTCGGTATTTACTCCAAAGATGCCGATATCAATGGGCTCCTGAATGTAATTCCCCGTTTTTTAAATAACTTCCTCGTAAAAATTATATAACTTATGAAACATAGAAACTGCACAGTTTCTTTACCTTTTTTAGCGATCTAATTCCTAACCGAATGTCGCTCTAATTGCTTCACGTTCTTAACCAATGGTTACGCATTCTATCGTTCCGTAGGCGTGTACTGTGCTCCTATGAAGGAGCCATTTTGTCCGTTAAGAATGGACCCTTTTCCCGCGTCCGGGCTTGGAATAGAGGAAAGTACAGCCGAACTACCATCACGTGAACACGGCTGTGAAATGAACAACTCTCTAAACCCCAATGTGTACAGAGACAACTGTGGTTTACAATGGTATACATTAAGTTTTTATTTCTGCTCCACCGACTTTCGTTGGAACCGCTGCCCTGCTGTAAGGCGCCTCAGTCACACTAGATACTCGACACCTTCGACTCATCGAACCACCCCTTTGCATCCCAAAAACACCACTATATAATTTAGACTCCACATAAACCCCATTTTTATACAGTAAGTCTGTAGTTTACAGGCGGTTCTAACGAGTTCCCACAATCTATGTTTTGAGCAGAAATATGAATGATATCAGAATTTTTATGTGAAAATTTTCATTTTTTGGTGGTAAAAGTTTTAACCCTTGTCCTGCTGAATATTCATATATGCCACACCCACTACTGATTATCAACCAATCAGACTACTTGATGCAAATTATTGCAACAAATTCACCAACTGAATGGCAAACAATGTAGATCCTGATCAGATGGCTTCGTCAGAAGCCATCTGATCTGGATCTACATTGTTTCAAAGATAAGGCATATCCGGGAGTAGCAGGACAAGGTTAATATATTTCAATAGGCATGTTTTCGTAATGAATGTCTGGAGCCCTCAGAAGAATTTCGTAGTGACTCAAGAGAGGGAGTTTGAATCAACCATAGTAAATGTGCCATCGTTGTTATTGAAGTTCTACTGTAACGTAGAAGTCCCTTGTAAACTTTGAAATTGCTTGAAAAAATGTAACATTACGAGAACTCACCTGTGCTACATAGAGCAGTTTTATATTTTCAAAATGGCTACTTTTGAAATGACAATCTATGATATTTTTCTTATTTATACTGCAAACATAGGTTGTGGGTGCTCGTTAGAATTGAGGCGGTTCTAACGAGCACCAACAACCTATATCTTGGAACAGAAATAAGTAAAATAATGTATACCCTAGTAAACGTCAGTTTTATCTATAAAAAGTGAGGTTAAGGGCAAGGGAAGTTCATTTCAGTGACTTGTTCACGCGATGGCTGTATGCATGTCCCTTATTGCTTACCTGTATGATGAGCTTTGTGAAGGGTTTGGTGATGACTTTGAGATAATCTTTGTTTAAATTCTCGTCTGTTTTCAGGTGTAAATCTTCTATGATTTCCCCTGAGAGCCACTCTAAATATCCTGAAATGCAGTGCAAAAGTCAAAACCTACAATTAACCCTTGTCACACCAATGCCTGACTATCGACCAATCAATTAACTCAATACAGTAAAATTCCTATATTAAGACCACCTTTGGGGCTGTTCAAAAGTGGTCTTAAGACCACTTTTGAACAGCCCCAAAGGTGGTTCAGACCAGAGGACAATCTATGTAGAATTCGTAAAGACAGAATAATTGAAACCTACTAAATAATGTTTTTTTGGCGCAGAATTAGTCTTAATTTTAGGTGGTCTTGATAGCAGAATTTCACTGTATAATGTATTCATTCGCACTCTAAAACTGAATGACAAAACGGTGTATATCCTGTTCAGAAACTATCTGTTTAATGAAGTCGGTCATCCGGGTATTCTCGATAATCACGTGACTTTCTGCATAGCAACCAAAACCGGAGGTGAAAAGCTAGGCCATTTTGTGTTACCTTTTAATTGAATAGGAACGATATTCACACGAAAAATTCTGAGAGACTGAAAAGAAAATGCCTAAAATATGCAGTGCAGGTGGTTGTACAAATCACCATCTACAACAGGATAAACAGTTGTCCTCATACAATTTTCCGAATCGGTAGAAATGGCCTGGCAGACGATCGAAGTGGATCAGGGCCTGCAATCACCTCCTTATATACAGAGTCCATTTCAAAATTTAAGGTGTCTGGCTGTGTTTTCTTCAAAATTTATTTGGAAAATGGCTGAACTTTGATGTACTCTGTCTACAATGGTAGGGGTTATCTTCATTACGGTAATACACCCGTGTGGTCCAGTTCACTCATTTATTTGTGATATTTTTCTTATATATACTCCAAACATAGGTTGTGGGTGCTCGTTAGAACCGCCTCATTGATGCGATTCCAGCGAGTCCCCACAACCTATGTATTGGAGCAGAAATAAGAAAAATAATGTTTACCCCCGTAAACCCCAGTTTTCTCTACACAAAATGGGTTTTAGGCGGGTGGGGGGGGGGGGGGCTCATTACACGGACTTCTTAACATGATGTTCAGCAGGACAGGGGGCAAATGCAAATCCAGGTTGTTTCCATCAGGAAAACACGCCTATATAATACTGACCCCCTTGAACCCCACTTTTATATGGTAAAACTGGGGTTAAGGGGGTAAACCTGCGCCACGACAGCGGAATACCTACAGAACATTACCAAAACACGCCTTTACAAATACAGTGTAAACTATACCGCCGAATAAACTAAAATTTTAAGATGAAAAACTGTGATTTCTTTCTTATTTTTGCTCTAAAGTATAGTTTGTGGGTACTCGTTAGAACCGCCACGATGAGGCGGTTCTAACGAGTACCCACAACCTATATTTTGAAGCAGAAATAAGAAAAATATCACAATTTTTCATCTTACAATTTTCATTTTTTGGAGGTAAAATCGACAATGTTTTTTTTATAGGTGTGTTTTCTTAATGGCCCACTTAACTGTTACCTGGGTCGTTTCTCTCTGTGCATTAAAAGGTGGGCTGTTATGCCCTTACTTTGTAATTTGCTCGGAGTGTTTCATTGTCGCTCGATAGCTAGCGGAGGATTAAACCCTTATCATAGGGCCTGCTGAACACGACTATCCCTACTTTTGCAATCAGTGTAGATCCAGATCAGATGAGCCCCGCCAAACGAATTTGTGTCTTCGAGCATTCCGTCATGACAAATTTTAACTGCGCATGCCCAGCCATTCAGAGGGGCCAGGGATATGGCTTTCTGTCTGAAGGTTCCTCTTGATTCACTGCTTGTATGAGCACAGGAGCTTGAAGTTCTGTCCATAAATAATCCATAATGTCCAAAAACAAAAGTGACAGTAAGACATTTCGTTCTTTGAAATTGCTTCTGGAGATTTTGTATTTGGACATTTTCAGCACGTTTGATGGACCAAACTTCAAGCGCCTGTGGTATGAGCGAGCAGCGAAGGTTCTGGCGAGACTGCGCAGGCTCGCCTGAACCTCCGCTGCTCGCATAGGCGATAAGTACCAAAATCGCTTGACGGGGCCCAGATGGTTTATAATTTTCATGCTTTTTGTGAATTCCATGAATACATTATATCAATTAATTTGATTGGCGGATAGTCAGAAATGGAAAATATAAAAGAAATCCATCAAGGGTCTTTAAATCATAAGGTCTTATAAATTTTGACGCAAAAACTGTGACCCTGTGACAAAGTTCTATGCATGTGACCTTGGCCTTAAAGTCATGCCTGCCACAACCAATGTTTGGAAGAAAAGTTAGGAAAATAATCACAATTTTTCATAAGAAAAATGACTATTTAATAAGAAACAAACACAATCTCACATGGATGTGTAATCGTAAAGTAAGGGATATAGATACACCTCATGTATATTTCACGCCATTCTATATATACAAGGGAGGTAACTGTCAGCACTTCTTGTTTGCTTTCCCATTAACTCCCTCTGATTCCCTCTGAAAAAAAGTGTCTTCTTGTAAAGGAAAGCACTGCTCCAGGGGAGCTCACGAGGGGAGTTTGTTTCCTTCAAGACTGTACTGTTATTTATAGGGATAAATATTTTGTAGCAGTTGACTCCCCTGCATGTGTATCCATTCCTCTGCAGAGACAATAATCTGTTGCTACCTGTTTTGTTTGTTTGTTTGTTTTGGAGTTTAATGGCCTGATCAGCAGTATTTATGTCGTATCGAGCAAGTTAGCTTACCTATCAATGTTTCCTGGGCGTGCTGATTACACTGCGTAAGTTTGAAAGTATTAGAGTGTCAGTGATAAGGCATAATTGGCCGAAACTAGTTAGTCTGGCACACCAGACAAGGAAAGCCCTGATTCTACCCTAGGATAGAAATTTATGTTCTGGCCCTTGTGTTCCGACCCTAAATCGAATATAATCGCGTGTTTGATAAATGCACTGGTTGATTACAACCTCATGCGCGGCGTCGTCATGCGTGACGTCACTAAACATTCCTGTTGTATCATCACAAAATGGCGGACGTCGTAACCGAAGTGACAGCAGCATTAAACATTCGCAATAGAAATGGAAGGTATGCAAGAAAAAGAATCCAATATGGGTGTGAGGGGTGGATAGAAAAATCCGTCCCTCGCGGGTACACTGTCCGGCATCACTCGGCAAGCATCGTGATGCCGGACATTGTCCCTCGGGACGGATTTTTCACTCCACCCCTCACGCCCATATAAGATTCTTATAGCCTGGCCCAGCTAGTTCTGTGTTATAGTCTTTGCTTCCGAATGACTGATTACCTTTTTACAGAACATGATAGAAGCCTCAATGGTGTAATGGTTATGCTTTCGACTGCCACGATTAATCGTATAATCGATTAATCGATCGATAAATTCCACAAAAATGATTATCATTTCTGATTTGCTTTTAATCGATTACTTGATAGGTACAATTTACTGCCCAAAGTTATGCCCTGATGAGACGCCGCATTATGCGGCGTCTCATCTGGGTCTACACTGTTAACTCAGACCTGTCTGTTCAAATATACATATGGTAAAGTGCAACATATGGTAAGAGTCATGCTCAGACAGAAAGCCAGACAGGTAAAATAATGACAAAAATCTTAGCGATTACTAATCGATTATCGATCGCAATGACATAACTGATAATCGATTATCTTTTCAGCTCCGATTAGCCAGCTCTAGATCTGCTACTCGCCTTGTAAACCAGGGGTCGCAGGATCGATCCCGGGCTTCTCAAGACTTTCGGATAAGTCTTTAAACCGAGGTCCCGTCTCCGTATGACATTAGCTAGTGGTGAGACTTAAAATTCAAACACTCACTCACAGAACATGATACAAAAGCGGTGAACCAGAACAGTGCATATTTTTTTTTTTGGCCTGAAACTGACAACTGCCAATCTTGAGTCAGCGGAAGAGACCGTTTGTTTGTTTGATTTGAGGTTTAACGTCCCCGTCAACACTGCATAGGTCATTTTGGAGACGTTGCTTCTAATTTTGTGGAACTTTTACCTGACACTGAGATGAAATGACATCTAAAACCCTGCCACCCAATGAAACCGATAGAGTTTAGTTGTATGGACGGTCCAACTTGCACCACATTCCCTGGGCATGCCTAGAACCTCTAAGCGGTTTACCAGTACTAATGTGCGGTTGTGGAAGCAGCCCATTTATTTCTTCAAGCCCCAAGCCCCAATGGGCGGGGACGGGGAAGAAACCGTCGACAAGATTTCACAGTCCGTCTCCACAAAAGAATGATGCTGACCCGGCAAGTATCGAAACCTATGACTTCCTGATCACCACTCCATTACGATGACTAATGCATTTTTTTCACAGCTTCAAAATGACTACTTTTCTGATGAAATCCGTGATCTTTTCAATAATTTTACTACAAAAAAATTGGTTTTGCGTGCTCGTTAGAATCGCCTCATTGAGGCAATTCTAACGAGTACCCACAACCCATGTCCTGGAGCAAAAATAAGAAAAATAATATTATCCCAGTAAACCCAGTTTTCTCAATATAAAGTTGGGTTTAGAGGGGGTTTTCATTACACGGACTTGTTCACATGATGGCACGCGCATCCGACTGAGCTTCACAGGCCGACTTACCTGTAGCAGCTTCTAAAGGCAGCAGAATAATTACTGTCAACCAGTTGAAGATGTCGTGCACCGTGGCCCCTGCAAATGCTCGTCTGAAGTCGTTCTTGTCCGTGATCTGGCCGAGTGATACTATCGTGTTCGTGACCGACGTCCCGATATTAGCTCCCATTATAATTGGTATAGCCATTTTAACAGTCAGAACTAAAAAGGAAAATAATAATACAGTAGAACTTCGATGGCTCGAACACCGATGACTCGTTTACCATGGATGAGTCGAACACATTCTTGAGCCCCTAGCGAAATCCTCTATATAAGAAATAGTGGGGGATAATTAAGGAGATTATAGTCTTTTATCTTACAAATGTATGCTGTGTGTACTCATTAGAATCGCCTCGATGAGGCGATTCTAATGAGTACACACAGCATACATATTCATTATAGAACACTGAAAACATGTCTAAAAGTATCTCGTTATGCCTCCTGACAGTAACCTCAGTGGCTCGAACTACCCCAGTCTCGAACAGATTTTCGAGGTCCCAAAGGTGTTCGAGCCATCGAAGTTCGACTGTCACAATACTAATAATAGTAATATGGTCTTAAGGGGAATGATAATACCTGTCAGATTTTTTTCGCCATTTTTGAAAGGGAGACAACTTTCGGGACTTTCTGTTCACTTTTTCATAAGCTGTGTCCCACGGAAAAGGGGTGAACTCTTAAAGGAAAGAATTTGCTCCTCTGGAGCAAATTCTTTCCTTTAAGAGTTGACCTCTATTGACATGAGGGATAAAATACTTTTGGAGGGCTTTTCTCCCCCTGGAGGTGCACCCATTCCGCTTAAAAAGGTTTTTCACATATGTCTTTATATTTTTTACTGATTTATGCGAAATGTAGGTGGTAGGATTGAGGCTGTCCTAATGAGTACTCTCAATCTACGGTTATCGTTTTGATTACAAATAACTTAAATGAACGCCCTTCTAAAATGTGGGTTACTAGAGTGTTCATTATAAGGACTTGCGGTCATTACAGTTGTACTATGCTCCAGTTACTTAAACCCTTTTCCTGCTGAATAAATTAATTATATCACCCCCATTTCTGACTTTCAAGCAATTAGACAACTTTACATAATGTATTCATTTAAATACAAACAAAGTAGATACAGTATTAACCCATTGTATACTAGTGGACTCTTCCATTCCTAAGGGGTGGTAGGCCTATTTTTTCGCTCTTATTCTATTTTTGACAGAAAATTCTGTTAGCAAATAGTGCCGGCCCTGATCAGACGACGCCGCGTTCTGCGGCGTCTGATCTTGGCCTGCACTGTTTGCCAAGGCAATAGGTTAATCAGTACTTGACCGGTCTTCAATGGTCAGTCTCAGACTAGTCCGCAGTCCCTCCGGACCTGTCTACAAAGTATGTTGCGTTCATGTACTACCGACAGACTGACACTATGCAAATCTGGTTCTGGTACTGAGTCGGGAACCTCTGGACATTGTAAGCAGGCTAATGTTTGACTGACTATTTTTTGTTTGATTTGAGGTTTAAAGTCCCCGCCAACACAGTATAGGTCATTTTGGAGACGTTGATTACAATCTTGTGGGACTTTCACCCGACATTGAGATGAAATGACGTCTCAATCCCTGTCGCCCAATGAAAACTATGGACTGGCCCACTCGCACTGCTTTTCCTGGGCCGGCTTACATGTAGATCCTCTAAGCGGTTTACCAGTGCTCGTGTGCGATTGGTTTCAGCTCTGCGTGAAAGCATCATGCAGCCCATCTATTTCTTCAAGCCCCGATGGCGGGGGCCGAACATTTCTGGTGGGTCGATTGTCTATGTATAGGCTAGAAAATAGTCATAACCTGTTTTGTATCATGTTTTGTTTTGTTTAACAGTGTAGACCTAATCAGACACCGCGTTCCCTGGCGTCTGGTATGGGTCTACATTGTTTGCCAAACCCAACACATAGGTCCAGCCCATATTCGGCAGACATCCCTATTTACACGACACTTTGATCTCACAGTAATATGAGTTGCGCGGCTAAAAATGTTAAATGGATTTCGTTCAAATAAGTGATGTTCACATGGACATCACAGTTAGGAATTGGCTCCTTCAATATAAGAGCCCCGCCACGCGAATTTGTGTCTTCGAGCATTCCGTCATGACAAATTTTAACTGTGCATGCCCAGCCATTTAGCGGGGCCAGGGATATGGCTTTCTGTCTGAAGGTTCCTCTTGATTCACTGCTTGTATGAGCGAGCAGCGAAGGTTCTTGCGAGACTGCGCGGATGCGCAGGCTCGCCTGAACCCTCGCTGCTCGCATAGGCGATAAGTACCAAAATCGCTTGACGGGGCCCATAATATGTAAGACGGAAGATTCCGGGTTAAATCAGTTTTCACAGTCTACAGATGTTTTTGTCAATCGACCCATAGGTACTGAGCACGGAAGTTCTTCAGTGCCGATATCCACCTCATTATTACTGATTTGTAGGAAATCCAGGTAACGGTTATTTTTAGAAAATAGCCGCACTATTTTGTATCGCTGTGAGATCAGAGTGTTGCGTAAGAGGATTATCCTGTTTGTTTGATTTGAGATTTAACGTCCCCGTCAACACAGTCATTTTGGAGACGTTGCTTCAAATTTTGTGGGACTTTTACCCGACACTGAGATGAAATGACATCTCAGGCCCCATCACCGGGTTTATAAGCATGGACGGTCCGACTTGCACCGCTTTACCTAGCAGGCTTAGATCCTCTAAGCAGTTTACCAGTAATAGTGCGCGGTCGGTTTCATCTCTGCGAGGAAGCATCAAACAGCACATCTATTTCTTCAAGCCTCGATGAGCGAGGGTCGTTCAAGACGATCAAGCGTTGGTTTTGGCAAACAGTGAAATTCCCCGATCTGCGGGGTCTGATCAGGGTCTTCGATGTTTGCTTATAATACAGGAATTTAAGAGTTAAACGAAAAAGTCATTTTCCAGCATGCACTCAGAGACAGTTGGTCCACCTGCGCTGTTTTGTTTGATCTGAGGTTTAACGTCCCCGTCAACACTGTATAAGTCATTTTGGAGACCTTGTTTCCAATTTTGTGGGACTTTTACCCGACATAGAGATGAAATGATACCTCAAGCCCTGTCGTCCAATGAAACCAATAGGGTTTATAAGCATGGACGGTCTGTCTCGCACCGGTCGGTTTCAGCTCTACATGGAAGCATTATGCAGCCCATCTATTTCTCCTAGCTTCGATGGGCGGGGGGCCAACCAGCGCTGTAAGTGCTTCGATTTTTATTCACTTACGTTCTCCACTCCCGACCATACTGACGACTATTGACGTCGTGGTGGAGGAGCTCTGTAGTAACACGGTACCCAGAACACCTATCATGAGTCCAGCTACTGGATTGGACAAAATCTCGTTCTCCGAAAACGCCTGACCCGCAGCTTTGCCTGAAAGAGAACATACAATTATGAATCAAAGCACTGAGAGTACCGGTCGGTCGATTGTCTGATTGTAAGCCGGGAAATCTGTTCTGAACTCACTGTTTCGTTGAAATAAATTTCCAGTTTTTTTAAGCAAACCGTGTACACCCTGATCAGTCGCCAAGTTTTGCGGCGTCTTATCTGGTCTACACTGTTTGCCAAGCCCACTCACTGCGATAAAACTAACGCTGCTTTTTTCCTTAAATAAGTTTTGTTTGTTTGTACTATTTGAGGTTTAACGTCCACGTCAACAATGTTTAGGTCATTATGGAGACGTTTGTTACAACGCGTAATGAAGTAATGCAGTAATTTCTTCATTTTGATTTTTTTTTATTTCATTGCGTTGGCGTAGTCGACGCGAAATGAAGTAAAAAAATATTTCATCTCGCGTTGATATGCACCATATCGACGCAAAATGAAGTAATGATGGAAGAACATAGCTGTCTACGAAAGGAGACCAAAGACTTAGGAACCAATACAGGTAAATTCCAATATAAAGACCACATTTGAGACAGTTCAAAAATGGTCTTTAAGACCACATTTGAACAGTCCTAAAGATGGTCTTCCACAAGAGCACACTGAGTGTCGCAACTACAAAGAAAATGTAACTTTAGTCTTCAAAATGTGTTTTAAAAACAAAATTTGTTTTAATTTTAGGTGGTCTTAACCGCGGAATTTCACTGTATTTGATTATGTTAGTAGAGTTAAAACTGAACGCCTTACGGTATTTTGGTCTCATGTCTGATGTTTTCCCTCATTTGTGTTTTAAGGCTCAACACATGATCATGTAGTGCACACAATAGTTGGGGTGGGGGACCATTATGGCTTGGACCAGTCCATAGCCCAGTTGTTTGTCCATCTATGCATCTTAAAAGGAGTGCGAGTGTGTTTCAGTTTCCGTCCCACCAAACGCTAAGGTCATACAAAGTAGCGAACTTGATTTCAAGACTCATTCATACGGAAACGGGATCTCGGTTTCAAGTCCCCACATGCATGTTTTAGCCTTAAATGTTTGGGTTACTTTTGTTTCTGTGATGTTTGAAAAAGTGGCCATCTCTAAAAGCAAAATACATGTGCATTTTTTTTTTCATTTAGAACCGACCTCATACTGTCGACGCATATTCGCCCCCGCCCATCGGGGCTTGAAGAAATAGATAGGCTGCACGATGCTTCCACGCAGAGCTGATACCGACCGCATATATGTACTCGTTATCTGCTTAGAAGGTCTAAGCCTGCCCAGGAAAACTGCTGCGAGTCGGTCCATCCATGCATATAAACCCTTTTGGGTTTAATTGGACGGCAGGGATTGAGATGTCATTTAATCTCAATGTCGGGTAAAAGTCCAACAAAATTGGAAGCAACGTCTACAAAATGACCTAAATAGTGTGGACGGTGACGTTAAACCTCAAATCAAACAAACAAACTGTCGACGCATAATGAAGTAAAATTAAGTATGCCACCTATCACCGCAAAATGAAATAATTCTTTCATTTAATGAAGTAAAAACGCATAATGAAAAACTACATTTTATTTCATTTCGCATCGACTATGCCAACGCATAATGAAGTAAAAATTTCAAAATGAAGAAATTACTACATTACTTCATTATGCGTTGTAACAGACGTTGCTTCCAATTTTGTGGGACTTTTACCCGACACTGAGAATGACATCTCAAGCCCTCTCGCCCAATGAAACCAACAGGTTTCCAAGCATGAACGGTCCGAGTCGCACTGCTTTGCCTGGGCAGGCTTAGATCCTCTAAGTAAGACTGACACGATTAATCGTATAATCTATTAATCAATCGATAAATTCCACAAAAATGATTATCATTTCTGATTTGCTTTTAATCGATTAATTCATAGGTACAATTTACTACCCAAAGTTATGCCTAAAATAGGTGGATGATGGGGCAAACAGTGCAAACCCTGATGAGACGCTGCATTCTGCGGCGTCTCATCTGGGTCTACACTGTTTGCTCAGGTCTGTCTGTTCAAATATACATATGGTAAAGTGCAACATATGGTAAGAGCCATGCTCAGACAGAAAGCCAGACAGGTAAAATTATGACAGAAACCTTAGCGATTACTAATCGATTATCGATCGCGATGGCATGACTGATAATCGATTATCTTTTCAGCTCCGATTAGCCAGCCCTACCTCTAAGCAGTTTACCAGTACTCGTATGCAGTTGGTTTCAGCTCTGCGTGGAAGCATCGCGCAGCTCAATCTAGATGTATTTCTTCAAGCCCTGATAGGCGGGAGGCGGACACTGTTTGTCATGCAGGGCTAAATACAGTCGAATTTCAATGGCTCGAACACCTTTGGGACCACGAAAATCTGTTCGAGACAGGGGTAGTTCGAGCCACTGAGGGTTACTGTCAGGAGGCATAATGGGGTTAGTTGTGAGACATCTTTTCAACGTTTTATAATAAAAGAATGTATGCTGTGTGTACTCGTTAGAATCGCCTCATCGAGGCGATTCTAATGAGTACACACATCATACATGGGCAAGATAAAAGTCGAAAATCTCCCTAATTATCCCGCATCTTTTATGAAGAGGAATTCCCTAGGGACTCAAGAACGGGTTCGAGTCAGCCATGGTATAAGTATACGAGCCATCGGTGTTCGAGCCATCGAAGCTCTACTGTATATTTATTCAGCGGGATAAGGGTTAAGATCTTAAATAATAATAATAATAATAATCGACCTTATTTATAGAGGGTAACACATTTAGTACTAGTACTTATCTTACATGTGGCCCTCAGTTCCTGGGTAGGAACCGGTACTAAGCAATGTGGATACAGTCTCTTGCTCAAGGGAACAACACATGGCACTTGCGAGGATCGAACCGGCTACATCTCGATCTCAAATCCAGTGCCTTACCACTGCACCACAGCGCCCCAGCTGTCAATGATCCTTGAATATGTATTGGCAGCTGAGCCGGGCAATGTGTCTTGTACGTGCGCGCACAGCAAAGGATCAGGCTGGCATCCGCACATTTCTAAACGGGCTCTTCGGCATGCGGTGTGTGAATGTAGATGTGCATTAACAAGCTGTTTCATGCAGTCAGCTAATGATGGGGTGCGCATGTTGACTTGACTGTAGGGTTTGAAATTAACGGTAGCATGTATCAAATTTGTTACCTGAACAAACAAATCATTTGCAAAAAGAGGCTACCAAATTTTTTAACTAGACATACTTGGCATTTTTTATCATTCAAAAACGAAAATATGGCTTGACATTCCTTGTGAATCGTCTGCAGACGATTCACATGCAATGTCAAGCTTTATTTTGGCTGAAGCATAAAACTACTTCGAAATGTTGTTTGCTAAATGTGCTTAGCGCTTGCTTGGAGGGTTCAACTACGGGAGAAGGGTTCCCACTGGAATGATACGTTTTGCTGCAAAATAGGTGCATTTTGCTACCTGCTTTCAGACCAGGTAGCAAATCCATGTACTTGCTACTTGATTTCTAATGATGCTGAATATACCCCGAGTATATATATGTCCAAAGATGATTTATTTTCTTTCACTCGTCGTTAGTAATAAATCGCAATCTTCAAAAAAGTTACTAAGACATATGAAGCTGTTCCTATAACAAAAAGTACCCCACATTGAAGTCAATATGAAGCTCGCCGAAGCCTCGTTTCACAAAGTTCGTAGGTGAAGAAGTGAGTAAACGTTACCTCCGAGTAATTTGAAGGCATCACCAAGAAAACTGAGGGAACAGATAAACATATACAGAAACCCAAGCAACAGAACCACCTTTCCAATGTAATGCCATAGCACTCGCTGGACTTTGCCACATACTGTCAGATCTGAAAAAAAAACACAATGATGAACATAACGATAACACTTTCGTGCCATATTATAATATTTTGAATTTCGGCCTCGGTAGCTCAGTCGGATGCGCGTCTGACTGGCGATCAGGGGGAGCGGGTTAGATACCTGCCGGGGTCGGCAACATTCTTTCGTTGAGATTGACAATGAAATCTTTTCTACGGCCATTCTCTCCCTTCCGGTGTTTCAAGAAGGGCAGTTGTCCTGGCGAAAGAATGTGCACTGTACTGGTTAAACGCTTACGTATAAGCCTGCCCAGGAAAAGAGTTGATAGGTAAACTGACCGGCTCAAAAATGAGTAAAATAGTGTTTATTTGGCCATTAAACTCCAATACAAACAAACAAACTATATACTGAATGGCAAGGTGAATTTGTCATACTTTTTCATTTTCATATTTCTGCTATAAACAGGTAGATTGTGCGTGCTCACGTCATAGATTGTGGTGCTCGTTAGAACAGTCTCTTTGGCCGACTCTCCATTTTGAGCGAAAGAAAGGATAGCCCTAAAAATTGGGACACCTTGAGGACTTGCTGTAATTCTCCTATATACAATTTCAATAAACTTGTTTCATGACCCAGCAATAAGTCCAAAAGCTTCAGACTGAGTGACAAACAGTGTAGACCCTGATCAGACTGCTCCTTCAGGTGAAGAAGCAATCAGATCTGGGTCTGCACTGTATGTTTAGGCCTATTTGGTCCAATACTCAGGATCCATACGGTAACGTAAACCCTGGTAAATCTCACAAAAGACGATGGAGTTACAATGATATTCATTACATGAACTTTTTAACGTTAAGACTATATCTGACATATTTTCATATTCTTTACCAGTGAAACAACTTTTGTGCTAATGGGAACACCTGGCAGATTTTTCCGCCACATTTCAAAGGGAGACAACTTTCGGGACTTCCCTTTTGCTTTTCTATAAACTCTGTCCTTCGGGAAAAGGGGTCAGCTCTTAAAGGAAAGAATTTGCTCCTCATGAGCAAATCCTTTCCTTTAAGAGTTAGCCCCTATCGACATGGGAGACAAAAATACTTTTGCAAGAGTTGCCTCCCTTGAAGGTGTACACATGGCCCCCGCCCAAAGGGGCTTGAAGAAATATATGGGCTGCATGATGCTTCCACGCAGAGCTGAACTCGGCCCGCACATTAGTACTGGTAAACCGCTTAAAGGATCTAAGCCTGTCCAGGAAAGTCCTCCGAAATTGGAAGCAACGTCTCCAAAATGACCTATACAGTGTTGACGGGGACGTTAAACTTCAAATCAACCAACCATGGAAGGTGTACTCATTCCCCTTAAACGCGTCTTTTGTGAGCCACATTACTGTGGTTCTGAATTATCAATGGCTTGTTAAAGGAGCACAGAGAGGGCTTTGAGTCCATGCTTGAAGGGTCTCTTTCACGACATGGGCTGCGCATGCGCGGCGATATGACGTAATCGATGCCTTCGGCCATATTTTTTTTTTTTTTTTTTTTTTACACAAAAGGTAAAAATATCAATATAGACGGTATTGATTTGAAACAAAACGTACACACTTCTTATGTCATCATTGTCTGGACTAAGGTGAAATAAAAATGTTGGGTTCTAACAAAATTTTACATGTAACAAAAATATCGAAAAAGATCGTCTTTAGAGATGTCAAGGTCGCCATTTTAGGATACAGATGTTTAACGTATGGTATCACGAAAATGTATGCTATTTTACCTCATCGAGGCGATTCTAATCAGATTACACAGCATACTATTATCTGGACGAATGCCAAAAAGTGCACCGTCCTTCGGATCGGGACGTTAACTGGAGGCCCCCTGTGCAGGAAGAGCCATCTGCAGTATAAGTAGAAAGAGAATAAACGATACCCCTGCTAAATGATCCACATGTTTTCGATATTTGCTCGATCGGGTAAAAGTCCCACACAATCGGAAGCAAAGTCTCCAAAATGACCTTATAGTGTTGACGGGGACGTAAAACCTCAACTCAAACAAACAAACAAAATATTTGCTCGAACTATACCTGTCCTGATCCCAAAGGTATTCGGACCAATGAAGCTCGACCCTATGGTTTTTAACCCTTTTTGTACCAAATGGAATATCCCTCCTTATATATAGAATGAGAGTTTCAAAATTTAGGGGTGACAGGTTGTGTTTTCTTCAAAATGTATCTGGAAGAAAACTTTTTGCAAACAGTGTAGGCCCTGATCAGACGCCACGTTCTGCGGCGTCTGATCTGGGTCTCCACTGTTTGCCAATTGCCCGTTTAGGGGTTTCCAGTATGAAATGGGTTAATGGAGAATAGAAAATATTCGAAGTGCTAATTTTACCTTTCCATGGTGTAAAATCGACCACAAGTTCTGGCAGAGCCCAGATGTCTTCCTCCTCTAACTTTACTTGCACCTGAAATGATTAGAATTGGCAATCTATTTCCATCAAGAAAACACGCCTATATAATATATTTTTACCCCCTTGAACCCCACTTTTATATGGTAAAACTGGGGTTTACAGGGGTATACCTTATTTTTCTTATTTCTGCTCTAATACATAGATTGTGGGTTCTCGTTAGAGCCGCCTCGACGTTTTTTTTATTAATATTTGAGGTTCAACGTCCCCGTCATCACTGTATAGGTCAATTTTGTTGGACTTTTACCCGACATTGAGATGAAATGACATCTCAAGCCCTGTCGCCTAATGAAACCAAAAGGGTTTATAAGCATTGACGGTCAGCCTCGCACCGCTTTGCCTGGGCAGGCTTAGAGCTACTAAGCGGTTTAGTTTAGTTTAAACGTATTTTATTTAATCTCAAACACATAAACATTACAAAGTCATGACAAATAAAGGATTAGAACGGAAGCTAAAAGCTTATTTAGGTCTTCTCCCGAAAGCGGTTTGCCAGTATTCGTGTGCGGCTGGTTTCAGCTCTGTGTGAAAGCATAATGCAGCCTATCTTTTTCAGCTCTGCGTGTAGGCATAATGCGCCCTATCTATTTATTCAAGCTCCGATGGGCGGGGGCCGTTTTCCATCACGCAAACATGTCTATATAATATAGTTTTGCCCCCCACCCCCCCTTGAACCCCACTTTTATATGTTAAAACTTGGGTTTACAGGGTTAGACCTTATTTTCCTTATTTCTGCTCTAAAACATAGATTGTGGGTACTCGTTAGAAACGTCTCGATGAGGCGGTTCTAACGAGTACCCACAATCTATGTTTTATGCAGAAATAAGAAGAATATCTTAAAATTTCCGGGGTTTTTTCGCGGTGAAATATACGCTGTATTTGTATAGGCGTATTTTCGTAATGCCACGCCTAGTACAAATAATGAGTCCCTTCACAAGAAAACCTGTTTTTCGGGTTTGCGACCGGGTAAGACACAACCCCACCTGCTCATCTACGAAGGATAGCATGTGTCCTGAAATATTAGCTACAGAAACATATGTAATTACAGTGATATTCCACTATTATAGACCACCTAAAATTAAGACTTATTCTGGTTTGGAAAGCTTATTTAGGAGGGTACAGTTAGTCTTTGTTTGTTGTTTCTGCAAGCAGTATCCTCTGGTCAGGGACAACCTTTGGAACTGTTCAAAAGTGGTCTTTTAAGAGCACTTTTGAACAGTTCAAAAGGTAGTCTTTATATGGGAATTTTACTGTATACTCGCCATCACGCAAACACGCCTACATAATTTTGATCCCCTTGAACCCCACATTTACACAGTAAAACTGGGGTTTACAGGGGTAAACCTTATTTTTCTTATTTCTGCTCTAAAACACAGATTGTGGGTACTCGTTAGAACCGCCTCGATGAGGTACCCACAATGTATATTTTGAGTAGAAATAAGAAAAATATGACAATTTTTCATCTTAAATCTTTTTATTTTCGGTTGTAAATTTGTGTAGGCGTGTTTTCGTAATGGCGAAATAGTGAAAGCTACATGTAAGATTTGTTTGTTTATTTGTTTGATTTGAAGTTTAACGTCCCCGTCAACACTGTATAGGTCATTTTGGAGACGTTGCTTCCAATTTCGTGGGACTTTTACTCGACATTGAGATGAATCGACATCGCAAACCCTGTCGCCCAATGAAACCAATAGGGTTTATAAGCATGGACGGACCGACTCGCACCGCGTTGCCTGGATAGGCTTAGATCCTATAAGCGGTTTACCTGTACTCGTTTGCGGTCAGTTTCAGCTCTGCGTGGAAGCATCATGCAGCCCATCTATTTCTTCAAGCCCCGGTGGGCGGTGGCAAATGCAAATAGCCAAAAAACGTTAAAATGGCTATTTGCAGTCAACTGCAAATAGCCAGAAAACGTTAAAATGGCTATTTGCAGTCAACTGCAGATAGCCAAAAAACGTTAAAATGGCTATTTGCAGTCAACTGCAAATAGCCAAAAAACGTTAAAATGGCTATTTGCAGTCATTTTATATTCCTACCATTTACACGTGCGCCCATCGAAATTTAGATCAGTCTGCGCATCCGCGCGGTCTATTCATAGTCTTCGTTGTGTGCTCTTCGCATCAGTCCATGAAATTATGGCTCTAAACCCCACTTTATATAGAGAAAAGCGGGGTTTAAGGGGTAATTATTACCATTTCTTATTTTGGTGTAAACACATAGATTGTGGGTACACGTTAGAACCGCCTCATTGAGTCTGTTCTAATGAGCACATTCAATATATGAAGGAAAATATACATCATCTTCATTCAAATAAGAGGGCCATGATGGCCCTGGATCGCTTAGCTGATCTTTTTGGCAGGTAATATAAGGTGGAGTGGACGGTTTGAACAATTTTGGCTGACAGTGGCCCAAGGAACATTTCTGTGAAATTATTTCAAAATCAATCTAGCTATTTAGGAACTTAAGTCATTTTAAGGGTTATATACTTTTTTCTGGATTGGAAAACTGTCAGTGTGGCACTCATGGAACATTCCTTCAAAATTGTTTTTTTTTTTTTAGGAAGAAGTCAGCGCTGACTTGTATGTCACTATCTGGGCACCTGTCAGGACAAAGTGCACCAGACGGAAATGAACGGGCTCACTCTAACTATCTAACAATAATTCATGGTGACAAGTGCGGTGGGGGGGGGGGGGGGGGGTACCCATCCATTTGACAATACAGAGCTGACGTGTACGTCACTATTTGGGCACCTTGTGGACATTGAGGGTCAGGTCCTAGTCCGCCAGACGGAGATGAACAGACTCAGTCTAACTAACAATGCCTCATGGTGAAGGTGAAAGGGGAAAGGGGGGTGGGTGGATCCTTTTGACGATACAGAGCTGACTTTGTATGTCACTATCTGGGTATCTTGTGGACACATTGAGGGTCAGATCCTAGTAACAGGCTCAGTCTAACAAACAATGACTCTTGGTGTGTGTGTGGGGGGGGGGGATCACTTTGACAATTCAGAGTTGACTTGCATGACACTATCAGGGCACCTTATAGACATTGAGGGTCAGGTCTTAGTGCACCAGACGGAGATGAACGGGCTCAGTATAACTAACAATGACCCATGGTGTCTGTGTAGGCGGGGGGGGGGGGGGGGGGCGATCCTTTAGACAATACACAGCTGACTTGTATGTCACTATCTGGGCAACTTGTGACATTGATGGTCAGGTCCTACTGCATCAGCCGAGATGAACGGGCTCAGTCTTACTAACAATGACGCATGGTGTGTGTGTGTTGGGGGGGGGGGGGGGTGGAACCCTTTGACGATAAAGAGCTGGCCTGTATGTCACTATCTGGGCACCTTGTGGACATAGAGGGTCAGGTCCTAGTGCACCAGACGGAGATGAACAGACTCAGTCTAACTAACAATGCCTCATGGTGAAGGTGAAAGAGGAAAGGGGGGTGGGTGGATCCTTTTGACGATACAGAGCTGACTTTGTATGTCACTATCTGGGCAACTTGTGACATTGAGGGTCAGGTCCTACTGCATCAGCCAGAGATGAACGGGCTCAGTCTTACTAACAATGACGCATGGTGTGTGTGTGTGTGTGTGTTGGGGGGGGGGGGTGGAACCCTTTGACGATAAAGAGCTGGCCTGTATGTCACTATCTGGGCACCTTGTGGACATAGAGGGTCAGGTCCTAGTGCACCAGACGGAGATGAACAGACTCAGTCTAACTAACAATGCCTCATGGTGAAGGTGAAAGAGGAAAGGGGGGTGGGTGGATCCTTTTGACGATACAGAGCTGACTTTGTATGTCACTATCTGGGTATCTTGTGGACACATTGAGGGTCAGGTCCTAGTAACAGGCTCAGTCTAACAAACAATGGCTCTTGGTGTGTGTGGGGGGTGGGGGGGGGTGGATCACTTTGACAATACAGAGTTGACTTGCATGACACTATCAGGGCACCTTATAGACATTGAGGGTCAGGTCCTAGTGCACCAGACGGAGATGAACGGGCTCAGTATAACTAACAATGACCCATGGTGTCTGTGTAGGCGGGGGGGGGGGGGGGCGATCCTTTAGACAATACAGAGCTGACTTGTATGTCACTATCTGGGCAACTTGTGACATTGAGGGTCAGGTCCTACTGCATCAGACAGAGATGAACGGGCTCAGTCTTACGAACAATGACGCATGGTGTGTGTGTGTGTGTGTGTGGGGGGGGGGGGGGTTGGAACCCTTTGACGATAAAGAGCTGGCCTGTATGTCACTATCTGGGCACTTTGTGGACATAGAGGGTCAGGTCCTAGTGCACCAGACGGAGATGAACAGACTCAGTCTAACTAACAATGTTGACAAGGGGTGGCCCTTTATAAAAGGTACCACTCTATTAATAAAATACCCCCCCCCCCCCAACCCCTGACCAAGGTATTACAATTCTGAGCAAGTTTGATGATGATTGGACCAAAACCTGTGGCCTCTAGAGTGCTAACCAGGTTCTTATATGATTTAACCTACTGACCTTCTTTTTGACCCCACATGACCCATGTTCGAAATTGACCTAGATATTGTCAAGATGATCATTCTGAGCAAGGTTGATGATGATTAGAATAAAATTGCGGCCTCTAGAGTGTTAACAAAGTTTTTCTATGATTTGTGGCCCTTTATAAAAGGTACCACTCTATTAATAAAATACCCCCCCCCCCAACCCCTGACCAAGGTATTACAATTCTGAGCAAGTTTGATGATGATTGGACCAAAACCTGTGGCCTCTAGAGTGCTAACCAGGTTCTTATATGATTTAACCTACTGACCTTCTTTTTGACCCCACATGACCCATGTTCGAAATTGACCTAGATATTGTCAAGATGATCATTCTGAGCAAGGTTGATGATGATTAGAATAAAATTGCGGCCTCTAGAGTGTTAACAAAGTTTTTCTATGATTTGACCTACTGACCTACTTTTGACCCACATGACCCATATTCGAACTTGACCTAGATATTATTATGAATGATAATTGGACCAAAACTGTGGCCTCTACAGTGTTAACAAGGTTTTTCTATGATTTGTTCTACTGACCTACTGTTTGACCCAACAGGACCCATATTCGAACCTAACCTAGATATTGTTAGGATGATCATTCTGAGCAAGTTGATGATGATTGGACCAAAACTGTGGCCTCTAGAGTGTTAACAAGGTTTTTCTATGATTTGACCTACTAACCTACATTTAAGCCTGACATAACCCATTTTCGAACTTGACATAGGTTTTGTCGAGATGATAATTCTGAGCACGTTTGATGAGGATTGGACTCAAATTGTGGCCTCTAGAGTGTTAACAGTTTTTTTTTCTATTATTTGACGTTTTGACCTACTTTTTGACCCGACATGACCCATATTCAAACCCTACCGAGATATTGTCATGATAATCATTCTGACCATGATTGGACTAAACCTGTGGCCTCTAGAGTGTTAACAAGAAAGTTTACGGACGACGGACGACGCACGACCACGCCGGAACATCTCACAGTCACAAAAGCTCACCATGACCTTCGGTCAGGTGAGCTAAAAATCTAAGCTCTCGGCCTTATGGTTTCCGAGAAGAAGATGTTTGACTTTTTCCAGTATAAGTCAATAGGAGCTCATGAGCCCTGAGACCTGGGGCGTTGCCAATTTTGTCCCAAAGGGCATGTTTGGCAGGATGTATGTAGGCGACCATTTTATGTTGCTATATACTAAATATCTAAGGCCTGTACTTCATGGTTTCAGAGAAGAAGATTTTGAAGCTTTTTTCCATTATAAGTTTATTGGAGTTAAGGGGCCACAGGATTTGGCCAATTTGGATCCCAGGGGCATGATTGGCAGGATTCATGTAGGCGACTACTCGAGGTTGCTACACACCGGCCCCGATAGCTCAGCTGGTAGAGTGTCCGCTCCGGGGATCGGTAGGTCACGGGTTCGATCCCGGACCGCGACATACCAAAGTCGTTATAAATGGTATTAGCTGCTCCTCGCTTGGCACTCAGATTTACCGGGTAGATCTAGGACTGGTCGACCCAGTGTCAGGATAATGTGACTGGGTGTGGTATCGTGTAATGTGTTTGGGACATGATACTTCAGTGAGGCAGCACATGGGTCACATAGGAAAATAGGAAACTCTTTATGCATAATCAGTATATGGTATTTGAGCAGATCTTCGCAAAGACAGCTTTTCTCATGGTGTGGTTCATTATACAATTGTGTTTGTAAAAAGACGTGTGGAGACCCCCGAGGGGGGCTGTAATGTTGACCGCATATCTATTGATATCCTATCGAAAGATATTATAATCCTGTTGATGACATTTATTAATTCAACCCTTGAGGTGCTAAGAAAACCTGCATCTCAAAATGTCGTCTGTGTATCTCATCTATTTCACATTTTCGCAGTCTAAAAGAATATTTAGGCATACAAGCAAACAGTGTGGACCCCTATCAGATTGTTCCCAGCAGTTTGATCTGGATCCACACTGTTTACAACAATGACGTTTTAATGTAATCAGCACACAGCAACTCAGTTGACAATTGTTGTGATTGGCATCTTAAGGGGTTGAAACATTCGAGAAAAATAAATGACATAACGAGTGAATATTGACTCTACAAATTAAAACAAAGGATTTAAATTTTCAGTGAAAATTGATATCACTCAGTATATGCAGCCCATACATTATTTTAAAAAAATGGTTTTCTGCATTCTATTCACAAATTCATAACAAACACTGCAGATCCTGATCAGATGACTTCCTGATGTGAATCGACATTGTTTGCAAAGGAAGCGTTTGTCTTAAAAAGCATTATAAATATTAAATACCACAACAATTACAATTATTTTAGCCACGCCCATTGCAGAATATCAAAGAATGACATTACTCCATTTACTGTATTTATTCAGTTCACTTCTTCATGACAAACACTGTAGATCCTGATCAGATGGCTTCCTGATCTGAATATATATTGTTTGCAAAGGTAGAGCTGACTTGTCCAGCATGATAATGGTTAAATACCACACCACGCCCATTCATTTTATAGTGAGTGTTTGCCACTACGTTGCATCGACGTTACTTAGACGTTACCGGCACATTGAGTGCCTGGTGTACACCATGCAGCGCATTCTATTTCTCCAAGCCCCGATGGGCGGGGGCGGATCATTTGTTTGTTTGAATTGAGGTTTAACCTCCCCGTCAACACCACTTAGGTCATTTTGGAGGCGTTGCTTCCAATTTTGTGGGACTTTTACCCGGCGACATTGAGATGAAGTGACAACTCAGTCCTGCCGACCAATGAAACCAAAAGGCTTATATGCATTGGACGGTCTCATTCAGTCAGTAGTTTTGTGTCCTGTCCCTAAGAAAGGGAGGAAAGAGATAGAAGAGATAGCAGAGATGAAAATGAGAGACGGATGAGTAAGAGGAAAACGAATGGAAGTGTAGAAACAGAAGTAATAACATCGTCAGAAGAAATAACACCATCCCCTCTCTACCATTATCTTAACCAACTGTAAGCCAATATCAGATGGACGACCAAGTGGCGCAAGACACACGTCACCTTTGCCTCACCCCAACCCACTCCCCACCAACCCCTCATGGGCTTTACAAATTAGATATTTCATTTACAAATTAGAGAACATTGCTGAACAGTGAAACAAAAATGGAAACAATATGTGATTTAAAACTATAGGTGTCATATGTTCACCCAAAATATAGACTATATATAGCCATTTTGTAGTCCCGACCATCGCGGCTTGGAGAAATAGATTGGCTGCATGATGCTTCCATCCAGAGCAGAAACTGCCTGCACACGAGTACTGGTAAACCGTTTAGAAGAACTAAGCCTGCTAAGGCCAAGTGGTGCGAGTCGGTGCGTCCTAGGCCCTATAGGTATCATAGGCTTGAGATGTCTTAACGTCTCAATCTGTGGAAAAAGTCGCACAAAAATGGAAGTAACATCTCTAAAATGTCCTAAACAGAGCACGTAAAACATCAAATCAAACAAACATAGCCATAACGGTGAGAGTCTTAATGATTAAGAGTCAGAGTTCCAATTAACTTCTAGGCCGCAGAGGCCCGTTCCATTTTAAAATATTTGAACATCTCCAGGTGGCCTTTCTAACGCCAATAGAATGACTGCAAATAGCCATATTAACGTTTTCTGGCTATTTGCAGTTGACTGCAAGTCGCCATTTTAACGTTTTTTGGCTATTGCAGTTGACTGCAAATAGCCATTTTAACGTTTTCTGGCTATTTGCAGTTGACTGCAAACAGCCATTTCAACGTTTTTTGGCTATTTGCAGTAAACTGCAAATAGCCACTCCGTTTGTTTTTATTTTGTTTGATTTCAAGTTTAACGTCCCCGTCAACACTGTAAAGGTAATTTTGGAGACGCTGCTTCCAATTTAGTGGGACTTTTACCCGACACTGAGATAAAATGACTTCTCAAGTCCTGCCGCCCAGTGAAACCAATAGGGTTTATAAGCAGGGACGGGCCGACTCGCACCGCATCGCCTGGGCCGGCTTAGATCCTCTAAGGGCAAATATTTAAGATGCCGATCGGCTATTTTGCAACTTTGTTGATCACAAATGACAAAGCAGGTTTTCTCATGACGTGGCTCATGTTTGGTGGATAATTTTATCTTTCATGGCAATAAGAAGGCTAGAATTAATTCAATCAATTATTCAATCAATCATTCTTTCAATCAATCAATCGATAGATCGATCGATCGATCAATCGATCGATCGACCGACCGGCCACCCACCCACCGACCGACCGACCCCACCGATCGGTCGGTCGGTGGTCGGTTAAACAATCAATCAATCAATCAATCAATAATTCATCAAACATGAAATATATTATCACTTATTAGTTTGTTTTACCTGTCTTTTGGTCTGCAAAAAATAAATATCATTTCTTGCAGGTAACGGGCTTCTAAGAGCGCTGACTCTTAATCGTTAGGTCCCCAACGCTGTGGTTCAGCCTGGCTGGGGTCACATGTGAGGTGTCAAGTTCTGCAATGGAAGGTCAGGTGATGGGCTACGGGTACTCCGGTTTTCGCCCACCTCTGATTAACGATCATGGGGTAAATGATCTTGAAAGGGCCGTAAAAGCACCCCACCCCATAAAAAATTCTTGCAGGTCTAGATTACTTACAGGTCTGGATACTGTGAGATCTTTTTCATCAGCTGTAACAAAGGCCGGATTTTCCAGGCCGTAGGCACCTGCCTTCTCCTGAAAAAATATAGAAGTGTTCGTGTATTACTGAATTCATTAAACGAGCTCAGGAAAAGGGATAAATTGCTAGGCTTTGCCGAGCATGTTATCTCTTTTTCTCACCGAGTCTAAAATAAATTCAATAATACATAAGCACGAATGCAAGCCTCTATTTATCATATGACAGTTAAAATATTTAATTCACAACTTTGTCAATAATGTCATTCTGTTCCGCCATTAGTAAATCTCCGACGTTGTTAATGACATCGTACGCGTAACGGAACTAATTTGCATATTTAATCCACTAGTCGATTAATTACACGACGTAATTATAAAAGAGGACCAAAGGTCCTGAGCCACTCACCTGAGTGCTGCGAGTTTATGGAGCCATTTCATTTATGAGAAGATTTTTTAAAGAGTTTTTACCATGGTAGACATCTTGAATATTTGATCTGATAATGAGCCCATTGGTTCCGGAGAAGATTTCTGAATGTTTTTTTTTTTTTTTTTACTTATATGGGCATGGTGGCTACATTGGTTATGCGACCAAACTCATATTAATAACTTTTCATTTGTTCGTTCCTGAAAGCTTTCATGTGACATTTGGTTACAAATGAAGAAGCGGTTTCTGTGAAAAATAAGTTTTAATTTTAAATATCTGAATGACCTAAGGGCACGGTCAGAGAATGGCTTTGACCTTAGTACTCCAGTAGCTTCATCAACTCAAATAGCTAACTGCATCTTCCAAATTTCAGATCACAGACTTCAATAGTTTCCGAAAAATACTAGTTTTTTTTTTTTTTTTTTTTTTTTTTCACTTTTTTTCTTCATACAAATGTCTATGCGACCAAATTTGACCTTGGCATATAAGATTTATTTTTTTTTTTTATTTTATTATTATTTCATTTATTTTTTATTTATTTATATATTTTTATTTTATTTATTTATTTATTTATTTTATTTTTTTTGCCAATTTTTTACACATTTTCACAATTCTACATGCCTTTGATTGACGCTTATGACCCACAAAGAGGGTTGACGCTTCTTTAAATACGAAATCATTATTATTATGACTTTGGCATAAAATAGGTTAAGGCCATCCAGGGGTCATCATTTGAAGAGTCTATAATGGGCCCAAGTCTCCAATGCTACAAACCAAGTTTCATGAAAATCGGCCTGTTGGTTCCGGAGAAGAAGATTTCTGGAGTCTTTAACCTTATATGGCCATGATGACCATATTTGTCATGTGACCAAACTCATATTAATACATTTTAAGTTTCTTGTTTCTATAAGCTGTCATATAGGATTGGTCATATACGGCCCGGAAGTTCCAGTGAAAAAAAGTTTTAGTCTCCATAATCTGAAAGGTCTTAGGCTATAATGACCTTGACCTTGAATACTCGTGCAGTTTTAATCCACTCATTTAGCTCTCTGAATTTACCAATTTTCAGATCAGAGACTGCAATAGTTTCCGAAAAAATCATAGTTTGACTGTCCCCATACAAAAGTCTATCTGACCATTTGACCTTGGCGTAAAATAGGCCATGGTCATCCGTGGATCATCATTTACAGTGTAGCATTTGCTACACACCAACTTTCATGACAATCGGCCCTTTGGTTTGGAAGAAGATTTTTGAAGGGTTTTTTTATCTTATATGAGCATGGCGGCCATGTTGATCATGTGACCGAACTCATTTTAATAAATTTTCATTTCCTTGTTCCTACGGGTATTTATATGAAATTTGGCCATGCATGGCTTAGTGGATTCTGAGGAAAATAAGTTTTAATTTTCATATCCGAATGACATTGCCCTTGAATTCTCCTGTAGTTTAATCCACTCATTTAGCTAACTGCATCTACCAATTTTCAGAACACAGGCTGTAATAGTTTCCGAATGATGCTCAATTTTAACTTTCTCCCATACAAAAGTCTATGTTACCAAATTTGACCTTGGCGTAAAAGAGGTCAAGGTCATCCGAGAGTCATTATGTGAACAATCTATGATGGGCCTACGTCCCCAATGCCACATACCAAGTTTCATGACAATCGATCCATTGGTTCCGGAGGAGAAGATTTTGGAAGAGATTTTACCATATATGAGCATGGAGACGTTCTTGGTCATGTGAATTGGACCCCGCGAACAAACTTTTGTTCCCCCATCCCATAGATATGCACGGCCCCCGCCCATAGGGGCTTGAAGAAATATATGGGCTGCATGTGCTTCCACACAGAGCTGAATCCGGCCCGCACACTAGTACTGGTAAACCACTTGGAGGATTTAAGCCTGTCCAGGAACCGCGGTGCGATACGGACCGTCCATGCTAATAAACCCTATTGGTTTCATTGGGCGACAGGGCTTGAGATGTCATTTCATCTCAGTGTCGGGTAAACGTCCCACAAAATTGGAAGCAACGTCTCCAAAATGACCTTAACAGTGTTGACGGGGACGTTAAACCTCAAATCAACCAACCAACCCATAGATGTGCCATATCAGATTTGACTTCAACCGGCCCAGGGGTTTCAGAGGAGAAGATGCTTGAAAATATTGACAGACAACAGACGGCAGACAACGGAGCCTTGCCATACTGTAAGCTCACCAGTGAGCCTTCGGCTCAGGTGAGCTAAAAACCAGTACTGGTAAGTAGATTACCCTGACAGGTGCATTGTGACCTAGACATTTTCCGCTTTGAATGCACTGGGCAGTCATAAGCGGATAACACACCCATGTCAAATGTGCTTTTTCCTGGGGTACATTACGATAACACGCCTACGCAAATACATTGTAAACTTTTCCGCCGAAAAAAAAAAGAAAATTTTGAGATGACAAATTGTACGGAACCCGGGAAGAGACATACATTTTTTTTAATATGTTGTCCGAACACGATATTAAGTCGTGCGAACAAGATAATATGTTGTGCAGACAAGATATTATCTGGTGTGGACAACATAATTTATGTTGTGCGAACAACATATTATCTTGTGCGGACAAGATATTATCTTGTTCGCACAATATATTATCTTGTTTGCACAACATAGAGCTTGGGAAGTTGTGCGGACAAGATATTATCTTGTGCGCACAAGATATTATCTTGTCCGCACAAGATCTATGTTATGCGGACAAGATAATATATTGTCCGCTCAAGATATTATCTTGTTCGCACAACATAATAAAAATTAAAAATCATGTCCCTTCCCTACGGAACCCGGAAAGGGACATGATTTTTTATTTTCATTATGTTGTGAGAACAAGATAATATCTTGAGCGGACAGGATATTATCTTGTTCGGACTACATATTACCTTGTGCGGACAAGATATTATCTTGTGCGGACAAGATATTATCTTGTTCGCACAAGATATTATCTTGTGCGGACAGCATAATATCTTGTTCGCACAACATATCTTGTGCGCACAAGATATTAAGTTGTGCGAACAAACTATTATCTTGTCCGCATAAGATAATATGTTGTCCGCACAACATAAATTATTAACATAAATTATGTTGTCCGCACAAGATAATAGTAAGTAAGTATTCTTTATTTCCTCCAGTAAGGAGAGTCATCAGCATACATATATATATACATACAAGATAATATAAGAATAGAATGTCATAGCATATATACAAAATATAGGAATAATTATTTCCAACTTTCAGCTGCAGATGTTGCCCTCCCTACAATGTAGGGCGATACCAACATGTGAAGGCAGCGTCCTGAAGAAATTCAACAGACGTATTTCATAAGCCATTCTCCGCTAGTCTTGTCGAAACGAAATACAAGAAAGATTGAGAATGGCAATCAAATACATTTTACTATTGCATTATTGCCCAGCAAGCACACGACGCTAGTGCGACGTCGCAACAACGTCACATCAACGTCGGTACAACGCCGCGACGTCGACTCAACGTCACACCAACATCGGTACAACGCCACAACGTTGCATCAACGCCGATCCGACGTAGAATCCTCAACATTGATAGGCACAAGATTAGAATCATTGCCTAATGTGCCTCTTCGTTGTCCTACATTTTAGTTTTCTATACTCAATAAGTTTTATACGCACACTACAATCTCTGTAAATTGAAAATACAAGTGATTTTAAAGTTATCAGATCTTTCACCTAGAATCTGAATAAACTCGGGAGATTCTACGCCCAGAAGAAGGTTTGTAAGCGTAATACTGTCTTGGAAACACAGATACGTGAATATATCTGCGCCTAGGGAAAATATTTCTTTCCAAAACCTAGATCTGTGTCTATCTAGATAATTGCATACGTGTATACAATGGTCAGTTACATTAGAGATGTTTCTCTGACAATGATAGCATGTTTGTGAAACATTAGGCAAGTTGGAAACGCCTGAAATAAGTTGAATAACTGAAGTACATGGTTTAAGCAGTTTCCTATTTTCCCTCGAGAGCAACCATAACCAGTGGGGACTAAAACTATGATGTATCATAGTAAATCTATCAAAGTCTGGATCTGCGATTCTGCCAAACCAATCTAATTTTACACGTTCATGTACTTTGGATTTGATCATGCGTTTCCATGCAAGCTTGCCAGGAAAAGCACCCGTTTGAAGATAAGCAGATAGGACATGGCTTAGGCAATATTTGTGCAATAATTTGTCGATTTCTACTATAAATCCTGTTTGATTTTCTGGGTTAATCTTGAATGAAGTGAGTCTATTCAAGAACATAGTTTTAACCCAAATGTTTGCTGATAATCTGCAAAATTGTCCAAAGAGTATCAATTTTCTTAAATCTATTTCAGCCTCGATTGGAAACGATGCTAAAAGACCTAAAGCAATATCTGTCCGTGTGCGCCTACCCAGAGACTGCATGTGCTTAATGCAAAATCTATGGGCTCGTTCTAGTGATAGTAACTCGTTTGAACTTAACTCAGACCAGTTTTCACACCCGTATAGAGCTTTGGGTAGGACCACAGAGTTGTAAATTTTCTTACAAGTTAGGGGATGCAGTGTATCTTCGTAAAATATCCCACTGTTGATAAAGCTAAAGAAAGTCCCTTTTAATTTATCCGTCGCATCTTTGATGCTAGGCTTAAAACTTGAGTATTTATTATGCATGAATCCAAGGTGTTTATAATTTTCACTTTCGTCAACTTGACTGTTGCCAAGGTACCATGTTCTGCTTAACTTAAGGTATTCAAATCTTGACTCATTATAGACAACTATGCAACATTTCAGTGCCGCATATTCGTAATGCCACTTGCAAGAATAAGCATAACAGATACGCATTAATTCATCGAGGCCCCTTTTCGACAGCGAAGCAAGAAGTAAATCATCACATACAGCTGGAGAGCCAAATATATTATCATGAATTTTTAAACCAGCCGTGCTTTTACTGAGTTCTTCCAATAGGTCATTTGCAAAGCACAAGTATAGGAAGGGGGATAACACTCCACCCTGACGTGTACCCTGCAAAATATCAAAATACCTAGATTTATGTCCCTTGTAGAGTACGCAGCTTTTCATATCTGTGTGTAGTTCAATTATAATTCTAAGAAGTGAAGACTTAATACCCATCTCGTAAAGTTTCAAAAACAACCCAGAGTGCCAGACTTTATCGAATGCCTTCTGTACGTCAAGGTAGCACACGTACAGTTTGCTGTGATTATCCTTGGCATACAGAATGCATTCTCGATACATAATAGACGACATATTGCAGCCAATGTTCGGCCGAAAGCCTCCTTGCAGCCAGTTTAAAGGCTTTGTAATACAACATTGTGCTTTTTCGAGGAGTATCCTCTCAAATAATTTTAAAATTGCTGATGATAAAGTAATTGCACGGTAGTTATTTGGGTCCGTCTTGGATTTTCTACCGCCCTTATGTAGGGTTATTATAATGCCCTCTTTGAGGGGGTTAGGTATGTACCCATTACTATACATATCTGAGTAAAATTTGGCTAACTGCTCGTAGAGTGCAGGTTCCGTAAAATTGTGATATCTTTTTTATTTCTTCTCAAAACATAGATTGAGGATACATGTACCCACAATCTATATTTAAAACAGAAATAAGAAAAATAAGGTTTACCCCTGTAAACCCCAGCTTTACTATATAAAAGTGGGGTTCAAGGGGGTCAAAATTATATAGGCATGTTTTCGTGGTGAATCTGCATTCTTATTCAAATACTTTTTGAATACATTTTCTGAGTCGTGAAGTATCCTGTTTTCGTGGATTGCTTTAGAATAAAAGTATTTGAATTCGAATACATTTAAAAAATTCATGTATTCATGAAAATTTTATTGAATACATTATGAATACTTTTGCCATTTTAAGGAAAAATTAATGAAAAGATGCATAATTATTCCGACTAAAGTCATGGAATGCTAATGTAGGAACTGTACTATATGGCTATACTATCTAGTTGTTTTTTATAATTTTGTTCAAATTTATGAATTTGTTTGTTTGATTTGAGGTTTTACGTCCCCGACAACACTGTATAGGTCATTTTGGAGACGTTGCTTCCAATTTTGTGGGACTTTCACCCGACATTGAGCTGGAATGACACCTCAAGCCCTGTCGCCCAATGAAACGAATAGGGTTCATAAGCATGGACGGACCGACACGCACCGCTTTGCCTGGGCAGGCTTAGATCCACTAAAGGGTTTACCAGTACTCGTGTGCGGTCAGTTTCAGCTCTGCGTGGAAGCATCATGCAGCCCAAATATTTCTTTAAGTCCCGATGGGCGGGGCCTTCAAATTTATGAATATATGTTGTTTTAGGCTTATGGAATAGGTTGATACAGGTTTATGAAAAACAACCTTTTCTAAATCATATAGGTCATTTCTGTCCTGTATTATTGTTTTTTGGCTTTCTTTTGAGGATCTGTCATTTGGAACTCTTTCCTAGATTATCCATTTGTTAGTATACAATAGTTACATTATGATACATCTGTATATGCTCCTATGTGAGCCGAAAATTCATAATAAATATCTTGTATTGTGTTGTATTGTATTTGTGGTGATTGCAAAAAATAATTTCTGCTTAACCCATTTATGTCCAATGAACTCTTCAACAGGTCCATTTCAGTTTACGAGGTGTCTGCTTAGTTTTATTCCTTTAAGCCTGATTTTATAACAAAGCATTGTAGGCCCTGATTATACACTGTATTCTATGGCACATGATCTTAATCTACATTAATGTGTTAACCTTTAAAGTTAGCAAATACAATATTACATGTATATATATATATATACTTTATTAGAGTCTCATTCGTATACATACAATCTCATACAAATATTTACAAGCATTTTAAAAACATGTATACGACCATTCTTTTAAAGAATTTCAGGAGACTAAAAGGTTGTTAACAAATAGTTCACGTTCATTAAATCACAACAACATTGGTATCACATTATATATATAGAAACTATCTACAAATAGAAATCTAAGCTAACATCGTTACTTGAAATTTAGAGAGCATGCTAAAAAAAGCTTATAGGTAAATAAATAAATAAGTAAATACATAAATCTAAAATATTACAATAAAATTATTTACTTAGAAATAAAAGACGACGCTGTAATATATTAAACAGGTTTTGGCACAAGTACGTATCATATCTGATTTGGTGAAAATAAATACTAATTGATCTATTTTAGACATGGTATTAAAGGTGCAATCAATTAACCTTGCTTTATCAAATAGGGTCTGTCTCAAATCATCATATAAAAAAAAAACAATCTAAAAGAACATGACTTTCGTCCTCAACTTTATCACAAAAAAAGACATTTTCGCTCCGAGACATTTAAGCCTTCGTATCGCCCAGTTTCTATACGAATAGGAGCGACGCCACAACGAAATTTGCTGAAGGCAGCCCGGTGTCGTGGAGGCATGATTCGCCTACAATAAGTCTCTGTTTCAAATATATACTTAAATAGCCGGTACGTACTTAATTTATTGCCACCTCGACGAGACGGACCAGTGGCACTATTCAAAGACTCTAGCCATTTAGCATCATGTTTTTCTTGCAAATGTCTTAATAAAATATTCACACTTGTTCGCGGAATAACATGACTTATATCACAATATTGTTGCATACCACAGCTTTTAAGCATATCATAAACATGGTAAAACCAGTTTTTACATGATCTATTAGCCAAAGATGAAGCCCACAGTGTATGTCAACTTGCAATATATTGCCTCAGGGCAAGATATAAGTCTGATATAATGTTAGACAACTGAGCCGGAAAAACAACAAACTACCAATACTGGTATTAATCTTATCAGCTTTGTTTGGTAAGAACATTCTCCCTGTATGAATCATAATCAAAACTGTCTACATTTATTTAGGTAGTAAAGCTGTATTCGCCAGAGTTGAATAGAATGGATTGAACAAACACTTACAATGTGTATAGAACACAATTATAATGACCCTTATTTTAAATTTCAGCAGTACACGATTCATAAGTGATAAGTGCTTCAGACACTACAAATGCCCCGTTTCATGATTTTGAAAATATCTGAGGATCACTGAAACTGGCCAGCCAGGCCAAGAAAACATGTACACGTCATACTGTTCAGTTCTGTGGTGCATTCTTAAAAGGATACTACTTTTATAGAACATATTTGTCACTACACTATAGGAGAAGCTGCAGTTTTAATGTCGTATTTTGCTAGTGATTTTGTTTGATTTGAGCTTTAACGTCCCCGTCAACACTGTAAAGGTCATTTTGGAGACGTTGCTGCCAATGTTGTGGGACTTTTACCCGACATTGAGATGAAATGACATCTCAAGCCCTGCCGCCAAACGAAACCAATAGGGTTTATACGCATGGACGGTCCGACGCGCACCGCTTGCATGTGCAGGCTAGATACCCTAAGCGGTTTACCAGTACTCTTGTGCGGGTCGGTTTCAGCTCTGCGTGGAAGCATCCTGCAGCCCATCTAGTTCTTTAAGCCCCGATGGGCGGGGGGCGTTTGCTAGTGATATCCCTTTTTTATATATTTTTGACAAGCTCATTTGTCATACAAGGGGTAATGCCCCTTGTATGACAAATGGGCCTGTCCAACATATAGCAATAGGGAAGAGTCTACTAGTATACACTGGGTTAAAAGCTATAATTCTCCAAACAATTTAACAAATTCGTATCACGTTCCAGCAAGGAGTCCAAAATGGCAAACAGTGTAGACGCTGATCAGACTGCACGCACAGACTGATCTGCAACATGGCAAAAAAATCATGCTATGGCCCACTTACTTATGCATGATTAAAATGCATCTCATTATCATGCCTGCAGTAACGTGTTAATGTTGAAATATTTAATACGGTTTTAATTATACATGAAATACGGGTCATGAAAAGTGTATCAAACGAGAAAGAATTGTAACGGGTTGTTACACCCCCCCCCCCACACACACACACACACACGCCCAACCCCCAAAGTCGCATCGACACATAAGAATTCTGCTTGGATAAATTGATTGGGCTGCATGATGCTTCCACGCAGAGCTGAAACTGACCACACATGAGTACTGGTAAACCGCTTAGAGGGACTAAGCCTGCCCAGGTAAAGTGGTGTGAGGCATATAAGCCTTATGGTTTCATTGGGCGGCAGGGCTTGAAAAGTCATTTCATCTCAATGTCGGGTAAAAGTCCCATAAAATTGGAAGCAACGTCTCCCAAATGACCCAAATAGTGTTGACGGGGTCGTTAAACATCAATTCAATCAATCAAATTGACTCTGCGCCCAGCCAATCGGGGCTTGGAGACTGCACTGCATGTGCATCCGCGCAGAGCTGAAACCGACCGAACTCCGCTTAAACGAAACAGTGGTGCGAGTCGGACCGTAACTTAAACGCTAGCGTTTTCTTTGGGCAGTAGGGCTTGAGATGTCATTTCATCTCAGTGTCAGGTAAAGTCCCATAAAATCGGAAGAGAACTAAATAGTGTTGACTGGGACGTAAAACTTCAACACAAACAAACAAACAAATCTTACGTGACTCTGAAAAGATATTTTTTCGTGCCAGTATTTGATTGTCGGCACACGTTTCATACTATACTTAACCCTTGTTCTGCTGAATATTTGAATATACCACACCCACTACTGACTATCAACTAATCAGATTACTTGATGCAAATTATTGCAACAAATTCACAATCTGAATGGCAAACAATGTAGATCCTGATCAGATGGCTTCGTCAGAAGCCATCTGATCCGGATCTACATTGTTTCAAAGATAAGGCATATCCGGGATTAGCAGGACAGGGTTAATAAGTTGTTACCCTTATTTTCTAATGATTTGTTTTGCTAACTAGCGTATTGCCGGAAGTTCCAAAGAATTTCAGTACAAACCACAGGGTTGTCACAGACGGCGTCATGACGTCACGCGCCAGCTACACGTGTAGTCATGTCAGTTTTACGACATCACGCTAACCACTCAGTAACGATGTTATAATTGAGCCCCGCCAAGCGAATTTGTGTCTTCGAGCATTCCGTCATGACAAATTTTAACTGCGCATGCCCAGCCATTCAGGGGGGCCGGGGATATGGCTTTCTGTCTGAAGGTTCCTCTTGATTCACTGCTTGTATGAGCGAGCAGCGAAGGTTCTGGTGAGACTGCGCGGTTGCGCAGGCTCGCCTGAACCTTCGCTGCTCGCATAGGCGATAAGTACCAAAATCGCTTGACGGTGATAAATTCATTTATACGTAACAGTGGACTAGACTAGAAATCCAGGCCTATGTCAGCTTTCACAGTTCTAATTAACCAACAGGCTGGCAATCACAACAGTTGTCGTCTACTTTGTGGTCTACTGGTAACTTTAAAAGTCAATTTTTGCAAAAAGTGAGGACCAAGATCAGACTCTGATCTGGGTCTACACTGTTTGCCTGTATGAAAAAAAAATATATGTTTTAAAAGTTTGCAAGAAGTCGCAGCAGACGACATAATCAGACGACCTTTTCAGATGCATTTTTCTTGCACACCAGACAAGGAAATCCGTGATTTTACCCTGGGATAGAAATTTATGTTCTGACCCTGGTGTTCCGACCCCAAATCGAATATAATCGCGTGTTTGATAAATGCACTGGTTGATTACAACCTCATGCGCGGCGTCGTCATGCGTGACGTCACTAAACCGTCATTCCTGTTGTGTCATCACAAAATGGCGGACGTCGGTAACCGAAGTGACAGCAGACTTAAAAATTCGCAATAGAAATGGAAGGTATGCAAGAAAAAGAATCCAATATGGGTGTGAGGGGTGCATTGAAAAATCCGTCCCTCGGGATCACTAGCCGGCATCACTCGGCAAGCCTCGTGATGCCGGACAGTGTCCCTCGGGACGGATTTTTTCCATCCACCCCTCACACCCATATAAGATTCTTATATTATGGCATCTTAAGACCAGCTCTGGAAGTGATTTGTTCAGTAATAAATCATAATTTAGTGGTCAGTGGCGAAGTTAACCAAATCACGAGCCCGTAGCGCGAGTGAATTTTGCATACTTATAAATATAGTTTTCCTTATATTTGTTGCAGAGTTTGATATTGAACCCGTGGTGTGCCGTTTGAGTGAGTCCCTGCGACATCTGAGAACCCAGTGGGTATCTCTTTACTAGACCTGGGTACGGCGCGTCTGCGACAAACGGTAAACTGTGATTTATTACGATTCAACAAATCACACACGGGAGCTGATCTATTTGTTTTTTATTTCCCTCATGCTCGCCGCTGTGCGAAGCTATTGATTGTAACACCTTCAGGGAAGACAACTATTCCAAAAGTATTTTTGTCTCGCATGTCATTAGGGGTCAACTCTGACCCCTTTTCCCCGGGACAGAGCTTATAGAAAGGCAAACAGGAAGTTCCGAAAGTTGTCTCCCTTGAAAAATGGCGGAGAAATCTGCCAGGTGTTCTCATTTCCCTTAAGTCCTTTTAAGATAAGAGAAAGCGACGTTTCACCGTCAACGTCAAAGAAACTAGTATTGACGTCATAAAACGTTGTCTCTACTTTCCTTGCAGTATAAATCACAATTCCTATAGGCGCGCTGTGTTAGAATTCCGGTTTCGGCGCCGTCTCATAATGTATAATCTAACGCTACGATTTGATAAACGTACTTACACAATTAGATTTTCTGGAGTATTTGAGATATTCCTTCATTATTAAGTACTATTTTCTTTTCGTTGCTGTTATATATTATTTATTTATTTATTATTTTATTTTTCTCTGCAAAAACATCTTATATGTACTGTACTGTACATGACATTTACGAAGTCCGGTCAATGTTTGAAATTATATGCACCCCAAGGTATTTATTATGTCTGCACTATTGTCGGCTTGTTTGTAGTGTTTAACAATGGTTCACGAGTGAAGACACACCATTACACAGGGTATCATTTAAAAACCACGTGTCGTAACAGTTGACCAACCATTATTGAAAGTATTAACCCATTTAGGAAACCACAAAACGGGTGCCAGGGCAAACAGTGCAGGCCCAGATCAGACGCCGCAGAACGCGGCGTCTGATGGGGGCCTACACTGTTTGCGAAAAGTTAAGCCATTTTCCAAATAAATTTTGAAGAAAAACACAACCTGACAACCCTAAATTTTGAAATGGACCCCTGGTATATATAAGGAGGAAGATTACATTTGGTATAAAAAGGGTTAATCCACTCATGTAAGGATAATATAACCATGCGAGATATTGCTGTCTGTCATGACACCAGAAATACCATCACGAAAAACCGCCTATATACTTTTGACCCCCTTAAACCCCACTTTTGTATAGTAAAACTGGGGTTTAGTGTGGTAAACATTGTTTTGAGCAGAAATAATTAAAACATGTTTTAAACATGTTTTAATTATTTCTGCTCAAAACATAGATTGTCGGTACTCGTCAGAACGCGGTTCTAACGAGATCCACAATCTATGTTTTGAGCCGAAATAAGAAAAATGTCGATTTTTCATCTTAAAATTTTCTTTTCATTTTTTTCTGCGGTAAAATTTACAATGTACGTGTATTTGCATAGGCGTGTTTTCGCAATGTAACTGCGTATGCAAGTCCGTGTTATAAACACCTTTTTAAGCCACATTTATATTGATAAAAGTGGGATTTACAAGGATATATATTTTAAGACCATCTAAAATTATGACTAAATCTGCTTGTAAAAGCTTATTGAGGAGGTGTCCGGTATTCTTTCTTTGTGTTTTTGACACCCAGTGCCTCCTAATACCAGACCACTTTGAACTGTTGGACCAGGTCAGCTGTAGACAAGAATATTAATGGGTTTTATTTCTGACTTTCGAGGTCAAGTTTAGGTCAGTTACAACTTAGGTGTATATTTACTTTGCGTGGAGAAATTGAAAAGGAAGGCTGTTATTTTCAACCCTGTAATATGGTACAGATACTTAGTGTAGGTCCTGTGATATAATTCTAGGTGCCATATATTTAGCAGAATGTACGAGCCCAACTTCAGTGATGGAAGAGTGCACTCCAGAAAATCAAGGCAGTGAATACATCAAAGCACTGACAACACTCATACCGATTGCCTCTAAATGCAGGCTGGTTATGAACGGTGAATTGGACCATCCCCATAAGCTAAAATGGTTAAATCAATCAACCGTGACGTCTGGTTACCAGTCCGGCCACGTCGATTCTGTGCACCACCCTCACACCAGTACGGATAAAAACCACATGTTCAGGATCAAACTTTTGATGTGTAATGTAAGGTCGTGCCTATAGAAAAGAAGAAACTGAAATTTGTTCTCAAAAAAGCATTTTGTGAGAGCGTATTGCAACAATTTTCATTAAAGGATCGTAAGCGTGCCCCTGGACAGTTAGCAGCTGGTCGGAAAGCGGATGACGTTGACTCTTATTTTGGTGCCACATGTGTGTGATCTATCGTCTATTGGAGCGACATCTTACTATATACAGAAGACGCTAGTAGACGTCGACGTAGCGAAAGACCGACGTCCGTACGTCAAGATCGATTCGACCGTCAGACGCATATGCGAAACAGATTTCCGCCGGCAGCTGCTACACTGTATCAGTAGATAAACAATGGGCCTCAACTACCGACTAATAAGCACTGACACTGATCGTCGCCCTTATGCGAAGCACGTTTTAGAGCTAGACGTCCCTGTCGTGACCAAAGTTAACGCGTCGACACAGGACGGAACAAGCCCCCGCCCATAGGGGCTTGAAGAAATATATGGACCGGGCTGCATGATGCTTCCACACAGAGCTGAATCCAGCCCGCACATCATTGTGCGACAGGGCTTGAGATGTCATTTCATTTCAATGTCGGGTAAAAGTCCCACAAAATTGGAAGCAACGTCTCCAAAATGACCTTTACAGTGTTCACGGGGACGTTAAACCTCAAATCAAACGTCGACACAGTACGGAACACTTACCGGCTAGTGCATGAAATACGTAAATTGGCGTCTAAGCGACTGACATATGCGTTTCAGTGACAAATCGCACTTCAGCGTGAATCACGCCGGTTGTCGTTTCCGGCTATTTCGACGTATAGGTATAAGGTATGCCGAGGGGACGCGTGCGTAAAAGAGCATGACATATCGGGTGAAATAAGCGTAATTGTGTGGCGAGCTATTGCGTGTAGTTAGCGAACGCAGCTTAGTGTCATCACAGGAGCTTGAAGTTCTGTCCATAAGTAGTCCATAAGGTTCAAAATCAAAAGTGACACAAAGCCATTTCGTAATGGCTTAGTCAAAGTTAGTGTCACTAATGATTTTGAACCTTATGAATTACTAATGGACATAACTTCAAGCTCCTGTGGTGTCATTAAGAACATTCAAGATCATCGCTGAGACGTGGATTGAACAGCGAGACGTTACATCAATAAAGTGCTACGGCCTCACATGGTGCCATTTATTTGTTTACGCTCAGAATCCGGGATGTCTTATCCAGCAGGATTACGAGCGGGCTCATAGTGCGGTTCTTACTCAAAAATGTCTTCAAGCCAATGGAATTCATGTACTGGACAAGCCAGCCTTGCTCCTCCGATCTCTTTCCCATAGAGTATCTTTGGGTAGAGGTGTCCACAACCGACCAGACAAAAACTGTTACTTATGGACAGTAGCATTGTTAAAACTTGAATTTTAATGCTTGGTTTTGGAAACGTAAATAGTTTCTTTCAAAAATTTGAAACATCGAATCGCGTTTCATAATACCACCTCATAACACCACAGACATCTGCAAACGTATCACATGTTGGAATTTGCAGAACTACCTTTCTAAATTTTAATCTCTTTTTAAGAAAGGTTTTCTGTAAGTTTTCACAGTGTTATATGATTTTCTCATAGAATCTGTCATTTCAGTGCCTTGGGTTCTTTGATTCTGCTTGGGGGTTTTCTTTGCATTAACCCATATTCACCATATTTGCATTATTTGCTGGCTCCCATCTTGCACATTGTCAATATCGGAAAAACAGGTAACCAGACCCCCCTGACCTTTTAAGGTCAGGGGGGGGGGTCTGGTTACCTGTTTTTCCAACACTGATTACCTTCAGACTAGGAACCAGCAGATAATGCAAATAAGGTGAATATGCCTAGCGATCCTTTTGGGACATCGTTAAACAATGTAGACCCAGATCAGACACCGCAGAACGCGGTGTCTGATCTGAGTCTACACTGTTTGCTTAAAGTCTTTACATGTTTGAAAAACGTATCACAAACAAAACAAACCTGAAACCCCTATAATTGGAAATGGCCACTCCAGACAAAATAGGTGGGGGATTCCATTAATATTGTCAAATTTGGGTTAAGAAAGAAATCCTTAACTAGAGCTTTCTTTGCTGTCTATTGTGGTGGGAATTTATGGTGAAAACATACACCTCTTTGTAATGTTCATTGTAACAGGGTTTTGAATATATCACGGTTTAAAAATGGAACGAAAATAGATTTATTACTCGTACATTTGTTTCTTTGAATTGAGGTTTATTGTCACCGTCAAATATATGGGCTGCATGATGCTTCCACGCAGAGCTGTGGGCTGCATGATGCTTCCACGCAGAGCTGAATCCGGCCCGCACACTAGTACTGGTAAACCGCTAAGAGGATCTAAGCCTGTCCAGGAACCGCGGTGTGAGGCGGACCGTCCTTGCTAATAAACCCTATTGGTTTCATTGGGCGACAGGGTTTGAGATGTCATTTCATCTCAATGTCGGGTAAAAGTCCCACAAAATTGGAAGCAACGTCTCCAAAATGACCTTTACAGTGTTCACGGGGACGTTAAACCTCAAATCAAACAAACAAACAATTGTCACCGTCAACACAGCTTAGGTCATTTTGGAGACGCTGCTTTCAATTTTGTGGGACTTTTACCCAACATTGAGATCAAATAACATCTCAAGCCCCCGGTTATATTCATTGGACGGTCTGATTCACACCATTTTGCCTGGGCAGACTTAGTCCTTCTAAGCGGTTTACCAGTACTCATGTGTCGTCAGTTTCAGCTCTGCGTGAAAGAGCACCATGTAGCCCAATCTATTTCTCCAAGCCCCGACGTGTAGAACATTTCCATAAATGGTCATTATCTATATAATTTATACATTTTGTTAACATGGTTGTCGAACTAACTTGGATCATACCAATAGTGCATGTTATCATTGTATAGTATGTGGTGCATTTCTTATTTCAATCGGGCAACGATCGGTACTACTGATTTTTTTGATTGATTGATTTGAGGTTAAACGTCCCCGTCAACACTGTATATGTCATTTTGGAGAGATTGCTTCAAATTTTGTGGGACTTTTACCCGGCATTGAGATGAAATGGCATCTCAAGCCCTGTCGCCTAATGGAATCAATAGGGTTTATAAGCATGGACAGGCCGACTCGAACCGCTTTGCCTGGGCAGGCTTAGATCCTCTAAGCGGTTTACCAGTACTCATGTGCGGTCGGTTTCAGCTCTGCGTTGAAGCATCATGCAGCCATTCTATTTCTTAAAGCCCCGATGGGCGGGGGCGGCCGGTACTACTGAACTGAACTAAACTGAACTCAATCAGTCGTAATATTTAGCAACAATGAATTGTGGGTCGGGAAAATTGCACGCCCAAAGTGCGGGTTGTATTTTCTACCGACTCGGAGCTTGCAGCTGATGTAAAAATCACGTGCGTTTCACGCGGTATCAATGTCCGCTCTAAATGCTCGTTATCGGATATATTGTGCGACTGTCACGTGAGCAGCACACGGCCTTCGATGCCAGAGGCACGATGCTACGATTTCAAGAAATCTCTTAATTAACTCATTTTGTACGGAATGGAATCTTTCCCTTATACATATAGGAGTCAATTTCAAAATTCGGGGGAGGGGGTGGGGGGGGGCGCAGATTGTGTTGTGAGAATAACTGAACTTTTTGCAAACAGTGTCACCTAAGCAACCTACCTGTGAAGTATGCATATAACTGAAACAAACTCGTAAAGGGGGAGTTGTCTAAAGATATTTCTGTTGAAAGCTCTGACGCCATCTTGTTAATCTACCTATTTCTGTAGAGGGCCACATAAGCAACATTCCAGTGGAGTTTGAATGAAATTGGATCAAAGGTCCAGGAGAAGTTGTCATTTAATGTTGTTCTAATACATCTTGTTCATTGGAGCGGAACCGTTTAAGCTAATTTGGTAGAAAGTTACCAAAAATAACATTCCTGTGAAGTTTGAATAAAAGTTAAGATTAAAGGTTAAGGTAAAATTAGCATTTAGAGGTTTTCTATTTTTAGCTTTGGCGGCCATTTTGTTCGTTGAAGCGAAACCAGTTTAGCTATTTTTATGGCCGGTCACCTAAGAATCAATCCTATGAAGTTTGAATGAAATTGGTCCAAGCGTGTAGGAGGAATAAGCATTTAACTCTTATCCTGCTGATCACGACAACCCCTATCTTTGGAAACAGTGTAAATCCGGATCAGCTGGCTTCTGAAGAAGCCGTCTGATCAGGATCTACACTGTTTGACATTCAATTAATGAATTTGTAGGAATAAATTGCATCAAGCAATCTGATTGGTTCAAAGTCAGAATTGGGTGTGGCTGAACTGAATATTCAGCAAGAGAAGGATTAAAGGGTCTTCTATTTACAGCTTTGACAGCTATCTTGTTCATTGGAGCAAAACTATTTTAGCTATTATAGCAGAGGATTGAATGCAATTGTACCAAAGGTGCAGGAGGAGTTGTCATTTAAAGGTTCTTCTATTTTTAGCTTTGGCGGCCATCTTGTGTATCGGGGCGCAACCGTTTTAGCTAGTTTTCTAGCGGGTCACCTACGAAACATTCCTGTGAAGTTTGAGTGAAATTGTACCAAACTAAAGGTGCAGGACAAGTTGTCATTTAAAGTATTTTTTCTATTTTTAGCTCTGGTAGCCATTTTGTTAAACGGAGCGGAACGGTTCTAGTTGCTTTAGTAGGGGGTCAGGGACTATGAGGAACATTCCTATGAAGTTTGTTTAAAATTAGCCCAGGAGTTGTCGTTTAAAGATTTTTCATTTTGTAGCTGTGGTGGTCTCCTTGTTCATCGAAGCGTAACAAGTAGGGAGCCACGTAGGCAACGTTCCTGTGAAGTTTGAGGCGGTTCTAACGAGTTCCCACAACCTATATTTTAAAGCAGAAATAAAAAAATAGATTTACCCCTGTAAACCCCAGTTTTTCTATATAAAAGTTGGGTTCAAGGGAATCAGAATTATATAGGCGTGTTTTCGTGATGTTTATGCCATTTCTTTACTTCCGTTCCTGTCGGTCCAGGGCAAAATGACGAAGTACCATGAAATACTATATACCCCACATAAGTGATATTTTATTACCCAATCATAAGTGAACAATACCATTTTTTGTTACATTTTGTTAAGTGAATAAACGTAAATGAAATGATTCGGCACGTCTTAGCCCTTTTTGTACCAAATGGAATCTTCCTCCTTATATATAGCAGGAGTTCATTTCTAAATTTAGGGGTGTCAGGTTATGTTTTTCATCAAAATCTATTTGGAAAATGACTGAACTTTTAGCAAACAGTGGAGGCCCTGATCAGACGCCGCGTTCTGTGGCGTCTGATCTGGGCCTGCACTGTTTGCCAGGGTACCAGTTTTGGGGTTTCTGGTACTAAATGGGTTAAAATGACTTTGCATGTCCTTCACTTTCGATTTTCTGTATGAATGTAAGTGACTTAGAGGGAACTTGTAACGTGATCCCGCCCTGAATAAGTTTTGAATAGATAGATCCTTTGGAAACAAAGATACACCAAACAAACGAAAAAAGCAGACGTATCATAAACTTTAGAAAAAAAAGTAGAATTCCTCTATTAAGACCGCCTTTGGGACTGTTCAGAAGTGACTATTAAGACCACTTTTCAACAGCCCATTCAAACGTGGCATTTAAGACCGTGCACTTTTGAATTTCTTACTGGTTGACATTTTGGTATAGACAACACAGAATCAGACACTTTCAAAATTGTTATTAAAATGAGACTGGGTCCTCGTAAAAGCAGACTTTTACTGTGTTTGCGCGCTGGCCTTTTTGACAACATATCACCTCTCTTCTCCTCAAACAAGAGGGACATGATGGCCCTGGGTCGATAACCTGATTCCACATTGACCATATAAAATGGTAGGTAATGCAAGATATAGTTGAGGGCTTAAATAATTTTGATAGACGGTGACGCAAGAACATTTCTGTGAAATAATTTAGAAATCAGTATGGCTGTTTAGAAGGAAACGTGGTTTTAAAGTTTGTCTATTTTTAGCTCTGGCGGCCATCATGTTCAGTCGAGCACCATGGAATATTCCTGTGAAATTATTTCCAAATCTGTCTAGCCTTTGAGAGAGAGAATGAGAATAAAGGTTCCCTTTAAAAGGTAAAGCTTGCCTGGTTTTAAGGTACTGTTCCTGGTGTAAATGTAGCCATATTGCCGCCACATGGATGAACGAGTTGATGTAGATGAAAGCCCTGGTGAGGAAGCAAGTTGCACTGTTCTTTTTAATGGGGCATAGACTTTTGATGCAGTGTACTCAAAGGCAATATATGGTTTATCTACACATTGGAATGGACAAACCCATGAGGTGTCAATTTTCTATGTGGCACTACCCTGACATTTATTGGAAGAAATATTTCAATGTTAAGGTAACTGAGGCATTGACATGTGACCCAATGATCACATTCTAACTTTTGACCAACTATGATAGTAAGGGATCATTATGATGACCCTGTTTTATTGAAATTTGCTCAGTAGTATCTGAATAGTAGTTGGAAGAAGACATTGTTAACAGACAGACAGGAGGAATATTGGACTTATGGAGCACGGACGATATGCGATTTGGCAAGTAGAAATGGACAAACAAAACAAAATAAATGTCCCAAACAGATTTATGAGAGACAATAATGTGGTAGAACACCTCATACATACTGTTTGTTTTGCCAGGTTTTACGCCCGTTCAACAATCCTTCAGTCATATACAGGCGGGTAGTTTCCCAACCATCGTTCCTGGAAAGTACCAGTATTAGACTCCGATCCTCCGACACAAACTACCAAATGTTCTCACATAAACGATCATGGCCGGTAGCGGGGCTCGAACCCATGACCCTCCAGTGATTACAAGTCAGCGACCTTAATCACTGGACCACGTACTGAGTATACATTCATGTCATGTGGCCAGTAAACATGTAATTGTCAGGTGACGACACAAATATACATACAAGGGAGTATAAGACGAAGGAGGAAGAGACGTTAAATGTTAATATCTTTTATTAGCAAAGTATAACAATATTATAAACAAGAGCCAACCAAAGTAAACAATGTTACAAATGTTAACAGTTTTTATCTGAAAGTCTAAAAAGAAATTAACAGTATAAAACTATTTAAGGTGAATCTTAATCTTGATAAAAACTGGACCAATTGACTGTCAGTACACCGTAAACTTTGTTCATTTATTGGTGGCAGTACCATCAATATAACTAGAGCTGTCAGTGAAACTGACTAGCGCCCCCGGCAGCGCTATCAGAGGAGTAGGAAAATGTTGATGTTAAAAAACTATAAAGAACAAGGAAATGAAAGAACATAGCTCAAAGAATCATTTTGAACATGATAACTCGGGTTTAGAAACCAACCTGGGTTTTGCGCACAACACATCCTCTCATGATGATTAACATTACTGTCAAGTTATTCTAAAATCAATCCAGGAATAAGAAAGATATTGATCGGACACGATAAAAAAGACGTTTTTTTTTTTTTTACCTTTCACCTCTAAGTATGACCTTGACCTTTGAGGTACGGACCTGGGTCTTGCGCGTGACACACTGTCACATTATGGTTAATAGTTCTGCTAAGTAATATTTAAATCCATCCAGGTATTAGAAAGTTATAGATTGGACACAATAAAAAGACGCTTTTTGGACCTTTTATCTCTAAGTATGACCTTGACCTTTGAGATACGGCTGTGGGTCTTATGTGAGACACTCCGTCTCATTATGGTTAACATTTCTGCCAAGAAATATTTAAATCGAACCAGGAATAACAAAGTTATTGATTGGACACGACAAAGACCCCTTTTTTGACCTTTAACTTCTAAGTTTGACCTTGACCTTTTAGGTATGGACCAGGGTCTTGCGCGCAACACTCCATCACATCATGGTTAACATTTCTGCAAAGTATATATTTAAATCCATCAAGGAATAGGAAAGTTATGGAGGATAAAAAAAAATGTGGACGGACGGACGGACGAACGGACAGAGTGATTACTAAAGGGCACCCACACTTTTAACAAAACCCGTCGAGTTTTGACCTTCGAGTGACTTGTAGACTGCTACACAGATGATTTATGAATGTGATCAGATAAACTGTATTGACGGTCTAAAAAGAAATTAACAGTATAAAACTATTTAAGGTGAATCTTAATCTTGATAAAAACTGGACCAATTGACTGTCAGTACACCGTAAACTTTGTTCATTTATTGGTGGCAGTACCATCAATATAACTAGAGCTGTCAGTGAAACTGACTAGCGCCCCCGGCAGCGCTATCAGAGGAGTAGGAAAATGTTGATGTTAAAAAACTATAAAGAACAAGGAAATGAAAGAACATAGCTCAAAGAATCATTTTGAACATGATAACTCGGGTTTAGAAACCAACCTGGGTTTTGCGCACAACACATCCTCTCATGATGATTAACATTACTGTCAAGTTATTCTAAAATCAATCCAGGAATAAGAAAGATATTGATCGGACACGATAAAAAAGACGTTTTTTTTTACCTTTCACCTCTAAGTATGACCTTGACCTTTGAGGTACGGACCTGGGTCTTGCGCGTGACACACTGTCACATTATGGTTAATAGTTCTGCTAAGTAATATTTAAATCCATCCAGGTATTAGAAAGTTATAGATTGGACACAATAAAAAGACGCTTTTTGGACCTTTTATCTCTAAGTATGACCTTGACCTTTGAGATACGGCTGTGGGTCTTATGTGAGACACTCCGTCTCATTATGGTTAACATTTCTGCCAAGAAATATTTAAATCGAACCAGGAATAACAAAGTTATTGATTGGACACGACAAAGACCCCTTTTTTGACCTTTAACTTCTAAGTTTGACCTTGACCTTTTAGGTATGGACCAGGGTCTTGCGCGCAACACTCCATCACATCATGGTTAACATTTCTGCAAAGTATATATTTAAATCCATCAAGGAATAGGAAAGTTATGGAGGATAAAAAAAAATGTGGACGGACGGACGGACGAACGGACAGAGTGATTACTAAAGGGCACCCACACTTTTAACAAAACCCGTCGAGTTTTGACCTTCGAGTGACTTGTAGACTGCTACACAGATGATTTATGAATGTGATCAGATAAACTGTATTGACGGTAGTGCTGAATAGACCGTGGCGTAGTGGATAAATTCGCTTCGGTGTTTAGTTAAACTTTCGCACAGAAACGATAGCTCTGTCACTAGACCATCGCTCACTAAACTGGTACCCTGTATTTTATTAAAATAGGCGAAAACTATTGAGCTATAGGGTGAGGGAACCAGAACACCGGAAAAAGCTGACTGTATCTCTGATTTCTGTTTTAAAAAATAAAAACACCAGAGGATCCAAAATAACATAGAAAGAGAAGTCTAAAACCGGAACCACTTTTCCAATCTAACTGGCTCGCTGCAAGCCAAAAAAACACCCTCATGGTTTGAAAAGTGCACAGTCCAGCAATCTCTACTATAGTTATGCACGATGCAGTAAAGCAGTCAGAAGGAAATTTACTGCCAAACAGACCTTTTCTTCAGATCTCTCTATTTCTTTTTTTTTTTTTTTTTTTAATTATTTTTATTTATTCATTAATCTATTTATATTTTTTTATTTTAGTTTTACGACCCTTTCAAAATTATTTCCTTTATTTCGAGCCGATCGTTAATCGGAGATGGGCGAAAACCGGAGTACCCGGAAGAAAACCACCTGACCTTCCGTTGCAGAACTTGGCGTCTCACATATGACCTGACCCAGGCTCGAGCACCTGACCTTAAGTTGCAGAACTTGGCGTCTCACATATGACCTGACCCAGGCTCGAGCACCTGACCTTAAGTTGCAGAACTTGGCGTCTCACATATGACCTGACCCAGGCTCGAGCAACAGCTACGAGAGACCGAATGATTGAGAGCAAGCGCTCTTATATACTAGGTCACGGAGGCCCTTTCAGATCTCTATATCAAGTCGTGTTACTCCCTAAATTAATTGCATTGTAACGCACTGACCTGATAAAGATATGCTATATCAGGACAAGTGAGCTTTATCACGTCAATGTGAAAGTGCACTTTAATGAATGAAGCGGACTACCGAAAAAATTGCTAAAATTTTATTACTGGAAAAAATGAAAAATATATTAAACTATATCAGAAGGAAAAATACGGTCACGTGATAGTTAAAATACTGACCGATTATATTCCGCACCGAAATTTTGGGACGCACTGAGGACAGTCGATGAATGCTCGTAAATTGCCAATTTAAACAGTTTACAAGGGGATAAACTGATAAACAGAATACCAGGTTCGTGTCTTTTGATACCAAGTTCATCAGGCTCTGCTTCGAGAACGCGTGTAGAATCGCTCGGCAAGCCTCGCGATTCTACCAGGGTTCTCGAAGTCTTGCCTGATAAACTTGTAATCAAATGACATGAACCTGGTATTCTATATATAGTTATCAGTTTTATCCCCTTCTACACTCTTAAATTGGCAATTTCCGATCAACAGTGCGTCCAAACATTCCGGCGCGCAATAATCGGTCGATATATTTTGTATCAGCTGACAGTAATTTTTCCTATGATATTTTGTCAAGTAATTTTTCCAGTTTCCCAGTTTTTGCAATTTTTTTTCCAGTAGTCCGGTTCATTCATAAAATTCCAATGTCACGTTGACCTAATAAAGCTCATTTGTCCTGAGACAGCATATCTTTATCAGGTGAAGGCGTTATAATACAATTAATAAAGTGAATAACTGATAACATTTTCTCTCATGTCTCTAAATGACCGGCTTTTCCTGATTTTTTTCGCGTGCACACAATCTATATGAGTGGGCTAAAATATTTTTCTACTTAAAGTTGGGTTTACAAGGTTGATCATTATATGGACTCGTTAAGGTGATTGTTGATTGTGTGGGGATTTATTGACACGTCAACCCTTCTGGGTCATCCGGCCCGCAGACTAGTACTGGTAAACCGTTTAGAGGATCTAAGCCTTTCCAGGAACCGCGGTGCGAGGCGGACCGTCCATGTCAATAAACCCTGTTGGTTTCATTGAGCGACAGGGCTTGAGATGTCATTTCATCTCAATGTCGGGTAAAAGTCCCACAAAATTGGAAGCAACGTCTCCAAAATGACCGTTACAGTGTTGACGGGGACGTTAAACCTCAAATCAACCAACCAACCTTGTGGGTCATTTTGTGTCATCTCCCAGAGAAAGGGAGAAAAAAGACAGAACCTTGCAGGCACAAAACGTTGGCTCAACGTTGAACTAACGTTGAAATAACGTTTTCAACGTTGTTTCAACGTTAGTTCAACGTTGAGCGCCTGCTGGGAAGGGACAGTGGAGAAGATAAAAGTAAAGGACAGGGGAGAAAGAGGAAAATGAATGGAAGCGTAGAATCTAAAGAAATAACAAAGATCAACACAGTTTGCTAACAGTAGGGCTGGCTAATCGGAGCTGAAAAGATAATCGATTATCAGTCATTTCATTGCGCTCGATAATCGATTAGTAATCACTAAGGTTTTTGTCATAATTTTACCTGTCTGGCTTTCTGTCTGAGCATGACTCTTACCATATGTTGCACTTTACCATATGTATATTTGAACAGACAGGCCTGAGCAAACAGTGTAGACCCAGATGAGACGCCGCAGAATGCGGCGTCTCATCAGGGTCTACACTGTTTGCCACTCACCCAGCTGTTTTAGGCATAACTATCAAGTAATCGATTAAAAGCAACTCAGAAATGATAATCATTTTTGTGGAATTTATCGATCGATTAATCGATTATACTATTAATCGTGCCAGCCTTAGCTAACAGCGCAGAAAATTTAGGGGTTAATGGAAACAGCCTTACTCCTCGTTCAGGGAAGTTTTTTCCCGCCTGCACTCAGCAGAGAAAATTGATTCATCGGTGCTCTCAGTGCTTTGATTTCTATTGCATATTGCAAACTGACACCATAAAACCATTTGATCAGTTCGTATGTGAGCAAGCGCATGACAAACCCTACAATAAGACATGTGCGCCCATCGAAGACTCAGATCAGCCTGCGTATCCATATAGTCTAACCAGTGACTTCTCTTGCTGCATGGAGGAGCACTGGGCCCTTAGCAATCCTTAGAACGCACAACGAAGACTCCGATCAGACTGCGCGGATGCGCAGTCTGATCAGAGTCTTCGTTGTGCGTTCTAAGGATCCGCGCAGTCTAAGGATCCGCGCAGTCTGATCTGAGTCTTCGTTAGGCGCACATGTCTTATTGTAGGTTTTGTCATGCACTGTCTCATGTATCTTTATATTTTTGGTGTTTACACCCCTTTCAAGATTGTTTCAATTATCGAGCCCATTGATAATCCGAGGCAGGCGAAAGCCGGTGTACCCGAAAAAAAAAAATCTGTCCTTCCGTTGTAGAACTTGCTAGGCTCGAACCACAGCGCTGTGAGATCATAATGATTAAGAGTCAACGCTCTTATTATACAGAGCCTCGACAGCTCGGTAGTTAGCACGTTCGAGCTATGATCGAGAGGTTGTGGGTTCGAATCCGGCTACCGGAGGCGAGGTGTGTCCTTGGGCAAGACACATAATGCCACTGCACCCACTCCACCCAGATGTAAATGGGTAGCAGTCGGCCCCCGCCCATCGGGGCTTGAAGAAATAGATGGACTGCATGATCCAGAGCTGAAACCGAGTGCACACGAGTACCGGTAAACCGCTTAGAGGATCTAAGCCAAGTCGGACCGTCCATGCTTATAAACCCTATTGGTTTCATTGGGCGTCAGGGCTTGAGATGTCATTTGATCTCACTGTCGGGTAAAAGTCCCACAAAATTGGAAGCAACGTCTCCAAAATGACCTTTACAGTGTTGACGGGGACGTTAAACCTCAAAAACAAACCAAACAAATGGGTAGCACTGGTGTAAAATCACTGCCTCTCTCTCGCGCGCGTGATAACATCCGAAATGAGTGTTCGGGCTCGATTCAAATAAGCTTGAAGCTTTCATTGCACTCGAAATAAAATTAATTAGTAAAAACTAAAAAGCTCTTATCCAACACCTAAATAAACTCATTTTCGACCGCAAGACCGCTTAGATGAGGTCATATCATCACGTTACCAAGTCCGTGAAATGAACACCCCGCTAAATCCCACTTTATATAGGGAAATCTGGGGTTTACGGGTGTATATATTATTTTCTGATTTCTGCTCAAAGCCATAGGTTGTGGGTGCTCGTTAGAACCGCCTCAATGAGGCGGTTCTAACAAGCACACACAACCTATGTTATGAGCATTTATAAGAAAAATATCAAGGATTTTCATCAGAAAAGAAGCCATTTTTGAGATGTGAAAAATGCACTATATCGTACGGGTGAGTTATCGTTCGTTCGTTGTCCGAATACTCAAAGTTTACTTGCCGGACAATACATGTAATAAACACCAAACCGTGTCAAGGAAAAAACTGTGCACTTTGCGTAAACACAAATCAGCATACGTATACACTCAGAGTCAGACCTCAACCTTCCCCACCTGACAGCGGAAGTTTTGAGTCAATTCGCATCAATATAGCACACAGCGAAGAGACGGATCAGTCTGTGAGACTGCGCAGACTGATCCAAGTCTCCGCTTGTCACACTTGCTCGAAGAGATTACAGTAAAATTGCGCTATTAAGACCACCAAAAATTAAGATTAATTTTCCTGTAAAAAGGTTATTTAATAGGTTGAAGCTATGCTCTATTTGTGTTTTCTGCATAAAAAGTCCTCTGCTCAGAAACCACCTCTGGGACTGTTCAAAAGTGGTCTTTAAGACCACTTTTGAACAGTCCCAAAGATGGTCATAATATAGGAAATTTACTGTATTGGCTCGTCACGGTTGATATAAAGGTTATATTTGAAGTAAATAAAAGAAAGATTGTGATCGACCGCCATATGTACTTTAAGTTATGGTTGACGGCCATATCCTAAAACTTGTTTATTTATTGAATTATTAGTGCGTATGTCCTCATCCCAGAATATCCGTCAGCGACAATCGGGCATGGTAGGAGGAATACCAATCCTGAATCATTCCACTCCTGTTTGTTTGTTTTGTTTGTTTGAGTTGGTTTTACGTCCCCGTCAACTTTATTAAGGTCATTTTGGAGACGTTGCTTCCGATTTTGTGGGACTTTTACCCGATATTGAGATGAAATGACATCTCAAGCTCTACCGCGCATAGAAACCGCTAGGGTTTAAGGAGCGGTCCGACTCGCATCACTTTTCCTTGGCAGGCTTAGACCTAAGCTGTTTACCAGTACTCAAGTTCGGTCGGTTTCAGCTCTGCGCGGTAGCACCGTGCAGCCCAATTTATTTCTCCAGGCCCCGATGGGCGGGGGCGCGTTTGTTTGTTTGAATTTAACGTCCCACTTAACACTAATTAGGTCATTTTTGAGCCGGTCAGATTACCTATCCACACCTTTCACGTAAGCGGTTAACCAGTACAGTGCATATTCTTTCGCCAGAAACTGACAACAGTTACTGCCATGCTTGCTTCAGCGGAAAGGAGAGAATGACCGAAGAAATGATGTCATGATCAATCTCCAAGAAAGAATGTTGCCGACCCCGGCATGTATCGGACCCGCGTCCTCCTGATCACCAGTCAGATGCTACCGAGGCCGGTTCGTCTCCTGTATTTCTGTGCAGAGACATTGGTCCATAGCTCCAGATGTAGACAGACGTCTTGCAAACACTCAAACAAACATGTACGCGCTATATTCAATGGATGATTTCATCCACATGTTTTGGGTATTTGTTAGAAACGACTCATTAGAACCCAAAACATATGGTTTTAATCATGCGAGAAAACATACAAAACCCATTGTAACTCCTCCTATATCACACGGGGTATTCGACTACTTGGAACGCAGACGGATACCAAAAACGCCGACTGTTTACCTTGGATTTGAATGAGGGTGAGTCGATAAAATCATGTTTTTTTGCGACCCTATTAAAAAAATCAGTTTTGATTTTTTGCTGTATTCTTCTGGAACTGTCACAGCTGTTTCGTAAAGGTGCTTTTAGCTTCGTTAGATTACATGAAAGCGTCTTTACAGACAACTAAAACGCAAAACATGCACAATTTCTAAAAGAATTAGTGTAATTACCAGAAATGAAACCGATTTATCCAAAGATGTCATTGTAGCTTGAAAGAGAAATAGTTCTTGTTCAAAAATAAACTCCTATATACGTGTGCCATACCTTGCTTGGGCAGCAATAAGCATGGCCTGAGTGCACCATGCTGAAAGATGATAATATTTACGACAGACGGATTTCTTTGATGTTACCATGAAACGCAGACGATGGATACCAATGACGGATTTACAATTAATGGCTAAATCAATGCCTACTTCCATATCTCCTTAATTTTGAGGTTCAAAAAGCACGGTTATGAACAGTGTTGAATATTTCCCATGCCGTATATAAACAACGATGGTGAAAATAGCGTAAGGCGAGTAAATGGTTACTCTCTCTCTCTCTCTCTCTCTCTCTCTCTCTCTCTCTCTCTCTCTCTCTCTCTCTCTCTCTCTCTCTCTCTCTCTCTGCATGTGTCTGGTATAGGGATTATAAATTTCAACGACTTCCATTCCAGGAAATGTTTGGATAGTTCATGTTTCCTATACTTACATAAATGTCTTCAGAAGATAACTGATGAATAGGAACAGTCAGAGAGCCTTTCCTTGGTTCTAATATTTTTTTACCATAATAGTTCCACATTTTATTGAATAAAATAATAAAAAATAGCCATCGAAGAGATGGCAAATCCCCCCGACCAAAAGCCAATATGGCCTTCAGAAGATTGTTCATCAATAGAAAGTGCACCAGAATTAAACCAGCAATATATCACAAAAGTTACTGCAGTTATGGCATTCACAAGATTATACTGTCAGGGGAGATAACTAAAAAACCAGGGCACTTAAAAATGTGGTTCTTGCGCATGACATGTCTGCTTAAGCTCATGTATTTCTGTACAAAGTACCATCAATATATCTCAAAGGGTATTTGAGATATGATGATCAGAAGCTGGTCATACTGTTATACTGGAAAGGTAGATAACTCAAATACCACAGCATCAACAGTTGTGTTTCTTGCACATGACACCCCTTCTGTACCTTGTTTACAATTGCGCCATATCCTTGAATATATCTCAAAGTGTGTTGGAGCTATGGTCATTACAAGGTTATATTGGCAGGGGAGAATACTCATAAGCCAGAGCACCCAGAGTTGTAATTCTTGAGCATGACACACTTGCTTAACCTCATGTTCATCTGCATCACGTACCACCAATATATGTCAAATGGTATTGGAGGTACGGTGATCACAAGGTAATCATACTGGTATAGTTGAAGGGGAGATAACTCAAATATCATAGCACCCAGAGTTGTGGTTCTCAGGCATGAAGCGCCGTCTCAACATTGCATACAAGTGTGCCAAGTACCATCAGTATATCGCAAAGGGTATTGGAGTTATGGCCATCACAAGGTTATTGTCAGGGGAGATAATTAAAAAACCAGGGCACCCAGAGTTGTGGTTCTGGCACGTGACACACCTGCTTAACCTCATGTATAACTGTACCAAGTACCATCAATATATCTCAAAGCGTATTGGAGATGTGGCCATCACAAGGTAGTGATTCTATATTATGGGAAGGGGAGATAACTAAAAAACCATGGCACCCAGAGTTGTGGTTCTTATGCATGACACGCCGTCTCGGCCTTGTGAACAACTGTGCCAGGTATCATTAATATATCTTAAAGGGTATTGGAGTTATGGCCATCACAAGGTAGTCACTCTATTTTATTGGAAGGGGAGATAACTCAAAAACCATGGCAACCAGAGTTGTGGTTCTTGTGCATGACACGCTGTCTCAGCCTTGTGAACAACTGTGCCAGGTGTCATCAATATATCTCAAAGGATATTGGAGTTATGGCCACCAAAAAGTAATAATTCTATTTTTTTTAAAAAGGGAGATAACTCAAAAAGTATGGCATCCAGAGTTCTGGTTCTTGCGCATGACACGCCGTCTCAACCTTGTGAACAATTGTGCCAAGAACCATCAATGAATTCCAAAGGGTATAGGAGCCCAATTTTGGAATATGGAAGTTATGTCTGGAACCCCTATGGATTGGTCCTCAATCAAGAATTTGAAAACCTTCACAATAGAGCTGCTAGATTTGTAACAAGCAATTACTGCTTAACTTGAAACTGGGAGTAGGACTGGAATACTAATGAAATTAAGATGGGTGTTTCTGAAGAACAGGAGAGGAGAAGTAGGCTCATATCATTATACAAAAGTCATGGTTGATGCCAGCATTACAACAGATGACCTTGTTCCCCCAGCTAGGCGCTGTATAACCCCACTCACTTCATATGTGTTTCACTCCGCTACTGCAAGAACTGACATTTACAAATATTATTTCTACGCTCGGACCATTTCAGATTGGAATTCACTTCCCGATTCCACCATTCCCACAGCTGAAGGTGCTAGGGATAATGTAGCTTTGTTAACCTCTTTCGTGAGAGCTGGGGACAAACTTTCCATATCACAGGTCCTGATGTATGAATGTCATTCGACGCTTCACCAGTAACAAATTCTTGTTCTGATGCACGACATTGTTTCTAAAATAAAAGGGAACACCTCGAATTACAAAGTGCTAACTTGTTATCAGAATCAGGACTGTTACTGGTAACACTTCAAATGACATTCATGCACAATGACATGTGATGTGGGAAAATAGTCCCTGCCACTTACCAAAGACGTTACACCTTCCTCTGCACCCTCTGTTGAGGAAATATAGATCTGGGAGGGTATTCCTTTCTTTTATGGTTCGAGGGAAGACGGATCCTTTATAACTGTCAGTTTCAAGAGACTGGAAGGCCAATTAGCTTTTTACGTTGCCTAATTGGGGAATAAGACCATTCGTTGCAATCCTAGCAGCCCACTTTAGACCTTTATACAAGAGTATAAACCTACTGTCTCTCCTCCTTTGCATAAGAGATATTTTATTTATTGAATCCATATTTTCGAGGATCTTTCCCATTTAAATGCAAGAAGGCTCAGTTTTATTGGTTTTTCTCCTAGATATTTGTCAATACTGCACTTAATGCATTGAAATCTGATGGCCTGTTTTATTGCCCAACATCTTAATCTATCTTTATCAGTCTGATCTCCATTTCTCATTTCGCGGTAGTAAACACAGTCATCTTTTCCAATGCCTGAGCCAGTGTCAGTTAAAATGTCATTAATATCCACGAAGAACAAAATGGGCCAAAAACGGCACCTTGTGGGACACCAGACAAAACTGGAGCCCAATCCTAAGTTTCACTGTTATGTTCAACTATAGTATCCACGGTACACGCCTACAGTTCAACTGCAGCATTGTATGTCTTGCATTACTTTAATCTTAAAACGTAGATTTTGAATATGCAGTCACTACGATTGCTAACCACGAAAAACACTTACTGACCGCTCCAAGGCGGTGCTTCTCTTTTTGGTTTATGATTTTCGTTGTATGTCTTTGCATGTCTATCATGGCAATATCGCCCCCGCCCGTCAGTGCTTGGATAAATGGATTGGGCTGCGCATGGTGCTTTCACGCAGACCTAAAACTCAACACACATGAGAACTGGTAAACCGTTTAGAAGGACTAAGCCTGCCCAGGCAAAGTGGTGTTATTCAGAGCGTCCAATACATACAAGCATTTTGGTTTCATTGGTCGACAGGGCTTGAGTTGCCATTTCATCTCAATGTCGGGTAAAAGTACCAATACATTGGAAACAGCATCTCCAAAATGACCTAAATAGTGTTGACGGGAACGTTAAACCTCAATTCAAACAAACAAATATCCTGGCAATATTTAATTTTGGACAACTGTTTGGCCATTCATTCTTTTCTGCTAAACTGGTTGGGGTGAGGGAACAAACTATTCTTCGTATGTTTTAACCCATATGTGACATGGAGTCTTCCACCTAGTAAATTTGGAGTTGTCACTTCCTATTATTAGGGTGTCAGGTTTGTTTTTGTTTGTGGCAAATTTTACAAAAATGAATTTTCTTTTAGCAAACAATGTAGACCCAGATCAGACGCCGTGTCTGATCTGGATCGGCACTGTTTGCTAATTTCCCAGAAGAGGGCATATGTGGGTTAATTATATTGCCATTCGTTCAGGTGCGTCATTCTTTCCCGAAATTTTTCTATGAATTTCACATTGGTTATCTAATAAGACCGATTCGTAATTTCGTAGGACCCGACCCTACCAACACGTACCACACCCTGGAACAACGCCATATCAACTTCGTTGCAATAATGTTTGTTTGATTTGAGGTTTCACGTCCACGTCAACACTGTAAAGGTCATTTTGGAGACGTTGCTTCCAATTTTGTGGGACTTCTACCCGACATTGAGATGAAATGACATCTCAAGCCCTGTCGCCCATTGAAACCAATAGGGTTTATAAGCATGGACGGTCCGACTCGCACCGCTTTGCCTGGGCAGGCTTAGATCCACTAAGCAGTTTACCAGTACTCGTGTGCAGACCGGATTCAGCTCTGCGTGGAAGCATCATGCAGCCCATATATTTCTTCAAGCCCCTATGGGCATTGCAATAATGTATAATCATATTTATCTGTCAAAATAATGAAACAAACTCGTACAGTTCTAATACGATCTGTTTTGAGTTCGAGCCTGGCTCGGGTCACGTGTGAGACGCCAAGTTCTGCAAACGAAGGTCAGGTCGTTTTTCTCCGGTTTTTGCCCATCTCTGATTAACGATCGGCTCGACATGAGTGAAATAATCTTGAAAGGGCCGTAAAACCAAACCCCACCCCCCCCCCCAAAAAAAAAAGATCTGTTTGGAAATTTAATGTACAGTGAAACTTCGATGACTCAAACACTGATGGCCCATTTACTAGGACCGAGTCGAACTCTTTCTCGAGTCCCTAGAAAGAAAATTCCATAAATGCAGATATAAATACAGTTTGTATAATTGTCTAATTTGATCTTGAAAATGTATGTTTTGTGTACTCGCCAGAATCGCCTCGATGAGGCGATTCTAATGAGTACACACAACATGCATTTATTTTGAAGAAAACTGAAAATATGTCTATATTCGGCCTCCTCCCCTAGCTCCAAGATCAACCCCCTGTGGCTCGAACCACCTCGGTCTCGAACAATTTTTCTTGTTCCCAAAAGTGTTCGAGCCATTGAAGTTCGACTGTATATTCATATTTATCTGTCAAAATAATGAATTTAAAATTACTCTGCGTGGACAAAAGGTAGCGAGAAGGACTGAATTCATGTCCGTGGTTGTTTTGTGGGACTACGCTATTAATATACCTAAGGAAATGTACAAATCGTGCCTATTTGATCGTAAAAGTATCTAACATTATGAAATCACAGATTTATGACACCTAATAAGAATTGACGGGCCATGTGCGCTTTATAAAGTCATATGCGCGATTATGTCCCACATGTGGTATTAAGACAAACTGTCACGTTTGGCGTCTTTTGGCGAAAAGCGAAAGGCAATCGTATCGATTCCTGGTCATTGCCTTCCCTTCTACATCGAGAATACCCTCTTTGGTCGAGGTACACTGTGGTAAGACTCAGTGTCTGGATTAACTTTTCAATTAAACGAAAACAGAATGTATTTTACTCCTTTTTTTCATTTTTCCACGCTTGTGGTTTTCACGTCAATGGTAACCATAACTTTGTGCCGTCTGCATTGCGTGGTATCTGTGCGGGTCGTCATTGGTATCCTTATTCGAACACCCTCATCAAGAAATTCACATCTATAATTCTAAAATCCTGCTTTTTGCTAATTCTAATAACGCACGGCAGGTACTCAATACATTAGTATTTTATGCTATTCAGGAAACATTGGAAATTATATACGAATTATTGCTGTAAAACTAAAAAAACTGTCGACTTGCATCAAGCATCTATATTTTGCCGAATAAAACAGGTCATAATTCGTCATTGACAGAAGGATTTGCATCGACAGTTCGTGGAAAGTATTCCGAGACACTGCGAAACAGATTACTACCAACATCTGTGGGCATCTATTTAATATATGCCCGTAAAATGCGATTTGTTCAACTCACCACGAATGTTTGTTGTTTTTTTTTTCGTCGGCGTTTTTGGTATCCGTCTGCGTTCCAGTTAGTCGAATACCCCGTGTGTATATGTAATCTAGAAATATGCATTGTGTATTCTGCAACACCCGAGTACAAATAAAGTATTTCTTCCATACCAGATATTTGATTTGATTGATTTGAGTTTTAACGTCCCCGTCAACACTGTAGGTCATTTTTGGGGACATTGCTTCCAGTTTTGTGGGACTTCTACCCCACACTGAGATGAAATGACATCTCAAGCCTTGTCGCCCAATGAAACCGATAGGGTTTATAAGCATGGACGGCCCGACTCGCACCGCTTTGCTTCCTCTAAGCAGTTTACCAGTACTCGTGTGCGGGTCCGTTTCAGCTCTGCGTGGAAGCATCATGCAGCCCATCTATTTCTTCAAGTCCCGATGGGCGGATGCTCAGCATACTAGATAAGAATACAGTGAAGCCTCGATAGCTCGAACACGGATGGTTCGTTTACTACAGCTGATTCGAACTGGTTCTTTAGTCCATAGAGAAGTCTTCAAATAACTCCAGATATCCACATACAGTAGAATTTCAATGGCTCGAACACCTTTGGGACCTCGAAGATCTGTTCGAGACAGGGGTAGTTCGAGCCACCTAGGTTACTGTCAGGAGGCATAACGAGATACTTTTAGACATCTTTTCGGTGTTCTATAATGAAAGTGTATGCTGTGTGTACTCATTAGAATCGCCTCATCGATGCGATTCTAATGGGTACACACAGCATACATTTGCAAGATAAAAGACTAAAATAGTCTTAATTCTTGTGTAGAGGATTTCGCTAGGGGCTCAATAATGAGTTCGACGCATCCATGGTAAACGAGCCATCGGTGTTCGAGCCATCGAAGTTCTACTGTATTTTCTTATTTTATTTGGAAAAGTGTATGTTGTGTGTCCTCATTAGAATCGCCTCATTGAGGCGATTCTAATGAGTACACACCACATACCTTTATTATATAGAGTCAGTGTTTGAGTTTTACGTCTTACCAACAGCTAAGGTCACACGGAGACGAAACCTCGGTTTAAAGACTCATCCGAAAGTCTGGGGAACCCGGGATCGATCCTGCGGCCCCTGGTTTACAAGGCGAGTAGCCTAACCACTACACCACGGAGGCTTCTTTTATTTCATAGAAGATAAAAAAAAATAAAATCCCCATTCTAGCTCCTGATCAGCGCTATACATGTAATTAGCCTCGGGGGCTCGATCTACCTCTATCTCGAACCATTTTTTATTGTCCCAAAGGTGTTCGAGCCATTGAAGTTTGACTGTATACTACATTTGCACAGGATGTAGAAATTCTTATCTCACCCTTGTACAGACCCGCCCATCGGGGCTTCAAGAAATAGATGGGCTGCATGATGCTTCCACACAGAGCTGAAACCGACCGCACACGAGTACTGGAATCGCTTAGAGGACATTACGAAAACACGCCTATACAAATATATTGGAAGATTTTTACCACCCAAAAAGGAAAATTTCCAGCTAAAAAATCTGATCTTTTTCTTATTTTTGCTAAAAAAATATAGATTGTGGACACTCGTTAGAACCGCCTCATGGAGGCGGTTCTAACGAGTACCCACAATCTATAATTTAGAGCAGAAATAAGAAAAAATAGGTTTACCCCTGTAAACCCCAGTTTTACTATATAAAAGTTGGGTTCAGGGGGGTCAAAATTATATAGGCGTGTTTTCGTGATGTCTAAGCCGGCAATGCGGTGCGAATCGGATAAACCCTCTTGCTTTCATTGGGCAAGAGGGCTTGAGATGTCATTTCATCTCAGTGTCGGGTAAAAGTCCCACAAAATTGGAAGCAACGTCTCCAAAATGGCCTGTACAGTGTTGACGGGGACGTTAAACCCCAAATCAAGCAAGCAAGCAAGCAATCTTACCCTTGTTAAATACCTATACGGAAGATTTCATTCAGTAAAAAAAGGGTCGATACCCAACACAAATGGCGTTTGTGGTTCATGTACATTCATTTTCTGTTCATCTCAAACTTTTGCATTTAGGTATGAAGAGGCGTAGGCAGAGGTTATTTGCACAATTATCCGAAATAAACGTAAGAAAAAATGAATCAAGTCTAAAACATGGCGGTATGCAAACAGATTTTTTGTTCGTGCATATCAGTCTATAATAAATTATAGCTATTTCCGCATTACGAAAACACGCCTGTTCAAATAAAATGTTTTGTCTAAGCAAAGACTGTGTTATATCATCTCGGTGTACTTTGTCAAAGCCTTGATATATAGCATATTCACTCTTTTTTTTTCTTGAAAATTCACGATTTGTTTTCTTATAATCGGGCAATTTAATTCGCTGAAAACACTCATCAGTCATATTGAACATCGTAGTATCATAATAACAACGGCCCTCGCCCATAGGGGCTTGAAGAAATATATGGGCTGCATGATGCTTTCACGCAGAGCTGAATCCTGCCCGCACACTAGTACTGGTAAACCGCTTAGAGGATCTAAGCCTTTCCAGGAACCGCGGTGCGAGGCGGACCGTCCATGCTAATAAACCCTATTGGTTTCATTGAGCGACAGGGCTTGAGATGTCATTTCATCTTAATGTCGGGTAAAAGTCCCACAAAATTGGAAGCAACGTCTCCAAAATGACCTTTACAGTGTTGACGGGGACGTTAAACATCAAATCAACCAACCGTGAAATGAAGACCCCTCTAAACCCCACTTTATATACAGTAAAGTGGGGTTTACGGCAGAATAAATTATCTGCATTATTATTGCTAAAAACATAGATTGTGGGTACTCGTTAGAACCGCCTCGATGAGGCGGTTCTAACGAGCACCCACAATCTATGTTGAAAGCAAAAATAAGAAAGATGTTATCATTTTACCCCATATTTGTCATTTCTGACATTATACCATGTTGGACGCCATTATTTCACACGGACATGTTTTCTTAATGAAGAATGAATATATGGAAGGAGGTACAAAGAGAAAGAGATGACAAAAGATGATAAGACATGATGAAAAATAATTAGATAAAAAAAACTCTGTCCTGTCTTCGAGGTACAGTAATAATAATTACAAGATGGTCAACATCACGAAAACGCGCCTTTATAATTTTGATCCCCCCGCCCCCTCCCCCCCCCCCCTTGAACCCCACTTTTATAAAGTAAAACTGCGGTTTACAGGGGGAAAACCTTATTTTTCTTATATCTGATTAAAAATATAGATTTTGGGTACTCGTTAGAACCGCCTAATGAGGCGGTTCTAACGAGTACCCACAATCTATGTTTTTTAGCAAAAATAATGCAGATAATTTAGGCGGTTCTAACGTGTGCCCTAAATCTAAACTTTGAGCAGAAATAAGAAAAATATCACAATTTTTTCATCTCAAAATTTTCATTTTTTGGCGGTAAAATTTACAATGTATTTTAATAGGCGTGTTTTCGTAATAAGATGACCCTGAATCGCTCAACTGATTTCAAGCTCAGGCTCGCGTTTTTCGATTTTTAGACCCAGCGGCCATTATTCTCATCAGAGCGGAACCAGTTTAGCTATTTTGATAAAAAGTCATATAAGAAACATTCCTATGAAGTTTGACTGAAATAAGCCCAGGGATAAAGGAGAGGTTGTCCTATTTTCAGTTCTACCGGCCATCTTGTTCATCTGAGTGAAACAACTGTAGCTATTTTATTAGGCAACATTCATGTGAAGTTTAAGCAAAATTGGCGCAAGGGTTTAGGAAAAATTTAGCATTTTAGACAAATTGTTGACTTGTTTTTGTAGCTCTGGTGGCCATCTTGTTCATCAGAACGGAACGATTTTAACCATTTTGGTAGTAAGTCACCGACGCAATATTTCTATGAACTTTGAATAAAATTGGCCGGGGTTTATGGCAGAAGTAGTCGTTTAAAGGTTTTCTTCTTTTAGCTCTGGTGGCCATCTTGTTCATCATAGCGGAACGAATAGAGCTAGTTTTGGTAGAGGGTCACCTAAGCAACATTCCTAAGAAGTGTGAATGATATTGACCCAGAGGTCTCGGAGGAGTAGTCTATTTTTCTATTTTTAGCTTTGACAGCCATCTTGTTCATCAGAGCAGACGATCTTAACTATTTTGGCAGAGAACCCCCAAGGCAACATTTCTGTGACGTTTAAGCGAAGCTGACACAAGAGTTTAGGAGGTATTAGCATTTTAAGAATATTGTTGACGTTTATCCATTTTTATCTCTGATTGCCACTTTGTTCAACGAAGCGGAACGAGTTTAGCTATGATACGTGAACAAGTCCGTGAAATGAACAACCACTGAACCCCATTTTATATAGAGCAAACTGGGGTTTACGGGGGTATACATTATTTTTCTTAGTTCTGTCCCAAGACATAGGTTGTGGGTACTCGTTAGAGTAACGAGCACCCACAACCTATGTTTGCAGTAAAAATAAGGAAAATATTACGGATTTTCATCAGAAAAGAAGCCATTTTGGAGATGTGAAAAAAAAACGCATAATGTTGTACAGGCTTGTTATCGTAATGAATAGAGAATCATAAAAGCAACATTCCTATGAAGTTTGAGGGGTATGAGAGGGGTTGTCGTTTAAAGATTTTTCTATTTCTATATCTGGCATCAAAGCGAAACGATTTTAGCTATTTTGATAGGCACCCACCTAGGCAACATTCCTGTGAAGTTAAAGCACAATTGGCCCAAGGGTTTAGGAAAAGTAAGCATTTTAAGCAAATTGTTAAGGTTTTTTCTATTTTTAGCTCTGGTGGCCATCTTGTTCATCAGTGCCAAACGAGATTTACTACTTTTGTAGAGAGTCACCTAATCAACATTTCTATGAAGTTTGAATGAAATTGGCCTGAGGAATTGTCGTTTTAAGATTTGTTTTTTTCTACTTTTAGGTCTGGCAACCAACTTGTTAATCGGAGCGGAGCGATTTTAGTTATTCGTTTGGGTAGCGGGTCACTTAAGCAACATTCTTATTAAGTTTGAATGAAACTGGCCCTTAGACCTACGAGTACTAGTCATTTAAAGGTCTTTTTTTTTTTTTTTTTTTTTTTTTTTACTTTTTTTTTTAGCTCTGGCGGCCATCGTGTTCATCAGAGCGGAACGATTTTATCTATTTGGATAGAGAGCCATCTAGGCAAGATTCTTGTAAAGTTTAAGCGAAATTGGCCAAAAGGTAAAGAAGCAGTTAGCATTTTAAGCAAATCGTTGACATTTCTCTTTTTTAGCTCTGGCGGCCATCTTATTCATTGGCGCGAAACGATTTTAGCTATTTTTGTAGCTGATCACATAAGCAATACTCCTATGAAGTTTGAATGAAATTGGCACAGGGGTATGGGAGGAGTACTCGCTTAAATAGTTTTCTAATTTAGCTTTGACGGCCATCTAGTTCCCCAGAGCGTAACGACGTTAGCTATTTTGGTAGACAACCACCTAGGCAACATTCCCGTGAAGTTTAAATGAAATTGGCCTAACGGTTTAGGAGCAGTTGTCTGTTAAAGCAAAGTGTTGACGCGGGACGCGGGACGCGGGACGACGGGCATTCACTGATCACAATAGCTCATCATGAGGACTTCGTAGTGAGCTAATAATAATAATAATAATAATAATAATAATAATAATAATAATAATAATAATAACAACAATCATCAAAATAATAATTAAAATAAAAATTAAAACACTGCTAATATCATTCTTATTGTAATTAATGATAATATTATTACTATTAATGTAATTATTGGTATTATTATAACTACAGTAAAATTCCTATATTAAGACCACCTTTGGGACTGTTCAAAAGTGGTCTTTAAGACCACTTTTGAACAGTCCCAAATGTGGTCCATGACCAGACGATTCTGTATGCAGAAAACACAAAGAAAGATTAACTGCAACCTACTAAATAAGCTTTTTAAAGCAGAATTAGTCTTAATTTTAGGTGGTCTTAATAGCGGAATTTTACTGCATGTATTATCATTAAATATCGAGATTATGAAGCTCTCTGACTGTCAGGGTTATCATTACAATTAGTAGCAATTTATAATGATTAAAATATGAAATCAATTATGATGACTTACATCATATTTTGGCGGTGGTTCGCAGTTCATTCCTGATCGAAATTGAAAATTACGTTATAGTGTTCTCTGATATGATGAGCTGAAACGACTACTCTCTGCTTGAGTGTACCGCGTATTTAAAGTTAATTTGATACCAAACAAAATACACTCTGATTCACATCAGGGAAATATATCACGACCGCTTATATAGGCAACCAGTGTTAGAATGCGTGATGTTTTTCGCACACATGGCCCAAACACGTCTGATGCCTGAAGCTCCATGGTAACAAATGAATGGTGTCCCACTTTTTGTTCAGAGTCGTTAAGCTAAGCCTAATTCAGTTTGTGCCATGTTCCAGTCAGCCAGCATGAGACCATCTTCCACCAAGTCTACGTGGTGTAATGGTTAAGCTACTCGTCGAATCATCGTAACCGGGGATCATGGGTTCGATTCCGGGCTTCCCCAGACTTTCGGATGAGCCTTTGTTAGTTTTCTTTTGTTCCAGCATTTCACTTGTTTTCTTGTTGCCGAGTCCTCACTGTTACATGTATTTGGGCCCCGTCAAGCGATTTTGGTACTTATCGCCTATGCGAGCAGCGAAGGTTCAGGCGAGCCTGCGCATCCGCGCAGTCTCGCCAGAACCTTCGCTGCTCGCTCATACAAGCAGTGTATCAAGAGGAACCTTCAGACAGAAAGCCATATCCCTGGCCCCTCTGAATGGCTGGGCATGCGCAGTTAAAATTTGTCATGACGGAATGCTTGAAGACACAAATTCGCTTGGCGGGGCTCATTTCATCTCTTTTGAGTTCTCGGAGATGTTGCACTGACGAGTTAGGAAATTGAAGTGATGGCAATGATCAGGAATCGATACAATTAACCCACAGCTCCCATCAGAGACACCAAAGGGAAAGGAACACAAACATGTAGCAACCAGACCCCAATGGAAAAATCAAAAGCGGAAAGCATAGAGCCCTTTCTTCCCCCCCCCCCCCCCCCCCAGTGAAAAAAGTATTATTTCACTGACCGTTCCAAGGCGGTTCTTCTGTCGCGGTTTACTTGCTTATATTCGTCCTTGAGTGTGTGTATCGCTTAATCACTTATATCTTTTTTTATTGGGATTGCCAATTGTTCACTTTGTGGGAAAGTAACAGTCCTTTTGGCTTTCCGCTGTTAGGGTTTCCATTAAGGTCTAGTTATTTCATGTTTGTGTTTCTTTCCCTTTGGTATCTCTGGTGGGAGGTGTGTGTTATCGATTCCTGATCATTGCCTTTAATTCTGTTTTAAACCGAAGTCCCGTTTTCATATGCCCTTAGTTACTGGTGGAACGTAATCCGTAAACATACCATCACGAAAACACGCCTATATAAATTTGACTCCCTTATCCCCTACTTTTATATAGTAAAACTGGTGTTTACAGGGGTATACATTATTTTTCTTATTCCTGCTCAAAAACATGGAATGTGGGTACTCGTTATAACCGCCTCGTCGAGGCGGTTCAAACAAGTATCCGAGCAGAAATAAGAAAATTATCGAAATTTTTCATCCAAAAATTTTCTCTTTTTTTTTTGTGTGTGGTAAAATTTATAATGTATTTGTATAGGCGTGTTTTCGAAATGCACAGTGAAACTTTCATGATTCTAACACTAATGGCTCGTCACGTTACCTTGGATGTGTCGAGCTCTTTCTTCAACTCCTACTAGTACCTCAATTTACCAAATAGGGATGGATAACATAGGGCTATTGCTTTAATATATACACTCGATCACCCTTGGTCGGGGTAGCCCCAATGTGCCCGGTTACCTTAAAAAACAAATCAATCAATCAATCACACTAGGTCCATTTCACGACCCCGCCCATCGGGGCTTGAAGAAATATATGGGCTGCATGATGCTTCCACGTAGAGCTGAATCCGGCCCGCACACTTGTACTGGTAAACCGCTTAGAGAATCTAAGCCTGTCCAGCCGCGGTGCGAGGCGGACCGTCCACGCTAATAAACCCTATTGGTTTCATTGGGCGACAGGGCTTGAGATGTCATTTCATCTCAATGTCGGGTAAAAGTCCCACAAAATTGGAAGCATTGTCTCCACAATGACCTTTACAGTGTTGACGGGGACGTTAAACCTCAACTCAAACAAACAAAACCTCAATATACAAAATAGGGATCGATAACATAGGGCTATTGCTTTAATATATACACTCGATCACCCTTGGTCGGGGTAGCCCCAATGTGCCCGGTTACCTTAAAAAACAAATCAATCAATCAGTACTAGTAAATCAATCAATCAATATTAGTAAACCGCTTAGAGGATCTAAGCCTGCCCAGGCAAAGCGGTGTGAGTGTCGGGCCGTCCATGCTTATAAACCCTACTGGTTCCATTGGGCGACAGGGCTTGAGAAGTCATTTCATCTCAATGTCGGGTAAAAGTCCCACAAAATTGGAAGCAACGTCTCCAAAATGATCTTTACAGTATTGACGGGGACGTTAAACCTCAAATCAAACAAACAAGGTCCTTTTTCGGCTTTTAGATAATCGAGATTCGCCTAAACCTAGACAAAACGACACTCAAAAATTTATTGAAGTAGACAAGAGGTATCATTTTAAGAACCTATTCCAGAAATCATAAACGGAGTGGCTATTGTGCAAAAGTCAATATTTACATTTCCAGTGTAAAGTCCTATAATGTAAACCGATAGAAAACAAATTAACAGTGTAGTTCATACTTCCATGAACGCATCGAATCACATGATTTTCAGTGACGTCAAGTGACGTCAGTCTAAACCATGGTTCTCTACGATCTGATTGGGCTTTGGTGACGTCAACGCTGTTCCGTTGTTTTTAGAAAACAGCGTGTAAACGTTTATTTTTTTTCAGCTGTAAAAGTTTGCTCTATAAGCATTTTTTTCGCCCAGTGATGCATGAGGAGCAAAGAATGTACATTGTAAAAATAAGAAATAAACTTTTTTTCTGCTGTTCATGACAGTATGAATGATAGCGGGCCGCTCGCAGCAAAGTTTACATGAACACGTTCGGTTTCATTTACTTTGCGGTCATACTTTCATGAGCAACAGATAAAAGGAATAATAGTTAAACACCAATTAATGGAAATTGTTAACGGCCATAACTCTGTAAAATGTTATAGGATTATGCCCATTAACAATCCCAAATACCAATTTAAACGCAAACCTTAAAGAAAATCCGTGAAAAAACAAGTTAGCGTTCGGAAACATGGGAAGACACGGACGTTGCTTCGAGTCTCTTTATTTTGTTTAAGAAATAGATCAGCTCTAACTGTGATTTGTTGTGTAATAAATCACAGTTTGGAGGTCAGTTGTAAAGTAGACAAATCACTGGCTAGAGCTGATCTATTTCGATTCTAACACGCTGAAAATCGGCAATAATGTTGTTGTTTCCTTCAAAATCTCTCAACTTTTCGCCTTGTTAGAAGAAATCCCGCTAAAATTATCGACTGAAACACATGCATTTATATCCTTTTCTAACGTTTGCGATGCGAGAAAATGACGTTATACCGTCTAAAGTCAAGTAAATCGACTAGTGACGTCATAAATTTGCAGTTTTAATGACGTCACACGTCACGCTCTTCGGAGCTGTGATTTGTTGCAGAATAAAACACAGTTGTTTTGCATTGCCTATATAGGCGCGTTGTGTTAGAATTTCTCTCTAACTTACCACGTTATTGTAATTTTGTCTGAATTCTTTCTTTATTTTATTTATACTGTTTACAAAAAATAGGAGATATTCTGGTTCCTTCGAGCCCATCAGCCTAAACATTAGGAATAATCAAATATCGGGTATACCATGTCAATTTACTACATGTGTGTATATTCTATCTTAGAGCAGTATGATAGTAATGCTCGAGTGACGTAGCACGGGGGCATAAATTGTACATGGATGCACGTGAATTTTACGTGAATTTTAATATTAGTGACAAACCGGTTTATTGATGCGAGATTTCGATTAAACTTTCTGTATCGACTGTTGAAGTGTTGTACGAAACGAGTTCATAAACAAATTCGTTATAAGAATAAAAATCAAAAATGAGTTCCTTTAAGAGCAATGAAAATATTCATAAGAAAGAAGATGGGTCATACTACGTAGTTTCGGCTAATAAAGCCTCATCAGTGACCCTGTAATGATCCGGCAACGAAAGCCAGAGGAAGCATACTGCAATTTTGCGAATTTCGAATAGGCAGTCGATTCAAAGACTGATATAAATCGAATTGAGGTCCAAATATTTAAAACCCTGTCTAGAATTTTAGTCTAAACTCACAATTTATTTATGATTTCTCAGAATATTCACGCTGATCTCAAAGGACCAAAAGTAAAATATAAACTGCACTATGGTTGATGCACGGGCCAGGTAAAGTTGGCAGAACAGCAGAACCAGCAGAAGAAATGGTCAAGTTAGCAGAACAGCAGAACGAGCAGAACGAAATGGTCAAGTTAGCAGAACAGCAGAACGAGCAGAACGAAATGGTCAAGTTAGCAGAACAGCAGAACGAGCAGAACGGATTGGTCAAGCTAGCAAAACAGCAGAACGAGCAGAACGAATTTGTCAAGCTAGCAGAACAACAGAACAGCAGAACGAGCAGAACGAACTGGTCAAATAAGAGCAGAACCAGTAGAAAATGGTCATATTAGCAAAACAACTAAACCAACAGAAGAAATGGTCAAGTTAGCAGAACAACAGAACAAGAAAAAAAAAAAAAAATAAAAAAAAAAAAAAAATAAAACAAGACTACATACAAAGTCTCTCCAAAAGATGATGTATGCGGTTTTTAGTCTCCGAATTTCGGATTTTTTCTCTCTATACTTAGTCGCTATAAAAATGATGAAGAACGCCGTTTACCGCGCCTTCCTATCGCATTTATTAGCTGAGATATTGAGAAAAACATCATTTTTGTATTCTGCTGGGAAGATAGAGAAAAAATTTTGTCTCCGAATTTCGGATTTTTCTCTCTATACTTAGTCGCTATAAAAATGATGAAGAACGCCGTTTACCGCACCTTCCTATCGCATTTATTAGCTGAGATATTGAGAAAAACATCATTTTTGTATTCTGCTGGGAAGACCGAGAAAAATTTTTGTCTCGGAATTTCGGATTTTTTCTCTCTATACTTAGTCGCTATAAAAATGATGAAGAACGCCGTTTACCGCGCCTTCCTATCGCATTTATTAGCCGAGATATTGAGAAAAACATCATTTTTTTCTTCTGCTGGGAAGACCGAGAAAAATTTTTGTCTCACAATTTCGGATTTTTTCTCTCTATACTTAGTCGCTATAAAAATGATGAAGAACGCCGTTTACCGCGCCTTCCTATCGCATTTATTAGCTGAGATATTGAGAAAAACATCATTTTTGTATTCTGCTGGGAAGATAGAGAAAAATTTTTGTCTCCGAATTTCGGATTTTTTCTCTCTATACTTAGTCGCTATAAAAATGATGAAGAACGCCGTTTACCGCACCTTCCTATCGCATTTATTAGCTGAGATATTGAGAAAAACATCATTTTTGTATTCTGCTGGGAAGACTGAGAAAAAATTTTGTCTCGGAATTTCGGATTTTTTCTCTCTATACTTAGTCGCTATAAAAATGATGAAGAACGCCGTTTACCGCGCCTTCCTATCGCATTTATTAGCCGAGATATTGAGAAAAACATCATTTTTTTCTTCTGCTGGGAAGACCGAGAAAATTTTTTGTCTCCGAATTTCGGATTTTTTCTCTCTATACTTAGTCGCTATAAAAATGATGAAGAACGCCGTTTACCGCGCCTTCCTATCGCATTTATTAGCTGAGATATTGAGAAAAACATCATTTTTGTATTCTGCTGGGAAGATAGAGAAAATTTTTTGTCTCCGAATTTCGGATGTTTTCTCTCTTTACTTAGTCGCTATAAAAATGATGAAGAACGCCGTTTACCGCGCCTTCCTATCGCATTTATTAGCTGAGATATTGAGAAAAACATCATTTTTGTATTCTGCTGGGAAGATAGAGAAAAATTTTTGTCTCCGAATTTCGGATTTTTTCTCTCTATACTTAGTCGCTATAAAAATGATGAAGAACGCCGTTAACCGCACCTTCCTATCGCATTTATTAGCTGAGATATTGAGAAAAACATCATTTTTTTCTTCTGCTGGGAAGACCGAGAAAAAATTTTGTCTCGGAATTTCGGATTTTTTCTCTCTATACTAAGTCGCTATAAAAATGATGAAGAACGCCGTTTACCGCGCCTTCCTATCGCATTTATTAGCTGAGATATTGAGAAAAACATCATTTTTGTATTCTGCTGGGAAGACCGAGAAAAATTTTTGTCTCCGAATTTCGGATTTTTTCTCTCTATACTTAGTCGCTATAAAAATGACGAAGAACGCCGTTTACCGCGCCTTCCTATCGCATTTATTAGCTGAGATATTGAGAAAAACATCATTTTTGTATTCTGCTGGGAAGACCGAGAAAAATTTTTGTCTCACAATTTCGGATTTTTTCTCTCTATACTTAGTCGCTATAAAAATGATGAAGAACGCCGTTTACCGCGCCTTCCTATCGCATTTATTAGCTGAGATATTGAAAAAAACATCATTTTTGTATTCTGCTGGGAAGATAGAGAAAATTTTTTGTCTCCGAATTTCGGATTTTTTCTCTCTTTACTTAGTCGCTATAAAAATGATGAAGAACGCCGTTTACCGCGCCTTCCTATCGCATTTATTAGCTGAGATATTGAGAAAAACATCATTTTTGTATTCTGCTGGGAAGATAGAGAAAAATTTTTGTCTCCGAATTTCGGAATTTTTCTCTCTATACTTAGTCGCTATAAAAATGATGAAGAACGCCGTTAACCGCACCTTCCTATCGCATTTATTAGCTGAGATATTGAGAAAAACATCATTTTTTTTCTTCTGCTGGGAAGACCGAGAAAAAATTTTGTCTCGGAATTTCGGATTTTTTCTCTCTATACTAAGTCGCTATAAAAATGATGAAGAACGCCGTTTACCGCGCCTTCCTATCGCATTTATTAGCTGAGATATTGAGAAAAACATCATTTTTGTATTCTGCTGGGAAGACCGAGAAAAATTTTTGTCTCCGAATTTCGGATTTTTTCTCTCTATACTTAGTCGCTATAAAAATGACGAAGAACGCCGTTTACCGCGCCTTCCTATCGCATTTATTAGCTGAGATATTGAGAAAAACATCATTTTTGTATTCTGCTGGGAAGACCGAGAAAAATTTTGTCTCACAATTTCGGATTTTTTCTCTCTATACTTAGTCGCTATAAAAATGACGAAGAACGCCGTTTACCGCGCCTTCCTATCGCATTTATTAGCTGAGATATTGAGAAAAACATCATTTTTGTATTCTGCTGGGAAGATAGAGAAAAAATTTTGTCTCCGAATTTCGGATTTTTCTCTCTATACTTAGTCGCTATAAAAATGATGAAGAACGCCGTTTACCGCACCTTCCTATCGCATTTATTAGCTGAGATATTGAGAAAAACATCATTTTTGTATTCTGCTGGGAAGACCGAGAAAAATTTTTGTCTCGGAATTTCGGATTTTTTTCTCTCTATACTTAGTCGCTATAAAAATGATGAAGAACGCCGTTTACCGCGCCTTCCTATCGCATTTATTAGCCGAGATATTGAGAAAAACATCATTTTTTTCTTCTGCTGGGAAGACCGAGAAAAATTTTTGTCTTACAATTTCGGATTTTTTCTCTCTATACTTAGTCGCTATAAAAATGATGAAGAACGCCGTTTACCGCGCCTTCCTATCGCATTTATTAGCTGAGATATTGAGAAAAACATCATTTTTGTATTCTGCTAAGATAGAGAAAAATTTTTGTCTCCGAATTTCGGATTTTTTCTCTCTATACTTAGTCGCTATAAAAATGATGAAGAACGCCGTTTACCGCACCTTCCTATCGCATTTATTAGCTGAGATATTGAGAAAAACATCATTTTTGTATTCTGCTGGGAAGACTGAGAAAAATTTTTGTCTCGGAATTTCGGATTTTTTCTCTCTATACTTAGTCGCTATAAAAATGATGAAGAACGCCGTTTACCGCGCCTTCCTATCGCATTTATTAGCCGAGATATTGAGAAAAACATCATTTTTTTCTTCTGCTGGGAAGACCGAGAAAAATTTTTGTCTCACAATTTCGGATTTTTTCTCTCTATACTTAGTCGCTATAAAAATGATGAAGAACGCCGTTTACCGCGCCTTCCTATCGCATTTATTAGCCGAGATATTGAGAAAAACATCATTTTTTTCTTCTGCTGGGAAGACCGAGAAAAATTTTTGTCTCACAATTTCGGATTTTTTCTCTCTATACTTAGTCGCTATAAAAATGATGAAGAACGCCGTTTACCGCGCCTTCCTATCGCATTTATTAGCTGAGATATTGAAAAAAAAACATCATTTTTGTATTCTGCTGGGAAGATAGAGAAAATTTTTTGTCTCCGAATTTCGGATTTTTTCTCTCTTTACTTAGTCGCTATAAAAATGATGAAGAACGCCGTTGACCGCGCCTTCCTATCGCATTTATTAGCTGAGATATTGAGAAAAACATCATTTTTGTATTCTGCTGGGAAGATAGAGAAAAATTTTTGTCTCCGAATTTCGGATTTTTTCTCTCTATACTTAGTCGCTATAAAAATGATGAAGAACGCCGTTAACCGCACCTTCCTATCGCATTTATTAGCTGAGATATTGAGAAAAACATCATTTTTTTCTTCTGCTGGGAAGACCGAGAAAAAATTTTGTCTCGGAATTTCGGATTTTTTCTCTCTATACTAAGTCGCTATAAAATTGATGAAGAACGCCGTTTACCGCGCCTTCCTATCGCATTTATTAGCTGAGATATTGAGAAAAACATCATTTTTGTATTCTGCTGGGAAGACCGAGAAAAATTTTTGTCTCCGAATTTCGGATTTTTTCTCTCTATACTTAGTCGCTATAAAAATGACGAAGAACGCCGTTTACCGCGCCTTCCTATCGCATTTATTAGCTGAGATATTGAGAAAAACATCATTTTTGTATTCTGCTGGGAAGACCGAGAAAAATTTTGGTCTCGGAATTTCGGATTTTTTCTCTCTATACTTAGTCGCTATAAAAATGATGAAGAACGCCGTTTACCGCGCCTTCCTATCGCATTTATTAGCCGAGATATTGAGAAAAACATCATTTTTTTCTTCTGCTGGGAAGACCGAGAAAAATTTTTGTCTCACAATTTCGGATTTTTTCTCTCTATACTTAGTCGCTATAAAAATGATGAAGAACGCCGTTTACCGCGCCTTCCTATCGCATTTATTAGCTGAGATATTGAGAAAAACATCATTTTTGTATTCTGCTGGGAAGATAGAGAAAAATTTTTGTCTCCGAATTTCGGATTTTTTCTCTCTATACTTAGTCGCTATAAAAATGATGAAGAACGCCGTTTACCGCACCTTCCTATCGCATTTATTAGCTGAGATATTGAGAAAAACATCATTTTTGTATTCTGCTGGGAAGACTGAGAAAAAATTTTGTCTCGGAATTTCGGATTTTTTCTCTCTATACTTAGTCGCTATAAAAATGATGAAGAACGCCGTTTACCGCGCCTTCCTATCGCATTTATTAGCCGAGATATTGAGAAAAACATCATTTTTTTCTTCTGCTGGGAAGACCGAGAAAAATTTTTGTCTCACAATTTCGGATTTTTTCTCTCTATACTTAGTCGCTATAAAAATGATGAAGAACGCCGTTTACCGCGCCTTCCTATCGCATTTATTAGCCGAGATATTGAGAAAAACATCATTTTTTTCTTCTGCTGGGAAGACCGAGAAAAATTTTTGTCTCCGAATTTCGGATTTTTTCTCTCTATACTTAGTCGCTATAAAAATGATGAAGAACGCCGTTTACCGCGCCTTCCTATCGCATTTATTAGCTGAGATATTGAAAAAAAACATCATTTTTGTATTCTGCTGGGAAGATAGAGAAAATTTTTTGTCTCCGAATTTCGGATTTTTTCTCTCTTTACTTAGTCGCTATAAAAATGATGAAGAACGCCGTTTACCGCGCCTTCCTATCGCATTTATTAGCTGAGATATTGAGAAAAACATCATTTTTGTATTCTGCTGGGAAGATAGAGAAAAATTTTTGTCTCCGAAGTTCGGATTTTTTCTCTCTATACTTAGTCGCTATAAAATGATGAAGAACGCCGTTAACCGCACCTTCCTATCGCATTTATTAGCTGAGATATTGAGAAAAACATCATTTTTTTCTTCTGCTGGGAAGACCGAGAAAAAATTTTGTCTCGGAATTTCGGATTTTTTCTCTCTATACTAAGTCGCTATAAAAATGATGAAGAACGCCGTTTACCGCGCCTTCCTATCGCATTTATTAGCTGAGATATTGAGAAAAACATCATTTTTGTATTCTGCTGGGAAGACCGAGAAAAATTTTTGTCTCCGAATTTCGGATTTTTTCTCTCTATACTTAGTCGCTATAAAAATGACGAAGAACGCCGTTTACCGCGCCTTCCTATCGCATTTATTAGCTGAGATATTGAGAAAAACATCATTTTTGTATTCTGCTGGGAAGACCGAGAAAAATTTTTGTCTCACAATTTCGGATTTTTTCTCTCTATACTTAGTCGCTATAAAAATGATGAAGAACGCCGTTTACCGCGCCTTCCTATCGCATTTATTAGCTGAGATATTGAAAAAAACATCATTTTTGTATTCTGCTGGGAAGATAGAGAAAATTTTTTGTCTCCGAATTTCGGATTTTTTCTCTCTTTACTTAGTCGCTATAAAAATGATGAAGAACGCCGTTTACCGCGCCTTCCTATCGCATTTATTAGCTGAGATATTGAGAAAAACATCATTTTTGTATTCTGCTGGGAAGATAGAGAAAAATTTTTGTCTCCGAATTTCGGATTTTTTCTCTCTATACTTAGTCGCTATAAAAATGACGAAGAACGCCGTTTACCGCGCCTTCCTATCGCATTTATTAGCTGAGATATTGAGAAAAACATCATTTTTGTATTCTGCTGGGAAGACCGAGAAAAATTTTGGTCTCGGAATTTCGGATTTTTTCTCTCTATACTTAGTCGCTATAAAAATGATGAAGAACGCCGTTTACCGCGCCTTCCTATCGCATTTATTAGCCGAGATATTGAGAAAAACATCATTTTTTTCTTCTGCTGGGAAGACCGAGAAAAATTTTTGTCTCACAATTTCGGATTTTTTCTCTCTATACTTAGTCGCTATAAAAATGATGAAGAACGCCGTTTACCGCGCCTTCCTATCGCATTTATTAGCTGAGATATTGAGAAAAACATCATTTTTGTATTCTGCTGGGAAGATAGAGAAAAATTTTTGTCTCCGAATTTCGGATTTTTTCTCTCTATACTTAGTCGCTATAAAAATGATGAAGAACGCCGTTTACCGCACCTTCCTATCGCATTTATTAGCTGAGATATTGAGAAAAACATCATTTTTGTATTCTGCTGGGAAGACTGAGAAAAAATTTTGTCTCGGAATTTCGGATTTTTTCTCTCTATACTTAGTCGCTATAAAAATGATGAAGAACGCCGTTTACCGCGCCTTCCTATCGCATTTATTAGCCGAGATATTGAGAAAAACATCATTTTTTTCTTCTGCTGGGAAGACCGAGAAAAATTTTTGTCTCACAATTTCGGATTTTTTCTCTCTATACTTAGTCGCTATAAAAATGATGAAGAACGCCGTTTACCGCGCCTTCCTATCGCATTTATTAGCCGAGATATTGAGAAAAACATCATTTTTTTCTTCTGCTGGGAAGACCGAGAAAAATTTTTGTCTCCGAATTTCGGATTTTTTCTCTCTATACTTAGTCGCTATAAAAATGATGAAGAACGCCGTTTACCGCGCCTTCCTATCGCATTTATTAGCTGAGATATTGAAAAAAAACATCATTTTTGTATTCTGCTGGGAAGATAGAGAAAATTTTTTGTCTCCGAATTTCGGATTTTTTCTCTCTTTACTTAGTCGCTATAAAAATGATGAAGAACGCCGTTTACCGCGCCTTCCTATCGCATTTATTAGCTGAGATATTGAGAAAAACATCATTTTTGTATTCTGCTGGGAAGATAGAGAAAAATTTTTGTCTCCGAAGTTCGGATTTTTTCTCTCTATACTTAGTCGCTATAAAATGATGAAGAACGCCGTTAACCGCACCTTCCTATCGCATTTATTAGCTGAGATATTGAGAAAAACATCATTTTTTTCTTCTGCTGGGAAGACCGAGAAAAAATTTTGTCTCGGAATTTCGGATTTTTTCTCTCTATACTAAGTCGCTATAAAAATGATGAAGAACGCCGTTTACCGCGCCTTCCTATCGCATTTATTAGCTGAGATATTGAGAAAAACATCATTTTTGTATTCTGCTGGGAAGACCGAGAAAAATTTTTGTCTCCGAATTTCGGATTTTTTCTCTCTATACTTAGTCGCTATAAAAATGACGAAGAACGCCGTTTACCGCGCCTTCCTATCGCATTTATTAGCTGAGATATTGAGAAAAACATCATTTTTGTATTCTGCTGGGAAGACCGAGAAAAATTTTTGTCTCACAATTTCGGATTTTTTCTCTCTATACTTAGTCGCTATAAAAATGATGAAGAACGCCGTTTACCGCGCCTTCCTATCGCATTTATTAGCTGAGATATTGAAAAAAACATCATTTTTGTATTCTGCTGGGAAGATAGAGAAAATTTTTTGTCTCCGAATTTCGGATTTTTTCTCTCTTTACTTAGTCGCTATAAAAATGATGAAGAACGCCGTTTACCGCGCCTTCCTATCGCATTTATTAGCTGAGATATTGAGAAAAACATCATTTTTGTATTCTGCTGGGAAGATAGAGAAAAATTTTTGTCTCCGAATTTCGGATTTTTTCTCTCTATACTTAGTCGCTATAAAAATGATGAAGAACGCCGTTAACCGCACCTTCCTATCGCATTTATTAGCTGAGATATTGAGAAAAACATCATTTTTTTCTTCTGCTGGGAAGACCGAGAAAAAATTTTGTCTCGGAATTTCGGATTTTTTCTCTCTATACTAAGTCGTTATAAAAATGATGAAGAACGCCGTTTACCGCGCCTTCCTATCGCATTTATTAGCTGAGATATTGAGAAAAACATCATTTTTGTATTCTGCTGGGAAGACCGAGAAAAATTTTTGTCTCCGAATTTCGGATTTTTTCTCTCTATACTTAGTCGCTATAAAAATGACGAAGAACGCCGTTTACCGCGCCTTCCTATCGCATTTATTAGCTGAGATATTGAGAAAAACATCATTTTTGTATTCTGCTGGGAAGACCGAGAAAAATTTTTGTCTCACAATTTCGGATTTTTTCTTTCTATACTTAGTCGCTATAAAAATGACGAAGAACGCCGTTTACCGCGCCTTCCTATCGCATTTATTAGCTGAGATATTGAGAAAAACATCATTTTTGTATTCTGCTGGGAAGATAGAGAAAAAATTTTGTCTCCGAATTTCGGATTTTTCTCTCTATACTTAGTCGCTATAAAAATGATGAAGAACGCCGTTTACCGCACCTTCCTATCGCATTTATTAGCTGAGATATTGAGAAAAACATCATTTTTGTATTCTGCTGGGAAGACCGAGGAAAATTTTTGTCTCCGAATTTCGGATTTTTTCTCTCTATACTTAGTCGCTATAAAAATGATGAAGAACGCCGTTTACCGCGCCTTCCTATCGCATTTATTAGCCGAGATATTGAGAAAAACATCATTTTTTTCTTCTGCTGGGAAGACCGAGAAAAATTTTTGTCTCCGAATTTCGGATTTTTTCTCTCTATACTTAGTCGCTATAAAAATGATGAAGAACGCCGTTTACCGCGCCTTCCTATCGCATTTATTAGCTGAGATATTGAGAAAAACATCATTTTTGTATTCTGTTGGGAAGATAGAGAAAAATTTTTGTCTCCGAATTTCCGATTTTTTCTCTCTATATTTAGTCGCTATAAAAATGATGAAGAACGCCGTTTACCGCACCTTCCTATCGCATTTATTAGCTGAGATATTGAGAAAAACATCATTTTTGTATTCTGCTGGGAAGACTGAGAAAAATTTTTGTCTCGGAATTTCGGATTTTTTCTCTCTATACTTAGTCGCTATAAAAATGATGAAGAACGCCGTTTACCGCGCCTTCCTATCGCATTTATTAGCCGAGATATTGAGAAAAACATCATTTTTTTCTTCTGCTGGGAAGACCGAGAAAAATTTTTGTCTCACAATTTCGGATTTTTTCTCTCTATACTTAGTCGCTATAAAAATGATGAAGAACGCCGTTTACCGCGCCTTCCTATCGCATTTATTAGCCGAGATATTGAGAAAAACATCATTTTTTTCTTCTGCTGGGAAGACCGAGAAAAATTTTTGTCTCCGAATTTCGGATTTTTTCTCTCTATACTTAGTCGCTATAAAAATGATGAAGAACGCCGTTTACCGCGCCTTCCTATCGCATTTATTAGCTGAGATATTGAAAAAAACATCATTTTTGTATTCTGCTGGGAAGATAGAGAAAATTTTTTGCCTCCGAATTTCGGATTTTTTCTCTCTTTACTTAGTCGCTATAAAAATGATGAAGAACGCCGTTTACCGCGCCTTCCTATCGCATTTATTAGCTGAGATATTGAGAAAAACATCATTTTTGTATTCTGCTGGGAAGATAGAGAAAAATTTTTGTCTCCGAATTTCGGATTTTTTCTCTCTATACTTAGTCGCTATAAAAATGATGAAGAACGCCGTTAACCGCACCTTCCTATCGCATTTATTAGCTGAGATATTGAGAAAAACATCATTTTTTTCTTCTGCTGGGAAGACCGAGAAAAAATTTTGTCTCGGAATTTCGGATTTTTTCTCTCTATACTAAGTCGCTATAAAAATGATGAAGAACGCCGTTTACCGCGCCTTCCTATCGCATTTATTAGCTGAGATATTGAGAAAAACATCATTTTTGTATTCTGCTGGGAAGACCGAGAAAAATTTTTGTCTCCGAATTTCGGATTTTTTCTCTCTATACTTAGTCGCTATAAAAATGACGAAGAACGCCGTTTACCGCGCCTTCCTATCGCATTTATTAGCTGAGATATTGAGAAAAACATCATTTTTGTATTCTGCTGGGAAGACCGAGAAAAATTTTTGTCTCACAATTTCAAATTTTTTCTCTCTATACTTAGTCGCTATAAAAATGATGAAGAACGCCGTTTACCGCGCCTTCCTATCGCATTTATTAGCTGAGATATTGAAAAAAACATCATTTTTGTATTCTGCTGGGAAGATAGAGAAAATTTTTTGTCTCCGAATTTCGGATTTTTTCTCTCTTTACTTAGTCGCTATAAAAATGATGAAGAACGCCGTTTACCGCGCCTTCCTATCGCATTTATTAGCTGAGATATTGAGAAAAACATCATTTTTGTATTCTGCTGGGAAGATAGAGAAAAATTTTTGTCTCCGAATTTCGGATTTTTTCTCTCTATACTTAGTCGCTATAAAAATGATGAAGAACGCCGTTAACCGTACCTTGCTATCGCATTTATTAGCTGAGATATTGAGAAAAACATCATTTTTTTCTTCTGCTGGGAAGACCGAGAAAAAATTTTGTCTCGGAATTTCGGATTTTTTCTCTCTATACTTAGTCGCTATATAAATGATGAAGAACGCCGTTTACCGCGCCTTCCTATCGCATTTATTAGCTGAGATATTGAGAAAAACATCATTTTTGTATTCTGCTGGGAAGACCGAGAAAAATTTTTGTCTCCGAATTTCGGATTTTTTCTCTCTATACTTAGTCGCTATAAAAATGACGAAGAACGCCGTTTACCGCGCCTTCCTATCGCATTTATTAGCTGAGATATTGAGAAAAACATCATTTTTGTATTCTGCTGGGAAGACCGAGAAAAATTTTTGTCTCACAATTTCGGATTTTTTCTCTCTATACTTAGTCGCTATAAAAATGATGAAGAACGCCGTTTACCGCGCCTTCCTATCGCATTTATTAGCTGAGATATTGAGAAAAACATCATTTTTGTATTCTGCTGGGAAGACAGAGAAAAATTTTTGTCTCCGAATTTCGGATTTTTTCTCTCTATACTTAGTCGCTATAAAAATGATGAAGAACGCCGTTTACCGCGCCTTCCTATCGCATTTATTAGCTGAGATATTGAGAAAAACGTCATTTATGTATTCTGCTGGGAAGATAGAGAAAAATTTTTGTCTCCGAATTTCGGATTTTTTTCTCTCTATACTTAGTCGCTATAAAAATGATGAAGAACGCCGTTTACCGCACCTTCCTATCGCATTTATTAGCTGAGATATTGAGAAAAACATCATTTTTGTATTCTGCTGGGAAGACCGAGAAAAATTTTTGTCTCGGAATTTCGGATTTTTTCTCTCTATACTTAGTCGCTATAAAAATGATGAAGAACGCCGTTTACCGCGCCTTCCTATCGCATTTATTAGCCGAGATATTGAGAAAAACATCATTTTTTTTCTTCTGCTGGGAAGACCGAGAAAAATTTTTGTCTCACAATTTCGGATTTTTTCTCTCTATACTTAGTCGCTATAAAAATGATGAAGAACGCCGTTTACCGCGCCTTCCTATCGCATTTATTAGCCGAGATATTGAGAAAAACATCATTTTTGTATTCTGCTGGGAAAACCGAGAAAAATTTTTGTCTCAGAATTTCGGATTTTTTCTGTCTATACTTAGTCGCTATAAAAATGATGAAGAACGCCATTTACCGCGCCTTCCTATCGCATTTATTAGCTGAGATATTGAGAAAAACATCATTTTTGTATTCTGCTGGGAAGATAGAGAAAAATTTTTGTCTCGGAATTTCGGATTTTTTCTCTCTATACTTAGTCGCTATAAAAATGATGAAGAACGCCGTTTACCGCGCCTTCCTATCGCATTTATTAGCTGAGATATTGAGAAAAACATCATTTTTGTATTCTGCTGGGAAGACCGAGAAAAATTTTTGTCTCACAATTTCGGATTTTTTCTCTCTATACTTAGTCGCTATAAAAATGATGAAGAACGCCGTTTACCGCGCCTTCCTATCGCATTTATTAGCCGAGATATTGAGAAAAACATCATTTTTTTCTTCTGCTGGGAAGACCGAGAAAAATTTTTGTCTCCGAATTTCGGATTTTTCTCTCTATACTTAGTCGCTATAAAAATGATGAAGAACGCCGTTTACCGCGCCTTCCTATCGCATTTATTAGCTGAGATATTGAGAAAAACATCATTTTTGTATTCTGCTGGGAAGACCGAGAAAAATTTTTGTCTCCGAATTTCGGATTTTTTCTCTCTATACTTAGTCGCTATAAAAATGATGAAGAACGCCGTTAACCGCACCTTCCTATCGCATTTATTAGCTGAGATATTGAGAAAAACATCATTTTTTTCTTCTGCTGGGAAGACCGAGAAAAAATTTTGTCTCGGAATTTCGGATTTTTTCTCTCTATACTAAGTCGCTATAAAAATGATGAAGAACGCCGTTTACCGCGCCTTCCTATCGCATTTATTAGCTGAGATATTGAGAAAAACATCATTTTTGTATTCTGCTGGGAAGACCGAGAAAAATTTTTGTCTCCGAATTTCGGATTTTTTCTCTCTATACTTAGTCGCTATAAAAATGACGAAGAACGCCGTTTACCGCGCCTTCCTATCGCATTTATTAGCTGAGATATTGAGAAAAACATCATTTTTGTATTCTGCTGGGAAGACCGAGAAAAATTTTTGTCTCACAATTTCGGATTTTTTCTCTCTATACTTAGTCGCTATAAAAATGATGAAGAACGCCGTTTACCGCGCCTTCCTATCGCATTTATTAGCCGAGATATTGAGAAAAACATCATTTTTTTCTTCTGCTGGGAAGACCGAGAAAAATTTTTGTCTCCGAATTTCGGATTTTTCTCTCTATACTTAGTCGCTATAAAAATGATGAAGAACGCCGTTTACCGCGCCTTCCTATCGCATTTATTAGCTGAGATATTGAGAAAAACATCATTTTTGTATTCTGCTGGGAAGACCGAGAAAAATTTTTGTCTCCGAATTTCGGATTTTTTCTCTCTATACTTAGTCGCTATAAAAATGATGAAGAACGCCGTTTACCGCGCCTTCCTATCGCATTTATTAGCCGAGATATTGAGAAAAACATCATTTTTTTCTTCTGCTGGGAAGACCGAGAAAAATTTTTGTCTCCGAATTTCGGATTTTTCTCTCTATACTTAGTCGCTATAAAAATGATGAAGAACGCCGTTTACCGCGCCTTCCTATCGCATTTATTAGCTGAGATATTGAGAAAAACATCATTTTTGTATTCTGCTGGGAAGACCGAGAAAAATTTTTGTCTCCGAATTTCGGATTTTTTCTCTCTATACTTAGTCGCTATAAAAATGATGAAGAACGCCGTTTACCGCGCCTTCCTATCGCATTTATTAGCCGAGATATTGAGAAAAACATCATTTTTTTTCTTCTGCTGGGAAGACCGAGAAAAATTTTTGTCTCACAATTTCGGATTTTTTCTCTCTATACTTAGTCGCTATAAAAATGATGAAGAACGCCGTTTACCGCGCCTTCCTATCGCATTTATTAGCTGAGATATTGAGAAAAACATCATTTTTGTATTCTGCTGGGAAAACCGAGAAAAATTTTTGTCTCAGAATTTCGGATTTTTTCTCTCTATACTTAGTCGCTATAAAAATTATGAAGAACGCCATTTACCGCGCCTTCCTATCGCATTTATTAGCTGAGATATTGAGAAAAACATCATTTTTGTATTCTGCTGGGAAGATAGAGAAAAATTTTTGTCTCCGAATTTCGGATTTTTTCTCTCTATACTTAGTAGCTATAAAAATGATGAAGAACGCCGTTTACCGCGCCTTCCTATCGCATTTATTAGCTGAGATATTGAGAAAAACATATTTTTTGTATTCTGCTGGGAAGATAGAGAAAAATTTTTGTTTCCGAATTTCGGATTTTTTCTCTCTATACTTAGTCGCTATAAAAATGATGAAGAACGCCGTTTACCGCACCTTCCTATCGCATTTATTAGCTGAGATATTGAGAAAAACATCATTTTTTTCTTCTGCTGGGAAGACCGAGAAAAATTTTTGTCTCGGAATTTCGGATTTTTTCTCTCTATACTTAGTCGCTATAAAAATGATGAAGAACGCCGTTTACCGCGCCTTCCTATCGCATTTATTAGCCGAGATATTGAGAAAAACATCATTTTTTTCTTCTGCTGGGAAGACCGAGAAAAATTTTTGTCTCCAAATTTCGGATTTTTTCACTCTATACTTAGTCGCTATAAAAATGATGAAGAACGCCGTTTACCGCGCCTTCCTATCGCATTTATTAGCTGAGATATTGAGAAAAACATCATTTTTGTATTCTGCTGGGAAGACCGAGAAAAATTTTTGTCTCCGAATTTCGGATTTTTCTCTCTATACTTAGTCGCTATAAAAATGATGAAGAACGCCGTTTACCGCGCCTTCCTATCGCATTTATTAGCTGAGATATTGAGAAAAACATCATTTTTGTATTCTGCTCGGAAGACCGAGAAAAATTTTTGTCTCCGAATTTCGGATTTTTTCTCTCTATACTTAGTCGCTATAAAAATGATGAAGAACGCCGTTTACCGCGCCTTCCTATCGCATTTATTAGCTGAGATATTGAGAAAAACATATTTTTTGTATTCTGCTGGGAAGATAGAGAAAAATTTTTGTCTCCGAATTTCGGATTTTTTCTCATTATACTTAGTCGCTATAAAAATGATGAAGAGCGCCGTTTACCGTACCTTGCTATCGCATTTATTAGCTGAGATATTGAGAAAAACATCATTTTTTTCTTCTGCTGGGAAGACCGAGAAAAAAATTTTGTCTCGGAATTTCGGATTTTTTCTCTCTATACTTAGTCGCTATATAAATGATGAAGAACGCCGTTTACCGCGCCTTCCTATCGCATTTATTAGCTGAGATATTGAGAAAAACATCATTTTTGTATTCTGCTGGGAAGATAGAGAAAAATTTTTGTCTCCGAATTTCGGATTTTTTCTCTCTATACTTAGTCGCTATAAAAATGATGAAGAACGCCGTTAACCGCACCTTCCTATCGCATTTATTAGCTGAGATATTGAGAAAAACATCATTTTTTTCTTCTGCTGGGAAGACCGAGAAAAAATTTTGTCTCGGAATTTCGGATTTTTTCTCTCTATACTAAGTCGCTATAAAAATGATGAAGAACGCCGTTTACCGCGCCTTCCTATCGCATTTATTAGCTGAGATATTGAGAAAAACATCATTTTTGTATTCTGCTGGGAAGACCGAGAAAAAAATTTGTCTCGGAATGTCAGTTTTTTTTCTCTCTTTACTTAGTCGCTATAAAAATGATGAAGAACACCGTTTACCGCGCCTTCCTATCGCATTTATTAGCCGAGATATTGAGAAAAACATCATTTTTTTCTTCTGCTGGGAAGACCGAGAAAAATTTTTGTCTCACAATTTCGGATTTTTTCTGTCTATACTTAGTCGCTATAAAAATGATGAAGAACGCCGTTTACCGCGCTTTCCTATCGCATTTATTAGCTGAGATATTGAGAAAAACATCATTTTTGTATTCTGCTGGGAAGACAGAGAAAAATTTTTGTCTCCGAATTTCGGATTTTTTCTCTCTATACTTAGTCGCTATAAAAATGATGAAGAACGCCGTTAACCGCACCTTCCTATCGCATTTATTAGCTGAGATATTGAGAAAAACATCATTTTTTTCTTCTGCTGGGAAGACCGAGAAAAAATTTTGTCTCGGAATTTCGGATTTTTTCTCTCTATACTAAGTCGCTATAAAAATGATGAAGAACGCCGTTTACCGCGCCTTCCTATCGCATTTATTAGCTGAGATATTGAGAAAAACATCATTTTTGTATTCTGCTGGGAAGACCGAGAAAAATTTTTGTCTCCGAATTTCGGATTTTTTCTCTCTATACTTAGTCGCTATAAAAATGACGAAGAACGCCGTTTACCGCGCCTTCCTATCGCATTTATTAGCTGAGATATTGAGAAAAACATCATTTTTGTATTCTGCTGGGAAGACCGAGAAAAATTTTTGTCTCACAATTTCGGATTTTTTCTCTCTATACTTAGTCGCTATAAAAATGATGAAGAACGCCGTTTACCGCGCCTTCCTATCGCATTTATTAGCCGAGATATTGAGAAAAACATCATTTTTTTCTTCTGCTGGGAAGACCGAGAAAAATTTTTGTCTCCGAATTTCGGATTTTTCTCTCTATACTTAGTCGCTATAAAAATGATGAAGAACGCCGTTTACCGCGCCTTCCTATCGCATTTATTAGCTGAGATATTGAGAAAAACATCATTTTTGTATTCTGCTGGGAAGACCGAGAAAAATTTTTGTCTCCGAATTTCGGATTTTTTCTCTCTATACTTAGTCGCTATAAAAATGATGAAGAACGCCGTTTACCGCGCCTTCCTATCGCATTTATTAGCCGAGATATTGAGAAAAACATCATTTTTTTTCTTCTGCTGGGAAGACCGAGAAAAATTTTTGTCTCACAATTTCGGATTTTTTCTCTCTATACTTAGTCGCTATAAAAATGATGAAGAACGCCGTTTACCGCGCCTTCCTATCGCATTTATTAGCTGAGATATTGAGAAAAACATCATTTTTGTATTCTGCTGGGAAAACCGAGAAAAATTTTTGTCTCAGAATTTCGGATTTTTTCTCTCTATACTTAGTCGCTATAAAAATTATGAAGAACGCCATTTACCGCGCCTTCCTATCGCATTTATTAGCTGAGATATTGAGAAAAACATCATTTTTGTATTCTGCTGGGAAGATAGAGAAAAATTTTTGTCTCCGAATTTCGGATTTTTTCTCTCTATACTTAGTAGCTATAAAAATGATGAAGAACGCCGTTTACCGCGCCTTCCTATCGCATTTATTAGCTGAGATATTGAGAAAAACATATTTTTTGTATTCTGCTGGGAAGATAGAGAAAAATTTTTGTTTCCGAATTTCGGATTTTTTCTCTCTATACTTAGTCGCTATAAAAATGATGAAGAACGCCGTTTACCGCACCTTCCTATCGCATTTATTAGCTGAGATATTGAGAAAAACATCATTTTTTTCTTCTGCTGGGAAGACCGAGAAAAATTTTTGTCTCGGAATTTCGGATTTTTTCTCTCTATACTTAGTCGCTATAAAAATGATGAAGAACGCCGTTTACCGCGCCTTCCTATCGCATTTATTAGCCGAGATATTGAGAAAAACATCATTTTTTTCTTCTGCTGGGAAGACCGAGAAAAATTTTTGTCTCCAAATTTCGGATTTTTTCACTCTATACTTAGTCGCTATAAAAATGATGAAGAACGCCGTTTACCGCGCCTTCCTATCGCATTTATTAGCTGAGATATTGAGAAAAACATCATTTTTGTATTCTGCTGGGAAGACCGAGAAAAATTTTTGTCTCCGAATTTCGGATTTTTCTCTCTATACTTAGTCGCTATAAAAATGATGAAGAACGCCGTTTACCGCGCCTTCCTATCGCATTTATTAGCTGAGATATTGAGAAAAACATCATTTTTGTATTCTGCTCGGAAGACCGAGAAAAATTTTTGTCTCCGAATTTCGGATTTTTTCTCTCTATACTTAGTCGCTATAAAAATGATGAAGAACGCCGTTTACCGCGCCTTCCTATCGCATTTATTAGCTGAGATATTGAGAAAAACATATTTTTTGTATTCTGCTGGGAAGATAGAGAAAAATTTTTGTCTCCGAATTTCGGATTTTTTCTCATTATACTTAGTCGCTATAAAAATGATGAAGAGCGCCGTTTACCGTACCTTGCTATCGCATTTATTAGCTGAGATATTGAGAAAAACATCATTTTTTTCTTCTGCTGGGAAGACCGAGAAAAAAATTTTGTCTCGGAATTTCGGATTTTTTCTCTCTATACTTAGTCGCTATATAAATGATGAAGAACGCCGTTTACCGCGCCTTCCTATCGCATTTATTAGCTGAGATATTGAGAAAAACATCATTTTTGCATTCTGCTGGGAAGATAGAGAAAAATTTTTGTCTCCGAATTTCGGATTTTTTCTCTCTATACTTAGTCGCTATAAAAATGATGAAGAACGCCGTTTACCGCACCTTCCTATCGCATTTATTAGCTGAGATATTGAGAAAAACATCATTTTTGTATTCTGCTGGGAAGACCGAGAAAAATTTTTGTCTCGGAATTTCGGATTTTTTCTCTCTATACTTAGTCGCTATAAAAATGATGAAGAACGCCGTTTACCGCGCCTTCCTATCGCATTTATTAGCTGAGATATTGAGAAAAACATCATTTTTGTATTCTGTTGGGAAGATAGAGAAAAATTTTTGTCTCCGAATTTCCGATTTTTTCTCTCTATATTTAGTCGCTATAAAAATGATGAAGAACGCCGTTTACCGCACCTTCCTATCGCATTTATTAGCTGAGATATTGAGAAAAACATCATTTTTGTATTCTGCTGGGAAGACTGAGAAAAATTTTTGTCTCGGAATTTCGGATTTTTTCTCTCTATACTTAGTCGCTATAAAAATGATGAAGAACGCCGTTTACCGCGCCTTCCTATCGCATTTATTAGCCGAGATATTGAGAAAAACATCATTTTTTTCTTCTGCTGGGAAGACCGAGAAAAATTTTTGTCTCACAATTTCGGATTTTTTCTCTCTATACTTAGTCGCTATAAAAATGATGAAGAACGCCGTTTACCGCGCCTTCCTATCGCATTTATTAGCCGAGATATTGAGAAAAACATCATTTTTTTCTTCTGCTGGGAAGACCGAGAAAAATTTTTGTCTCCGAATTTCGGATTTTTTCTCTCTATACTTAGTCGCTATAAAAATGATGAAGAACGCCGTTTACCGCGCCTTCCTATCGCATTTATTAGCTGAGATATTGAAAAAAACATCATTTTTGTATTCTGCTGGGAAGATAGAGAAAATTTTTTGCCTCCGAATTTCGGATTTTTTCTCTCTTTACTTAGTCGCTATAAAAATGATGAAGAACGCCGTTTACCGCGCCTTCCTATCGCATTTATTAGCTGAGATATTGAGAAAAACATCATTTTTGTATTCTGCTGGGAAGATAGAGAAAAATTTTTGTCTCCGAATTTCGGATTTTTTCTCTCTATACTTAGTCGCTATAAAAATGATGAAGAACGCCGTTAACCGCACCTTCCTATCGCATTTATTAGCTGAGATATTGAGAAAAACATCATTTTTTTCTTCTGCTGGGAAGACCGAGAAAAAATTTTGTCTCGGAATTTCGGATTTTTTCTCTCTATACTAAGTCGCTATAAAAATGATGAAGAACGCCGTTTACCGCGCCTTCCTATCGCATTTATTAGCTGAGATATTGAGAAAAACATCATTTTTGTATTCTGCTGGGAAGACCGAGAAAAAAATTTGTCTCGGAATGTCAGTTTTTTTTCTCTCTTTACTTAGTCGCTATAAAAATGATGAAGAACACCGTTTACCGCGCCTTCCTATCGCATTTATTAGCCGAGATATTGAGAAAAACATCATTTTTTTCTTCTGCTGGGAAGACCGAGAAAAATTTTTGTCTCACAATTTCGGATTTTTTCTGTCTATACTTAGTCGCTATAAAAATGATGAAGAACGCCGTTTACCGCGCTTTCCTATCGCATTTATTAGCTGAGATATTGAGAAAAACATCATTTTTGTATTCTGCTGGGAAGACAGAGAAAAATTTTTGTCTCCGAATTTCGGATTTTTTCTCTCTATACTTAGTCGCTATAAAAATGATGAAGAACGCCGTTAACCGCACCTTCCTATCGCATTTATTAGCTGAGATATTGAGAAAAACATCATTTTTTTCTTCTGCTGGGAAGACCGAGAAAAAATTTTGTCTCGGAATTTCGGATTTTTTCTCTCTATACTAAGTCGCTATAAAAATGATGAAGAACGCCGTTTACCGCGCCTTCCTATCGCATTTATTAGCTGAGATATTGAGAAAAACATCATTTTTGTATTCTGCTGGGAAGACCGAGAAAAATTTTTGTCTCCGAATTTCGGATTTTTTCTCTCTATACTTAGTCGCTATAAAAATGACGAAGAACGCCGTTTACCGCGCCTTCCTATCGCATTTATTAGCTGAGATATTGAGAAAAACATCATTTTTGTATTCTGCTGGGAAGACCGAGAAAAATTTTTGTCTCACAATTTCGGATTTTTTCTCTCTATACTTAGTCGCTATAAAAATGATGAAGAACGCCGTTTACCGCGCCTTCCTATCGCATTTATTAGCTGAGATATTGAAAAAAACATCATTTTTGTATTCTGCTGGGAAGATAGAGAAAATTTTTTGTCTCCGAATTTCGGATTTTTTCTCTCTTTACTTAGTCGCTATAAAAATGATGAAGAACGTCGTTTACCGCGCCTTCCTATCGCATTTATTAGCTGAGATATTGAGAAAAACATCATTTTTGTATTCTGCTGGGAAGATAGAGAAAAATTTTTGTCTCCGAATTTCGGATTTTTTCTCTCTATACTTAGTCGCTATAAAAATGATGAAGAACGCCGTTAACCGCACCTTCCTATCGCATTTATTAGCTGAGATATTGAGAAAAACATCATTTTTTTCTTCTGCTGGGAAGACCGAGAAAAAATTTTGTCTCGGAATTTCGGATTTTTTCTCTCTATACTAAGTCGCTATAAAAATGATGAAGAACGCCGTTTACCGCGCCTTCCTATCGCATTTATTAGCTGAGATATTGAGAAAAACATCATTTTTGTATTCTGCTGGGAAGACCGAGAAAAATTTTTGTCTCCGAATTTCGGATTTTTTCTCTCTATACTTAGTCGCTATAAAAATGACGAAGAACGCCGTTTACCGCGCCTTCCTATCGCATTTATTAGCTGAGATATTGAGAAAAACATCATTTTTGTATTCTGCTGGGAAGACCGAGAAAAATTTTTGTCTCACAATTTCGGATTTTTTCTCTCTATACTTAGTCGCTATAAAAATGATGAAGAACGCCGTTTACCGCGCCTTCCTATCGCATTTATTAGCTGAGATATTGAGAAAAACATCATTTTTGTATTCTGCTGGGAAGACAGAGAAAAATTTTTGTCTCCGAATTTCGGATTTTTTCTCTCTATACTTAGTCGCTATAAAAATGATGAAGAACGCCGTTTACCGCGCCTTCCTATCGCATTTATTAGCTGAGATATTGAGAAAAACGTCATTTATGTATTCTGCTGGGAAGATAGAGAAAAATTTTTGTCTCCGAATTTCGGATTTTTTCTCTCTATACTTAGTCGCTATAAAAATGATGAAGAACGCCGTTTACCGCACCTTCCTATCGCATTTATTAGCTGAGATATTGAGAAAAACATCATTTTTGTATTCTGCTGGGAAGACCGAGAAAAATTTTTGTCTCGGAATTTCGGATTTTTTCTCTCTATACTTAGTCGCTATAAAAATGATGAAGAACGCCGTTTACCGCGCCTTCCTATCGCATTTATTAGCCGAGATATTGAGAAAAACATCATTTTTTTTCTTCTGCTGGGAAGACCGAGAAAAATTTTTGTCTCACAATTTCGGATTTTTTCTCTCTATACTTAGTCGCTATAAAAATGATGAAGAACGCCGTTTACCGCGCCTTCCTATCGCATTTATTAGCTGAGATATTGAGAAAAACATCATTTTTGTATTCTGCTGGGAAAACCGAGAAAAATTTTTGTCTCAGAATTTCGGATTTTTTCTCTCTATACTTAGTCGCTATAAAAATTATGAAGAACGCCATTTACCGCGCCTTCCTATCGCATTTATTAGCTGAGATATTGAGAAAAACATCATTTTTGTATTCTGCTGGGAAGATAGAGAAAAATTTTTGTCTCCGAATTTCGGATTTTTTCTCTCTATACTTAGTAGCTATAAAAATGATGAAGAACGCCGTTTACCGCGCCTTCCTATCGCATTTATTAGCTGAGATATTGAGAAAAACATATTTTTTGTATTCTGCTGGGAAGATAGAGAAAAATTTTTGTTTCCGAATTTCGGATTTTTTCTCTCTATACTTAGTCGCTATAAAAATGATGAAGAACGCCGTTTACCGCACCTTCCTATCGCATTTATTAGCTGAGATATTGAGAAAAACATCATTTTTTTCTTCTGCTGGGAAGACCGAGAAAAATTTTTGTCTCGGAATTTCGGATTTTTTCTCTCTATACTTAGTCGCTATAAAAATGATGAAGAACGCCGTTTACCGCGCCTTCCTATCGCATTTATTAGCCGAGATATTGAGAAAAACATCATTTTTTTCTTCTGCTGGGAAGACCGAGAAAAATTTTTGTCTCCGAATTTCGGATTTTTTCACTCTATACTTAGTCGCTATAAAAATGATGAAGAACGCCGTTTACCGCGCCTTCCTATCGCATTTATTAGCTGAGATATTGAGAAAAACATCATTTTTGTATTCTGCTGGGAAGACCGAGAAAAATTTTTGTCTCCGAATTTCGGATTTTTCTCTCTATACTTAGTCGCTATAAAAATGATGAAGAACGCCGTTTACCGCGCCTTCCTATCGCATTTATTAGCTGAGATATTGAGAAAAACATCATTTTTGTATTCTGCTCGGAAGACCGAGAAAAATTTTTGTCTCCGAATTTCGGATTTTTTCTCTCTATACTTAGTCGCTATAAAAATGATGAAGAACGCCGTTTACCGCGCCTTCCTATCGCATTTATTAGCTGAGATATTGAGAAAAACATATTTTTTGTATTCTGCTGGGAAGATAGAGAAAAATTTTTGTCTCCGAATTTCGGATTTTTTCTCATTATACTTAGTCGCTATAAAAATGATGAAGAGCGCCGTTTACCGTACCTTGCTATCGCATTTATTAGCTGAGATATTGAGAAAAACATCATTTTTTTCTTCTGCTGGGAAGACCGAGAAAAAAATTTTGTCTCGGAATTTCGGATTTTTTCTCTCTATACTTAGTCGCTATATAAATGATGAAGAACGCCGTTTACCGCGCCTTCCTATCGCATTTATTAGCTGAGATATTGAGAAAAACATCATTTTTGCATTCTGCTGGGAAGATAGAGAAAAATTTTTGTCTCCGAATTTCGGATTTTTTCTCTCTATACTTAGTCGCTATAAAAATGATGAAGAACGCCGTTTACCGCACCTTCCTATCGCATTTATTAGCTGAGATATTGAGAAAAACATCATTTTTGTATTCTGCTGGGAAGACCGAGAAAAATTTTTGTCTCGGAATTTCGGATTTTTTCTCTCTATACTTAGTCGCTATAAAAATGATGAAGAACGCCGTTTACCGCGCCTTCCTATCGCATTTATTAGCTGAGATATTGAGAAAAACATCATTTTTGTATTCTGCTGGGAAGACCGAGAAAAATTTTTGTCTCGGAATTTCGGATTTTTTCTCTCTTTACTTAGTCGCTATAAAAATGATGAAGAACGCCGTTTACCGCGCCTTCCTATCGCATTTATTAGCTGAGATATTGAGAAAAACATCATTTTTGTATTCTGCTGGGAAGATAGAGAAAAATTTTTGTCTCCGAATTTCGGATTTTTTCTCTCTATACTTAGTCGCTGTAAAAATGATGAAGAACGCCGTTTACCGCGCCTTCCTATCGCATTTATTAGCTGAGATATTGAGAAAAACATCATTTTTGTATTCTGCTGGGAAGACCGAGAAAAATTTTTGTCTCCGAATTTCGGATTTTTTCTCTCTATACTAAGTCGCTATAAAAATGATGAAGAACGCCGTTTACCGCGCCTTCCTATCGCATTTATTAGCTGAGATATTGAGAAAAAAAAACATCATTTTTGTATTCTGCTGGGAAGACCGAGAAAAATTTTTGTCTCCGAATTTCGGATTTTTCTCTCTATACTTAGTCGCTATAAAAATGATGAAGAACGCCGTTTACCGCGCCTTCCTATCGCATTTATTAGCTGAGATATTGAGAAAAACATCATTTTTGTATTCTGCTGGGAAGATAGAGAAAAATTTTTGTCTCCGAATTTCGGATTTTTTCTCTCTATACTTAGTCGCTATAAAAATGATGAAGAACGACGTTTACCGCGCCTTCCTATCGCATTTATTAGCTGAGATATTGAGAAAAACATCATTTTTGTATTCTGCTGGGAAGATAGAGAAAAATTTTTGTCTCCGAATTTCGGATTTTTTCTCTCTATACTTAGTCGCTATAAAAATGATGAAGAACGCCGTTTACCGCGCCTTCCTATCCCATTTATTAGCTGAGATATTGAGAAAAACATCATTTTTGGCCTGCCCCGGGGCCCACTGGTTTTTCATAGGCTTGTATAGGGACAACCTTTAAAATATTCTTGTCTGAAACCAGAAGGTCCAGGCCTTTGATATTTGATATGCAGCTTCATCTAAAGGGCCTCTATACCAAGATTGTTCAAATAATAGCCCTGGGGCCAAATGTCTCCGCCCGGAGCCCACTGGTTTTACATAGGCTTATATTAAGAAAGCCTTTAAAAATCTCCTTGTCTGAAACCACAAGGCCCAGGTCTTCGATATTTCGTACAAAGCTGCATCCAGTGGCTCTACCAAGATTGTTCGAATTATAGAGTCCTGCCGCAAAAATTTGAACAATCTTGGTAGATGTCTCTTGATGAAGCTTCAAACCAAATATCAAAGACCTTGGCCTTCTGGTTTAAGACAAGAAGATTTTGAAAGGTTTTCCCTATAATAACCGGATCCTTTGGAAGCAAAGAATACACCAATAAACGAAAATAGCAGACTCGGTTTTATTGAGTCTGTTCATGAACAGTACTTAAATGTGCAACACCGACCATGCCCTCTAGCACCGGCTTAAGCAGAACACTATTTTCAAAATGATTCTAAATGAACTCAATGATCCCAAAGGACCAGAAAATATAATCTGCACTATGATGGTGTACGAGGAGATTTTTTTCTGGCCGCCACACGGCACAACACTAGCTGCAGTGAAGATAAATAAGTTCTGAATAGTTGGATCATTTGGAAGCAAAACATACACCAAACAAGAGGGCCATGGTAGCCCTGGATCGTTCACCTGAGTCCAAGACGTTTCATAGCTTATGGAAATAGTGAAGTCACTAGTTAAAGGACGTGTGGACCAAAGCTTTTTTTTCACTGTTTTTTTAGACCATCTTTTTCATTGCAGTGGAATCCTTTTAGCAACATTAGAGGAAACATTCTATGAAACTATATTACAAGGAGCCTTTGGCTTAGATGTTCTTTAAAGATTTTGGTATTTTCAGCTCTGGCAGAACAACTGAAAGGTCATACGAGGAACATTTCCGTGAAATTATTTTGCAATTGGGCCATTTGCCTAGGAGGAGAAGTCCATGAAAGGTTCTTCTATTTTTTTAGCTCTGATGGCCAGAGCAGAACGATTTTAGCAAGTGTGGTAAATGGTCACAAGAGAAACATTTCTGTGAAGTTGTTTTAAATTTAGACCATTTGCCTCAGAGGAGATGTTTGAAATTATTTTTTTCCTATTTTAAGCTCTGGCGGTAATTTTGTTCAGTGGAGCGAATCGATTTTAGCAATTTTGGCAGAGGGTCACCCAAGGAACATGTTGAAATCTTGCCAGTTGTCATTTAAACATTTTTCTATTTTTAGCTCTGGTGGCCATTTTGTTCATCGAAGCTGAACCATTGTAGTGTGTGTGAATTCGGGTTTAACGTCGCTTTCAACAATTTTTCAGTCATATCACGACGGTGTCTGGTTGCGACAGGGAGCTCAATGCTCACGTTTATAGTGCTGCCTCACTGAAGTATCATGTCCCAGACACATTACATGATACCACACCCAGTCACATTATCCTGACACTGGATCGACCAGTCCTAGCTCTACCCCGTAAATCTGAGTGCCAAGCGAGGAGCAGCTAGTACCATTTTTAACGACTTTGGTATGTCGCGGCCCGGGATCGAACACGAGACCTCCCGTTCCCCTGAACCATTTTAGCAATTTGGTATAGGGTCACCCAAGAATCATTTCTGTGAAATTATTTCAAATTTGGGCACGTAGGCTAGGAGGAAATGTCGTTTTAAAGTTTCGTCTGTATCAGCGGAGCGGAACCATTTTAGTAATATTTATTAATAGGGTCACCTAAGGAACATTTCTGTGAAATTACTTTGAAATCGAAGGAGATGTCGTTTAAAGGTTTTTTTTTCTTTCTATTTTTATCCCCCGACCGAATAGGTTCGGGGGATATAGCGATCAGCCTGGCGTCCGTCCGTCCGGCTGTCCATCCGTCCGTCCGTAGACGCAACCTTGTGATGGCCATAACTCCTATACCCTTTGAGATTCATTGATGGTTCTTGGCACAATTGTTCACAAGGCGGAGACGGCGTGTCATGCGCAAGAACCAGAACTCTGGACGCCATACTTTTTTAGTTATCTCCCCTTTTAATAAAATAGAATGACTGCTTTGTGATGGCCATAACTCCAATACCCTTTGAGATATATTGATGGCACCTGGCACAGTTGTTCACAAGGCTGAGACGGCGTGTCATGCACAAGAACCACAACTCTGGTTGCCATGGTTTTGGAGTTATCTCCCCTTCCAATAAAATAGAGTGACAACCTTGTGATGGCCATAACTCCTATACCCTTTGAGATTCATTGATGGTTCTTTGCACAATTGTTCACAAGGCTGAGGCGGCGTGTCATGCGCAAGAACCAGAACTCTGGATGCCATACTTTTTTAGTTATCTCCCCTTTTAATAAAATAGAATGACTACTTTGTGATGGCCATAACTCCAATACCCTTTGAGATATATTGATGGTACCTGGCACAGTTGTTCACAAGGCTGAGACGGTGTGTCATGCACAAGAACCACAACTCTGGTTGCCATGGTTTTGGAGTTATCTCCCCTTCCAATAAAATAGAGTGACAACCTTGTGATGGCCATAATTCCAATAGACTTTAAGATATATTGATGATACCTGGCACAGTTGTTCACAAAGCCGAGACAGTGTGTCATGCACAAGAACCACAACTCTGGGTGCCGTGTTTTTTTAGTTATCTGCCCTTCCAATAATATAGAATCACTACCTTGTGATGGCCACATCTCCAACACTCTTTGAGATATATTGATGATACTTGGTACAGTTGTACATGAGGTTTAGCAGGTGTGTCACGTGTAAGAACCACAACTCTGGGTGCCCTGGTTTTTTAATTATCTCCCCTGACAATATAACCTTGTGATGGCCATAACTCCAATACCCTTTGAGATATATTGATGGTACTTGGCACAATTGTATACAACGTTGAGACGGCGCTTCATGCCTAAGAACCACAACTCTGGGTGCTATGATATTTGAGTTATCTCCCCTTCCAATATAACAGTATGACAACCTTGTGACCACCGTACCTCCAATACCCTTTGAGACATATTGGTGATACTTGATGCAGATGTACATGAGGTTAAGCAGGTGTGTCACGCTCAAGAATTACAACTCTGGGTGCTCTGGTTTTTTAGTTATCTCCCCTGGTAATATAACCTTGTGATGGCCATAACTCCAACTCCCTTTGAGATATATTGAAGGAACTTGGCACAACTGTATACAAGGTACAAAAGGGATGTCATGTGCAAGAACCACAACTGTTGTTGCTGTTGTATTTGAGTTATCTACCCTTCCAATATAACAGTATGACCAGCTTGTGATCACCATATCTCCAATACCTTTTGAGACATATTGATGGTACTTTGTGCAGAAATACATGAGCTTAAGCAGGCATGTCATGCGCAAGAACCACAGTTCTGAGTGCCCTGGTTTTTTAGTTATCTCCCCTGACAGTATAATCTTGCGATGGCCATAACTGCAATACTTTTGTGATATGTGGTTTAATTCTGGTGCACTTTCTATTGGTGAACAATCTTCTGAAGGCCATATTGGCTTTTGGTCGGGGGATTTGCCATCTCTTCCGATGGCTATTTTTAGCTCTGGCAGCCATTTTGTTCAGCGGAGAGGAACAATTTTAGTAAGGATGGTAGAGGGTCACCAATGGAACATTTCTATGAAATAATTTTGAATTCGGGCAAGTTGGCTAGGAGGAGATGTGATTTAAAAGTGTTTTTTTAGCTCTTGCGGCTTGTTCAGCAGACCGGAACCATTTAGCAGTTTTGGTAGAGGGTCACCCAAGGAACATTTTTGTGAAAATATTTTGAAATTGGGCCAGTGGGCTAGGACGAGATTTCGTTGTCATTTTTTTCTATTTTTAGCGCTGGTGGCCATTTTGTTCAGCAGAGCTGAACCATTTTAGCAATTATGGTAGAGGGTCACCCAAGGACCATTTCTGTGAATTATTTTGAAATCGAGCCAGTGGGCTAGGAGGAGATGTCGTTTAAAGTTTTTTTTTCTATTTTTAGCTCTGGTGGACCGGGCTTCCTCAGACTTTCGGATGAGTCTTTAAACCGAGATCCCGTCTCCGTATGAACTTAGCTGTTGGTGAGACGTAAAACTCAAATACTCACTCACTCACTCACCCACTCACTCACTCACTCACTCAGATCTGATGGCCATTTTGTTTAACGGGGTGAACAATTTTAGCAATTTTGGTAAAGGGTCACTCAAGGTACATTCGTGTGAACTTATTTCAAAATCCTTTCACCGGTTAAGGAGATGTCATTTGAAGAAATTGTTGACGACGCACGACACACAAAGGACGACGAACGCCGGACACAGGTCGATCACAATAGCTCACAATGAGCACCTTGTGCTCAGGTGAGCTAATAAAGGAAAATAGCAGACTCGGTTATTGAGCTTATTCATTTATGACCAGTACTGAAATGCACAAAACCGACCACGCCCTCTAACACCGGATTATGCAGAACCCTATTTTCAAAATGATTCTAAATGAACTCAATGATCCCAGATTAAGCGGGGCCGCGGGTCGGGCCCTTTTAGGCCTCAGAGCTATTTTTAGAACAATCTTCGTAGAGGTCCTCTAGATGAAGCTTCATACCCAATTTCAAAGACCTTGGATTTCTGGCTTCAGACAAGACGTTTTTTTTTTCAGGTTTTCCCTATATAAGCCTATGTAAAACCAGTGGGCCCCGGGGCGGGGCCATTTTGGCCCGGGTGCTATAATTTGAACAATATTGGTATAGATCCTCTAGATGAAGCTTCATACCAAGGTCCTCTTGATGAAGCTTCATACCAAATATCAAAGACCCGGGCTTTCTGGTTTCAGACAAGAAGAGTTTTAAAAGTTTTGTTTGCTGGTTTTGCTTGGATCCCAAATTTTTGAACTACTTTCAGTATGTACCTCCCAAGCATCATTCTGGTGAAGTTTGGTTTAAATTGGCACAGTGGTTAGGAGGAGATGTCAATGCTGACGGAGGACGGACTAAGGACGGACGCCTGAGCACTTGCCTGTCCATTACGAAAACATGCCTATACGAATACATTGTAACCTTTATCTCCGAAAAAATGAAAATTTTAAGATGAACAATTGTGATATTTTTCTTATTTCTGCTTTACAATATAGATTGTAGGTAGTCGTTAGAACCGCCTCATCGAGGTGGTTCTTACTAGTACCCACAATCTATATTGTAGAGCAGAAATAAGACAAAATAGGTTTACCCCTGCAAACCCCAGTCTTACGAAATAAAAGTAGGGTTCAAGGGAGTCAAAATTATGTAGGCGTGTTTTCGTGATGCAGAAAAACTCAGGTGAGCTACATAAAACCAACAGGGTTTACAAGCATGGACGGTCCGACTCGCACCGCTTTCCCTGGGCAGGCTTAGATCCTCTAAGCGGTTTACCAGTACTCGCGTGCGGTCGGTTTCAGCTCTGCGAGGAAGCATCATGCAGCCCACCTTTATGTTCAAGACCCGATGGGCGGGGCCGAAAGTTACTTTATTACATTAGACGTTGTTATTTTTGGGATTGTCTGTACACACAGACACCGGGTACCCACACCAACTTCTGCCTCAGGACCTGCACCAACTTCGACCTTAGGATATATGGATACTTTATGATTTAATTTTTTCGTTTGAGATTTCATCTTCCTCGGTAGCTCAGTCGGATGCGCGTCTGACTGGTGATCAGGAGGACGCTTGTTCGATACCTGCTAGGGTCGGCAACATTCTTTCGTAGAGTTTGATCATGAAATCTTTTCTACGGTCATTCTCTCCATTCCGCTGATTCAAGACGGGCAGTTGTCAGTTTCTGTCGAAAGAATGTACACTGTACTGGTTAACCTCTTACGTATATGTTGATAGGTAAATTGACCCGCTCAAAAATGACCTAAAATAGTTAAACTCCAATACAAACAAACAAACCTGTCCTAGACGAAAGTTACTTTATTAGATAAGGCGTTGATACATTTGGCGTTGACTGCAACGCCTAATGTTTTGTTTGTTTGTTTGATTTGAGGTTTAACGTCCCAGTCAACACTGTAAAGGTCATTTTGGAGACGTTGCTTCCAATTTTGTGGGACTTTTACCCGACATTGAGATGAAATGACATCTCAAGCCCTGTCGCCCAATGAAACCAATATGGTTTATTAGCATGGACGGTCCGCCTCGCATCGCGGTTCCTGGAGGGCTTAGATCCTCCAAGCGGTTTACCAGTACAAGTGTGCGGGCCGGATTCAGCTCTGCGTGGAAGCATCATGCAGCCCATATATTTCTTCAAGCTCCTATGGGCGGGGGCTTGAACGCCTAATGTAATACACTCAGAACATTTCAAAGAAACGGGCCTCCGTGGCCTAGTGGTTAAGAGCCCTGACTCTTGATCACTAGGTCTCTCACCGCTGTGGTTCGAGCCTTGCGCGGGTCACATGTGAGACGCCAAGTTCTGCAACGGAAGATCAGGTGGTTTTTCTCCGGGTACTCCGGTTTTCGCCCACCTCTGATTACCGATCGGCTCGATATGAGTGAAATAATCTTGAAAGGGCCGTAAAACCAAACAAACATTTCAAAGAATCTTGAGTCATATCATTAATAAGAACAGTGTTGCGTACCCACACCAGATTCGATCCCGGTATCCACACCACCTTCATCTCATATATATGGATACTTGATAGCTTGCTTTAACATTTTCATTTGATATTTCGTCTTGTAATAGACGAAAGTCAATTTAATACATTAAGCGTTGTTACATTTGGCATTGACTGCAACGCCTAATATAACAACGCCTAATATAATACACTCAGAACATTTCATAGAATCTTGAGGAATATCATTAATTAGAATAGAGTTGCGTTAGAGAAGCACAAGCCCCCCCCCCCCACACACACACACACAAACACTCCAAGTACCCACACCACCTTCGACCCCAGTACTCACACCAACTTTGACCCCAAGTACCCACGTCACATTCGACCCCAAGATATATGGATACTTTATGATTTTAACTCTTTCATTTGAGATTTCATCTTGTCCTAGACGAAAGCTACTTTATTACATTAGGCGTTGTTACATTTGGCGTTGACTGCAACGCCTAATGTAACAACGTCTAATGTATTACACTCAGAACATTTAATAGAATCTTTAATCATTAGTCATATCATTAATGAGAACAGTGTTGGGTTGGTATCTTTCAAGAAGCACAGCCTCCCACCACATACACTCCAAGTACCCACACCACCTTCGACCCAAGTACCAACACCACCGTCGTCCCCAGTACCTACACCACCTTCGACCCTAAGATATATGGATACTGTATGATTTTAACTTTCTTATTTGAGATTTCATCTTGTCCTAGACGAAAGTTACTTTATTACATTAGGCGTTGTTGCATTTGGCGTTGACTGCAACGCCTACTGTAACAACGCCTGATGTATTACACTCAGAACATTTCATAGAATCTTAAGTCATATCATTAATAATAACAGTGTTGCGTTGGTATCTTTCAAGAAGCACAGCTTCCCGCCACATAAACTCCAAGTTACCACACCACCTTCGACCCAAGTACCCACACCACCTTCGTTCCCAGTACCCACACCCACCTTCGACCCTAAGATATATGGATACTATATGATTTAAACTTTCTTATTTGAGATTTGAACTTGGCCTAGACGAAAGTTACTTTATTACATTAGGCGTTGTTACATTTGGCATTGACTGCAATGCCTTATGTAACAACGCCTAATGTAATACACTCAGATCTTAAGTAATATCATTTATTAGAATAGAGTTGCGTTGAAGCACAAGCTCCCCACCATACACACTCCAAGTACCCACACCCCTTCGACCCCAGTACCCACATTCTTCGACCCCAAGGTATATAGATACTCTATGATTTTAACTTTTTTTTGAGATTTCATCTTGTCCTAGACGAAAGTTACTTTATTACATTAGGCGTTGTTACATTTGGCGTTGACTGCAACGCCTAATGTAACAACGCCTAATTTAATACACTCAGATCTTAAGTAAAATCTTTGAATTAGAATAGAGTTGCGTTGAAACATAAGCTCCCCACCATACACACTCCAAGTACCCACACCACCTTCGACCCCAGTAGCTTCACCCCCTTCGACCACAGTACCCGCAAAACCTTCGACCCCATGGCATATGGATACTCTATGATTATTTTTTTTTTAGATTTCATCTTGTCCTAGACGAAAGTTACTTTATTACATTAGGCGTTGTTACATTTGGCGTTGACTGCAACGCCTAATGTAACAACGCCTAATGTAATACACTCAGATCTTAAGTAATACTATTAATTAGAATAGAGTTGTGTTGAAGCACAAGCTCCCCACCATACACACTCCAAATACCCACACCACCTTCGACCCCAGTACCCACACCCCCTTCGACCCCAGTACCCACACAACCTTCGACCCCAAGGTATATGGATACTCTATGATTTTTAACTTTTGGGGTGGGGGGGATTTCATCTTGTCCTAGACGAAAGTTACTCTATTACATTAGGCGTTGTTACATTTGGCGTTGACTACAACGCCTAATGTAACAACGCCTTATGTAATACACTCAGATCTTAAGTAATATCATTAATTAGAATAGAGTTGCGTTGAAGCACAAGCTCCCCACCATACACACTCCAAATACCCACACCACCTTCTACCCCAGTACCCACACACCATTCGACCCCAGTACCCACACAACCTTCGACCCCAAGGTATATGGATACTCTATGATTTTAACATTTTTTTTAGATTTCATCTTGTCCTAGACGAAAGTTACTTTATTACATAAGGCGTTGTTACATTTGGCGTTGAGTGCTACGCCTAATGTAACAACGCCTAATGTAATACATTCAGATCTTAAGTAATATCATTAATTAGAATAGAGTTGCGTTGAAGCACAAGCTCCCCACCATACACACTCAAAGTACCTACACCACCTTCGACCCAGTATCCACAACCCCTTCGACCCCAGTACCCAGACAACCTTCGGCCCCAAGGTATATGGATACTCTATGATTTTGACTTTTTTGAGATTTCATCTTGTCCTACACGAAATTTACTTTATTACATTAGGCGTTGTTACATTTGGCGTTGACTGCAACGCCTAATGTAACAACGCCTAATGTAATAAACTTGTTTATTACAATTGGCGTTGTATTACATTAGAGGTTGCCACAAGGCGCGGCAAACGGCGTTCTTCATCATTTTTATAGCGACTTAGTATAGAGAGAGAAAATCAGAAATTCGGAGACAAAATTTTTCTCTATCTTCCCAGCAGAAGAAAAAAATGATGTTTTTCTCAATATCACAGCTAATAAATGCGATAGGAAGGTGCGGTAAACGGCGTTCTTCATCATTTTATAGCGACTAAGTATAGAGAGAAAAAATCCGAAATTCGGAGACAAAAATTTTTCTCTATCTTCCCAGCAGAATACAAAAATGATGTTTTTCTCAATATCTCAGCTAATAAATGCGATAGGAAGGCGCGGTAAACGGCGTTCTTCATCATTTTTATAGCGACTAAGTATAGAGAGAAAAAATCCGAAATTCGGAGACAAAAATTTTTCTCGGTCTTCCCAGCAGAATACGAAAATGATGTTTTTCTCAATATCTCAGCTAATAAATGCGATAGGAAGGCGCGGTAAACGGCGTTCTTCATCATTTTTATAGCGACTAAGTATAGAGAGAAAAAATCCGAAATTGTGAGACAAAAATTTTTCTCGGTCTTCCAAGCAGAAGAAAAAATGATGTTTTTCTCAATATCTCAGCTAATAAATGCGATAGGAAGGCGCGGTAAACGGCGTTCTTCATCATTTTTATAGCGACTAAGTATAGAGAGAAAAAATCCGAAATTGTGAGACAAAAAATTATTCTCGGTCTTCCCAGCAGAAGAAAAAAATGATGTTTTTCTCAATATCTCGGCTAATAAATGCGATAGGAAGGCGCGGTAAACGGCGTTCTTCATCATTTTTATAGCGACTAAGTATAGAGAGAAAAAATCCGAAATTCCGAGACAAAAATTTTTCTCTATCTTCCCAGCAGAATACAAAAATGATGTTTTTCTCAATATCTCAGCTAATAAATGCGATAGGAAGGCGCGGTAAACGGCGTTCTTCATCATTTTTATAGCGACTAAGTATAGAGAGAAAAAATCCGAAATTCGGAGACAAAAAGTTTTCTCTATCTTCCCAGCAGAATACAAAAATGATGTTTTTCTCAACATCTCAGCTAATAAATGCGATAGGAAGGCGCGGTAAACGGCTTTCTTCATCATTTTTATAGCGACAAAGTATAGAGAGAAAAAAATCCGAAATTCGGAGACAAAAATTTTTCTCTATCTTCCCAGCAGAATACAAAAATGATGTTTTTCTCAATATCTCAGCTAATAAATGCGATAGGAAGGCGCGGTAAACGGCGTTCTTCATCATTTTATAGCGACTAAGTATAGAGAGAAAAAATTCGAAATTCGGAGACAAAAATTTTTCTCGGTCTTCCCAGCAGAATACAAAAATGATGTTTTTCTCAATATCTCAGCTAATAAATGCGATAGGAAGGCGCGGTAAACGGCGTTCTTCATCATTTTTATAGCGACTAAGTATAGAGAGAAAAAATCCGAAATTGTGAGACAAAAATTTTTGTCGGTCTTCCCAGCAGAAGAAAAAAATGATGTTTTTCTCAATATCTCGGCTAATAAATGCGATAGGAAGGCGCGGTAAACGGCGTTCTTCATCATTTTTATAGCGACTAAGTAAAGAGAGAAAAAATCCGAAATTCCGAGACAAAAATTTTTCTCGGTCTTCCCAGCAGAAGAAAAAAATGATGTTTTTCTCAATATCTCAGCTAATAAATGCGATAGGAAGGTGCGGTAAACGGCGTTCTTCATCATTTTTATAGCGACTAAGTATAGAGAGAAAAAATCCGAAATTGGGAGACAAAAATTTTTCTCTATCTCCACAGCAGAATACAAAAATGATGTTTTTCTCAATATCTCAGCTAATAAATGCGATAGGAAGGCGCGGTAAACGGCGTTCTTCATCATTATTATAGCGACAAAGTATAGAGAGAAAAAAATCCGATATTCGGAGACAAAAATTTTTCTCGGTCTTCCCAGCAGAATACAAAAATGATGTTTTTCTCAATATCTCAGCTAATAAATGCGATAGGAAGGCGCGGTAAACGGCGTTCTTCATCATTTTTATAGCGACTAAGTATAGAGAGAAAAAATCCGAAATTCGGAGACAAAAATTTTTCTCGGTCTTCCCAGCAGAATACAAAAATGATGTTTTTCTCAATATCTCAGCTAAAAAATGCGATAGGAAGGCGCGGTAAACGGCGTTCTTCATCATTTTTATAGCGACTTAGTATAGAGAGAAAAAATCCGAAATTGTGAGACAAAAAATTTTCTCGGTCTTCCCAGCAGAAGAAAAAATGATGTTTTTCTCAATATCTCGGCTAATAAATGCGATAGGAAGGCGCGGTAAACGGTGTTCTTCATCATTTTTATAGCGACTAAGTATAGAGAGAAAAAAACCGAAATTCCGAGACAAAATTTTTTCTCGGTCTTCCCAGCAGAATACAAAAATGATGTTTTTCTCAGTATCTCAGCTAATAAATGCGATAGGAAGGCGCGGTAAACGGCGTTCTTCATCATTTTTATAGCGACTAAGTATAGAGAGAAAAAATCCGAAATTGTGAGACAAAAATTTTTGTCGGGTTTCCCAGCAGAAGAAAAAAATGATGTTTTTCTCAATATCTCGGCTAATAAATGCGATAGGAACGCGCGGTAAACGGCGTTCTTCATCATTTTTATAGCGACTAAGTATGGAGAGAAAAAATCCGAAATTCCGAGACAAAAATTTTTCTCGGTCTTCCCAGCAGAATACAAAAATGATGTTTTTCTCAATATCTCAGCTAATAAATGCGATAGGAAGGTGCGGTAAACGGCGTTCTTCATCATTTTTATAGCGACTAAGTATAGAGAGAAAAAATCCGAAATTCGGAGACAAAAATTTTTCTCCATCTTCCCAGCAGAATACAAAAATGATGTTTTTCTCAATATCTCGGCTAATAAATGCGATAGGAAGGCGCGGAAAACGGCGTTCTTCATCATTTTTATAGCGACTAAGTATAGAGAAAAAAAAATCCGAAATTCCGAGACAAAAATTTTTCTCGGTCTTCCCAGCAGTAGAAAAAAATGATGTTTTTCTCAATATCTCAGCTAATAAATGCGATAGGAAGGTGCGGTAAACGGCGTTCTTCATCATTTTTATAGCGACTAAGTATAGAGAGAAAAAAATCCGAAATTCGGAGGCAAAAATTTTTCTCTATCTTCCCAGCAGAATACAAAAATGATGTTTTTCTCAATATCTCAGCTAATAAATGCGATAGGAAGGCGCGGTAAACGGCGTTCTTCATCATTTTTATAGCGACTATGTATAGAGAGAAAAAATCCGAAATTGTGAGACAAAAATTTTTGTCGGTCTTCCCAGCAGAAGAAAAAAATGATATTTTTCTCAATATCTCGGCTAATAAATGCGATAGGAAGGCGCGGGAAACGGCGTTCTTCATCATTTTTTAGCGACTAAGTATAGAGTGAAAAAATCCGAAATTCCGAGATAAAATTTTTCTCGGTCTTCCCAGCAGAATACAAAAATGATGTTTTTCTCAATATCTCAGCTAATAAATGCGATAGGAAGGCGCGGTAAACGGCGTTCTTCATCATTTTTATAGCGACTAAGTAAAGAGAGAAAAAATCCGAAATTCGGAGACAAAAATTTTTCTCGGTCTTCCCAGCAGAAGAAAAAAATGATGTTTTTCTCAATATCTCAGCTAATAAATGCGATAGGAAGGCGCGGTAAACGGCGTTCTTCATCATTTTTATAGCGACTAAGTATAGAGAGAAAAAATCCGAAATTGTGAGACAAAAATTTTTGTCGGTCTTCCCAGCAGAAGAAAAAAATGATGTTTTTCTCAATATCTCAGCTAATAAATGCGATAGGAATGTGCGGTAAACGGCGTTCTTCATCATTTTAATAGCGACTAAGTATAGAGAGAAAAAATCCGAAATTCGGAGACAAAAATTTTTCTCTATCTCCACAGCAGAATACAAAAATGATGTTTTTCTCAATATCTCAGCTAATAAATGCGATAGGAAGGCGCGGTAAACGGCGTTCTTCATCATTTTTATAGCGACTAAGTATAGAGAGAAAAAATCCGATATTCGGAGACAAAAATTTTTCTCGGTCTTCCCAGCAGAATACAAAAATGATGTTTTTCTCAATATCTCAGCTAATAAATGCGATAGGAAGGCGCGGTAAACGGCGTTCTTCATCATTTTTATAGCGACTAAGTAAAGAGAGAAAAAATCCGAAATTCGGAGACAAAAATTTTTCTCGGTCTTCCCAGCAGAAGAAAAAAATGATGTTTTTCTCAATATCTCAGCTAATAAATGCGATAGGAATGTGCGGTAAACGGCGTTCTTCATCATTTTTATAGCGACTAAGTAAAGAGAGAAAAAATCCGAAATTCCGAGATAAAAATTTTTCTCGGTCTTCCCAGCAGAAGAAAAAAATGATGTTTTTCTCAATATCTCAGCTAATAAATGCGATAGGAATGTGCGGTAAACGGCGTTCTTCATCATTTTAATAGCGACTAAGTATAGAGAGAAAAAGTCCGAAATTCGGAGACAAAAATTTTTCTCTATCTCCACAGCAGAATACAAAAATGATGTTTTTCTCAATATCTCAGCTAATAAATGCGATAGGAAGGCGCGGTAAACGGCGTTCTTCATCATTTTTATAGCGACTAAGTATAGAGAGAAAAAATCCGATATTCGGAGACAAAAATTTTTCTCGGTCTTCCCAGCAGAATACAAAAATGATGTTTTTCTCAATATCTCAGCTAATAAATGCGATAGGAAGGCGCGGTAAACGGCGTTCTTCATCATTTTTATAGCGACTAAGTATAGAGAGAAAAAATCCGAAATTCGGAGACAAAAATTTTTCTCGGTCTTCCCAGCAGAATACAAAAATGATGTTTTTCTCAATATCTCAGCTAATAAATGCGATAGGAAGGCGCGGTAAACGGCGTTCTTCATCATTTATATAGCGACTAAGTATAGAGAGAAAAAATCCGAAATTCGGAGACAAAAATTTTTCTCGGTCTTCCCAGCAGAATACAAAAATGATGTTTTTCTCAATATCTCAGCTAATAAATGCGATAGGAAAGCGCGGTAAACGGCGTTCTTCATCATTTTTATAGCGACTAAGTATAGACAGAAAAAATCCGAAATTGTGAGACAAAAATTTTTCTCGGTCTTCCCAGCAGAAGAAAAAAATGATGTTTTTCTCAATATCTCGGCTAATAAATGCGATAGGAAGGCGCGGTAAACGGTGTCCTTCATCATTTTTATAGCGACTAAGTAAAGAGAGAAAAAAAACTGACATTCCGAGACAAATTTTTTTCTCGGTCTTCCCAGCAGAATACAAAAATGATGTTTTTCTCAATATCTCAGCTAATAAATGCGATAGGAAGGTGCGGTAAACGGCGTTCTTCATCATTTTTATAGCGACTAAGTATAGAGAGAAAAAATCCGAAATTCGGAGACAAAAATTTTTCTCTATCTTCCCAGCAGAATACAAAAATGGTGTTTTTCTCAATATCTCAGCTAATAAATGCGATAGGAAGGCGCGGTAAACGGCGTTCTTCATCATTTTTATAGCGACTAAGTATAGAGAGAAAAAATCCGAGATTCAGAGACAAAAATTTTTCTCTATCTTCCCAGCAGAATACAAAAATGATGTTTTTCTCAATATCTCAGCTAATAAATGCGATAGGAAAGCGCGGTAAACGGCGTTCTTCATCATTTTTACAGCGACTAAGTATAGAGAGAAAAAATCCGAAATTCGGAGACAAAATTTTTTCTCGGTCTTCCCAGCAGAATACAAAAATGATGTTTTTTCTCAATATCTCAGCTAATAAATGCGATAGGAAGGCGCGGTAAACGGCGTTCTTCATCATTTTTATAGCGACTAAGTATAGAGAGAAAAAATCCGAAATTGTGAGACAAAAATTTTTCTCGGTCTTCCCAGCAGAAGAAAAAAATGATGTTTTTCTCAATATCTCGGCTAATAAATGCGATAGGAAGGCGCGGTAAACGGCGTTCTTCATCATTTTTATAGCGACTAAGTATGGAGAGAAAAAATCCGAAATTCCGAGACAAAAATTTTTCTCGGTCTTCCCAGCAGAATACAAAAATGATGTTTTTCTCAATATCTCAGCTAATAAATGCGATAGGAAGGTGCGGTAAACGGCGTTCTTCATCATTTTTATAGCGACTAAGTATAGAGAGAAAAAAACCGAAATTCGGAGACAAAAATTTTTCTCTATCTTCCCAGCAGAATACAAAAATGATGTTTTTCTCAATATCTCAGCTAATAAATGCGATAGGAAGGCGCGGTAAACGGCGTTCTTCATCATTTTTATAGCGACTAAGTATAGAGAGAAAAAATCCGAAATTCGGAGACAAAATTTTTTCTCTATCTTCCCAGCAGAATACAAAAATGATGTTTTTCTCAATATCTCAGCTAATAAATGCGATAGGAAGGCGCGGTAAAAGGCGTTCTTCATCATTTTTATAGCGACTGAGTATAGAGAGAAAAAATCCGAAATTCGGAGACAAAAATTTTTCTCTGTCTTCCCAGCAGAATACAAAAATGATGTTTTTCTCAATATCTCAGCTAATAAATGCGATAGGAAGGCGCGGTAAACGGCGTTCTTCATCATTTATATAGCGACTAAGTATAGAGAGAAAAAATCCGAAATTGTGAGACAAAAATTTTTCTCGGTCTTCCCAGCAGAAGAAAAAAATGATGTTTTTCTCAATATCTCGGCTTATAAATGCGATAGGAAGGCGCGGTAAACGGCGTTCTTCATAATTTTATAGCGACTAAGTAAAGAGAGAAAAAATCCGAAATTCCGAGACAAAAATTTTTCTCGGTCTTCCCAGCAGAATACAAAAATGATGTTTTTCTCAATATCTCAGCTAATAAATGCGATAGGAAGGTGCGGTAAACGGCGTTCTTCATCATTTTTATAGCGACTAAGTATAGAGAGAAAAAAATCCGAAATTCCGAGACAAAAATTTTTCTCTATCTTCCCAGCAGAATACAAAAATGATGTTTTTCTCAATATCTCAGCTAATAAATGCGATAGGAAGGCGCGGTAAACGGCGTTCTTCATCATTTTTATAGCGACTAAGTATAGAGAGAAAAAATCCGAAATTCGGAGACAAAAATTTTTCTCGGTCTTCCCAGCAGAATACAAAAATGATGTTTTTCTCAATATCTCAGCTAATAAATGCGATAGGAAAGCGCGGTAAACGGCGTTCTTCATCATTTTTATAGCGACTAAGTAAAGAGAGAAAAAAATCCGAAATTGTGAGACAAAAATTTTTCTCGGTCTTCCCAGCAGAAGAAAAAAATGATGTTTTTCTCAATATCTCGGCTAATAAATGCGATAGGAAGGCGCGGTAAACGGCGTTCTTCATCATTTTTATAGCGACTAAGTATAGAGAGAAAAAAAACTGAAATTCCGAGACAAATTTTTTTCTCGGTGTTCCCAGCAGAATACAAAAATGATGTTTTTCTCAATATCTCAGCTAATAAATGCGATAGGAAGGTGCGGTAAACGGCGTTCTTCATCATTTTTATAGCGACTAAGTATAGAGAGAAAAAATCCGAAATTCGGAGACAAAAATTTTTCTCTACCTTCCCAGCAGAATACAAAAATGGTGTTTTTCTCAATATCTCAGCTAATAAATGCGATAGGAAGGCGCGGTAAACGGCGTTCTTCATCATTTTTATAGCGACTAAGTATAGAGAGAAAAAATCCGAAATTCGGAGACAAAAATTTTTCTCTATCTTCCCAGCAGAATACAAAAATGGTGTTTTTCTCAATATCTCAGCTAATAAATGCGATAGGAAGGCGCGGTAAACGGCGTTCTTCATCATTTTTATAGCGACTAAGTATAGAGAGAAAAAATCCGAAATTCGGAGACAAAAATTTTTCTCTATCTTCCCAGCAGAATACAAAAATGGTGTTTTTCTCAATATCTCAGCTAATAAATGCGATAGGAAGGCGCGGTAAACGGCGTTCTTCATCATTTTTATAGCGACTAAGTATAGAGAGAAAAAATCCGAAATTCCGAGACAAAAATTTTTCTCTATCTTCCCAGCAGAATACAAAAATGATGTTTTTCTCAATATCTCAGCTAATAAATGCGATAGGAAAGCGCGGTAAACGGCGTTCTTCATCATTTTTACAGCGACTAAGTATAGAGAGAAAAAAATCCGAAATTCGGAGACAAAAATTTTTCTCGGTCTTCCCAGCAGAATACAAAAATGATGTTTTTTCTCAATATCTCAGCTAATAAATGCGATAGGAAGGCGCGGTAAACGGCGTTCTTCATCATTTTTATAGCGACTAAGTATAGAGAGAAAAAATCCGAAATTCGGAGACAAAAATTTTTCTCTATCTTCCCAGCAGAATACAAAAATGATGTTTTTCTCAATATCTCAGCTAATAAATGCGATAGGAAGGCGCGGTAAACGGCGTTCTTCATCATTTTTATAGCGACTGAGTATAGAGAGAAAAAATCCGAAATTCGGAGACAAAAATTTTTCTCTGTCTTCCCAGCAGAATACAAAAATGATTTTTTTCTCAATATCTCAGCTAATAAATGCGATAGGAAGGCGCGGTAAACGGCGTTCTTCATCATTTATATAGCGACTAAGTATAGAGAGAAAAAATCCGAAATTGTGAGACAAAAATTTTTCTCGGTCTTCCCAGCAGAAGAAAAAAATGATGTTTTTCTCAATATCTCGGCTATTAAATGCGATAGGAAGGCGCGGTAAACGGCGTTCTTCATAATTTTATAGCGACTAAGTATAGAGAGAAAAAATCCGAAATTCCGAGACAAAAATTTTTCTCGGTCTTCCCAGCAGAATACAAAAATGATGTTTTTCTCAATATCTCAGCTAATAAATGCGATAGGAAGGTGCGGTAAACGGCGTTCTTCATCATTTTTATAGCGACTAAGTATAGAGAGAAAAAAATCCGAAATTCCGAGACAAAAATTTTTCTCTATCTTCCCAGCAGAATACAAAAATGATGTTTTTCTCAATATCTCAGCTAATAAATGCGATAGGAAGGCGCGGTAAACGGCGTTCTTCATCATTTTTATAGCGACTAAGTATAGAGAGAAAAAATCCGAAATTCGGAGACAAAAATTTTTCTCGGTCTTCCCAGCAGAATACAAAAATGATGTTTTTCTCAATATCTCAGCTAATAAATGCGATAGGAAAGCGCGGTAAACGGCGTTCTTCATCATTTTTATAGCGACTAAGTATAGAGAGAAAAAATCCGAAATTGTGAGACAAAAATTTTTCTCGGTCTTCCCAGCAGAAGAAAAAAATGATGTTTTTTCTCAATATCTCGGCTAATAAATGCGATAGGAAGGCGCGGTAAACGGTGTTCTTCATCATTTTTATAGCGACTAAGTATAGAGAGAAAAAAAAACTGAAATTCCGAGACAAATTTTTTTCTCGGTCTTCCCAGCAGAATACAAAAATGATGTTTTTCTCAATATCTCAGCTAATAAATGCGATAGGAAGGTGCGGTAAACGGCGTTCTTCATCATTTTTATAGCGACTAAGTATAGAGAGAAAAAATCCGAAATTCGGAGACAAAATTTTTTCTCTATCTTCCCAGCAGAATACAAAAATGGTGTTTTTCTCAATATCTCAGCTAATAAATGCGATAGGAAGGCGCGGTAAACGGCGTTCTTCATCATTTTTATAGCGACTAAGTATAGAGAGAAAAAATCCGAAATTCGGAGACAAAAATTTTTCTCTATCTTCCCAGCAGAATACAAAAATGGTGTTTTTCTCAATATCTCAGCTAATAAATGCGATAGGAAGGCGCGGTAAACGGCGTTCTTCATCATTTTTATAGCGACTAAGTATAGAGAGAAAAAATCCGAAATTCCGAGACAAAAATTTTTCTCTATCTTCCCAGCAGAATACAAAAATGATGTTTTTCTCAATATCTCAGCTAATAAATGCGATAGGAAAGCGCGGTAAACGGCGTTCTTCATCATTTTTACAGCGACTAAGTATAGAGAGAAAAAATCCGAAATTCGGAGACAAAAATTTTTCTCGGTCTTCCCAGCAGAATACAAAAATGATGTTTTTTCTCAATATCTCAGCTAATAAATGCGATAGGAAGGCGCGGTAAACGGCGTTCTTCATCATTTTTATAGCGACTAAGTATAGAGAGAAAAAATCCGAAATTGTGAGACAAAAATTTTTCTCGGTCTTCCCAGCAGAAGAAAAATATGATGTTTTTCTCAATATCTCGGCTAATAAATGCGATAGGAAGGCGCGGTAAACGGCGTTCTTCATCATTTTTATAGCGACTAAGTATGGAGAGAAAAAATCCGAAATTCCGAGACAAAAATTTTTCTCGGTCTTCCCAGCAGAATACAAAAATGATGTTTTTCTCAATATCTCAGCTAATAAATGCGATAGGAAGGTGCGATAAACGGTGTTCTTCATCATTTTTATAGCGAATAAGTATAGAGAGAAAAAATCCGAAATTCGGAGACAAAAATGTTTCTCTATCTTCCCAGCAGAATACAAAAATGATGTTTTTCTCAATATCTCAGCTAATAAATGCGATAGGAAGGCGCGGTAAACGGCGTTCTTCATCATTTTTATAGCGACTAAGAATAGAGAGAAAAAATCCGAAATTCGGAGACTAAAATTTTTCTCTATCTTCCCAGCAGAATACAAAAATGATGTTTTTCTCAATATCTCAGCTAATAAATGCGATAGGAAGGCGCGGTAAACGGCGTTCTTCATCATTTTTATAGCGACTAAGTATAGAGAGAAAAAATCCGAAATTCGGAGACAAAAATTTTTCTCTGTCTTCCCAGCAGAATACAAAAATGATGTTTTTCTCAATATCTCAGCTAATAAATGCGATAGGAAGGCGCGGTAAACGGCGTTCTTCATCATTTATATAGCGACTAAGTATAGAGAGAAAAAATCCGAAATTGTGAGACAAAAATTTTTCTCGGTCTTCCCAGCAGAAGAAAAAAATGATGTTTTTCTCAATATCTCGGCTAATAAATGCGATAGGAAGGCGCGGTAAACGGCGTTCTTCATAATTTTATAGCGAGTAAGTATAGAGAGAAAAAATCCGAAATTCCGAGACAAAAATTTTTCTCGGTCTTCCCAGCAGAATACAAAAATGATGTTTTTCTCAATATCTCAGCTAATAAATGCGATAGGAAGGTGCGGTAAACGGCGTTCTTCATCATTTTTATAGCGACTAAGTATAGAGAGAAAAAAATCCGAAATTCCGAGACAAAAATTTTTCTCTATCTTCCCAGCAGAATACAAAAATGATGTTTTTCTCAATATCTCAGCTAATAAATGCGATAGGAAGGCGCGGTAAACGGCGTTCTTCATCATTTTTATAGCGACTAAGTATAGAGAGAAAAAATCCGAAATTCGGAGACAAAAATTTTTCTCGGTCTTCCCAGCAGAATACAAAAATGATGTTTTTCTCAATATCTCAGCTAATAAATGCGATAGGAAAGCGCGGTAAACGGCGTTCTTCATCATTTTTATAGCGACTAAGTAAAGAGAGAAAAAAATCCGAAATTGTGAGACAAAAATTTTTCTCGGTCTTCCCAGCAGAAGAAAAAAATGATGTTTTTCTCAATATCTCGGCTAATAAATGCGATAGGAAGGCGCGGTAAACGGCGTTCTTCATCATTTTTATAGCGACTAAGTATAGAGAGAAAAAAAAACTGAAATTCCGAGACAAATTTTTTTCTCGGTGTTCCCAGCAGAATACAAAAATGATGTTTTTCTCAATATCTCAGCTAATAAATGCGATAGGAAGGTGCGGTAAACGGCGTTCTTCATCATTTTTATAGCGACTAAGTATAGAGAGAAAAAATCCGAAATTCGGAGACAAAAATTTTTCTCTATCTTCCCAGCAGAATACAAAAATGGTGTTTTTCTCAATATCTCAGCTAATAAATGCGATAGGAAGGCGCGGTAAACGGCGTTCTTCATCATTTTTATAGCGACTAAGTATAGAGAGAAAAAATCCGAAATTCGGAGACAAAAATTTTTCTCTATCTTCCCAGCAGAATACAAAAATGGTGTTTTTCTCAATATCTCAGCTAATAAATGCGATAGGAAGGCGCGGTAAACGGCGTTCTTCATCATTTTTATAGCGACTAAGTATAGAGAGAAAAAATCCGAAATTCCGAGACAAAAATTTTTCTCTATCTTCCCAGCAGAATACAAAAATGATGTTTTTCTCAATATCTCAGCTAATAAATGCGATAGGAAAGCGCGGTAAACGGCGTTCTTCATCATTTTTACAGCGACTAAGTATAGAGAGAAAAAAATCCGAAATTCGGAGACAAAAATTTTTCTCGGTCTTCCCAGCAGAATACAAAAATGATGTTTTTTCTCAATATCTCAGCTAATAAATGCGATAGGAAGGCGCGGTAAACGGCGTTCTTCATCATTTTTATAGCGACTAAGTATAGAGAGAAAAAATCCGAAATTCCGAGACAAAAATTTTTCTCTATCTTCCCAGCAGAATACAAAAATGATGTTTTTCTCAATATCTCAGCTAATAAATGCGATAGGAAGGCGCGGTAAACGGCGTTCTTCATCATTTTTATAGCGACTGAGTATAGAGAGAAAAAATCCGAAATTCCGAGACAAAAATTTTTCTCGGTCTTCCCAGCAGAATACAAAAATGATGTTTTTCTCAATATCTCAGCTAATAAATGCGATAGGAAGGTGCGGTAAACGGCGTTCTTCATCATTTTTATAGCGACTAAGTATAGAGAGAAAAAAATCCGAAATTCCGAGACAAAAATTTTTCTCTATCTTCCCAGCAGAATACAAAAATGATGTTTTTCTCAATATCTCAGCTAATAAATGCGATAGGAAGGCGCGGTAAACGGCGTTCTTCATCATTTTTATAGCGACTAAGTATAGAGAGAAAAAATCCGATATTCGGAGACAAAAATTTTTCTCGGTCTTCCCAGCAGAATACAAAAATGATGTTTTTCTCAATATCTCAGCTAATAAATGCGATAGGAAGGCGCGGTAAACGGCGTTCTTCATCATTTTTATAGCGACTAAGTATAGAGAGAAAAAATCCGAAATTCGGAGACAAAAATTTTTCTCTGTCTTCCCAGCAGAATACAAAAATGATGTTTTTCTCAATATCTCAGCTAATAAATGCGATAGGAAGGCGCGGTAAACGGCGTTCTTCATCATTTATATAGCGACTAAGTATAGAGAGAAAAAATCCGAAATTGTGAGACAAAAATTTTTCTCGGTCTTCCCAGCAGAAGAAAAAAATGATGTTTTTCTCAATATCTCGGCTATTAAATGCGATAGGAAGGCGCGGTAAACGGCGTTCTTCATAATTTTATAGCGACTAAGTATAGAGAGAAAAAATCCGAAATTCCGAGACAAAAATTTTTCTCGGTCTTCCCAGCAGAATACAAAAATGATGTTTTTCTCAATATCTCAGCTAATAAATGCGATAGGAAGGTGCGGTAAACGGCGTTCTTCATCATTTTTATAGCGACTAAGTATAGAGAGAAAAAAATCCGAAATTCCGAGACAAAAATTTTTCTCTATCTTCCCAGCAGAATACAAAAATGATGTTTTTCTCAATATCTCAGCTAATAAATGCGATAGGAAGGCGCGGTAAACGGCGTTCTTCATCATTTTTATAGCGACTAAGTATAGAGAGAAAAAATCCGAAATTCGGAGACAAAAATTTTTCTCGGTCTTCCCAGCAGAATACAAAAATGATGTTTTTCTCAATATCTCAGCTAATAAATGCGATAGGAAAGCGCGGTAAACGGCGTTCTTCATCATTTTTATAGCGACTAAGTATAGAGAGAAAAATCCGAAATTGTGAGACAAAAATTTTTCTCGGTCTTCCCAGCAGAAGAAAAAAATGATGTTTTTCTCAATATCTCGGCTAATAAATGCGATAGGAAGGCGCGGTAAACGGTGTTCTTCATCATTTTTATAGCGACTAAGTATAGAGAGAAAAAAAACTGAAATTCCGAGACAAATTTTTTTCTCGGTCTTCCCAGCAGAATACAAAAATGATGTTTTTCTCAATATCTCAGCTAATAAATGCGATAGGAAGGTGCGGTAAACGGCGTTCTTCATCATTTTTATAGCGACTAAGTATAGAGAGAAAAAATCCGAAATTCGGAGACAAAATTTTTTCTCTATCTTCCCAGCAGAATACAAAAATGGTGTTTTTCTCAATATCTCAGCTAATAAATGCGATAGGAAGGCGCGGTAAATGGCGTTCTTCATCATTTTTATAGCGACTAAGTATAGAGAGAAAAAATCCGAAATTCGGAGACAAAAATTTTTCTCTATCTTCCCAGCAGAATACAAAAATGGTGTTTTTCTCAATATCTCAGCTAATAAATGCGATAGGAAGGCGCGGTAAACGGCGTTCTTCATCATATTTATAGCGACTAAGTATAGAGAGAAAAAATCCGAAATTCCGAGACAAAAATTTTTCTCTATCTTCCCAGCAGAATACAAAAATGATGTTTTTCTCAATATCTCAGCTAATAAATGCGATAGGAAAGCGCGGTAAACGGCGTTCTTCATCATTTTTACAGCGACTAAGTATAGAGAGAAAAAATCCGAAATTCGGAGACAAAAATTTTTCTCGGTCTTCCCAGCAGAATACAAAAATGATGTTTTTTCTCAATATCTCAGCTAATAAATGCGATAGGAAGGCGCGGTAAACGGCGTTCTTCATCATTTTTATAGCGACTAAGTATAGAGAGAAAAAATCCGAAATTGTGAGACAAAAATTTTTCTCGGTCTTCCCAGCAGAAGAAAAATATGATGTTTTTCTCAATATCTCGGCTAATAAATGCGATAGGAAGGCGCGGTAAACGGCGTTCTTCATCATTTTTATAGCGACTAAGTATGGAGAGAAAAAATCCGAAATTCCGAGACAAAAATTTTTCTCGGTCTTCCCAGCAGAATACAAAAATGATGTTTTTCTCAATATCTCAGCTAATAAATGCGATAGGAAGGTGCGATAAACGGCGTTCTTCATCATTTTTATAGCGAATAAGTATAGAGAGAAAAAATCCGAAATTCGGAGACAAAAATTTTTCTCTATCTTCCCAGCAGAATACAAAAATGATGTTTTTCTCAATATCTCAGCTAATAAATGCGATAGGAAGGCGCGGTAAACGGCGTTCTTCATCATTTTTATAGCGACTAAGAACAGAGAGAAAAAATCCGAAATTCGGAGACTAAAATTTTTCTCTATCTTCCCAGCAGAATACAAAAATGATGTTTTTCTCAATATCTCAGCTAATAAATGCGATAGGAAGGCGCGGTAAACGGCGTTCTTCATCATTTTTATAGCGACTAAGTATAGAGTGAAAAAATCCGAAATTGTGAGACAAAAAATTTTCTCGGTCTTCCCAGCAGAAGAAAAAAATGATGTTTTTCTCAATATCTCAGCTAATAAATGCGATAGGAAGGCGCGGTAAACGGCGTTCTTCATCATTTTTATAGCGACTAAGTATAGAGAAAAAAAATCCGAAATTGTGAGACAAAAATTATTCTCGGTCTTCCCAGCAGAAGAAAAAAATGATGTTTTTCTCAATATCTCGGCTAATAAATGCGATAGGAAGGCGCGGTAAACGGCGTTCTTCATCATTTTTATAGCGACTAAGTACAGAGAGAAAAAATCCGAAATTCCGAGACAAAAATTTTTCTCTATCTTCCCAGCAGAATACAAAAATTATGTTTTTCTCAATATCTCAGCTAATAAATGCGACAGGAAAGCGCGGTAAACGGCGTTCTTCATCATTTTTATAGCGACTAAGTATAGAGAGAAAAAATCCGAAATTCGGAGACAAAAATTTTTCTCTATCTTCCCAGCAGAATACAAAAATGATGTTTTTCTCAATATCTCAGCTAATAAATGCGATAGGAAGGCGCGGTAAACGGCGTTCTTCATCGTTTTTATAGCGACTAAGTATAGAGAGAATAAATCCGAAATACGGAGACAAAAATTTTTCTCGGTCTTCCCAGCAGAATACAAAAATGATGTTTTTCTCAATATCTCAGCTAATAAATGCGATAGGAAGGCGCGGTAAACGGCGTTCTTCATCATTTTTATAACGCCTAAGTATAGAGAGAAAAAATCCGAAATTGTGAGACAAAAATTTTTCTCGGTCTTCCCAGCAGAAGAAAAAAATGATGTTTTTCTCAATATCTCGGCTAATAAATGCGATAGGAAGGCGCGGTAAACGGCGTTCTTCATCATTTTTATAGCGACTAAGTATAGAGAGAAAAAATCCGAAATTCCGAGACAAAAATTTTTCTCGGTCTTCCTAGCAGAAGAAAAAAATGATGTTTTTCTCAATATCTCAGCTAATAAATGCGATAGGAAGGTGCGGTAAACGGCGTTCTTCATCATTTTTATAGCGACTAAGTATAGAGAGAAAAAATCCGAAATTCGGAGACAAAAATTTTTCTCTATCTTCCCAGCAGAATACAAAAATGATGTTTTTCTCAATATCTCAGCTAATAAATGCGATAGGAAGGCGCGGTAAACGGCGTTCTTCATCATTTTTATAGCGACTAAGTATAGAGAGAAAAAATCCGAAATTCGGAGACAAAAATTTGTATCTATCTTCCCAGCAGAATACAAAAATGATGTTTTTCTCAATATCTCGGCTAATAAATGCGATAAGAAGGCGCGGTAAACGGCGTTCTTCATCATTTTTATAGCGACTAAGTATAGAGAGAAAAAATCCGAAATTCAGAGACAAAAATTTTTCTCTATCTTCCCAGCAGAATACAAAAATGATGTTTTTCTCAATATCTCAGCTAATTAATGCGATAGGAAGGCGCGGTAAACGGCGTTCTTCATCATTTTTATAGCGACTAAGTATAGAGAGAAAAAATCCGAAATTCGGAGACAAAAATTTTTCTCTATCTTCCCAGCAGAATACAAAAATGATGTTTTTCTCAATATCTCAGCTAATAAATGCGATAGGAAGGCGCGGTAAACGGCGTTCTTCATCATTTTTATAGCGACTAAGTATAGAGAGAAAAAATCCGAAATTCGGAGACCAAAAACCGCATACATCATCTTTTGGAGAGACTTTTTTGTATGTAGTCTTGTTTTTTTTTTTCTTGTTCTGTTGTTCTGCTAACTTGACCATTTCTTCTGTTGGTTTAGTTGTTTTGCTAATATGACCATTTTCTACTGGTTCTGCTCTTATTTGACCAGTTCGTTCTGCTCGTTCTGCTGTTCTGTTGTTCTGCTATCTTGACCAATCCGTTCTGCTCGTTCTGCTGTTCTGCTAGCTTGACCAATCCGTTCTGCTCGTTCTGCTGTTCTGCTAGCTTGACCAATCCGTTCTGCTCGTTCTGCTGTTCTGCTAACTTGACCATTTCGTTCTGCTCGTTCTGCTGTTCTGCTAACTTGACCTGGCTTTGATGCACGGCACAACACCAGCTGCAGTGAAGGCAAATAAAAATCAAAAATGAGTTCCTTTAAGAGCAATGAAAATATTCATAAGAAAGAAGATGGGTCATACTACGTAGTTTCGGCTAATAAAGCCTCATCAGTGACCCTGTAATGATCCGGCAACGAAAGCCAGAGGAAGCATACTGCAATTTTGCGAATTTCGAATAGGCAGTCGATTCAAAGACTGATATAAATCGAAATGAGGTCCAAATAATTAAAACCCTGTCTAGAATTTGAGTCTAAACTCACAATTTATTTATGATTTCTCAGAATATTCACGCTGAACCCTGATTCGGCTAACGGAGGCTCAACGTTGGGGGGCCGCTGCTATGCTCCAGACCGGAAGTACTCAGTTGCAGACGGCAAAATGGTATGTATTCGTCACAGTCAGTTGTTAGTCGACTATGGGCCCGCTATTATAGGACAGGAGCAGTAGCAGCTTTGCAGAGAAGTGGGCACCCGAAGAGTACTAACGGACTCGATGACCGCCTTGTTGTCAATCAAGCGTTACGCAGCCGGAGACTAACGTCAACAGATCTTCAGCAATACCTGCGCCGAGTAAGAGGGGTTAATGTCTCCAGACTGACGATCCGAAATCGCCTTCACTCGAGTGGCCTCACGTTAAGTTCAGTGACGAATCCCGGTTTAACTTTCACCTTCGTGATGGTCGTAGAAGAGTCTGGCGTCGTACTGGTGAACGTTATACAGACCCGGCTAGAGTTGCTCATGACCTATATGGTGCATGGTCTGTTGTTGTATGGGGCGGGATCACCATGGCTGGAAAACAGACTTACATGTGTGCCAAGGCAGAGTTACACGACTGTACCATCTTGATATTGTGTTGGTTCCTCACTCGATCATGGTGATACCGTTTGCCCGACGCCACGGTCGTGGAATTATCTTTCAGAACGATAACGCTAGGGCTAATCGGGCACGCGTCGTCACTGAGTACCTTCAACAGCTAAATATTCGTACAATACTATGACCTGCGATGAGTCGTGACTTATCTTCCATCGAACACGTATGGGACATCCTTGGGAAATCAGTCCGAAGCCTCAATCTGTCTCCAAGGACCCTGTGTGAGTTTGGTGCAGCGCTGCAAGAAGAGTGGCGAGGGATCTCTCAGTTCACGATTCGTAGACTAATTGAGCCCTGCCAAGCGAATTTGGGTCTTCGAGCATTCCGTCATGACAAATTTTAACTGCGCATGTCCAGCCATTCAGAGGGGCCAGGGATATGGCTTTCTGTCAGAAGGTTCCTCTTGATTCACTTAATAGTCCTTTGAAATAAATGCATCTTGACCAGGTGCATGAGGTGCCTGAAAGTAAAATATCCCCTACTTTGTGAGCAGTATTTTTTTTTCAATATATTTTGGAAATTGATTATGAAATCTTTTCTACGGTCACTCTCTCCCTTCCGCTGATTCAAGAAGGGCAGTTGTCAGTTTCTGGCGAAAGAATGTGCACTGAACTGGCTAACCGCTTACATATAAGCCTGCCCAGGAAAAGTGTGGATAGATAAACTGACTGGCTCAAAAATGACCCATTGACTAGGCCGTTAAACTCTAATACAAACAAATAAAATAGACACTCTGTGAATCCGTATTTAATATCTAGTACATTTCTTCAAGGAGCTGAGCTTTATAAGCTACTTGTAGCTTTCGTTCAAATTCTTACACTATATTACGTTCTTTTCTGTGGATTATATATCATATTTTGAATATATAACATGTTGAAAGCAAACGCCGAAAAACCACTTATTAGGAACTGACAAGGGCCACAACTCTTGTCAAAAGTTGACAGATTTCCCGTTAGCAAGTCCAAACTACACATCCCAGGTTTAAATGTGTATGCAAAATTTGAAGAAAAAATCCGTGAAAAAATACTCAAGTTATTGATCGCAATGGTGTGGATAGATAAACTGACTATGTCCGCACAAGATAATATGTTGTCCGCACAAGATAATATCTTGTGCGCACAACATATTATCTTGTGCGCACAAGATAATATCTTGTTCGCACAACATATTAAACAAGAGGGCCATGATGGCCCTGGATCGCTCACCTGATCCTTAGAGTAACAAGTGGGCCACAGGGAGGCCCATTATTGACACCAGGGCTATAATGTGCATAATGTTGGGGGAGGTCTAAAGTGAAGGTTCATACCAAATATCAACAAAGGCTATAATTTGAACAATCTTTGCAAAGGTCTACTAGATGAAGCTACACACCAAGTATCAAAGACCTGGGCCTTGCGGTTTCAGATAAGAAGATTTTTTTAAAGATATTCCCTTCATAAGCCTTTGTAAAACCAAATGGCCCAGGGGCAGGGGTATTTTTGGCCTCAGGGCTATAATTTAAACAATCTTGATAGAGGCTCACTAGATGAAGCTTCACACCAAATATCCAAGACCTGGGCCTTGCTGTTTCAGAGAAGAAGATTTTCAAAGATTATCTCTATATAAGTCTACGTAAAACCAAAAGGCCCAGGGGCGGGGGCATTTGTGGCCCGAGGGCTATAATTTGAACAATTTTGGTAGAGGTCCACTCGATGAAGCTTCATACCAACTATCAAAGACATGGGCCTTGCAGTTTCAGAGGAAAAGATTTTTCAAGATTTTCCCTATAGAAGTCTAGGAGGGGGGGGGGGGTCATTTTTGGCCCCAGAGCTATAATTTGAACAATCTTGATAGAGGTCCACCAGATGAAATTTCACACCAAATGTCAAAGACCTAAGCCTTATGGTTTCACAGAGGAAAATTCTTAAAGATTTTCCCTATATACTATATAAGTCTATGTAAAACCAAAGGGCTCAGAGGCGGGGCCATTTTTGGTCTCAGGGCTATATTTGAACAATCTTTGTGAAGGTCCACTAGATGAAGCTTCATACCAAATATCAAAGACCTAGGCCTTGTGGTTTCAGAGAAGATTTTTCAAGATTTTCCCTATAGAGGTCTATGTAAAACCAAAGGGTCCCGAAGTGAGGGCATTATTGGCCAAGCACTATAATTTGAACAATCTTGTTAGGGGTCCACTAGATGAAGCTTCATTCCAAATAGCAAAGACCTGGGCCTTGCGGTTTCATAGAAGAAGATTTTTAAAGATTTTCCCTATATAAGCCCATATAAAACCAAAGGGCCCTGGGGCGGGGGCATATTTTGGCTCCAGCACTATAATTCGAACAATCTTGGTAGGGGTCCACTAGATGAAGCTTCTTACCAAATATCGAAGACCTGGGCCTTGCGGTTTCAGAGAAGATTGTTAAAGATTTTCCCTATATAAGCCCATGTACTACCAAAGGGCCCCGGGACAGGGCCATTTTTGGCCCCAGCACTATAATTTGAACGATCTTTGTAGGGGTCCACTACATGAAGCTTCATACCAAATAGCAAATACCTGGGCCTTGTGGTTTCAGAGAAGAAGATTTTTCAAGATTTTCCCTATATAAGCCCATGTAAAACCAAAGGGCCCCGGAGCGGGGACATTTTTGGCCCCAGCACTACAATTTGAACAATCTTGGTAGGAGTCCTTTAGATAAAGCTTCATACCAAATATCAAAAACCTGGGCCTTGTGGTTTCAGAGCAGAAGATTTTTTAATAATTTATTTTTCGGTGAAAAAAATCTATCTTTGGCTCCTGTGACCTAGATGTGCAATGGACCGGAACCATTTGAACAACTTTGAAAGGGGACCACCTAAGGATCATTCCTATGAAGTTTGGTCAATATCCGATCAGTTGTTTAGGAGGAGATGTGGTTTGAAGAAATTGTTTTCGCACGGATGACAGACAAAAAGTGATCCTAATATAAAACACAAGAGGGCCATCATGGCCCTGGATCGCTCATCTGATCCATAGAGTAACAAGTGGGCCCCGGGGAAGGCCATTAATGACCCCAGGGTTATAATGTGCATAATGTTGAGGGAGGTCTAGAGGTGAAGCTTCATACCAAATATCAACAAAGGCTATAATTTGAACAATCTTGGCAAAGATCCACTAGATGAAGCTACACACCAAATATCAAAGACCTGGGCCTTGCGGTTTCAGAGAAGATTTTTTTAAGATATTCCCTACATAAGCTTATGTAAAACCTAATGGCCCCGGGGCGGGGACATTTTTGTCCTAAGGGATATAATTTAAACAGTCTTGATAGAGGTCCACTAGATGAAGCTTCACGGCAACTATCAAAGACCTGGGCCTTGATATTTCAGAGAAGAAGATTTTCAAAGATTGTCTCTATATAAGTCTATGTAAAACCAAAGGGCCCAGGGGCGGGGGCATTTGTGGCCCGAGGGCTATAATTTGAACAATCTTGGTAGAGGTCCACTAGATGAAGCTCAATACCAAATATCAAAGACATGGGCCTTGCAGTTTCAGAGAAGAAGATTTTTAAAGATTTCCCTATATAAGTCTATGTAAAACCAAAGGGTCTCGGGGCGGGGTCATTTTTGGCCCCAGGGCTATAATTTGAACAATCTTGATAGAGGTCCACTAGATGAAATTTCACATCAAATATCAAAGACCTAGGCCTTGTGGTTTCATAGAAGAAGATTTTTAAAGATTTTCCCTATATAAGTCTATGTAAAACCAAAGGGCCACGAGGCGGGGGCATTTTAGGTCTCAGGGCTATAATTTGAACAATCTTGGTAGAGGTCCACTAGCTGAAGCTTCATGCCAAATATCAAAGACCTAGGGCTTGTGGTTTCAGTGACGAAGATTTGTCAAGATTTTCCTATATAAGTCTATGTTAAACCGAAGGGCCCCGGAGCGGGGGGATATTTGGTCACAGGGCTATAATTTGAACAATGTTGGTAGAGGTCCACAAGATGAAGCTTCATACCAAATATCAAAGACCTGGGCCTTGCAGTTTCAGAGAAGAAGAGTTTTAAAGATTTTCCCTATATAAGCCTATGTAGAACCAAAGGACCCCGGGGCGGGGGCATTTTTGGCCCCAGCACTATAATTTGAACAAACTTGGATGGGGTCCACTAGATGAAGCTTCATACCAAATAGCAACGACCTGGGCCTTGCAGTTTCAGAGAAGAAGATTTTTAAAGATTTTCCCTATATAAGCCCATGTAAAACTAAAGGGCCCCGGGGCGGGGGCATTTTTGGCCCCAGCACTATAATTTGAATAATCTTGGTATGGGTCAACTAGATGAAGCTTCATACCAAATATCAAAGACCTGGGCCTTGTGGTTTCAGAGAAGAAGACTTTTAAAGATTTTCCCTATATAAGCCCATGTATAACCAAAGGGCCCCGGGGCGGGGGCATTTTTGGCCCCAGCACTATAATTTGAACAATCTTGGTAGGGGTCCACTAGATGAAGCTTCATACTAAATATCAAAGACCTGGGCCTTGCGGTTTCAGAGAAGAAGACTTTTAAAGATTTTCCCTATATAAGCCCATGTATAACCAAAGGGCCCCGGGGCGGGGGCATTTTTGGCCCCAGCACTATAATTTGAACAATCTTGATAGGGGTCCACTAGATGAAGCTTCATACCAAATATCAAAGACCTGGGCCTTGCGGTTTCAGAGAATAAGATTTTTTAAGTTTTCGGTGAAAAAAATCTATTTTTGGCTCCTGTGACCTAGATGTGCAACGGACCGGAACCATTTGAACAACTTTGAAAGGGGACTTCCTAAGGATCATTTCTGTGAAGTTTGGTCAAAATCCGATCATTGGTTTAGGAGGAGATGTCGTTTGAAGAAATTGTTTACGCACGGATGGACGCACGGACGCACGGACGGACGCACGACGGACAAAAAGTGATCCCAAAAGCTCACCTCGTCACTACGTGACGGTGAGCTAAAAAAATGTCCCTTCCCGGGTTCCGTATGTATCGCTTATTTATTTATTTATTTTTGTTTGTTTGTTTGTTTTTGGATAGCCAACTGGCCATTTTGAGGGAAAGTCACTGTCCTTTTGGCTTTCCCCTGAGATATAGTTTTTTCATGTTTGTTTTTCTTTCCCTTTGGTGTCTCTGGTGGGAGATGTGGGTTAATTGTATCGATTCCTGACCATTGCCTTCACTTCTATTTTTATATCAGATTGGAGAGACCCCATGCACTGGCTGGATAAGCAGAATTGACCTGATAACCAGGTCTATACAATGTACCTGTATTCACTTCAATTTTAATTACAACCTTCACCTTGTTAAACATTGCAAGGTTCTTTCTTCTCAAGATAATGTGATTACTGTTCAAAGATTCCACACAGAAGTAAGAAACGCAAATACCAGAAAAAGTCTACCAGAAAAAGTCAACCAGAAAATTAACAGATCATCACGTGAACAAGTCCGTGAAATATATGCCACCGTAAACCTCACTTTATACAGAGAAAACTGGGGTTTACAGGGGTATACACTTTTTTCTTATGTCTGCTTCAAGACATAGGTTGTGGGTACTCGTTGGAAAGAGCACTTACAATCTATATTTGCAGTGTAGATAAGAAAAATACGGGTTTTCATAAGAAAAGTAGCCATTTTGGAGATGAGAAAAACATTCACTACGTTATTGTAATGTACAGAGTCAAGGGCTGGGAAACGCGTTCACAATGACATGATGAGTTGAATGACTTTCAACTGGAGGCAATTGACCAAGGTTTTTCTGACACCCCATCTCATTCATTAAAAGGTAACCAGCTTGTTGATTTTAGACTGTATTTCGAAGTTCCAATGTCGTAAGAACTGTTGTCAAATCACAGGGTACCGCACAAATATGGCAAAAATTACTTCACCGGGAGAGACTGAAGTCCAGTCTTCGTCTACCAATCCTACAGTTTTTATATCAGTTTTAGGTTTAAGGTATTAGAAATGGAGATATTGAGATGGTCTGGTCGGTCAGATGTGGTAGGGACGTAGGGGGCGTTATTGTACTAGTTCTGTTTAGAGAGTGTCTTTGAAAAATTGTGATGCTGGAGCACTGAAGAAACAACCAAAATTTTCCAAGGATAATGTAAATAACATTGATAGATGGACAGATGTTTTTCTCTTTTTTTTTTCAGTTTTATGTCTAGCATCGACATAAAAACTCAAGAACTTTCACAATACTTGTCTGGATGCTGCTAGGAAACATGGTGGATCATAGATTCCTGGCGTGATTATGATTAACAGGTTTAATTTAATTCGAATTTGTGGCTGCGTATATTTTTCTAGATCTTAACAATGTTTCCCTACAGGGAGCTTTCCATAAAATGTTTTCCATAGGCGAAATGTTTTCCATAGGCGACAATAGTAACCTTTTACCTGCTCCCACAAAAAAAACTACACATACAAAACTTATCAAACCTTACTTGTTTATAGAGCCATCCTAGCCCAACAAGTAAATGAGAAAAAATCAACATGTTGATCTGCTCATTTTCAAGTTACAGTCAACCATGTTTGTTTACCTGCTAGAACGGAGTAAATAAAACCAACATTTTTAAAGAAGGGATGACCATATAAAATCAGCAAAAATTTCTTTGAGCTTTTAGATATATTTATAAAACATGCACTATTTTAGTCCCTTATACCTATCATTTTCTCACATTGAAATAAAACATAGGATATATATCCAATGGAAGCAAGTCTGGTATTTAGAACGCAACTGAAAGCTCTATCCCACTTGGATAAAACCCGGCGTCTCCCAGTATTTAGTGCAATGCTACCTACAAGTCAGTCTCATTCAATATCTATGCAAATGTCAAAAAACACCGCTACCCAGTCAGCAGCAGTGCCAAAGAAACCTCTCAGTACTTGTTGTCATGGTTTTAAGGATGGCCTTCACCAGGAATTATCAAATTTCAATGATTGTTTTTTCAAAAAGTGCATATTCACGTCCCTACTTGTCTGGATGCTGCTAGGAAACATGGTGAATCATAGATTCCTGGCGTGATTATGATGAACAGGTTTAATTTAATTCGAATTTGTGGCTGCGTATATTCTTCTAGATCTTAACAATGTTTCCCTACAGGGAGCTTTTCAAAAAGTGCATATTCATTGAGGATTTAACCATTCCTGTTTAACACAGAAGTTTTGGAAGTGTAATGTTATTAATAAGCGAGAAATTTGAATACATAGAAAATTTTAACAGTATTTTGCTATCAATTTAAGCCCCCGCCCATCGGGGCTTGAAGATATATATGGGCTGCATGATGCTTCCACGCAGAGCTGAAACCGACCGCACACGAGTACTGGTAAACCATTTGGGGCTTCTAATAAAAATCAAAAATGAGTTCCTTTAAGAGCAATGAAAACATTCATAAGAAAGAAGATGGGTCATACTACGTAGTTTCGGCTAATAAAGCCTCATCATTGACCCTGTAATGATCCGGCAAAGAAAGCCAGAGGAAACATACTGCAATTTTGCGAATTTCGAATAGGCAGTCGATTCAAAGACTATTACAAATCAAAATGGGGTCCAAATAATTAAAAACCTGTCTAGAATATGAGTCTAAACCAATAATTTATTTCTGATTTCTCAGAATATTCACGCTGATCTCAAAGGACCAAAAGTAAAATATAAACTGCACTATGGTTGATGTACGGGGAGGCGTTTAACGGCCGCCACACGGCACAACACCAGCTGCAGTGAAGGCAAATAAAAATCAAAAATGAGTTCCTTTTAAGAGCAATGAAAACATTCATAAGAAAGAAGATGGTTCATACTACGTAGTTTCGGCTAATAAAGCCTCATCAGTGACCCTGTAATGATCCGGCAAAGAAAGCCAGAGGAAACATACTGCAATTTTGCGAATTTCGAATAGGCAGTCGATTCAAAGACTGATATAAATCAAAATGGGGTCCAAATAATTAAAAACCTGTCTAGAATATGAGTTTAAACCAATAATTTATTTCTGATTTCTCAGAATATTCACGCTGATCTCAAAGGACCAAAAGTAAAATATAAACTGCACTATGGTTGATGTACGGGGAGACGTTTTACGGCCGCCACACGGCACAACACCAGCTGCAGTGAAGGCAAATAAAATAAAAAATGAGTTCCTTTAAGAGCAATGAAAAAATTCATAAGAAAGAAGATGGGTCATACTACGTAGTTTCGGCTAATAAAGCCTCATCAGTGACCCTGTAATGATCCGGCAAAGAAAGCCAGAGGAAACATACTGCAATTTTGCGAATTTCGAATTAAGCCTGCCCAGGCAAACCAGTGTGAGTAGGACCGTCCATGCTTATAAACCGTATTGGTTTCATTGGGCGGCAGGGCTTGAGATGTCATTACATGTCAAAGTCGGGTTAAATAAGTTAATAATGTTTTCATTGCTCTTAAAGGAACGCATTTTTGAATTTTATTCTGAATAGTTAGATCCTTTGGCAGCAAAGAATACACCAAACAAACGAAAATAGCAGACTCGGTTTTATTGAGTCTGTTCATGACCAGTACTGAACTGTGCAACACCGGCCACGCCCTCTAGCACCGGCTTAAGCAGAACTCTATTTTAAAATGATTCTAAATGAACCCAATGATCCCAAAGGACCAGAAAATATAATCTGCACTATGATGGATGTACGGGGAGACTTTTTACGGCCGCCACACGGCACAGCACCAGCTGCAGTGAAGAAAAATAAGTTCTGAATAGTTAAATAGTTAGATAGATAGTTGAATAGTTAGTTAGAAAAGTCCCACAAAATTGGAAGCAACGTCTCCAAAATGATCTATACATTGTTGACGGGGACGTTAAACCTCAAATCATATATACAATGCTATAAATTTAAGCATGACGTTGAATGACCATAAATTTTTCACTCAATTAAGGTTCTTATCAGTCCCACAGTTCTCGGGCCATAAATTGTCTCTGGTGTGTTGCATACACATTTATGGTGTTAGTGGCCCATTTATGGTCTTAATAAAAGAAATTATCACTGACCATATAATCTCTCCAGGAGTGAGGTTCCACTGATAACCAAGGGTCATTTTACCAACGCGTTACAATTGAATAACTAGTCTGAAAGGCTTTCATTGATTGAAATGCATTTTTTTTTTCTTATTTTCTCAAATTCAGTTAGACTAAAATCTACCAAAATGCAAATTAATTAAGAATTCACATTGCTTAGTGGTTCTGAGTAATACTGAGCAGGACGTTCCTCTCATTCAGGTGAAAAAGCATCTTTTGTTTGTTGAAATCGCATTTCAGCCTTTCTGGAAACTCATCTTCTGATTTTCAGCACTGTCTTTGAATTGATTCATCTCACGCCCACATCGAGTCCCTGTTGCCGTGAAATTTCTTAGACAACAAGGTGTAAGGACACGGCCGTGGCCAGCCAAATCCCCCGATATGTCGCCGATTAAGCACATTTGGGATGTCTTTTGTCGCCGCGGGCGCAACAGACCGCAGCGTTGTAACCATCTGCAACAGCTTGGCCGAGCATTGCAAGAAGAATGGCGACGGATACCAAGAGAGACAATCCGTCGCACAATCACTAGCATGCCCAGAAGGTGTCGTGCATGCATCAATGCTCGTGGTGCATGGACCAGATACTGATCCCCTTGGCATATAAACCTTCCCTGTGACACTGAAATTTCGCTTCTTTCTATTTGACTTTGGGGGTTCCCTTATTTTTTGTCCCTAGTTTGGCATTCCGATTCCTTGAAGACTGAGTTTGAATAAAGTATCACAGATGTTTAGTATTGTGTGTGTTTTTGTTTAAATGAAGCTTTTGTTCAATATGTCCAATTAACTTTGGTACAGAAAATTAAATTTTTTGTATCTTTCTTTCCAGAAGTTTTAAAGAAAATCCACGATGTATTTTTAGTTCATCTGGGGAGCTATTTTGGTCGGTCATCGTCCGTCGTCGTCCTCGTCGTCTGTCCGGATATCCGCCCACAATTTCCTCAAACGACATCTCCTAAACCACTGAACAGATTCTGACCAAACTTGGCAGAAATGATGTTTGGGTGTCCTCTTTCAAAATTGTTCAAAAAATCCCATTCCATGTAGAACTCTGATTGCCATGGCAACAAATGAGAAACTTAAAGAAAAAAAAAACTAAAAAAAAAAAAAAAAAAAAAAAAAAACAGACCCGAGTCTTTGATATTTGGTACGTAGCTTCACCTAATGTACCAAAGTTGTTCAAATTATAGCCTTGGGGTCAAATTGGCCCCGCCCTAGGGGGTCACATGTTTACTTACTCCTTTAAAATCTTCTTGTCTGAAACCAGAAGGCCCAAGATTTTGATATACACAAATAATAGTGGAGAAAATGACATTTAAAAATGACCCTGTCGTAAGGTGTACACTATCCTTAACTGAAGGTTATTTTAACACGGTGCCTTGCAAATGATCATATCTGTTTCACATGGAGCTTGGGGTTGCAAACGGCAGATTACGAAAACACGCCTATTCAAACATATTGACAAAAAAAAATGAAAATTTACAGATAAAAAGATTCTGATATTTTTCATATTTCTGCTCAACACATACATTTCGGAACTCGTTAGAACCTCCTCAGCGAGGCGGTTCTAACGAGTACCCGCAATCTATGTTTTTGAGCAGAAATAAGGAAAATAATGTACACCCCTGTAAACTCCAGTTTTACTATACAAAATTTGGGTTTAAGGTGGGTCAAAATAATAAATCATCGATGAGGCGGTTCTTACGAGTATTTGAGCAGAAATAAGACAAACATCATAATCTTTTATCTTATAATTTTCGTTTTTCTCGGCGGTAAAGTCCACAATGTATTTGTATAGGCGTGTTTTCGAAATGTCTTTCTTAAAATACTTTTACAATCTGCTCTTTGACAAATCTTACCTCAGGGCCAATAAAGACTTGGAGAAATTTCAAACTACACTGTTATGCTACAGTCACACGGCCATGTTACGGACCTGCGGATGCCTGCGTATATTTGGATAATGAAAATGCGTATTTTTTACCCCAAATTACGCAAATTTGAACCAAACTACCTATATTTGTGGGGTAGTGGTACTGTCAGCTCTGCCAGGGATGGTCCCTCTTCTTCTACCTCTTGACCCTCTTCCTCTGTCTGGGGAGGCCGTTGTGGCAGCTCACTCACTGGAGAATTTTTCCTGATTTTTCTGATATTTCTTCTGCCTGACATGATGCACACCAAAGTCCAAAAAGATGGAGTAATTTGAACCCCAGACAGAGGAAGAGGGCCAAGAGGTAGAAGAAGAGGGACCATCCCTGGCAGAGCTGACAGTACCACTACCGCACAAATATAGGTAGTTTGGTTCAAATTTGCGTAATTTGGAGCGCTGTGGTGCAGTGGTAAAGTATCGGCCTCGGGATCGAGAGGTACCGGGTTCGAACCCCACGAGCGGCAAGTGTTGTTTCCTTGAGCAAGAGACTTTATCCACATTGCTTAGTACTGGTTCTACCCAGGAAAAGAGGGCCACATGGAACATTAGTTCTAGTTTACTAAATGTGTTACCCTCTATAAATAAGGTTGATTATTATTATTATTATTATTATTGTTATTATATTCTGCGGATGATAAGGATTAGTTACGGATGTTACGTATGAATTGCGGATGTTACGGGTACAACCTGCGAATGAGCACATCCGCTGCCAATCCGCTGACACATGTCACGGACGACCTACGGACGACTTACGGATTTTACGGATGACTTACGGGTGATACGGATGACTTACGGTCGATACTGGCGGATGAGTTACGCTCGTGTCTGTGCATGTCGGCTTCCTCTGGCGTCCGCATCATCCGCATATAAACCCACTCGGATCGGAGCTTGCTTCAGTCGCATTTCATCAAGTTTGAGAGCTAGTTCCAGTTATTTCAACAGTTTCTACTCCATCTTTTTGGACTTTGGTGTGCATCATGTCAGGCAGAAGAAATATTAGAAAAATCAGGAAGAATTCTCCAGTGAGTGAGCTGCCACAACGGCCTCCCCAGACAGAGGAAGAGGGTCAACTGGAATTCGCACCACAATAAGTACCGAATCCTGGGAGGAGTTACATAAGGCGAGAAAGCCCCCGCCCATAGGGGCTTGAAGAAATATATGGGCTGCATGATGCTTCCACGCAGAGCTGAATCCGTCCCGCACACTAGTACTGGTAAACCGCTTAGAGGATCTAAGCCTGTCCAGGAACCGCGGTGCGAGGCGGACCGTCCATGCTAATAAACCCTATTGGTTTCATTGGGCGACAGGGCTTGAGATGTCATTTCATCTCAATGTCGGGTAAAAGTCCCACAAAATTGGAAGCAACGTCTCCAAAATGACCTTTACAGTGTTGACGGGGACGTTAAACCTCAAATCAAACAAACAAACAAAACATAAGGCGAGCGCTACAGAGCGCTTTGCAGCGCTTCGCTATGCAACGGTGCGTTTCCAAAAAGCGCTTCTTAGCTTTCATAACAATGTTTGGAGCTGCCTCGCTCTCTGCAATTCCCCCAATGTTGTCAAGAAAAAAAAAAAAAAAAAAAAAAAAAACATTAAAGAAAATGCATTCGCTTCAGTTTCCGCTATTAAAAGCAGTTAAAATTAAGACTAATTCTACTTTTGAAAGCATATTCAAAATGTTTCAGCTATTCTTTCTTTTCATTTTCTACACTCAGTGTCGTCTGGTAAGAAACCACATTTGGACTGTTCAAAGGCGATCTTTTGTGCAATCCCAAAAGTGGCTTAATATTGGAATTTTACTGCATGTGGTCTTGCAGAACCCCATCATCAAATAGAAAACTCAGTTTCATAATCCATTACGCTAACATACCCGTGCGCCATAGTGCATTTTATCACATCTCCAAAACGGCTACGTTTTGACGAAAATCCGTGACATTTTTCTTATTTATACTTCAAACATAGGTTATGGGTGCTCGCTAGAACCGCCTCAGTGAGGCGGTTCTAACGAGTACCCACAACCTATGTCTTGGAGTAAAATAAGAAAAATAATATTTACCCCCGTAAACCCCAGTTTTCTATATACAAAGTGGGGTGTAAGGGGTGTTCATTTCACGGACTTGTTCACGTAATGCATTTAAACAACAAGGGAGTCAGACATAATAACCAATTAAGGGTACCAAAGTTATACACAGTCATAAAACACATGGCCCATCGGAATGCGAAGCAATGTGAATGGAACGTTACAGCAACGCCGTTATGTAGCTAATACTTCTGGGACCAGTTGTTCAAAGCATCGTCATCTTAACGAGCTCGTTAGTGGTCAGATTGTTAACTGTTCTAGCAAGTTATATATTTAAAATGTTGGTATTTTTGCTGAAAAAAATGTGAGCAGCTTTTGCATTTTAGCAAAAATATTAGCATATTTGGCATAATAAATGATCAAAGTTTTAACGAAAAGTTAACTAACGACGTCGTTAGTTTTGAACAACCGGCCCGTGGATGCGTAACACCATCCGCTTGCACGCACTTCCGTTGCATATTATGTGGCGGTTATGATACGCCTGTATAGGCTGTAAACTGAAAAGACGAAACAGAATACGTACGTTATGCGAATGTTTTTGTTGACAGAATATTTGAGTCTAAGGGCGGGGAGGATCATGATGATGATGATGATGATGAAGAGTTACTGTCCTGTGTGGAGGCTACGGGCAAACATGTCCGTATAGGTTAATGATGTAGGACATGGTATCAGAAATGATTATTTGTTCGGTAAAAAATGTGACACCTTTGTGGGTGCTCGTTATAACTGCCTCAATGAGGCGGTACTAACGAGTACCCATAATCTGTTTAACCCATTGAGTACCAGAAACCCCAAAATGGATAGATACTCTGGCAAACAGTGCAGGCCCAGATCAGACGCCGCAGAACGCGGCGTCTGATCAGGGCCTATACTGTTTGCAAAAAGTTCAGCCATTTTCCTAATCAATTTTGAGGAAAACACAACCTGACACCCCAAAATTTTGAAATGCACTCATGCTATATACAAGGAGGAAGGTTACATTTGGTACAAAAAAGGGCTATGAGCAAACAAAATGCGAAAAATGTAACCCCTGTAAACCCCACTCAGGTAATGTTCATTTCACGGACCTCTCAGCGTGATGTGGAGATTGGGACATGGCAATGGCTTCAGTTATTGCTGTCTAATTCTGTTCCAGGCTGTGGCGCGGACTGGGTCTCTCATCTTTTTGTCACTTTCGCTGATGCTTTTTGCTATTGTCCATTATTTTTTATTGGTCTAACGTGACCGATTAATTTGGCTTAATGTACACAACCGGTTTTATCACGGGAACAAGTCAGTGAAATGAAGACCCCCCTATACCCCACTTTATATAGAGGAAACTGGGGTTTACGGGGGTATACATTATTTTTCTTATTTTTGCTCCAAGACATAGGTTGTGGGTACTCGGAGGAAACTGGGGTTTACGGGGGTATACATTATTTTTCTTATTTTTGCTCCAAGACATAGGTTGTGGGTACTCGTTTGAACCGCCTCAATGAGGCGGTTCTAACGAGTACCCACAACCTATGTTTGCATTGAGGCGGTTCTAACGATACCCACAACCTATGTTTGCAGTATTTATAAGAAAAATATCAGAAAAATGGCCATTTTGGAGATGTGAAAAAATGCACTATGTCGCACGGGTGTGTTATCGTAAGGTTATATCCACTTGTAAACGCAACAAGTTAGAATAAATTGCCATGCCAACGAAACTCATGGAAACGGCTTCCACTACACCTGTGGACACAAAAGCTTTCAAACTCTGATGAACTACCTTTCAATGAATCTCTTTGCATCAAGTTAGTTTGACAAGCAAATGTCATTCACCAAAGTAGTCTAAAACTGGATCAAGAAATATACATTGATTGGTCTTATTGTGGCATGTAGTTTTTTCCATTTTTAGATCTGACTGACATTCCAGATGTATTCTGATTGGACAGTGCAAGGTCTACAATGAAATGTACAACACTTTGTGTTTTGAATTTATTTCTGTCTTGCAGTTGACAGATAGGATGTATGGACATATTGAATGAAACATCAGATCAAAATGAAATGAAGCTTATCAAAGTTTGAACGGATTTGTGTCCACAGGTGTAATATGTTTCGCTGTGTCATGAACCAAGTGGTATATGTACATCAGATACACCAGATACATCAGGGAAACGCCACACATATATAACCCATGAACGTCACAGGACTAAAAATTTTGAGAGAAAAAAACTCCTCATATGATCGCGCAGAGATTTGAGCTCACCCGAGGCAAAGGCTCATAAGGTGATCTTATAGTATACCAATGGTCCATTGTCCGTCGTCCGTCCACGCTTTCTTCTCAGAAACCGCTGGGCAAATGGGAGTTATACTTTCATAAGTTCGAAAAGGGAGCATCAACAATTTACAAAATGTATCTGAAAGTTTATACATCGGTCTTAAACTGTCTACAAAATTGCATGACCTTAAGTTCAAACAGTTCCCGAGGCACTTCAAACAGGGTCATAATTTAATCAAATGCATGTATTTACATAATTTTGTTTAATTTTATCGTGTCATCTGTACGTTAGTACTAAACCGCCCGCAAAGTTTGACGTGCCTACCTAAAACGACTCTTCTGACATTTGCCTAGGTCAGGAAAGGCATATGCAAACAGTGCAGACCCGGATCAGATGCCGCATAATTTGTATACACTGTTTGCTAACAAGACTTTCACCATCAAAAATAGTATTGTGTGCGTATTTTACGCGCGCGCGCGCGTGCATGCGTGCGCGTGTGTGTGTGTATGTGTGTGTGTTTTGCTTCCGATTTTATGGGTCATTTACCCGCCATATCTCAAGCCAAACGCCAAATGAAACTGCTAGGGTTTACTGCTACCAGTGTGTGTGTGTGTGTGTGTGTGTGTGTTTGTGTGTGTGTGGGTGTGCGTGGGTGCGCGCGTGTGTGTGCGTGTGTGTGTGTGCGTGCGTGTTTGTGAAGCTATCTTTCTGAGGTACTTTTTAGGCAGTGGACCGACATATCGAGGTACAAAAATATACCGAGGTACTTTTTTCCGTTACCTCGGTGTGCACTACCTCCATATTTACCCCTTATACCTAAGGGGGTGTAAGGGTGGTATATGAGTGGTTTATGAAAATACCTCGTGATAACGTTGTAGGGCTTGTATTACCTAACGAGGTAGTACACCTCGGTAGGGCAATGTTTTTGAGAAATACCTCTATATGTTTTTACATGTACATATAACACACAGACGGACACACACCACACACCAACTACCTCGTTATGTGTACCTCATAATGTTAGCTAGACAAGTATGTGCGTGTATGTGTGTGATCTGAGGTTTAACGTCCCCGTCAACACTGTATAGGTCATTCTGGAGACGTTGCTTCCAATTTTGTGGACTTTGTAGGACTTTTAACCGACATTGAGATGAAATGGCATTTCAAGCCCTGTCGCCCAATGAAACCAATAGGGTTTATTTTATGTCTTTCTTTTTTTTTTTTTTTTGGTTTTGGTTTTATGGCCCTTTCAAGATTATTTCACGCATATCGAACCGATCGTTAATTGGATGTGGGCGAAAACCGGAGTACCCGGAGAAAAACCACCTGACCTTCCGTTGCAGCACTTGGCGTCTCACATGTGACCCGAGCGAGGCTCGAACCCACGGCGGTGAGAGACCTAATGATTAAGAGTCAGCGCTCTTATCCACTAGGCCACGGAGGCCCGTTCCAATAGGGTTTATAAGCATGGAAGGTCCGACTCGCACCGCTTAGCCTGGGCAGGCTTAGATCATCTAAGCGGTTTACCAGTACTCGTGTGCGGTCGGTTTCAGCTCTGCGTGGAAGCATCATGCAGCCCATCTATTTCTTCAAGCCCCGATGGACGGGGGCCGATGTATGTATGTATGGATGGATGGATGGATGGATGGATGGAAGAAAGGAAGGAAGGATGGAAGGAGGAAGGAAGGATAGATAGATGGATGGATGGATGGACGCCCGGACGGACGGATGCACGCACGCACGCACATGCGGAAGCACCCTGACGTCCAATATATTTCTCGAAGCCCTGATGGGCGGGGACGTTGTTTTTTTATTATTTGAAGTTTAATGTCTCTGTCAACACTGTTTAAGTAATTTTGGAGACGTTGCTTCCAATTTTTTGGGACTTTTACCCGACATTGAGATGAAATGACTTGTCAAACCCTGTCGCCTAATGAATCCAATAGCGTTTAAAAGCATGCGTGTACGGCCCGATTCAAACCGCTCTACCTGGGCAGGCCTAGATCCTCTAAGCGGCTAACCAGTACTCGTGTGCCATCGGTTTCAACTCTGCGTGAAGCATCATGCAGCCCATCTATTTCTTCAAGCCCCGATTGACGGGGGCCGGGGCGTATGTACGTGCGTGCGTGCGTGCGTGCGTGCGTGCTTGCGTATGGGAGGAAGGAAGGGTCTGGAAGGGTTAGTGGGTCGAATGCACGGATGGATGTTTGTTTTGTTTGATTTGAGGTTTAACGTCGCCGTCAACACAGTATAGGTCATTTTGGAGACGTTGCTTCCAATTTTGTGGGACTTTTATCCGAGCACGGGGCGCTCAAGATCACAGCAGTCTCTATGACTATTTAAAATGACCTTATTTTTTTCTAATTTTAGAAAATATTGAAGATTATTAAGTATTCAGTCACGACGATGTGAATATCTAGGGATATCGGCTAGTCAAGTTGATGATTCAAGGTTGAGTTGATCCACTTTTAGTCTTTCAAAGCAGTGAGACGTGACTGCACTTTTAATATTGAACACCTTTCGCTGGTATTTTACATTGGTCGATATAGTCGCAATTCCGCCAGCCATGTAGTCGGAACAGTCTTGAATTCGAACTAACACCGCATTTGTAAAATTCCGTGACAAAATGTATCTGAAACTTGCCTTCCCTGAAATTGGAATATGAGGGTAACCCAATTGGTTTTTCCAATCTTCCTTGGGCCCCCAACAACATCACATACCAACACAGAAATATACTAAGTCAAAAAAGTTCCTATACCTAAAATTGCTTCTGTTACTTTAGCTACTACAGATAAAAACTACACAAAGTCTGTTATGTTTTGATAAGAAGACTCATTTTTCCGTGCAAAAGCACCATTCGTTTTTGTTTTCGTAAACACATCGTCGTAGACAATTGCTTTAAACACCCAAGAGGTCACTTTGTCATTTTCGCAGATAAAATCATTAAAACATGCTATGATTTAACATCACAAAATTTCCCTGTACCCTACATTTCTAAAATTTGATACATGTGACATTTCTTTAGATACCATTTGCGTCTATTCACAAAAGATTTGGGACTTTAGTTGCATCAGCAACGAGAAACAGGCTATCACAAGTTGGCCTCCAATTCTTAGAAGTTGTGTGCAAATGCTGCTTTCAATGGGAACTCCATAGAAAATCGCAATCGATAGTTCTACATGCTACATGAATTTTCTGTATTTTGTACCATCATGATGAACAGCAATGGTAGACAGAAAGCGGGTTTTTTTTTTGTATTTTTTTTTTCGAAAATTGCTATATTTTTAATTGCAAGGGAGATAATTTGAGAATTTTACAAATTGAAACCTCGCTTTTAATGCGAGATCACGAGATATTGTAAAAGTAAAGTGTTATCCGATTTTCAGAGAATATTGTCTTCCATCTTACACAAAAAGAGCTTTCTGCGCATGCGCAATGTCCATTTTCTGCCAAAATCTTTCTAGGCACATATTGCAAGACAACTCTGGAGCAGAAAGGTATGGGCAAACGCAAGTTTGAGCATTCTCTAGCTAAACGTCCGATTTAAATGTCTACAGCCAAATTTAGCTCTATAGCTGCCAGATATCTAGTAAGTTTCACCCGAAAGTTGGTAAAGTTACATTTTTGACTAAGTATATATACATCATACAAATGGCAAAAAATCAGAATGTAAAGCAATGTTGAAAGAGATGATGAGTTAACAATGACCTCCAAAATGGCAGAAATTTCTAACGTCAAACTTCGTCAATGACAAACTTTGAATATGACAAACTTAGTATGAGAGAGAGGAAAGAGAGAGAGAGAGAGAGAGAGAGAGAGAGAGAGAGAGAGAGAGAGAGAGAGAGAGAGAGAGAGAGAGAGAGAGAGAGAGAGAGAGAGAGAGAGAGAGGTAATAATTTGTACACGAGTACATCATGAGAAAATTATATTCACATCACGAAAGCATTCCTATTTTAAATATATTTGGGAGCTTACCACAAAAGCAACGACGAAGACCCCCCAAAAAAATGATATTACTTCCGCCCAAAACACAGATTGCTGGCACCCCTAGAACCGTCTCGGTAGGTCATTCTAATGAGTACCACAAATTAAGCTCCCGAACATTAATATGAAAAAATAACATATATCCCTATAAACCTCGGTTTTACTATATAAAAGCGGGGTTCAAGGGGGTCAAAATTATACACGCGTGTTTTCGTGATGAAGTATGGAATAACAAAGAATACACATCACGAAAACACGCCAAATAATTTGACCCCCTTAAACCCCAATTTAATATAGTAAAACTGGGGTTTACAGGGGTGAACCTTATTTTTCTTATTTCTGCTCTAAAATATAAACTGTGGGTACTCGTTAGAACCGCCTCGATGAGGCGGTTCTAACGAGTACCCACAATCTATATTTTGAGCAGAAATAAGAAAAATCATGATTTTTCATATGAAAAGTTTCGTTTTTTTTTTTCGGCAATAAAGTTTGCAATGCATTTGTTTAGGCGTGTTTTCTTAATGCTGTCTAAAGCGAAGGTTTAAATGAGTTGGCGGCGGAGGTTTGAACTATGATAATGTTTGCGAATTACATCAAGCAGAGTAGATTATTAACTTTTAATCCATTCTGTACAATATTTAGTGACGGCCCCCGCCCATCGGGGCTTGAAGAAATATATGGACTGCATGATGCTTCCACGCCGAGCTGAATCCGACCCGCACACGAGTACTGGTAAACCGCTTAGAGGATCTACGCCTGCCCAGGAAAAGCGGTGCGCACGAGTCGGGCCGTCCATGCTTATAAACCCTATTGGTTTCATTGGGCGACAGGGCTTGAGATGTCATTTCATCTCAATGCCGGGTAAAAGTCCAACAAAATTGGAAGCAACATCTCCAAAATGACCTTTACAGTGTTGACGGGGACGTTAAACATCTAATCAAACAAACAACAATATTTAGTGAACATGTCTAGGGACCCAGCGGTTTTTATATTCATATGTTCCACACTACGACGCCTGAGTACGACAGACTACCTTTGAATAAATTAATTGCACTTTGGCAGTGGCAATAAATACTTCTTATGACTTTGAGATTAGACGCAGTATTATTTGCATTCACGTCGCGTATTTGAAATAAAACCTGTAAATAAGTGGGTGCAACACTGTTATAAATTTTGTACATAATTTTTGCTTAATTGAGAAATACGCTCTGATCAAATTATAGAATATCTAGCTTCTGTAGTGCGTCATGAAACCTTCGTAATTTTTGGACAAAATTAATTTACAGGCACGCATTTGTAATCTATTTACTTATGTTGGTATTTGACGTATTAGACAAAATCGTGCTGCCGTATTTTGAACTGTACACGATGTTTTAAGACCGATGATGTGGACGACAGTGGAATTTTACTAGAACCCCGTTTGTGTCTGAGGGATCTATTGACCCAGATAATGCTGGACGCATAAGGGAGACTATCCCACTTTTTATGCCCCCCCCCCCCCCGAGAATCTTTGATTCGGGGGCATATAGTATTTGCCCCGTCTGTCTGTCTGTTTGTCTGTCCGTCACAAAAACTTTAACCTTGATCATAACTTCAAAAGTATTTGACCTAGCCCTATGAAACTTCACACACTTATTCACCATCACAAGGGTTACATTCTGACCAAGGGCCATAACTCTGTTGTCAGTTTTGGCTGAATTATCTCCCCTTGAAATTTTGCCTGTCTGTTTGTTTGTCTGTCCGTCACAAAAACTTTAACTTTGATCATAACTTCAAAAGTATTTGACCTAGCCCCATGAAACTTCACACGCTAATTCACCATCACAAGGGCTAGATTTTGAGCAAGGGCCATAACTCTGCTGTCATTTTTGGCTGAATTATCTCCCCTTGAAATTTTGCAAAAACTTAGAAATTGGCTCCCCCGCGGGGCATTGGTCACCTTTTTACAGCTCTTGTTATTTCATGTGAATCGCCCTAGCAGACGACTTACATGAATAAATCAGTGCTACAAAGTTTCAGAAATGCAATTTTTGAATAGCAGTCATTGCTGCATTCGCCATGCGGATGATTGCCACCACATGCATGCCGTTAGAGCATGTGCGGTGGTATCGCATGCAGAGTCAGTGATCATTTCGGAATCCCTCATTATTTAATTTATTCAAAAAGAAAATGATAATTTGTGATATCGCAAAATCGACTTAGTGATATCACAAATTAATATCTATTTAGTGATATCGCAAAATCGTTTTAGTGATATCACAAAATAGATTTTGTGATATCACTATATAAAGATGAATTTGCGATATCACTAAATCGAATTAGTGATATCACAAAATCGGTAGTGATATCACTAAATAGAATTAGTGGTGTCACAAAGTGATGCCAATTTTGTGATATCACAAAATCGATCTGAGGCTCTAAGCATGCTTAGGAAAAGTGATGCGAGTTGGACCGTCCGTGCATATAAACCCTATTAGTTTAAATGGGCGGCAGAGCTTGAGATGTCATTTCATCTCAGTGTCGGGTAAAAGTTCCACAAAATTGGAGGCAATGTCTCCGAAATGACCTATACAGTGTTGACGGGGACGTTAAACCCCAAATCAACCAACAAATAGAACAGCAGACAGCACCATCTCACATGCACTTGGATAAAGCACTCATGTGAGACATAGATGATCTTACATGAGTGCTCGTGTATTACTGAATTTATTAAACGAGTTGAGGAAAAGGGATAAAATGCGAGGCTTTGCCGAGCATTTTATCCCTTTTCCTCAACGAGTTTAATAAATTCAATAATACATGAGCACGAATGCAAGATTCTATTTATCATATGACATTTAAAACGCATTTTATTCACGTTTGTTTACAAAAATGTCAATATTCCGCCATTAGTAAACACGAAGTCGTTAAGGACGTCGTACATGTAACGTTACGGGACGTATCTACCTAATTTGCATATTTAATCCACTAGTGGATTATCGAAAATATTACATGGCGTTATTACACTCTCAGACGCGACGTCATATGATAAAGTGCGGATTTCATATTGTGAAAACTGACATTTTTTTCTATTGCAATTCCTTACTTTTGATGCTAATCGACTTAGAGATTGTGGGTGCTCGTTAGAACCGCCTCATCAAGACGATTCTAACGAGTACCGTAAATCTCTGTTTTAAGCGAGAGTAAACAAAATGAGGTTTGCCCTTGTAAATCCAACTTTTCTCTGTGTAAAATGATGTCAATACGTGACGGTTTGTTTGATTTGAGGTTTAACGTCCCCTCCAACACTATTTGAATTATTTTGGAGACGCCGCTTCCAATCTTGTCGGACTTTTACCCGATATTGAGAGAAAATGACATCTCAAGCCCTGCCGCCCAAAGAAACCAATAAGGTTTATATGCATGGACTCCCAGCACTTTGCCCAGGGCAGGCTTAGACCTTCTAAGCGGTTTACCAGTACTCATGTGTGGTGGGTTTCATCTCTGCGTGGAAGCACCATGCAGCCCAATCTATTTCTCAAAAGCCCCGATGGGCGGGACCCAGTAGTACGTGATGGGCCGGTAATACGCATGTGATTACATTTAGTGAAGACTCATATCCGTTTGCACGTTCGCAAAACCTGAAAGTAGATTTTGCAACGAAATACAGCGAAATTCCGCTATTAAGAACACCTAATAGTACGACTAATTCTGCTTCAAAAACATCATTTAATAGGTTTCAGTTATTCTTTCTTTTTTTTTTTTTCATACCATGACCTCTTGTCAGAGACCACCTTTGGGACTGTTCAAAAGTGGTCTTAAAGAACACTTTTGAACAGTCCCACAAGTGGTCTTAATATAGTAATTTTACTGTATTTACAGTTTAACCTAAGGACACCCGGCCCACAAACTTTTCACCCGTAACGTATGTTTCACTGATGTTCATTTTTTTTAAATGCTGAATATTTATCCGCAAACAAAGAGCTGATTACCTGTGGCCTACTTCAAACACAGCGACACTCGTGATACCTTTATTATGACTGGGGACTTAAAGGGAATTAACGATAGGTGACAAAGCGAATTCATTCTGCGTTCCAAAACAGAAAGATACTTGTCCTCGTTTAACAAGCATGTTCATGTACAAAGTGAGTTTTAAAAAGAAGAAAAGATGGATCATCCCGCCCCCCAGTTTTGGGGGGCATAGAGTTTTTCGGTTTTCCTTACGTGCGTCCGTGGGTATGTGCATACGTGCGTACTTGTGTCCGAATGTACGTCCTTCTGTACGAAAGTGTGTATGTACTTTTAGTTTGTGTACCAGGTAGAGACTGAACTTTTAAGAGATCCTATTTTCCAAACCTTGCGATGGATTTGGTTCATATTTTGTATGATGATAGATATAGGTCCAAAGTTTTGTTCAGCACTACCCCCACCCATATCCATGACCTCAAGGTCAAGGTTAAGGACTTAGAAACTTTTAATGTTGAAGACTCAAGTTAAGATATTTGTACCAGGTAGAACATTATTATTTAAGAGCTCATATCTTCCAAAGAATAAGAAGGTTTTGGTTCATATTTGGTATGATGATATATATAGGTGCAAATTCAGCAAAACCCCCGCTCATGCCTATGTCCTCAAGGTCAAGGTCATAGACTTAGACTCAGGTTAAGCTATTTGTAGCAGGTAGAACCGTATTATTAAAGAGCTTATATCTTCCAAAGCATATTATGGATTTGGCTGATATCTGGTATGTTGATAAATATATGTGCAAAGTTTTATTCAACAATGCCCCCACTCATGCCTATGACCTCAAGGTCAAGGTCACCAACTTAGGAATTTTTCATATTTAAGACTCAAGTTAATATTTTTGTACCAGGTGAAACCTGAACTTTTTATTGATTTATTGATTTGATTCATATTTGTTACGATGATAGATGTAGGTCCAAAGATTCATTCAGCAATACCCTCGCCCATGTCCATGACCTCAAGGTAAAGGTCACAGACTTAGAAATTTTTCATGTAAAAGTTTTCAAAGATATAGCATGTTCCAAACCGTATGATGGATTTGTTTTATATTTGCTAATATGATAGATGCATGTCTACACAATCTATATTTTGAGCAGAAATAAGAAATATATCACAATTTTTCATCTAAAAAAATCGTGTTTTTTTCGGGGGTAAAGTTTACAATGTATATGTATAGGCGTGTTTTCGTAATGAATTCTTTATCCGAAATATCGGAACAAAACAGAAGCATTTTTAACATCCGAGGCTAAATAGCTAGATTGAAATGAGAAGGAATAAACAGAATAATAATCTAAAATTAATACAGAAATGTGAGACCCCAAGTTCTGCAACGGAAGGTCAGGTGGTTTTTCTCCGGGTACCCCGGTTTTCGTCCACCTCTGATTAACGATCGGCTCGATATAAGTGAACTAATAGCATACATGTATACTTGATAAACATCTGTAAGATTCATTATTAATTGACTATCCTGTACTGATCGGAGGTCATCCATATTAACACCAGGTCAACCAATATTAACTGAGGTCAAGTGAGGCCAAAAAATCAATAATCATGTTTTTATAATTGTGTCAATTAATAAAATTGTCATTAATCAAGTAATTTCGTATTGACCCAGTTACTGGTCCGAGGTCAGCTGCATTTGCCCGAGGCCGAAGCCTCGGGCCAATGCAGCAGACCTCGGACCTGTACCTGGGCCAATATGAAATTACTTGATTTATTAATAACATTATAATATTGCTCAAACGCTGGCTAATCTATATACACTTATGACGTCTGATGAGATGTGACTTTTTTATTTAGTAATCCTCACCGTGTAGCATCGACTCCGGAACTTGTTACTGAAAAGTACCAGCGAAATCAATATTTATCGCAAGCATGGCACAGAGTAAGGTAGGTAAAAAGCTGTTTACAGGTTTCTACAGAATTCTGACATTTAAAGCAAAATGGATATGTGTCGGAGAGATATCTAGCTCTTGCATGCTTTCATAATTCTGATAACAACTCACTGGAAATCGCTAAACAAACTGAAATATTGACAGCTGGTACAAAGAACAAATAATCTTTTTCGTTGAAAGTACTGCTTTTTGCTTTGATTCAAGACCACTTGCCTTCTTTTTTCCATGCCGGAACATTCAGAAGGTTAGAAAAGTTGTTGTGTATAAGTTTTAATTGAAAGGTTCGCTTTATGACAAAACAAAGGAGTACGGCAACTTGGATTTTTAAGTACGGCAACTTGGGAAAAATGCTGAATTAACAGTACGGCAACTTGTATCACAAAAATGCCACTTTGGAAATTACTGACAGCATTTTAACATCGTTTTGAACGAACAATCATGATTATTATCATGTTTGGTTTCATCACTCAGCCAGGGGTTGTTTCTAATGCTAGTACTGATCGTAAACCAATCTATTTGTGTATGTAACAGCTGGAGTTGTGAAATATACACCAGGACCATATTTCCTCTTGAGAATTATTTGTCATTGCTTTTGCTTTGTTGTATTACTGTAAATACTTAGGAAATAATGTAGAAACAAAGTCTGTCCCCTTTAAACGGAACTTCAGACTATCCGACTTCAACACTTGTAATAAATTATTAACCGCTAAACTTCTTAATCAGGGGTGTCGGTATCATACACTACGTAAAGCCTTTTCGAAGTTTTATAGACGTCATTCCGATTTGGTTTCAAAATTCAATGTTGGACTTAAAACACTTCTGCAACAAGGCCTATCGGAACCCGAATTCTATGGTGACTTAGTATATAGATTTAGAAAAATACATGCCTGTAATGATTTTAGTACCCAATTTCGTAAAATATTTCGTCGATATATAAAGATTGGGTACAACATAAATGTTATAAAACAGACTGCATGCATGGTGGTTAACCCAATCGCGGTTGGCAACTTTGCTTCCCTCTTTGATTGCACACCGGTGGGTCGGGCTTAAGATTATATGACGATTCCAGCGTAAAAACATAAATGGAATTTTATTTTATTTTAGTATTCTTTATATTGGTTGGCGCCTGATACTCCGTCTTTGGTCTGGCCCCTCGGAGTCTAACTGTTGGTTTTCTTTTGCTCCAGCAATTCTGTTGTTGTATGCTGTCGAGTCCTCAACCTTGCTTCATCTCTGTAGTTTTTGTATTTGTATGTTCTCGGAGATGTTACACTGATGAGTTAGGAAGCCTTCATGTGGACTAAACAAAATTAGTGTATACCGCGACAGAGGTAAGGGCAAGGATTATGGCCATGTAAAATCGATTTAAGCCCCCCCCCCCCAGTGGAATTCTTTCCACTGACCGTTCAAAGGCGGTTCTTCTGTGGCGGTTTATTTATGTTGTTGTTGCTGTGTGTATCACTTGTGTCTTTTTATTTTGGATGGCCATTTGGCCATTTTGTAGGAAAGTAACTGTCCTTATGGCCTTCCTTTGTTTAGGTTGCCATTATGGTCTGGTCGCTTCATGTTTGTGTTTCTTTCCCTTTGGTGTCTTTGATGGGTGGAGTAAGTTAATTGTATCGATTCCTGATCTTTGTTTTACTTCTACTTTACTTTCGTGAAATGAAGTTTATTATTTTTTTCTTCGAAATAAAATGTCTTTTTTAATGAGCTCAGATTGTTTCTACGTCGTTCTTGTGATAGTTATTGTATTTATTCCTTTTGCGAAAGAGACTTTATTTCTTGCTTCCAAAGGATAACTATTTCTAAAACATATTATAGTCACTACAACTGGTGTCTGGGAATGTGTGGCGGCCGTAAAAAGTCTCCCTGCCCTACATCATAGGTAGTTTATTTTTTCTTGTCATTTGGGATCATTGATTCCATTATGGAATTTTGAAAATTTTGAGGGTCACTGATGAGGCCTAATTGGCCGAAACTAGCTAGTCTGGCCCAGAAAACATGTATCCTCCATATTTTCCAGTTCTGTTGTGTATTCCTTGCTTCCAAAGGATAACCCTTTCTAGAACATATTTATTCTAACGAAGATCCTGGTGTATGCATGCTATACTCCAGTTATTTTAAATCATGACTGCGGCTATTATTTGTTCGCTTGTTTGCATTCCGAAAACATGCCTTTTCAAATATATTGTAAATCTTTAGATAAAAAATCTGATATTTTTCATATTGCAGTTCAGATTCTGAACTTCAGAAAATATAGTGTTGGCACTGTATTTGGACAGAAATGCGAAAAATAATGTACACCCCTAAAACCCCCAGTTTTAAGTTGTCAATAAAATTGGGGTTTATGGCGGTCAAAGTTGTATAGGCATGCTTTCTTGCTGGTCTTCCGTAAGTCTTTTGAAATCGCATTCTATGTCATGGATAATGGTTTTATTATTATCATTATTATTATTATTGTTATTGTTATTTTCGAAATCGACGGGCACGAAAGTGCCTGCATATTGCACTCTTCATCCTGAATATTCCATCTATTTCACATTTGTACAGTCAAGCAACAACACAGACAACAAAATAGAAATGGAGGCAATGATCAGGAATCAATACAATTAACCAACAACCCCCAGCAGTGACAACAAAGGGAAAGAAACACAAACATGAAAAAACTCGACTCTGATGGAAACATAAATAGCGGAAAGCCAAAAGGACAGTTACTTTCTCACAAAATGGCCAACTGGCTACTTATCTAAAAGTGTTCAACTCCTTAAAGAAGTTGATTTAATATGTCCTGAAAAAAGTCATTTCGTAAATTTCTTTTCCGTTCACAAAAGGGGGTTACTTTCGCTTTAGTATAAAGGGCAGCTAAAATAAGTTTCCTCCTAGTTGTAATCGATTATCTCTGAGTGTAGGCTGGAACAATAGCCCTGAAATGTGACTTAAACTGTTACTTTAACCCTTAAAGTCCAGCATTTTAAACAAGCAGTGTAGATCTGGTCATTCGCTGCATTATGTGGCGTCTGATTAGGTATCCACTGTTTGCCAATGCAACAGCATACGAGCCAAGTCTATATATTTTACTTTTTGCTTTTACTTTTTGCACAGAGATCGCACGTCACAGGGAGAATAAAAAGCTAAAAGGTGGACTAGCGATGCTATAAATTACCGGTTCCTTGAATTTATACAAGGTCAGCGACAGTCAAATGGACAATAGCAAGCGGGAAGCTTCTGTAATTAGTAACTTTTGTTTGAATGTGTGCAGGATGACTGCGCGTTCTTAGTGTTAAATGAATATGAATGGCGAGACTAAACGTATGAAAGTGAAATGAAGAAAGGCGACGGTGTTAAATGTTAACAATAGATTAGGTAAAAGCAGGTTAAAACAGGTATGCTGTGTTCATGTCATCTTCTGACCAAGAGGCCGGACTCCAACGCTGAACTTAGTTAATGCAGGCATCAAAATAATATTGGGAGTAAATCTGTTCCATTGTCATACATATAACAATTAATTAACGTAATACGAGTGGGTGGCTCATGCTGTGACGCGTGTTTCGATTGGTTGCTAGAAAAAAGGGGAGGGAGATACTGCAACTATGCCATGAATAATTTTAAATGAGGCAGGCAAGTGACCTTCCCTGCTGCAAGGATCACTAGCCAAGATAAGACTGCATTTCGTAGGTTAAATAATTGTTCAAGGTCAAGTGGATGGCTTAACGCTACATCATTTCGGGTTAATGGGCATAGGACTGTGTGCGTAGGCTCCATACTGTGGAGACGTATTCATGTGTTGACAGAATATCGTCTTGTATGCTGCTTCCCGAACTCAGTTTTATTTTGTTCTAATATTAGATAAATAAAGCAAAGGACTTAATTAGCAGTTAAAGAGATTCTATCGACATGTGTGTTGACGTTCATGTTGGTGGATAAGTCAAAACCTATGTACCTTGCAGATGAAACAATTTCGAGGGCATGATTATGCAGCATATATGGTGTAAGGGTTGGAGTTCTTGGCCAGGTTATGTGCAAACCTTGAACTTTCTATGTTTGAATTCTATGTCCCAGTGAGATTCTTATGATTGGACGGTCTAAGTCCCTCTGGGGGGGGTGCTGGGTAATCGGTCATGTCGTTTAGGTGTTTAGGTATAATAACAATAACAAGGTGCCTAGAACTGATCCTTGCGGTACACTTGAAGTAACTGGAACCTCATCTGAGGACTCACCTTCAAGTTCAACTGCCTGACCTCTCCCATTCAGAAAAGACTTAACCGACTGGATAGTTAATCAATGTTACTGTTTCGATGTACCTGTAGCTTGCGAAGGAGCTTCATGTGATTCACCAAGCCAAACGCCTGGCTAAACCCAAGATAAGAACTATTTGTTGACCATTTAATCATGATCTGGCAAGGTAATAAAGAAGCTGAATCACGTGGGTGTCACAAGATCTGCACTCCCAGGCAGTAAAGTATTTCGCGATCATAAGGTATGTCCAAAGCAAATCAAATCGAATTTATTTCTCTCCGGTTATACAGTATGATAACATGAGAACCAAAACGTTGTACAAACATACAATTTCATGGCGGCACAATGTCACAGAGAAAAGATGTAGGGCATAAACTTTAATCCTTCTAAATGACAGGTCCTTCATGTTACCCGACGTAAGAACCCCATCCCAAATGTGTACCTCTTGCATGGCACCAGAAACAGCTAAGTACCTTGGGGTCACCATCTCTGATGGTCTAAACAGCAGCCCCCACATTGACAACATAACTACAAAAGCAAATCAGACCCTTGGATTCTTGAAAAGAAACATTCGGGTCCATAATAAGGACCTGAAATCAGTTGCATATAAGACTCTTGTCAGGCCGCAATTGGAGTATGAGTTCACTGTATGGTATCCTCACACTGCCACTGACATATACAAAGTGAAAGCAGTCCAACGAAGGGCTGCCAGGTGGGCAACACATTACTATAGCTACACTTCAAGTGTTACAGCTATGCTGAAAGACCTAAATTGGCGCCCCCTTGAACAACGCCGCATTAATAACCGTCTTGCCATGATGTATAAGATCACTTATGATCTCATCCTCAATACTAGACCATCAGCCCACAATCACCCCCTTGCATTCAGACAGATTTACACCCTCACAGACTACTACAAGTACACCTTCTTTCCGTGGGCTATTATTCACTGGAATGCTCTATATGCCTATGTTGTAACGCTACCCACTCTAGCGCAGTTTAGCAGTGCTGTTAGCCAGATGGCTCATGCGCCTCCTTAAAAGACCAAATTCTGCTTGTATCTTTTAACTGTACTAACACTCTCTTTTCCCACTGTACAAACCCATTTCACCAACTTTCCTTTCCTTTTATTTCAGCTAACACCCTTCAACACTTGGTTCGCCGGAACCCGCATTATGTCCCCCTCGGGGGTTTAGACGTACTTGAAGAAAGAAAAAAAAATCGATAAAAGTTGAAAAAAAAGCTAGAGGACAACAACAGTTCAATCTGTTGTCATTACCAATTTCTTATATCCCCAACCCTTCTGTCCCTTTAAAATTACTGATAAAAAGGAGACCGACAATGAAAGTAACGACGAACCCAACAAACCTTTGTTTATGTTAAGATTGACAGTTGTGAAACTAGTTAGAACACTTCTCCGCCATAGCACTTTATGTATAATTGTTCAAATCAAATCGCCGTACTGTTCCCAGCAAACTGCCGTCCAGTATTTTACCTGGTGACGCAAATTGCCGTACTCTTGCCTTCGGGCGTTTCGGCTTGTTTATTCAGTCACAATATTCTTTGGGGGAAAAACAACTAAAACGTTACAAGCAGCGAAGGATTCGGCTTCTATTGATGCCACTGAATTGAAGATTGTCATAGCCGTTTCTGTAATAAATTCACAGATTGTTGAAGCTGTCATGAATTTTCGCGGTACCAGCCATGTACCAGCCGACTCATTTGTGTGTTTAAATGGCAGCTGACAAAGTTTTCCAAAATTTCTTTTTAAGAATTTCAGAGAAAAATAAGTTGAGTAAATATAGGAAGTGGGTTTAAGTTCTAACACTATGTAATAAAGCCAACTTAAGCGATTACCTACCGTCGGTATAATCATTTTCCTCATTTATCTGGTACTTTTGAGTAACAAGTTCCGGAGTCGATGCTACACGGTGATCCTTAGGTGAATAAATATACCCCCTCCTCAGTTCCCCTCACTGAATCTCTCTCTTGAACTCTCATCTTATCAGGCCTGACATGATAGCATAAGACAAAAAATGTAGCCAGCGAGCGTGGCAAGCATGGACAAAACCATTGACATCTAGGACTGATATCAGTCTAGCTGTTCTACAAACAAAATGAAGTAGAATAATAATAATATTGTTAGCTCACCTGGGCCAAAGGCTCCAGGGGAGCTTATAGTATAGTGGATCGTCCGTCGTCCGTCCGTCGCCCGTCCGTCCGTCCACACCTTTGACCAGTTATATCTCTGCAACCTGGAGGCTGATCTCAACCATTTCTCATCTGTAGCATGCCTCTGGTGGGGCATTGATGTAATAAGCTTTTTTCCGAAATCAAACAGAACCTTTGAGTGCTATAGCAACCACAATAGCAACCACAAGGCACCATAGACTTACAATGGGAAAATGCTTGACATCACCATAGCACCTTCAGTTTTGATCGGATCTTTCTGAATTTTATATGCAAGGTCTCTGGGGATTTAAACTCGGATGGGTTCCAAAACCGGCCAAGTCGGCCTTTTAATCATAGAGTTACGTCCCCTCGCTTGCTGAAAATGCATATTTGTGATCTTGTCATCACTGTAGTCCCTTCAGTTTTGATCGAATCATCAAGAAACTTTCAAACAAGTAAGTCGGGGATTGGAGCTCGGATGAGTTCAAACACTAGCGATTTAGGTCGATGACTCACGGAGTTATGTCCCTTACTTTGCTGAAAATGCTTATTTTTGACCTTGTCATCACTGTAGCTCCTTCAGTTTTTGATCGGATCTTCTTGAAACTTTCAAACAAGTAAGTCGGGGATGAAAGACTTGGATGAGTTAGAAAACTAGCGATGACGGTCGATGGCTCTCGGAGTTATGTCCCCTACTTTGCTGAAAAGGCTTATTTTGAACTTGTCATCACCGTTGCCCCTTCAGTTTTGATCGGATCTTCTTGAAACTTACCAACAAGTAAGTCAGGGATAAAAGCTCGGATGAGTTCGAAAACTAGCGATATCGGTTGATTACTTACGAAGTTGTGTCCCCTACTTTGCTGAAAATGCTTATTTTGACCTTGTAATCACCGTAGACCCTTCAGTGTGATTGGATCTTCTTGAAACTTACAAGCAAGTAAGTCAGGGATAAAAGCTCGGAGGAGTTCAAAAACTAGCGATGGCGGTCGATTCACAGAGTTATGTCCCCTACTCTGCTGAAAATGCTTGTTTTCTACCTTGTCATCACAGTAGCCCCTTCAGTTTTGATCGGATCTTCTTGTTTTAGCTCACCTGGGCCGAAAGCTCCAGGGGAGCTTATAGTATAGTGGGTCATGCATCGTACGTCCGTCGTCCGTCCGTCCACACATTTGACCAGTTATATCTCTTCAGCCTGCAGGCTGATCGCAACCATTTCTCATCTGTAGCATCCCTGGTGGGGCATGGATGTCGTAAGTTTTTTTTTTCGAAAACCACAAGGTCCCACAGACTTACAAAGGGAAAATGCTTGTCATCACCGTAGCGCCTTCAGTTTTGATCATATCTTTCTGAAACTTATGGATAAGGTGGCTGGGGATAAAAACTCGGATGAGTTCGAAAACCGGCCACGTCGGCCTATAAATCATAGAGTTTTTGACCTTGTCATCACCGTAGCCCCTTCAGTTTTGATTAGAACTTCCTGAAACTTACCTACAAGTAAATCAGGATTAAAAGCTCGGACGAATTCGAAAACAAGCGATGTCCGTCAATTACTCAAGGAGTTATGTCCCCTACTTTGCTGAAAATGCTTATTTTTACCATATCATCAACCGTAGCCACATTTTTGATCGGATCTTCTTGACACTTACAAACAAGTAAGTCAGAGATAAAAGCTTGGATGAGTTCGAAAACTGGCGAGGTCGGTAAATCTGTCATAGAGTTACGTCCCCTTTAAGTTCAGAAAATGTCTATTTTTGATAGTACCATCACCGTATCCCCTTCAGTTTTCATCGGATCTTTTTGAAACTTACATGTAAGTAAGTAAGAAGGGATAAAACCACGGCTGAGTTTAAAATTGGTGAGGTCGGCCCATAATTCAACGAGTTATGTCCCCCTTGATTTCAGAAAATGTCTATTTTACCTTGTCATCACCATAGCCCCTTCATTTTTTATCAGATTGTCTAAAAACTTAACTTCAAGCAAGTCAGGGATTAAAGCTCGAATGAATTAAAACAAGAGGGCCCAGAGGGCCCTGAATCGCTCACCTGAGAATCAGTGTCTCTAGTACATTCTTGGCCCAAGGGCTATACTAGGTGAAGCTTCATACCAAATATCAAAGACCTGAGCCTTGTGGTTTCAGAGATGAAGATTTTTAAATGTTTTCCATATATAAGCCTATGAAAAACCAAAGGGCCCCAGGGATGGGGGCATTTTTGGCCCCAGGGCTATAATTTGAACAATCTTGGTACAGGTCCACTAGATGAAGCTTCACACCAAATATCAAAGATCTGAGCCTTGCATGCGGTTTCAGAGAAGAAGATTTTTAAAGATTTTACCTATGGATATAAGCCTTTGTAAACCCTGAGGCCACCAGGGCGGGGGCATTTCCGGCCCAAGGATCATAATTTGAACAATCTTGGTAGAGGTCCACTAGATAAAGCTTTATACCAAATATCGAAGACCTGGGCCTTTTGGTTTCAGAGAAGAAGATTTTTAAAGATTTTCCCTGTATAAGCCTATGTAAAAACCAAAGGCCCCCGGGGCGGGGGCATATTTGGCCCTGGGGCTATAATTTGAACAATCTTGGTAGAGGTCCACTAGGTGAAGCTTCACACCAAATATCAAAGACCTCGCCCTTGCGGTTTCAGAGTAGAAGATATTAAAGATTTTCCCTATATAAGCCTATGTAAAACAAAAGGCCCCCGGGGCGGATGCATTTTTGGCCCTAGGGCTATAATTCGAACAATCTTGGTAGAGGTCCACTAGGTGAAGCTTCACACCAAATATCAAAGACCTGGGTCTTGTGGTTTCAGAGAAGAAGATTTTTAAAGATTTTACCTATGTAAGCCTTTGTAAACCCTGAGGCCCCCAGGGCGGGGGGCATTTCCGGCCCAAGGATCATAATTTGAACAATCTTGGTAGAGGTCCACTAGATAAAGCTTTATACCAAATATCGAAGACCTGGGCCTTTTGGTTTCAGAGAAGAAGATTTTTAAAGATTTTCCCTGTATAAGCCGATGTAAAAACCAAAGGCCCCCGTGGCGGGGGCATTTTTGGCCCTGGGGCTATAATTTGAACAATCTTGGTAGAGGTCCACTACGTGAAGCTTCACACCAAATATCAAAGACCTGAGCCTTGTGATGTCAGAGAAGCAGATTTTTAAAGATTTTCCCTATATAAGCCTATGTAAAACCAAGGCCCCCGGGGCGGGGACATTTTTGGCCCTAGGGCTATAATTTGAACAATCTTAGTAGAGGTCCACTAGATGAAGCTTCATACCAAATATCAGAGACCTGGGCCTTTCAGTTTCAGAGAAGAAGATTTTTAAAGATTTTCCCTGTATAAGCCTATGTAAAACCAAAGGCCCTTAGGGCGGGGGCATTTTTGGCCCTAGGGCTATAATTCGAACAATCTTGGTAGAGGTCCACTAGGTAAAGCTTCACACCAAATATCAAAGACCTGGGCCTTGTGGTTTCAGAGAAGAAGATTTTTAAAGATTTTACCTATATAAGCCTTTGTAAACCCTGAGGCCCCCAGGGCGGGGGCATTTCCGGCCCAAGGATCATAATTTGAACAATCTTGGTACAGGTCCACTAGATAAAGCTTTATACCAAATATCGATGACCTGGGCCTTTTGGTTTCAGAGAAGAAGATTTTTAAAGATTTTCCCTGTATAAGCCTATGTAAAAACCAAAGGCCCCCGGGGCGGGGGCATTTTTGGCCCTGGAGCTATAATTTGAACAATCTTGGTAGAGGTCCACTACGTGAAGCTTCACACCAAATATCAAAGACCTGAGCCTTGTGATGTCAGAGAAGCAGATTTTTAAAGATTTTCCCTATATAAGCCTATGTAAAACCAAGGCCCCCGGGCGGGGACATTTTTGACCCTAGGGCTATAATTTGAACAATCTTGGTAGAGGTCGTCTAGATGAAGCTTCGTACCAAATATCAGAGACCTGGGCCTTTCGGTTTCAGAGAAGAAGATTTTTAAAGATTTTCCCTGTATAAGCCTATGTAAAACCAAAGGCCCTTAGGGCGGGGGCATTTTTGGCCCTAGGGCTATAATTTGAACAATCTTGGTAGAGGTCCACTAGGTGAAGCTGCACACCAAATATCAAAGAACTGGGCCTTGTGGTTTCAGAGAAGAAGATCTTTAAAGATTTTCCCTATATAAGCCTATGTAAACACAAAGGCCCCCGGGGCGGGGGCATTTCTGGCCCAAGGGCCATAATTTGAACAATCTTGGTAGAGGTCCACTAGATGAAGCTTCATACCAAATATCGAAGACCTGGGCCTTTTGGTTTCAGAGAAGAAGATTTTTAAAGTTTTCATTTCAAAAATCTATTTTTAGCTCCTGTGACCCAGATGTGCAATGGACCGGAACCATTTGAACAACTTTGAAAGGGGACCACCTTAGGATCATTCCTGTGAAGTTTGGTCGAAATCTGATCAGTGGTTTAGGAGGAGATGTCATTTGAAGAAAGCACGCACGCACGCACACACGCAAACACGCACGCACGACGGACGACGGACAAAAAGTGATCCCAAAAGCTCACCTCGTCACTACGTGACAGGTGAGCTAAAAACTGGCAAGGTCGGCTTATTTATCATAAAGTTATGTCACTTTGATTGCAGAAAATGACTGTTTTTGACCTTGTCATCACTGTAGCCTCTTCAGTTTTGATCATACTTCTAGAAACTTAAAAGTAAGTAAGTCAGGGAAAACAGCATGGATGCGTTTGAAAACTGATGAGGTCAGCCTATTTATCAAAGAGTACGTCGCTTTGATTGCAGGTAAGTAAATAAGGGACAAAACCTCGGCTTAGTTTAAAAATTGGTGAGATCGGCCTATATTTCGAAGAGTTATGTCCCCTTGATTTCAGAAAATGCCTTTTTTGGCCTTGCCATCACCGTAACTCCTTCAGTTTTCATCGGATCTTCTTGAAACTTATTTGTTAGGAAGTCAAGGATAAAAGCTAGGATTGGTTCGAAAACTAGCGATGTCAATCAATTAATTACGGAGTTATGTTCCCCTTCTTTGCTGAAAATGCTTATAGAGTAACATCCCTCTGATTGCAGAACATGCCTACTTTTGACCTTGTCATCACCATAGCCCCTTCAGTTTTATCGGATCTTCTTGAAACTTACATGTAAGCAAGTCAGTGATAAAAGCTCGAAGGAGTTCGAAAACCGGTGACGTCAGCTTTTTTATCAGTAAGTTACGTCACTTTGATTGCAGAAAATGACTGTTTTGACCTTTTCATTACCGTAGCCCCTTCATGCAGTTTTGTTCGGATATTCTAGAAACTTAAAAGAGTCCCGCACATCTTGACCTGGAGAAATAGATTGGGCTGCACGGTGCTTCCGCACAGAGCTGAAACCGACCGAACTTGAGTACTGGTAAACAGCTTAGATCTTAGCCTGCCCAGGAAAAGTGATGCGAGTCGGACCGCTCCTTAAACCCTAGCGGTTTCTAAGGGCAGTTAGGCTTAAGATGTCGTTTCATCTGAATCTCAAAATCGGGTAAAAGTTCTACAAAATCGGAACCAACGTCTTCAAAATTACCTTAATAGTTTTGACAGGGACGTAAAACCTCAACTCAAACAAACAAATCTAGAAACTTAAAAGTAAGTAAGTCAGGGGTAAAAACTCGGATGAGATCAAAAACTGTTGAAAATGCCCATTTTTGACATTGTCATCGTCATAAGTCCCTAATTTTTGAATGGATCTTTGTGAATCGTACACATAAGTTAGTTAGGGATAAAAGTTTGAATGTGTTTAAAAACTAGCATTGTTTGCACATTACTCATAGGGTTAAGTCCCCTTGTTTGCTGAAAATGCCTGATCACCATAAGTCCTTTAGTTTTGATAGAATCTTCCTGAAACTAGCATTTAAGTAGGTTGGGAAGAGTTTGAAAACTGGTGATGTCTGCTGGTGATAATTTTATAATATCTAAACAAGAGGCCCATGGGCCACTATGCTCACCAGAGCTAAGGTTGGCACTGCCCAATTGCAGCCATGTTTTTTAACATGATATCATTTTAATCTGCCAAGAGAACCCCCATATCCAAATGAGCACTAATGTGGATTCAGTATATGAAACATTAGGCCTTTCATGAAGTAGAGGGGTGGGGCATGGACCCAATGGAGCCCTGGTTGGAATCACTAAATGTGTCTTATCACACTAGGATGGTTTAGCAGTGGGGATCTGTATGGCTGGATATATAAGGCCTCTTAAACAGTGGAAGGGTTGGAGCATGCCCTGTCGATCCCAGGAAAGCCCAAGATTGTTGTCCCTAAACGTGTCTTATCATAAGGACCAAGTATATATATGGTTAAGGGGTAGAAATCTGAACAGTTTCCGAGATATGAGGCCCTTTTACGAAGTGGAAAGGCCTCTGCGGACACCCCTACAGTAGGTGTGCTAATAATAAGGAACAAGAACATATATGATTATGGGGTGGGGAATTGAATGGTTTCTGAAATATATGGCCTTTTATAAAGTGGAAGTGCGGAGCACATTGCCTCAGCAAAAAGAGACCCCCAAGTTGGTGTGACTGAACGAGTATCATCATAAGGAACAAGAATATATATGGTTTAGGGGTGGGGAGCTGAACGATTTCTGAGATATATAGCTTTTAATGAAGCCAAGCGGTGGGGCATGGCCCGGGCATGCCCTAGGGAATCACAAGCTGGTGTCACTGAATGCCTCTTATCATAAGGAAAATGAATATATATGGTTTAGGGGTGGGGCTCTGACCAGTTTCTGAGATATAAGGCCTTTTCGGAAGTGCAGGGGTGGGGCAAGGCCCTGGGAGACCCGCCGGGTTGGTGTCAATGAATGTGTCTTATCATAAGAAACAAGCATATATATGGTTTAAGGGTGGGGATCTGTAAGGTTTCCAAGATATTGTGATATTATGAAATGGAGGGGGTGGGGCATGGCCCCAGAACATCCCTGGGGACCCCCAGGTTGGTGTCACTGAATGCGTCTTATCATAATGAACGAGAATATATATGGTTTAGGGGTGGGGATCTGTAAGGTTACTGGGATACTGGGCCTTTTATGGAGTGGAGGGGGTGGGGCATGGCCCCGGCACATCCCGAGGGACCCCCAGGTTGGTGTCACTGAGTCCATCTTATCATAAGGAACAAGAATATATATGGTTTAGCGGTGGGGATCTCAATGGTTTCTGAGATAAATGGCATTTTATGAAGTGGAGGGCGTGGGGGCATGTCCCCGGCACATCCTGGGGGACCCCCAGGTTGGTATCACTTAATGCATCTTAGCATAAGGAACACGACTATATATAGTCTAGGGGTGGGGATCTGAATGGTTTCTGAGATAAATGGCATTTTATGAAATAGAGGGGGCAGGGCATGTCCCCGGCACATCCCGGGGGGGGGGGACCCAGGTTGGTGTCACATAATGCATCTTATCATAAGGAACAAGAATATATATGGTTTAAGGGTTGGGATCTGTAAGGTTTCTGAGATATAAGGCATTTTATGAAGTGGAGGGGGCGGGGCGGGGCAAGGCCCCGGCACAACCTAGGGGACCCCCAGGTTGACATAAAAGCATATGGCTGAGAGAAGTTAAGTTAAGGACCATGTTTATGTAAGTTTTGTCAAAATATCTGCAATGACTTGGCAGTAAATGCCATTTTTCAGTTTTCCCCATTATAAGTCAATGGAAACTCTAAGTTGCCATAGCAACAAAACTGAAAGGCCAAATTTCATAAAAAACACAAAACCTGTAAAGGCAAATATGGTGAATATTTTCATATGGGCAGAAGGCCTTAAATCATAAGGCAGATAGTAGATTGCCTAAGGAACATTTCTATGAAAGTTTTGTCAAACTATCTGCAGAGGCTTGGCAGTAAATGCCATTTTTTCAATTTTCCCCATTATAAGTCTATGGAAACTACAAGTTGCCATAGCAACCAAACTAATGAGCCGATTTTGATAAAAAAAAACACATACTTTCAATCTCCCAGCCCAAGGATGCTACAGATAAAATTTGGGCCCAATCGGCCCAGTGGCTTCAGAGGAGATGTCGTTTGAAAGTGTTAACGACGACGACGACGCATACGCAGACGACGACGGACAATGTCCATCCTATAAGCTCCCCCGGAGCCTTCGGCTCTGGTGAGCTAAAAAACTGTTGGTTTAGGGGTGGGGATCTGTAAGGTTTCTGAGATATTGGGCCTATTATGAAGTGGAGGGGGCGGGCATGTCCCAAGGCATCCCAGGGAACCCCCATGTTGGTGTCACTGAATGTCCCTAATCATAAAGAGCATGAATATATATGGTTTAGGGGTGGGGCTCTGAACAGTTTCTCAGATATATGGCCTTTTGTGAAGTGGAGGGGTGGGGAAAAGGCCCTGTCACACTGCAGACCCCAAGGTTGGTGTCACTGAATGTGTCTCATCATCAGGAACAAGAGTATGGTTATGGGGTGGGGATCTGTAAGCTTTCCAAGATTTTGGGCCTTATTATGAAGTGGAGAGGATGGGGTAATGCCCCGGTGCATCCCGGGGGCCCCCAGGTTGGTGTCACTGAATGTGTCTTATCATAAGGAACAAGAAAATATTTGGTTCAGGGGTAGGGATCTGAATGGTTTCTGAGATATATGGCCTTTTATGAAATGGAGGGGGTGGGGCAATGCCCCTGCACATCCTGGGGGCCCCCATGTTGATGTCCTTGAATGCGTCTTATCATCAGGAACAAGAATATATATGGTTTAGGGGTGGGGATCTAAATGGTTTCGGAGACATTGGACCTTTTATGAAGTTGAGGGGGTGGGGCAATGCCCCCGCGCATCCTGGGGGCCCCAGGTTGGTGTCACTGAATGCGTCTCATCATAAAGAACAAGAATATATATAGTTAAGGGGTGGGGATCTCAATGATTTCTGAGATATATGGCCTTTTTATAAAGTGGAGGGGTGTGGCATGGCCTCGGCCCAACCCGGGGGCCCCTGGTTGGTGTCATTGAATATGTTTTATCCTCAGGAACAAGAATATATATGGTTTAGGGGTGGGGATCTGTAAGGTTTCCGAGATATTGGGCCTTTAATGAAGTGGAGGGGGTGGGGCAAGGCCCTGGGCGCATCCCGGGGGCCCCCCAGTTGCTGTCACTGAATGCATCTTACCATAAGGAACAAGAATATATATGGTTTAGGGGTGGGGATCTGTAAGGTTTCCGAGATATTGGGCCTTTTATGAAGTGGAGTGGGTGGGGCAAGGCCCTGGCGAATCCCAGGGGCCCCCAGGCTGGTGTCACGGAATGTGCCTTATGCTAAGGAACAAGAATATATATGGTTTAGGGGTGGGGATCTGAAAGGTTTCTGACATATATGGCTTTTTATGGAGTGGAGGGGGTGGGGCAGGGCCCCAGCACAACCCCGGGACCTTCAGGTTGGCACAAAAGCATATGGCTGAGAGAAGTTTACTCAACAAACATTTCTATAAAAGTTTTATCAAAATATCTGCAATGACTTGGCAGTAAATGCCATTTTTCAATTTTACCCATTATAAGTCTATGGAAACTCTAAGTTGCCATAGCAACCAAACTAATGAGCCGAATTTCATAAAAAACACAAACGTTCAATCCCCCAGCCCAAAGATGCTACAGATAAAATTTGGGCCCAATCGGCCCAGTGGCTTCAGGGGAGATGTCGTTTGAAAGTGTTAACGACGACGCAGACGCAGACACAGACGCAGACGCAGACGCAGACGACGACGACGGACAATGTCCATTCTATACGCTCCCCCGGAGCCTTCGGCTCTGGTGAGCTAAAAAATGCATTTTGTTCTTCGTGTGGACAGCCATTGATAAACTGATACATAAAATGCACTCTTAAGAGCTAAGCATGTACAATATCCAAATCGGCTCCATTAATGATTGACATTTTCGCTACCCAGATTACATCGCCGTGTAGGTCTAAAGGAATACCAATGGAAATATTCCATTTAATTGCCTTCATTGGAGCAATTGAGGCCCCGCCCATCGGGGCTTAAAGAAATAGATGGGCTGCATGATGCTTCCACGCAGAGCTGAAACCGACCCGCACATGAGTACTGGTAAACCGCTTAGAGGATCTAAGCCTGTCCAGGCAAAGCGGTGCGAGAGTCGGACCGTCCTTGCTTATAAACCCTATTGGTTTCATTGGGCGGCAGGGCTTGAGATGTCATTTCATCTCAATGTCGGGTAAAAGTCCCACAAAATTGGAAACAATGTCTCCAAAATGACCTTTACAGTGTTGACGGGGACGTTAAACCTCAAATCAAACCAACAACCAAACAAACATTGGAGCGACTCTAATTACCAATGGTTGTCAATTTAAGACTGATACAATTAATCGGATAATCGATTAACTGTTAAAAATGTGAAACAGGCATGCAGATATCACGTATTATTGCCAATACTTCTTAATATTACACAACACTCACGATGCCTTCGTTTGGTACGTTTTCATGGCGATACATTGGATGTCGTCGTACGGCAATAACGTTTCGCGAAACTTTGTCCAATGTAAAATCTAAAGTTGGAGCTTTGAAACCTGCTAACACACAGAAATAACAAAACATTTATAGCTTTACAATAAAAGGGATACAACAATCATCCCGGACGCCCCCTTCCCATCAGGGCTTGAAGATATAGGTTGGCTGCATGATGTCCCCAGACTGAGCCGAAACCGACTGCTCATGGGCACACGGGGATTGAGATGTCATTTCATCTCAATGTCGGGTAAAAGTCCCACAAAATTGGAAGCAACGTCTCCAAAATGACCTAAATTGTGTTAACGGGAACGTTAAACCTCAAACAAAATAAACAAACTGCTCAAGGGCAAAATAGAAGTGGAGGCAATGATCAGGAATCGATACAATCAACCCATAGCTCCCATCGGAGACACCAAAGGGAAAGACACACAAACATTAAACAACAGACCCTAATGGAAACGGTAACAGGACACTTCGGCCCCAAAAACACCTCGGCCCCTAGACACTTCGGCCCCTAGACACCTCGGCCCCAAAACCACCTCGGCCCCACATAAAATTGAAACCCTAGACGGGTCGGCCCCTGCACACCTCGGCCCCTGGACACGTCGGCCCCATATACCTAGACACTTCGGCCCCACTTTGCTTTTCACGGGGCTTCCACTTAAATATGAGATCGGGTTTGATGCCCGGTTAGTTTTTCTTATTTTTATTTGCTGATTTGATTATTTTGATAGGGAGCCACGAATATTTGAACCTATATTATATTAGCCCCCGCCCATCGGGGCTTGAAGAAATAGATGGGCTGCATGATGCTTCCACGCAGAGCTGAAACCGACCCTCACACAAGTACTGGTAAACCACTTAGAGGATCTAAGCCTGCCCAGGCAATGTGGTGCGAGTCGGCCCGTCCATGCTTATAAACCCTATTGGTTTCATTGGGCGGCAGGGCTTGAGATGTCCTGTCATCTCAATGTCGGGTAAAAGTCCCACAAAATTGGAAGCAACGTCTCCAAAATGACCTTTACAGTGTTGACGGGGACGTTAAACTTCAAATCAAACAAAAACCTATATATATATATATATATATATATATATATATATATATATATATATATATATATATATATATATATATATATATATATATATTATAACGTTACTGAATAGAAAATCTATATGTCCATTTACGAAGAATGGAAGATTCCCCTCTTATTTCAATGTATAATTCTAATTGCATTGCGGCATGCTTTAGAGCAGGCTCTTTTTTCTACTTTTCTGCTCTTTTGATCATCTATAGGCTTTTGTTTTATTATCCGAAAGAATTCCACACCGCTAAAACACTTTTTAAATTAATTTCAATAAGTTATCCTCACTAATTGGATGGAAATCTGGATGGATCGGTTGCTGGGGCCGTAAACACCCCCCCACCTCCACACCCCCCCCCCCCCCCCCCCATCAAAAAAAAAAAATCATTCCTCGGTTTCGTCAACCATGGTGATGTTGGGGGATAATCTTATATTTGTTAACATATTGGTATATTTATTTTTTAATTTATTTATTTATCCGGCCTCGGTAGCTAAGTCGGATGCGCGTATGACTGGTGATCAGGAGGACACGGGTTCGATACCTACCGGGGTCGGCAACTTTCTTTCGTGGAGATTGATTATGAAATCTTTTCTTCGGCCATTCTCTCCCTTCTGCTGATTCAAGAAGGGCAGTTGTCACTTTCTGGCGAAAAAATGTGCACTGTACTGGTTAACCGCTTACGTATAAGCCTGCCCAGGTTAAGTGTGGATAAGTAAACTGACCGGCTCAAAAATGAACTAAAATAGTGTTGACTGGGCCGTTAAACTCCAATACAAACAAACAATTTATTAATTAATTTATTTATTTATTAGGTAATCATCAGTGTTCAGGTCCACTGAACTAGAATTATCCTCGTAAGTAAACCAATTAATATAATGTATGCATGCAATTCAAAAACTGCATGAAAAACGGTGCAGATCCTGTTCAGAGGGCAGAAGCAATCTGATCAGGATCTACACTGTTTGCAAAGATAAGGATTATCGTGTTCAGCGGGGTAAGGATTAATGAATTTCAGGTTAATACACTATTAAGCAAAAGTTTTAGAAGAACAATTAATTATTGACCCGCCGGATGCTTTTAGCTTTATGAGTGTTACCATATATGGGTATGGCGGCCATTTTGGCCATGTGACCTGGACCTAAAACGGTCCCCCCAATAAATGCGCCTTATCGTAAGGAGCAAAAATATATCTTATACTTAAGTACTGTATTCTGAATCGTTTGCAGGATAAAATGCATTCTCAATTTTCCAATACAAAAGCATATGTGTCAAAGTTTGACCTAGGCACAAAGAAGGTCAAGGCCAACCCAGGGTCACCATTTTAGCAATTTATGATGGGCCTACGTCCCAGATGCAATTTATCAAGTTTCGTGGAAATCTGCCCAGTGGTGCTGGAGAAGACTATTTTTGAAGGGTTTCTACCATATATGGCTTGGCGGCCATTTTTGTCATGTGACCTGGACCCCATGAGCAAATTTTGGTTTCCCCCAGCCCATAGAGGCTCCATATGAAATTTGACTTCAATCGGCCCAACGCTTTCCGAGGAGAAGCAGTTCGAAAATTTTCACATTTTTCGCCTCGGCGAGGCTATACTAAATGGAATGTAATATTTCGCAAGTTCATTAGTTAGATCTCATTGATATCTATCAGTATGCCAAAAATTGTTTAAATATTCCGAGCGGTTAAGTCACTATCACCAATTTTCACAAACGGGTTACGGACGGACAGACAGACATACCATATATGGCTTGGCGGCCATTTTGGTCATGTGACCTGGACCCCATGAGCAAATTTTGGTTTCCCCCATCCCATAGAGGCTCCATATGAAATTTGACTTCAATCGGCCCAACGGTTTCCGAGGAGAAGTAGTTCGAAAATTTTCACATTTTTCGCCTCGGCGAGGCTATACTAAATGGAATGTAATATTTCGCAAGTTCATTGGTTAGATCTCATTGATATCTATCAGTATGCCAAAAATTGTTTAAATATTCAAAGCGGTTCACCAATTTTCACAAACGGGTTACGGACGGACAGACTGACTGACAGACTGACAGAATGACACGGTGATTTTAGGGCACTCTTAGAAAATCAATCGACTTCAGTCGGTCGCTTTTTCTGCGGGTCGTGCAATTAGTAAAGTGTGAAGCTCAATAAACAACCAGGCGTTACTAATCCCTCTACCCCTATAAAGAGATCCTTGATGATAAACAGATCATTGTTATCAATTTTCACACATTTGATTGTCATTCTAGCTCATATTAAAGACAGTTTTTGTTTGTCTGATTTAAGGTTTAACGTCCCCGTCAACACTGTAAAGGTCATTTTGGAGACGTTGCTTCCAAGTTTGTGGGACTTTTAATCGACATTGAGATGAAATGACATCTCAAGCCCTGTCGCCCAATGAAACCAGTAGGGTTTATAAGCATGGACAGTCCGACTCGTGCGCACCGCATTGCCTGGGCAGGCTTAGAACCTCTAAACGATTTACCAGTACTCGTGTACGGGTCGGATTCAGCTCTGCGTGGAAGCATCATGCAGCCCATATATTTCTTCAAGCCCCGATGGGTGGGCAGTAACGAGTATATTGGATACTTTATTTATTTGTTTATTTATTAGTCACGTTTCTGACTATCAGCTACTCAAATTACTTGATACATGTATACTATATGTTTATAGTAGTGGCAAACAGTGTAGACCTGGATTTGCACTGTGTGCAAAGTCTTCACTGTTCGTATTTTTGTAGGAATTACTCAGTATGTTTCAATTGTTATCAATTTTCACACATATAGAAGTTCCTATTTGATTGTTATTTCAGCTCATATTTAACGACGGACAGTAACAAGTATACTGTATACTTCATTTATTTATTTAATTAAATTATTTATTAGTCACAATTCTGACTATCAGACCCTCAAATTACTTGATACATGTATATTGTATTCATTTAAAATTCGCAAACTGAGTGACAGTGTAGATCCAGATCAGATGGATCTGGATGTGCACTGAGTGCAAAGTCTTCATGGCCCTATATCTTTCCTTGTAGAAAGGCTCCTTGACTATCAGTATCAAATATTCACAATTAGAACAACCTGCTAAACCCCACTTTTCGTGATGCTGACTCAAGGTCAACGTCACGGTTGAAGGCGGCGGGGGATTAGCTGTCCTTAAGAGTGTAGTCCAAGTTTACCTGAAAAAATGTCGTGAATGCGTTGTTATATTTATTATAAACGTCTCATTGGTTATTTGTTATTTTTATATGAAATAAAAATAGCAATAAAATAATTTGATCTTGTTTCCTAACAACTTAATAGAAGATTCCATAAAACCAAAATTATATAACACACAACCTGTATCTTGGAGCAGAAATAAGAATTACGAAAACATGCCTATACAAATGCATTGTAAACTTTACCGCCGAAAAGGCGAACATTATAAGAGGAAGAATTGTGGTATTTTTATTATTTCTGCTCAAATAAGAAAAATAAGGTTTACCCCTGTAAACCCCAATTTTACTATATAAAAGTGGGGTTCAAGGGAGTCAAAATTATAAAGGCGTGTCAAAGGCTGTCGGTTTCTTGAAGTCCCGATGGGCGTGGCCGATTTTAACATGATATAAATGCTCATACCCTAACAGATATCAAAAGTGGGGCCGAGGTGTCTTTGGGGCCGAGGTGACAGTGGGGCCGAGGTGTCTAGGGCCGAGGTGTCTAGGGCCGAGGTGTCTAGGGCCGAGGTGACTAGGGCCGATGTGTCTAGGGCCGACTTGGTTTTGGGCCGACCTGTCTAGGGGCCGAGGTGGTAGTGGGGCCGAAGTGTCTGGAAATCATGGAAACACCAACAGCGGAAAGCCAAAAGTACAGTTACTTTCCCACAAAACGGCCAATAGACTATCCAAAAAAAAAATAAAAAAAATAACATTAGCGACACAAAACCCAAAGACAAACCATAACAAAAATAAACCGCGACAGAAGAACCGCCTTGGAACGGTCAGCGGAAAAGGATTCCACTGGGGGGGGGGGGGGGGGGGGGGCTTCAATTGATTTTACGTGGCCACAATCCTCGCACTAATTTGTTCAGTCCGCATGAACACAGGGGTAATACCATTTTCTATGCCTGTGTTGTCGACAGAGCCGGTACTGTGTAAAGCTGATGTCGACCGAGAAATACGGTTTTCGACCGAGCAGTACGGATGTCGACAGAGGAGGGTCTTCGATTTTGATGCACTTGGAGAGGCGAAAACGTTAGTTTCAACATTTACAAACGAAGTCGGTGTTTTAAAGAGGCAAGCTGTTAATTGTCTGTTCACTTATAGAGAGTCGTGAGTCTGAAAAACACTATGAAATACCGGTTCTTTCGAAAAATATCAGTTTTCACAGAATATCATTAATCTAATGCTTTATGAAAAGTAGGAAAGCAATAAAACACCACATATATTTTATCAACCATTTACGCTTCAACAACAACGTAGGTTTGACATAATTCATGCAATCTGGGAGTTTTTATAGACCTTTGAAAAATGTCGGGATACGGATGTCAATTATTAGAAATACGACCGTCGATGGTATACTAGTCTGATTGATACGGATGTCGATGAAATATAAAAACTACATTTCATGTACTGCTGTTAAAATACATGATTTATTCTATGATTATTACTGAAATCTGCACTATTAGGCAGATTTCACTGGGAGCCATGAAGAAAAATGAATGTTTTGTGCGAACTGGTGTCTTAAAGTCGCAACAATCACCAAGAATAACTCCATCCTTAACTCTCCCATATTTAGTTTACACAACAGGCTACAAGGCTGGTCACTGATGTAAACACTTGAACATGTAAATGCCAAATCAGATTGAAATTAAACTGCAAAAAATGTTGTAAACCTGTGCAAATGCTCTTGAAGAATGATGTGGGAAAGATCACAGGCGCTTGAAGTTTAAATGCAAACATTTCAAATTTGTTTGAAAGGGCCATAACGAAATTGAATATTGACTACGTCAATATTAACATTCATGTTTATTTTTTTTTTTTTTTTTTTTTTTGTTTTTGGTTTTCAAGATTATTTCACTCATATCGAGCCGATCGTTAATCAGTGGTGGGCGAAAACCGGAGTACCCGGAGAAAAACCACCTGACCTTCCGTTGCAGAACTTGGCTTCTCACATGTGACACGAGCGAGGCTCGAACCACAGCGGTGTGAGACCAAATGATCAAGAGTCAGAGCTCTTAACCACTAGCCTGCCCACGGAGGCCCGTTGTTTAGGTTTTGAGCTCAGAACTTCAAGCGCATGTGCAGAGACGAATATTTCTCAACAAATGCCATGACAAACAGTAGGGTTGATCAGCAGACATTACGAAAACATGCATATTAAAATAAATTGAAAATTTTACCCTAAAAACAAAAATGAAAATTTTCAGAAAAAAATATACTTTTATATTTCTGCTCAAAAATAGATTGTGTGAACGCGCGGTTCTAACTAGTACCCAGAATCTATGTATATGAGCAGAAAATATGAAAAATAAGGTTTACTCCTGTAAACCCCAGTTTCACTATATAAAAGTGGGGTTCAAGGGGGGTCAAAATTATATAGGCGTGTTTTCGTGATGAACTCCTTTTCCGACTACCCAAAATTCCTAAGCAGAAAAGCTCTTCAGTCCACGTGACTATCACAGACTTGTCCGAATAACTTTTTTATAGAAAACAGCCGCGGTGACTGAGGTCAGAGTGTTGTGTAAGAGAGTTATCTTGGAACCATAGGTTGGGCTTGGCAAACAGTGAAGACCCAGACCAGACGCCACAGAATGTGGCGTCTGATCAAGATATACACTATATACTTAAAATCGGATTTCAAGGGTAAATTAAGCAGTTTAAATCACAGTCCAGGACTTTCCGACCTATAGTCAGCGACAATCGACCCACCAGTACTCTTAGTTCTTTGATTTTGCGTTTGTTATGTGTGCGCAAGTGCATTTAAGTGAAGGAGGTATAAATGGTTAACGCTGAGCAGAAATCGACCGTACATGAGTAGTGGTAAACCGCTTAGTGGGTCTTAGCCTGCCCAGGCAAAGTGATGCGAGTTGGACCGTCCGTGCATATAATGACATTTTATCTCAATGTCGGGTAAAAGTCCCACAATATTGAAAGCAGCGTCTCCAATATGACCCAAATGGTGTTGACGGGAACGTTAAACCTCCCTCAAACAAACAAACATAACCAGATGACTGTACCGACATGTTAAGATAGTTTATCAGTTGTCTATGTTGATATTAGAACAGACTTTTTGTCATTTCTATCGGGGATGACATGTTGGTTTTCAGTGGGCAATGTCTTGACATGTCCCGTGCTTAGCTGTATTTGAAACGGTAATATGGTTTCTAATATGTTGTTTGGAGTTGTGGGTATACAAATGCTGACGGGTGGTCAATGTCAGTATGGTCGTCGTGATTTCCTCACCAGATGCAGTTTTGCAGCCACTGTCGGACCTTGGATAACACAACGCAGAACTGTTCAAGACCGCTGTATCCTATAACTTGACTACGGAAGGCATTCTAAGCTTTTTAAAAAGCTACACGTGTATGTTTAAACGAAATTTAGTAATCGGCATAATATGATTTAATAGAGAAGAAGAAGAAGAAGAAGAAGAAGAAGAAGAAGAAGAAGACAGTATAACTTGCCACACACCTCCGTCACCACCAACACTTCCAATATGTCTAGGGATGGCTTTGTTGAACCGTAAATTTCTTATTTCGTAAATTTCACACCCAAATTTACATACGGTCAATTTCGAAAAATTTTGATGTCTGAATTTTCTGGCGTATTAAGAATTGGTAAGTATTCGTCACACCTGTGAAAAACTAGTGCGACTTTTTATAGGGTGTGAAGAATTGGTATCAATTCCTCACACATGTGAAGGATTCGTTGACAATGTCAGACGTGTAAAGAAATGGTAAGTATTCGTCACACCTGTGACCTGTGTTAATGGGGTGTGGAGAATTTGTACCAATTACTATTACACGTGTCTTACATGTAAAGAACTGGTACAGATTCCTCACAAATGAGAAGAATTGGTACCAATTTCTCACACAAGAGTATAATTGATACCAATGCTTCTTACATGCGAGGAATCGGTACCAAATCCACACAGAAGCCTCCGTGGTGTTGTGGTTACGCTACTCGCCTTGTAAACTAGGGGTCGCAGAATCGATCCCTGGCTTCTCCGGACTTTCGGATGAGTCTTTAAACCGAGATCCCGTCTCCATATGACCTTAGTTGTTGGTGGGGCGTAAAACTCAAACACTCACTCACTCACCAAATCCACACACATGTGAAGAATCTCAATTAGTTGGCTACCAACTTTCACTGGCTGTAATAGTTTCTGAAAAATTAATTATTTTATTTTTTCCTATAGAAAAGGATAGGTTGTAAAATTTGACCGTGTCTGGAGATAAATTCGGGGTAATCCTAAGATCATCATTTGAACAAATAATTATGTGCTATCTGTTACATATAAAGTTTCTTGACTGGTCCTAGAGAAGCTTTTCAATGGGTTAACCATATATATGGGTGTGATAGCCATCTTGGCCATGTGACCCAGATGCCGCGAACAAACTAGCGTTCCTCCTGCCCAGAGGTTCAAAACATATTGGCTTTGATTGGCCAATCGGTTTCAGACATTACGAAAACACGTATGGGGCGCCGTTTTACTATTGAATCCGTATTTTTAGATATCCTTAATTCGATTTATGGATATCCATTATTCCTCTGATTAATGGATATCCATAATTCGAATTATGGATATCCATAATTCGATTCATGGATATCCATAATTCAGATCAATTTATGGATATCCATAATGCGAATTATCGATATCCATAAATCACCGCCAAAGCTTTTGGTTTAATGATTTCTCCCTAAAACACGTGATTGTTTATTGTAAAAATCTTCAAGGTCTTCATCATCGCTGGAAGATGATGGCCGGTCAAAGGGACCTATCTGCTGTGCAACCTTTTCAGCCCGTTAGGCTTCCAAAGGATAACCCTTATATAGAACATATTTAACTTCACTACAGCTGGTGTGTGGGAATGTGTGGCGGCGGTAAAACGTCTCCCTGCCCTACATCATAGTGTAGATTATATTTTCTTGTCCTTTGGGATCATTGTTTCCATTGTGGTACATTGAAAATATCTGAGGGTCACTGATGAGGCCTAATTGGCCGAAACTAGCTAGTCTGGCCCAGAAAACATATACACCCAATATTTTTCAGTTCTGTGGTGTATTCCTTGCTTCCAAAGGATAACCCTTTTATAGAACATTCCAAAGCAACGGACGGCATACGCTGAACGCCCGCCATGTGTGCAGTTAAATATCGGAACCAGCCGTAAGATCTGGAAATTCCGGCCAACGCATCCGGTCCCTCTGGAATCACCTCTATGAGGACTGCGCACCTAATCGGACGTAAGATTATAATGAACCAAACAGGCAATCCGTGCATGCTTTCTGGAGAAAAAAGCACTTGGTGGTCGTTATATATAGTATTAACATATATCCATAGAACACTCTATTTGACGGCCCCTGCCCATCGGGGCTTGAAGAAATATATGGGCTGCATGATGCTTCCACGCAGAGCTGAAACCGACCCGCATACGAGTACTGGTAAACCGCTTAGAGGATCTAAGCCTGCCCAGGCAAAGCGGTACGAGTCAGCCCGTCCATGTAAATAAACCCTATTGGTTCATTTGGGCGGCAGGGCTTGAGATGTCATTTCATCTCAGGGTCGGGTAAAAGTCCCACAAACTTGGAAGCAACGTCTCCAAAATGACCTTTACAGAGTTGACGGGGTCGTTAAACCTCAAATCAAACAAACAAATACTCTACTTGAGATGTATGGAGTACCAAGCAGATTCATATATATCTCCTGGCCCCCATATATATCTTTGTTTTACTTCTACTTTTCATATATATCTCCTGGCCCCCGCCCATTGGTGCTTGGAGAAATAGATTTGGCTGCATGAGCTGAGAGTACTGGTAAATTGTTTAAAAGGTCTAAGTCTGTCCAAACAGTCGTGCGAGTCAATGGGCGACAGGGATTGAGATGTTTGTTTGATTTTGTATTTGAGTTTAACGGCACAGTCAACACTAATTTAGGTCATTTTTGAGCCGGTCAGTTTACCTATCCACACTTTTCCTGGGCGGGCTTATACTTAAGCAGTTAACCAGTACAGTGCACATTCTTTCGCCAGAAACTGACAACTGCCCTTCTTGAATCAGCGGAAGGGAGAGAATGACTGTAGAAAATATTTCATGATCAACCGCCGCGAAAGAATGTTGCCGACCCCGGCAGGTATCGAACCCGCTTCCTCCTGATCACCAGTCAGACGCGCATCCGACTGAGCTACAGAAGCCGGTGGGATTGAGATGTCATTTAATCTCAATGAAGGCTTAATGACCAACATAACTGGGAACAACGTCTCTAAATTGCCCTAAATAACATTGAAGGGGACGCTAAACCTCAAATCAAACAAAACATATCTCTCCCACACCATAGGCCACCACAAAGCCTACCCGACATTACCTCCACCTTCATCCCGGCTTTTATTACACACCATTTGCAAATGGAGCAGTCATTATTCATTAGGTTTATTTGCAGAGGAGAATTATGGATATCCATAATTCGATTTATGGATATCCATAAATCAGCCGAATAATGGATATCCATAATTCGAATTAAGGATATTCATAATTCGATTAATGGATATCCATATTTCGATCTAAATTAATGATATCCATAAATCGATTTATGGATTTCCATAATTCGAATTATGGATATCCATAAACAATTATGGGTATCCATTAATACGGAATAAATAGTAAAACGGCGCCCCATAAACACGCCTCTCAATATGAAACTTTTCGCATGAAAATACTGAATTTTGCCTATTTCTGCTCTAAACATAGATTGAGGGCACTCGTTAGAATAGCCTCGACGAGGCGGTTCTAATGAATACCCAAAATCTTTTTTTGCTGAAATTAGAAAAATAATATATACGCCTGTAAATCCCAATTTTTCTGTATAAAATTGGGGTTTCCGGGGGTCAATATTACATAGGCGTGTTTTAGTGATGGATGAGATGTTTGCAGAATGTGAACGGACGACGACGGATGCCGCGGCATGAGTATACTCACTTGTTGAGCTTGCGGCTAGGGTGAGCTAAAAACCTAATGACCAATCTCATTGGTGACGGGCCTCCATGGCCTAGTGGTTAAGAGCGCTGACTCTTGATCATTAGGTCTCTCACCGCTGTGGTTCGAGCCTCGCTTGGGTCACATGTGAGATGCCAAGTTCTGCAACGGAAGGTCAGGTGGTTTTTCTCCGGGTACTCAGGTTTTCGCCCACAAAACTGGAAGAAACGTCTCCAAAATGACCTTTACAGTGTTGACGGGGACGTTAAACCTCAAATCAAACAAACAAAACAAAGCATCGATAGTTTATTATCAATCAGCCATTTCAAACAAACAAACAAAGCCTGACGAAGAATGCAACAGTTATTTTATTGTTTAACCGGGGTTAATTTTCAGTAAATCTGTCCCTTACACTCTCGTTGTATCATCGTCATCCGTACCCAGTAACGTCGACAACTGTACCCCGCAAACTTTCACTTCATCGACACCCGTATCGATGAAACTATAAACAGTTCCACAGATGCATATAAAGACATGTTGACACACAAATAAAAGGTAATCGCGTATGTTAATGTGTATCTGCATCATTTCGTCCTCGATATTCCATGACACTAAATAAGGGTCATGCACTTCCCCGGTAGTACTTATTTTATATATTTTCCCGTTTAATTCCGCTCAACGTTAAAACAGGCTATTAGTCAGACTTCCAAAACACTTGAAACAACAGCAAACGATTTGACACCACAAAAATGGACAGACATACACAAAAATAACACATTTACAGCGAATTTATCGACTACCCTCCTCTGTCGACATCCGTACTGCTCGGTCGGAAACCGTATTTCTCGGTCGACAGCAGCTTTACACAGTACCGACTCGGTCGACAACACAGGTATAGAAAATGGTATCACCCCCGTGATGAAGGCCTCCTAACTCATCAGTGCAACATCTCCATGAACACAAAAAATCAAACAACCACAGAGATGAAACAACGGTGAGGACTCGACAGCAAGAAACCACTGAAATGCTGGAGCAAAAGTAAACCAACAGTTAGACTCTGATGGGTCCGACCAGAGACAGAGCATCAGGCACCAACCAACATTACCTTGAATTAGATCTCTCTAACTCTCAATAAGCCTTTACGTTGCAACCGTCATAGACTCTGAGGCCTGACCCACCTGCGTGCAATTAAAGAGGGAAGCAATGTTGCCAACCGTGATTGGTTTAACTACCATGCATGCAGTATGTCGTATAACATTTATGTTGTACCCAATCTTTTTATATCGAAGACTGATTTGACGAAAGTGGGTGCTGAAGTCATTGCGGTTATATATTTGAATTTATTTACTAAGTCACCATAAAATTCGGGTTCCGATAGACCTTGTTGCAGAAGAGGTTTAAGTCCAATACTGAACTTTGAAATTAAATCAGAATGACGTCTATAAAATTTTGAAAAGGCTTTGCGTAGTTTATGATACCGATAACCCTGATTAAGAAGTTTAGCCGTTAACAATTTATTAAGAGTGTTGAAGTCAGTTACATGACTACACACTCTGGCAAATCGAATTAATTGCGAAATATAAACGCCATAGGATGGCGCAAGAGGAACATCACCATCCAAAAAAGGAAAATTTACAATCTCAAAATCAAAGTCATCGCGTTTATCATAAATTTTGCACGAAACAAACCCATCTTCAATAGACAGATGTAAATCCAAAAACGGGGCCTCGGTATCAGAAGAATTTGCTTTATTTAACTGAAGTTTTGGGGGGTAAATCTGACTGATCAAACCATGGAAATAGGTATTATCAATATTTTATAAGTCATCCAAATATCTAGAAGTGGAGCTAAAAGCTTCAATGATTTCAGACTGGTTTTCAGCAGAAAAGGACATCATGAAGTCTCTCTCATAACAAAACAAAAACAGATCAGCCACAAGTAGTGCGCAATTAGTACCCATCGGAATACCCATAACTTGTCTAAATAACTAAGTACCAAATCTTATGTACATATTGTCAAGTAGAAAGGTGAGAGCTTCACACACTTTCTGACATGACCATAAAGTAAAATTTTTATGCTCTTCAGAAGTGAAAAAGCATTGCTTTCATCCAAGATAGAGGGACTCTTCCTTAGGAAATGTACATTCAATTAAATCATTAAGTTTTTCTTTTATAAGATTATGAGGAAGTGAGGAGTAAAGGGTGGAAAAATCATAAGTAGACATACTTGAACACGAAAACGCCTGGATTTTAATTTATTTAAAACTTCATTAGACTTTTTTATAGACCAAAACAGATTTCTACCAGATCTTTCGAAGACTTTTTCGCAATATTTTATCACATGTTTTTGATGGCAGTAAAACATGAAGTTAATACTTTGGAGAGTTCAGTCGTGGTACAAGAGCTTGAATTTGCAATAAACCGTGCTTTGTATGGTCTTTTATGAAGTTTAGGTAACCAATATAACGTAGGAAGCATGTCTTCGCCGCCCAGAGTTTCTAAGCCTGCCCAGATGTGAAGATGTGCGAGTAGGACCGTTCATTCATGCATACACCTCATTGGTTTCATTGGGCGACGGGGCTTGAGATGTCATTTCATCCCAATTTCGGGTAAGAATCCCACACATTGGAAACAACGTGGCCAAAATGACCTTTACAATGTTAATGGGGGCGTTAATACTCAATTCTAATGCACTTACGTATGTAACGCGGCGTTTAATTGTAACTAACAATTAAATGTAACGGTCGTTTAATAAACTGTAGGAAACCCGACGTCATGATGTAACGTCGCTTTTCATTGGCTGACGCTTGAAGCTCACAACGCTAACCGCCTTGTACAAAGAAGTACGATTTTATCAAAAGCACCGTAAAAGTGCATTAGAATGGGAATAACTGTATTGAAAACCGTCACTTTGGGAGGCAAATCTCCGGTCTCACGGTCCAAAATTACGTTTTACGGCTTCGCTAATGCGTCGCCGTAAAACGTAATTTCCGACGTAAAACCCGCGATTCACTCCCCCCCCCCCCCCCCCCCCATACACACACCACACACGCCGAAATTACAATCATGAATACAGTTATCCCCGAAAGCAAACAAATACTGATACCGGCGAATACTCCCCCGTTTGTACATCCGCTCGCATCCATCGATATTTTAACCACAGCTTCACAACACTCATCCACACCAGTGCAACAGCATTTAATCATAATTTTAAATTTTTATTATGTCCAGGTACACAAAAAAGAACAAAACAACTTTATGTAAACACAATCACAGTATCCAGAGACGCTGTACCCTCCATCGTTGCTCTGGTATGTAAACAACGAATGCAAACATTCGTGTGTTACCAGAGGTCGGAAATTTCAAGATATTATAGATTTTATTAAGTGTGCAACTGTAATTCAAAGTAATTTAGCTTCGACAAGCTCTGGCGAGATAAGAAATTAAATCTAATTAAAGTCTTACCTTAAATTGCATGGTTTTATTGATAAACTCGTTTCCAACATGCCGTGTAAACTACAACTTGCGCAAAGACAGGGCCGCTATGCTTCGAGAACGTGCGTATATTGTCAAGTTGTGAGATATGAATATAATTAGGAGGCTCATCCTTACACGAACGTATGGTTGGTATTGCTGTTGTATGGAAGATCTGTGAAAAATTTGCAGTTGAAAAAATGACCAGTTGTAGGTGCAGCTGTACCCCTTACTACCATCTTTGAGCAGAGTACTGTACGGTTAACTGCTGAGTAACTGTACGCCTAACTGTGATGGCAGATTAGTTCAGTTCAGATCTTAATAATGATCAAATTACTTCATTTTGGTCCTTTATATTGGGTGGTTTGGGTGAGGAAAATGTTGTGTTGCCATTTCTTCTGCTTCGACCCTTACATTCATTTTCATTTTTTCCTACTTCCCTCAATTTGATCTCCTCTAATATCTCTCTCTTCTATACTCAAGTACTGATTTAAATAACTATATTATATCTTTATTTTTTGCAGTATAAAATTCTAATTTTTTTAAAACTAAGACTGGCTTGTCAGGTGAGACATGTATCTTAGCGGATTTGGTTGCCACTTTTTGTTATATTTTAAATTTTGCAAGTCTCGCTACTTTGGACATCTCCGTCCTGATGCCGTGGACTTCCTGGGACTTCCGTGGAGTGTGGGTCTTGTTTGCTGATTTTGGCTCAGTGGGGGACGCCCATATGTCCTAGGGTAGGCGTTTCTTGCCTGATGCCTCCAGTTGACCTGTCTCATGAACCACTTCGGTCGGTGTGTGCTCGGACGGGGACGTGCTGTGTTTGCCGGGTCTTGTCCATCATCCGTTTCGGTTTCAGAACTTTGGGCTTGAGACACACTGGTGAAGATTTAATATCAGAAAGGCCTCTGCGTCACTAAATTTGGTATAGTTACGCCTTAATTCTATCTCTTTTCTCACTTTCTCTGAGACAACAAAAATCACCCACCAGGTTGACGTGTCGTTAATTTATTTGATTTGAGCTTTAATTTTCCCCTGAACACTATAAAGATAATTTTTGAGACGTTGCTTTCAATTTTGTGGGACTTCAATCCGACCCTGACACGAAATGACATCTCAAGCCCTGCAGCCCAACAAAACCAAAAGGGGGTTTACATCCATTGAAGGGCCGACTCGCACCACTTTGCCTGGGCAGGCTTATTAGATCCCCTAAGCGGTTTACCAGCTCTGCGTGGAAGAACCATGCACTATTTTGATAACTTTGTGAGGAATGACGGGAGTGTTCTAAAAATAACTGTGCGAGTCGGACCGCCCATGCTTATACACCCTATTGGTTTCATTGGGCGACAGGGCTTGAGATGTCATTTCATCTCAATGTCGGGTAGAAGTCCCACAAAATTGGAAGCCATGTCTCCCAAATGACCTTTACAGTGTTGACGGGGACGTTAAACCTAAAACCAAACATGAATGTACACTACCAAGCTATTAGAAGGCCCTAGAGAAGACAAGCCGACATATGTTTGTCAGACCTGTGGTCGCGATGTGGATTAAGCCTCCATATTAAAAACAAGCACACATTCCAGATTCGTTCAAATGTGGCATATGCTCAAAAGGATTCTTTTTTTTATGGGTTTACTTTCACGGCCTTTTCAATATTATTTCACTCATATCGAGCCGATCGTTAATCAGAGGTGGACGAAAACCGGAGTACACGAAGAAAAAACACCTGACCTTCCGCAGAACTTGGCGTATCACATGTGACTCGAGCCAGGATCAAACCACAGCAGTGAGAGACCTAATGATTATTAAGAGTCAGCGCTCTTGTCCACTAGGCCACAGAGACCCATTCAAAAGGATTCGTGTCTTTGAACAATTATAGGGGGCACTTGGCATCACATGACAAAGTTCTTGAACTGAAATGCCAAATGTTTCCGACAGCATTCCGCTACCAGCCGTCTTTGCAACAACACAGTGAGGCTCATAATCATAGGATGGAGTTCAGGTGCGAAAGGGACGGTTGCACGGCAGTATTTGCTTCAGCAAGCGCCCCCGGGGACCATCGGCGAGCAATTTTACACTTGCACCAAATGCAATAAAAGTTTCAAGTGGCGGTCCTGTCTAAGGTTTCATGTGGAAAATGCCCATTTCTGATTTAATTATTTCGACTAGTTTAGTTTCGATCAGCTTAACAAATCCTTGTTGTTAATAGCCCTATAAACCCAACTTTATAAGGAGAAAGGTTGGGTTTGCAGGGGTATACGCGTTTTCCTTATTTTGTATGATAAGCATATATTGTGGGTACCCGTTTGCACTGGTTCTAACGATGGATTTTTTGGTTGACTTATGGTTTAACGTACCCGTCAAAACTATTTAGGCCATTTTGGAGACTTGGTGCTTCCAACTTTGTGTGACTTTTATCCGACAGTGAGATAAAATGACATTTCAAGCCCTGCCGCCCCATGAACCAAAAGCCTTGTGTGCATTGGATGGTCTGGCTCACATCACTTTACCTGGGCAGACATGGTCCTTCTAAGCGGTTTACCAGTACTCACGTGTGGTCAGTTTCATCTCTGCGTGGAAGCACCATGCAGCCCAATCTGTTTCTCCAAGCCCCGATGGGAGGGGGCGAACCGGTTCTAATGAGCATCCACGATATAAACTTGGAATAGAAATAAGACATTTCATTTAAAAATGCTAGTTTTAGAGAATAGTAAGACGACATTTTAACACATGGGTGGATTTATCATGTTAACAATTTACACATCGATTTTGCGTATACGAGGGAGGCTGAAATACGCGTATCACTGTCGTCGCTTTTAGTGAGATAGGAAACCGAGTAGCGGTTTTTATACGCCCGTTTGAAAAACGGTCGTATTATGTTATGCCCTCCGTCGTCCGTCCGTCCGTCTGTAAACTTTTCGTTTCCGGACAACTCCTCCTTTAGTTTACATCCGATCATACACATTTAGACCATGATTTGGGGCAGCGCATATTCTTTCGAGGTTACGGTCCACCAAATATTAATAGAGTTGTGCCCCTTTTAATTTTCTACTTTCCTATGTATAAATATTTATACATAGGAACCAGAAGATATCAGAAGAAAATTTACATTTTTCGATGATTTCATACACTTTGAGGTTTATTGATATACAGGTGTTGTATTTGATCAAGTTATTCAAGGTCTGAGGCTCAAGTGCCAGTGGTATAGGAATATATACTCCTGACAGTCATATTTTACAAGATCACCTGGGTCGACTAGCACGGTGGGCAGATGAAGTTCATTGTGGACATCTTCCTGACAAGCAGATTAAGTTTAACTAGAATCGCGCAGTCGATGGCACGCCATCGCATATCCCCACGCTTTTTTAAAGATACGCCTCTATATAAGTTCTCAATTGCAACTCCCAGCCAATCTTAAGATCAAAATTCCGAAAGTGTCATGCACTCCTCAGACCAAAGACCTATCAGTTCCCGAAGTTTCATGTTTCTATCTGAAACGGCGTAGGAGGAGTTATCGGGTAATCGTTAAAAAGGGGGCTATGGGGGTTAAAATCCAAGTTTTTGACCTCTGGTGACCTCAAACCAGACCCTAGGGGTCAAATTTTGATTGTTATGTATTCTACTCATTATGCCGTTCGATCTGATATGTCACACGACCAGGTTCTGAAAACTTTGATTTTTTACTCCCGGGGCACCCCTCCCCCTGGCCTGGCCCCTAGGGGTAGGATCAAAATTCCGCAAGTGTCATGCACTCCTCAGATCGAAGACCTATTAGTCCCAAAGTTTTAAGTTTCTAGCTGTAAAAGTGTGGGAGGAGTTGTCCGGTAAGACGGACGGACGGACGTACGGATGACGGAGACAATTACAATATACCCACTTTTTCTTCGAAAAGCGTGGGGATAATTATTCCCTACACCAGCACTCAGCATAACTCTACTAATCAGATTGTAAATAGTTTTAGAAACTCATACAGTAACTTTTTTTTATTTAAAGCTTCTATATTTAGCCTCTAACTGAGGTAATGGCAAAATGTGACCGATTCAGTATATGTGAAGTGACCGACTCAGTATGTGAGGATAGATAGATAGATAGATAGATAGATAGATAGATAGATAGATAGATAGATAGATAGATAGATAGATAGATACATACATACATACATACATACATACATACATACATACATACATACAATAGATAGATAGACAATTTATTTATGATGTATTTATCAGATAAATATCACAAATTGTCATCAGAAAAAAATGACAATGTGTTGTCACACCAATGTGTTGTTGATGAGTCCTTCTCAAAGAGCGGTAACACATTTTTCTCCTAAAACAAACTTCGCAAAAGCACTTTAATATTCTTGGCACCCTTTAGTCATAGTGTTCTTCTTTCGGTTTATCATAAAAACTAAAACTATGGAGTAACAAGGTGTTTTACAAGGGTATCGTGTTCTTGTGTAAGTATTACCATAACAATGTAGGGGCTGCAGTTAGGGGAACGGTAATTCATCACAGTCGCTTAGTTAGGGGTACACTAAAAACGGAGTTAAGGGTACAGTGTATAGATTGTCCAGTGACATTGCATTTAAGCCATTTTCGGCTTATTATTTTAGAAATTTTATGAAAATCCTATGACTAGTGGGCAGTGTTATTAATCTACAGACTGCTGATTTAAATAACAGAACGATAATCGTGTTGTGAACAACAAAAATCTTGATGTAAAAGGGTCTGTGTATCACAAAAAAATCATGTCACGACAATGAGTTTATCGTTGTACCAGACAGAACAATCACAAAAACAAAGGAATAAGCATTCAACTTAGCTCATAGAGGCTAACGAAGGTAAATCGTAATAAATGACGCAACATATGTCAGAAAACGAATTAAATCGTGGCGAATTCTGACTACTGGTCACACACGAGTGTTAGAAATTACAGTTTATACACCAGATACAGCCGATGGAGGGTACAGCGAGTCTGGATACTGTGACAATATGACGGTGTGGGTGTAGCAATTATCTTTTCATCCACTCTAAACATTTTGATGCAAACGAATTAATCGCGATTGCGTTCTTTATATCAAGTAAAATGCAGTTCCAAATAAGTGCTACCGAATAGGATAGACTGCTTTTAACTAAATTATTGTCCGGCTTCGGTATTAAACTTCGGTTGACAACCGACCGCAAATATTAGCATTCCTCAGTTAAGTAGGCAGGCGCAATATTGTTAGCTATTTTATACATAACTTTTGCCTTCTGTAAAAACACTGATTCATCAAACGAAATGACTTTAAGTTGGCTTCGCGCATCTGATAAGTAAGTATAATTGTTGCCTAGTATAACGCTGTAGTTTATTTATCTTTAGATGATGCTACAATAGTCAAAATGCATTATAATATAAAAGTTTATGCTCTTAAGATAAATAGTTTTTTATTTGTGACAGAAGCCATCTTTCTTTGAGACATAATTAAAATGTGTATTCCACACGTCTATATTTATGCCTAATACCTTTCAGTTGCAAATCTACGCCATTGTACTTTAGGATTAAAATGGTATATGTTAAGGTGACCCTTTTTTGTCTGCTGGTTATAAACACCACTTTTGTTTTAGCTTGATTGAGAACCATTCCATTTCCTTACACCAGTTTTGCAGCAACTGCAGTGGTGTTTGAAGATTATTTTCCATAAGCTTTTTGTCTGTTTGAATGTCATAAATAGTAGTATCATCAGCATACAAATCTATTTCAGAAACAGCTGTCTTCAATGTCAAGGGCATAGCGTTGATAAATTATAATCAATCGATTGTCGATCACAATGACATGACTGATAATCGATTATCATTTCAGCTCTGATTTGCCAGCCCTAGTTGTCATATATGGATCAAAATTTGAACGCAGAATATGGTAAACCCCTATAAATGTTAACTTCCTACATAATCTTATAAACCTGCAGAACAGTTCGTCATCCGTTTCGACGTAGTTCAACGTAGTTTGCAGGTAAACCCCAGCCGCCCGTGTAACTCAATTATAATGCCCATTATGGGTTCCCACTGTCTCCTGGGCGCTTTCCACAGACGTCCTGAATCGGTCGCGTAAATGACTCGAAACAATGTACCCGTCCTGCTGACGTGTAGTAACACGTCCACGCCCAGGGCGTTGTCTATCGTCCACAGACCTCGTAGCGCTGTGCCTTTCAACCAGTCGAGCAATCGTATTGTACGTTCTGCAACTTGGCGGTATGAAATCCCACCTTCAGCCTTACCGAGGGCACGATGACGATCGACGTTACTTAGACGTCCCATTGGCTTGTTCTTATGAAATGTTTCGTTGGCTTTTCGACGTAAAGAATCCGGACCTTATAATGACAGAAAAGAAAGTACCAAAAATATGGTGATCACGATTTTTTTTTTTTTTTTGCAATTTTTGCATTTTGCAAGTGCACCTGCACATCCCGAAAATCACGCCGTATTCGTGTCAAACAAACTCATGCTTCGGTGACAACTTTACAATCTATCCAGTTTTTACAACCTTATCAGTTGACTAAGTCTAACTCAAGAAATCAAAATTCGAAAAGTGGTGCGTTTTCATGGAATCTGAGTATAAAAAAAATAAGTTAAACGCATTTTGTTTTTAATTTAAGGGAATGCTATTTGCTCTTAGGGACAGAAATATACATGAATTGTATACATTACGAAAAACTATTCAAATATATTGAAAATTTTATCACCAAAAAAAAAATAAAAAAAATAAATAAATAAATAAATTGTCAGATAAAAAAAAATCTGATATTTCTTATATTAATGTCTGCACAAAACATAGCCTGTGGGTACTCGTTAGTATTCACAATCTGTGTTTAATCATGTAACGGTGCAATTTTTTTTGTTGTTGTTGTTTTTTTTAAACTAAGGCGCTTTCGGCTTTACGCCTCCATCAGAGTTTTCACATTCACACACGCATAGATAAAAAAATAGTTTTAAAGGTGATAATTTAACAAATTTAAATTAATTGGTACGAAAAACCGTTATCGGGCGCATAAACTTAATTTTTAGCGAACGACAAGATGGCGTCGCTGTGTATGGCCTTTGTATTGAGTGCGATTCATAAACACACCGCTACAAAATCGAACTCAAACAAAGGCTCCCAAATGAGCTGGGAAATATCTGGAATATCTTAAACGCACCGCTACAAAACAAGGACAGGCGAGAATAGCGTGTATCTAACAGAATAAACTTGTAAACTTGTAATTTGCTGTCTGTGTATCGGGAAGGAAACAATTAGTCTTCGGGGCCGTCAACTAGCAAGCTGAACCGAGGTCTTGGATTAGTCTCCTTTGTTGATACCACTCGGATTCAGAGTGTTTAGACGGCGGATCCAGTAGCTCTCTCTACTTTTCCTAGCTTTGACTGACCACTCTGAATTGTGGTCAAGACAGCAGACAGAAACATGGCTTATGAAGTCATGTTCTGGCAAGTGGCAGTGCTGTGCAACTGGAGATCTTCCAAACCTCTTCTGTCTCCAGTCATCTCTATGACCATTCATTCTTAAATTTACTTTGCCCTTGGTTTCCCTAACATACTGTTTCCTACATTTACCGCACGATAGCAAGTAGACCACGTTTTTGGACGGGGTTTTCAAGGAAAAATTCCGTCCTTTAGAATAGCGATGTCCGTGCGGGCGGGCGGCCGGGCGGGCGGCCGGGCGGCCGGGCGTCTGCGTCCCGGTTATATTTTGGTTAACCCTGAAAAACCCGTCCATAATGCCATTTGGCGTTTTTCTTGTTTCTTGTACAATTGGTTTTAAGCTTCACGAAAGCACCGCCGGACGATTGGGCTGTCTGAGAGTGGGTTATCGTTCTGCAGGTTTGGCATTTTGCTTTGCCACAGGGTTCGCTTGCATCCAAAGACTCATCATCGTTGGAGTCTGGCTTGTGTCTAGCCCGCACAAGAAGATCTCTGAGACTCTTTGGTCGCCTATATGCCATGACTGGCTTCTGTGGGAAAACTTTATTCAGATGTTTGGATGATGCGATGATGGACCAATGTTTATCGACGATGCTCCTGACTTTAGGAAGTTCCGGGTGGTAAGTCATGACGAATGGCAGCACATCTTTCTTTCCTGTTGGTTTTGACTGCCATGATAAAAGTCTGCGTCTGTCCATTTGTCTAACCTTCTCTATAGCTTGAGCAGTGACCTGCTTTTGATAACCACGCTTGTGAAGTTGCTCAGACAGTTCTTTCACTACTTTCCCGAAAGTATTAGAATCAGAGCAGACTCTGCAGACTTATATATATATATAAGTGGAGTTTAAAGGGGTCAAAAGTATATAGGCGTGTTTTCGTGGTGCCTGTGTCACCAAATAATATTGGAAACCCTCTACTCTATGCTTAACACCCCTCCTAAGGGGCGCCGATGCACTCCCAAGGGCGACTACTTTCGAAATATTTTTGTTTCTCATATCAACAGGGCTTAACTCTGAAAGAGAAAAAAGCTCCAGGTTTCATTGTTTAGAAGGGAGCGGCATTCTAAAATAATGAATCAAAACCTGACAGTTTTAAATATTAAACTATTATGAGTAATATTGACATTGCTTTGAATGGTGAATATCATGCTTATTTATTACTCAACATTATCTTTTTTTATCTCTCCTAAATACACACTAACCCATTTTGTACCGGAAACCCCAAAACGGGTACCCTGGAAAACAGTGCTGGCCCAGATCAGACGCCACAGAATGCCACTGTTTGCAAAAAGTTCAGCCATTTTCCGAATAGTTTTTGAAGAAAACACAACCTATCACCCCTAAATTTTGGAACGGACTCGTGCTGTGTGTAAGGTGGAAGATACCATTTGGTACAAAAAGGGTTAAGAGATGAAAGACTGATAGTTAAAAATTGGGCTTCAGATAATTGTGTATAAGTGCCATGGAAATACACAATTATACATGCATTTGATACCGCCCAGGATAAACGAGCGTCAGGCTTCTGACAGACAAATGAAAACAATTGTCGGTGTGTGGATTATATACTTTGCTATTTGTTAGGTTATGGATGTTGTTTTACACCACGTTAACAAGTAAGCGCAGTGAATTTTCCTGTAAACCCCACTTTATATAAAGAAAACTGAGTTTTACATGGGATAGTATCAATTCTTTAACGCAGATTATGTATGATACTCGGTTCTAACGAGCACATATAATCTGTTTTAAGCAGAAATAAGGAAAATATTAAAGTTTTGTAAAAATCATGTCTTTTTAGAGTCAAGAAGGAAAGTGTTTTAACCCTTTTATAGAACATATTTAACGTCTATACATCTGGTGTCTGGGAATGTGTGGCGGCCGTAAAAAGTCTCCCTGCCCTACATCATAGTGTAGTTTATATTTTCTTGTCCTTTGGGATCATTGATTCCATTGTGGAATTTTAAAAATATTTGAGGGTCACTGATGAGGCCTTATTGGCCGAAACTAGCTAGTCTGGCCCAGAAAACATGTACACTTCATATTCTCCGGTTCTGTGGTGTATTCTTTGCTTCCAAAGGATAACCCTTTTATAGAACATATTTACCACATGAGTGTGTTATCTTAATGCATCATATTTTTTTTTTATTATTTTATTTTGTTTTGTTTTTGTTGTTGTTGTTGTTGTTGTTGTTGTTTTTGTTGCTGGACATTTCATACGCCAAAACATAATATAATGGGCATATACATGCTAGATGTAGGACAGAGCTCAGTTTTTCAAGGTGAACTCATTAAAAGTTTGTTTGTTTGTTTTACGCCCACGTCAACATTATTAATGTCATTTTGGAGACGTTGCTTCCGACTTTTTGGAACTTTTACCAGATATTGTGATGAAATGGCATCTCAAGCCCTGCCACCCAATGAAACCAGAAGGCTGATATGCATAGGACGATTTGACTCAGACCGCTTTGCCAGGACAGGCTCAGTCCTTCAAGGCGGTTTACCATTACTCCTGAGTGGTCAGATTCAGCTCTGCGTGAAGCACCATGCAGCCCAATATGTTTTTCCAAGCCTCGAATAGCGGAGACGAGTTGTCGTTGTTGCACATTTCATACGTCATAAGATATAATGGGCAGATGCATGCTAGATGTAGTGCAGCACAGAGCTCAGTGTTTCAATGTGAACTCATTAATAGTTCGTTTGTGTTAAGGTTTTACGCCCGCGTCGCCCATCGGGGCTTGACTAAATCTATGGGCTGCATGATACCTCCACGCAGAGCTGAAACAGACCACAAACGAGTCCTGGTAGTCCGCTTAGAGGATCTGAGCCTGCCCAGGCAAAGCGGTGCGAGTCGGACCGTTCATGCTTATAAACACTATTGGCTTAATTGGGTGACAGGGCTTGAGATGTCATTTCATCTCAATGTCGGGTAAAAGTCCCATAAATTTGGAAGCAACGTCTCCAAAATGCCCTATACAGTGTTGACGCGGACGTTAACATGAAATCAAACAAACATGTGTTACGCCCACGTCAACACTATTTATGTAATTTTTGAGATGTTGCTTCCGATTTTTGGGACTTTTACCCGACATTGTAATGAAATGATATCTCAAACCCTACCGCCCGAAGGAACTGCTATGGTTTATGGAATGATCCGACTTACACCATTGTTTGGTTCGTTTTAATTGAGATCAAACGTCCCCGTCAAGACTATTGAAAGGTGCATTATTGAGCTACCGGGTGTCATTTTTTTTTCTGGTTTTTATCTTCAATGCATACCCCTTTGTCACGTGTACACTTTTGGAGCCAAATACAGCTTCAGAACTTTGTGAAAATGGTCGTTTTCATTCGTGTTTACCCTTCGATCTGAACATGTGTTCGGAATTTCTGTTCTAAAAATAAATCTGTCACTTAACACATTCATGGCGACAGTATCGTCTCTGAGTGTCGTTACTTATGGCATGGTATTTTTTCCGATCCAGGAATGGCCTAAGCAAACAAGGCCAAAAATGAACGTCGCATAACGTCATATATGGAGATTCTATTTTTGTCACGAACTAAAAATAGATCTAACTAGTGTTCGAAACCTAGTTAGGGAATCCCTCTCAAACTCGTTTACCTGTCATCATAATTGTTCGCATTTTTGCATAAAATGCATTCATTTGTATTGTTTTAAAGAAAAATACCGGCTATATGTATTTATTTTTAAGCATTTTTTCCGGATAGCTCAATAATGCACCTTAAGTCATTTTGGAAAGGTTACGGTCAATTTTGTGGGCTTTTAATTTTCCCGACATTGCGATGGAATGACACCTCAATCCCGACCGCTAAATAAAACCAACAGGATTTATATGCATGGACGGTCCGGCTCGCACCACCTTAGACCTAAGCGGTTTACCGGTACCCATGTGCGGTCGGCTCATGAAGCACCAACATATACGCCGGCCTCTGTAGCTCAGTTGGATGCGCGTCTGACTGATGATCAGGAGGACGCGGGTTCGATACCTGCCGGGGTCGGCAACATTCTTTCGTTGAGATTGATCATGGAATATTTTCTACGGTCATTCTCTCCCTTCCGCTGATTCAAGAAGGGCAGTTGTCAGTTTCTAACATAATACTGTGCACTGTACTGGTTAACAGCTTACGTATGGGCCTTCCCAGGAAAAGTGTGGATAGGTAAACTAATCGGCTCAAAAATGATCTAAAATGTTGACTGAGCCGTTAAACTCCAAAACAAACAAATAAACCAATAAAAACCATGCTCAAATGGGATGATTTTTCGCCATCATTACGAAAACATGCATATACAAATACATTGTAACCTTTATCACCGTAAAGATGAAAAATTGTGATATTTTTCTTATTTCTGCTCAAAATATAGAATTTTGGGTATTCGATAGAACCGCCTCATCGAGGCGGTTCTAACGAGTACCCACAATTTATATTTTAGAGCAGAAATAAGAAAAATAAGGTTTACCCCTGTAAACCACAGTTTTTCTATATAAAAGTGGGGTTCAATGTGGTCAAAATTATATAGGCGTGTTTTCGTGATGTTGCGCAACTGAGGCAATTTTCGAATCTTTATGATGACCTTTTTTGTAAACTGAGGGTGAGTGAGTGTTTGAGTTTTACGTCCCACTAACAGCTAAGGTCATACGGAGACGGGACCTCGGTTTAAAGACTCATCCGAAAGTCTGGAGAAGCCCGGGGTCGATCCTGCGATCCCTGGTTTACAAGGCGAGTAGCGTAACCACTACACCACGGAGGCTTCTATTGTAAACTGAGATCCTCTGGAGAGAGAAATCGACACTTTAAGGAAAGGAAGAAAAATCTTTTGAAAGATTTGCCTCCGCCCAATGTATTTTTATTCCCCTTTACATGTATTATTCAGGAAATGAATACTGACGAGACTGAAAGGAAGGACCTCGAAACTGACTCGGAAGAAGAAGACATCTGGAAAGTAGCTGATGTTGAGACTGTTATTACTAACTGGTCAGGTGAATTAAAGACAAGATAAAGAAGCTTTGTTTAACGTCGCATATCCGAAACAAATAACATAAGCTCTGTATAGCTTCAAAGTATCCTTTAACAAATACTTACCTGCCTTCATTAGAAGCCTCCGTGGTCGAGTGGTTACGCTACTCGCCTTGTAAACCAGGGGTCGCAGGTTCGATCCCGGGCTTCTCCAGACTTTCGGATGAGTCTTTAAACCGAGGTTCCGTCTCCGTATGACCTTAGCTGTTGGTGGGACGTTAAACTAAAACACTCACTCACCTGCCTTCATTATCTTCCTAGGACTACCCCTGATAATGCGAGCGTCAGCCAAGGGAGCGCATTAGTACCATTTTTCACGCCTTTGGTATGGCGCGGCTTGGGATCGAATCCGCGACCTCCTATTCCCGAAGCGGACGCGCTACCAGTGAACTATCGTGGCTGGTGGGGCAGTTCTAACTAGCACCCGCGACCTATGTTTGCTGTATTTAAGCACCCACGACCTATGTTTGCTGTATTTATGAGAAAAATATCACGGATTTTCATCAGAAAAAAAGGCCATTTTGGAGATGTGTAAAAAGGCACCAATTCACGTAATGTGCTGATTCAAGAAGGGCAGTTGTCAGTTTCTGGCGAAAGAATGTGCAAATTCTTTCTTTTAAGAGTTGACCCCTATTGACATGGAAGACAAAATACTTTTGCAGGAGTTGCCTCCCCTGAAGGTGTTCCCGTTTCCCTTAAACAAGCAATGTAAACCTTTTCAGACACCGCGTTATATGGCATCTGATTAGGTATCCATTGTTTGCCAATGCCCCATTTTACTTTTTACGATGCATTCTGACGTCACAGGGAGGTGATTGTCGATTCCACATGTACATGTGGGCCCCGCCAAGCGATTTTGGTACTTATCGCCTATGCGAGCAGCGAAGGTTCAGGCGAGCCTGCGCATCCGCGCAGTCTCGCCAGAACCTTCGCTGCTCGCTCATACAAGCAGTGAATCAAGAGGAACCTTCAGACAGAAAGCCATATCCCTGGACCCTTTGAATGGCTGGGCATGCGCAGTTAAAATTTGCCGTGACGGAATGCTCGAAGACACAAATTCGCTTGGCGGAAGGTCCCGTCTCCGTATGACCTTAGATGTTGGTGGGACGTAAAACTAAAACTCACTCACTCACTCGCTTGGCGGGGCTCAATTGTATAAACAACCGGTACCTGGATTTTGTACATTGTCAGCGACAGTGAATGGTATTATGACCAAAATGTTTTTATTATTGTTGTTTCTTTTGTTATATTGGATTTGAAATAAAAATATATTTCTTTATTCTTTCTTGGAAGCATTTCAGCCTGAAAAAAAAAAATGTTAATATCTTTATGTTTACAAGAATAAATACAAAACAAGAAATATCTTTAAAAAAGATATGCGGCGTAGATTTAATTGGAAGGTTGTTTAGAAACCAGTGCTTCAGCTGAAGTGCACGACCCGCCGGATGCTTTGAGCTTTATGAGTGTTACCATATATGGGTATGGCGGCCATTTTGGTCATGTGACCTGGACCTAAAACGGTTCCCCCAATAAATGCGCCTTATCGTAAGGAGCAAAAATATATCTAATACTTTAGTACTGTATTCTGAATCGTTTGCAGGATAAAATGAATTCTCACTTTTCCAATACAAAAGCATATGTGTCAAAGTTTGACCTAGGCACAAAGAAGGTCAAGGTCAACCCAGGGTCACCATTTTATCAATTTATGATGGGCCTACGTCCCAGATGTTATTTATCAAGTTTCGTGGAAATCTGCCAAGTGGTTCTGGAGAAGACTATTTTGAAGGGTTTTTACCATATATGGCTTGACGGCCATTTTGGTCATGTGACCTGGACCCCATGAGTAAATTTTGGTTTCCTCCATCCCATAGAGGCCCATATGAAATTTGACCTTAATCGGCCCAACGGTTTCCGAGGAGAAGCAGTTCGTAAATTTTCACATTTTTCGCCTCGGCGAGGCTATACTAAATGGAATGGAAATTTTCGCAAGTTCATTGGTTAGACCTCATTGATACTACCAGTGTGCCAAAATTGTTTAAATATTCCAAGCGGTTAAGCGGCCCCCGCCCATAGGGGCTTGAAGAAATATATGGGCTGCATGATGCTTCCACGCAGAGCTGAATCCGGCCCGCACACTAGTACTGGTAAACCGCTTAGAGGATCTAAGCCTGTCCAGGAACCGCGGTGCGAGGCGGACCGTCCATGCTAATAAACCCTATTGGTTTCATTGGGCGACAGGGCTTGAGATGTCATTTCATCTCAATGTCGGGTAAAAGTCCCACAAAATTGGAAGCAACGTCTCCAAAATAACCTTTACAGTGTTGACGGGGACGTTAAACCTCAAAGCAAACAAAACAAACAAAACCAAGCGGTTAAGTCACTATCACCAATTTTCACAAACGGGTTACGGACGGACAGACAGACAGACCATATATGGCTTGGCGGCCATTTGGGTCATGTGACCTGGACCCCATGAGCAAATTTTGGTTTCCCCCATCCCATAGAGGCTCCATATGAAATTTGACTTCAATCGGCCCAACGGTTTCCGAGGAGAAGCAGTTCGAAAATTTCACATTTTTCGCCTCGGCGAGGCTATACTAAATGGAATGTAATATTTCGTAAGTTCATTGGTTAGATCTCATTGATATCTATCAGTATGCCAAAAATTGTTTAAATATTCCAAGCGGTTAAGTCACTATCACCAATTTTCACAAACGGGTTACGGACGGACAGACAGACTGACAGAATGACACGGTGATTTTAGGGCACTCTTAGAAAATCAACCGACTTCAGTCGGTCGCTTTTTCTGCGGGTCGTGCAATATGAGCCACAATAGTGACAGCAACAATTGTCTAGCTATGAACTGGTTTACTGTATTCAAACAATTCAGATGTCACGCGAGGAAAAATAACTTTGCAGAGGGCGGTGTCCCGCCTGTTTGAGCTAAGGTCAATGTAAAAGGTCAAGGTTAAAAACATGACCTCATTTCAAGAGCATATGATCTCAAGTATATGCAACACAAATAAGAAAACGTTATCATTTACTGTTTTTGAACACAAATTCTAGGGTTAACATTTAGGGTTGTCGCTATGGTGAACGTAAACGCATAAGCGGACGAACAAACGGACGAGCAGACAAACGGACGGAAACTTGATCTTATGTGCACCTAATTATAACTCAAATTACACTTATTCCTTTTCAGAATTTATATAACATTAATGATATTCGAAAATGTCCATTTTATGTTAAAATGGAGGACATGGAGTATGCTGAAGACAAATGATACACTGCAACTTTTATTTAGCATATATTGTAAATTAAACATCTGTCAATGTGTAATGCGATTATTACATGTTTTTGTCATGCTATATCTCTTTATTGGTTTCATTGGGCAACAGGGCTTGAGGTGTCATTTCATCTCAATGTCGGGTAAAAGTCCCTTAAACTTGGAAGCAACGTCTCCAAAATGACCTACACAGTGTTGATGGGGACATTAAACCTCAAATCAAACAAACAATCCCTTTCGCAGAAAATTCTTCCTTTCGCGCAAGGAACCTTCCTTTCGCGAAATGGTTCCTTTCGCTATATAGACCAACCACGTGAAATTAGGTCAAAATAGCTATTCACCGCAGCAGTTACAGAATTCACTAGAAACACAATTATACATATGACGTATGGTCATCAAAGGACAAGACGGTGAGCAAGCCGAAACTGTATATATTTTTCATTCATGTCTCACATAAAAAACGAAACATTTCCTAGGTTAAAACTTCAGTAAACTGTCGTATTTTTGAGTAGATTTATTTATGCAAATCATTGCCCAATGAAATGGTCATCTCCTTGGACATGTGGTTTTATTGACCAATGGAATAACGAAAAATGTAGGACAAAAGCAAAACCATAACGGCTACGCCGTAAAAATGACGACTTATAAACAAAACGATCAGTATCTGTTGTAAAGTTTCTATTCCAAAATGATATCGAATTAACAATGTATCAATAAAGGGTTGTCAGTTATGTTATCGTTTCCTATCCCTAAAATAATGTTGGGAACAAGCGCACCAAAGTACGGAACCCGGGAATGGACATGCATTTTTTTTAATATGTTGTGCGTACAAGACAAGATATTAAGTTGTGCGAACAAGGCAATATCTTATGCGCACAAGATATTATGTTGTCTGCACAAGATCTATGTTGTGAAAATAAGATATTATGTTGTGCGAAGAAGATAATAAGTTTTGCGCACAAGATATACAATGGAAAAATAGTTAAGCAATTTTTTTGTTCGGCCCACTTTTTTTTTCAAATTCTGAGATGCTAACTTATATGTCATAAGTCAGTTCTCATACCAAACTCACCAGTTCTGTATTTTTTTTTTCACGCTTTTCTCATTGCCACGGGTTTAGCGTAATTTTACTCAATTCACTTTTGTGGTCCGTGCCCATAAACAAATAAACCGTCGAAAAATCATAAACGTTCTAAGATGGGGCGCCGTCCTGGACTGACGTTAGACCAACGTAATATGGCTATTGCAATGTTTACTGGCGGCATGAAAGTTAAGGCGGTTGCAAAACATGTTCGTGTCAGTGAAAGTACCATGTCGGGACTCCGGTCAAAATTCCGTCAAACTGGCACCGTCAAAGACAGACCAACCTCTGGTAGACCGCGTAAAACAACACAGCGTGAGGACAATTATATCGTGACGTCATCTCGACGTAATCGGTTTCTCTGCAGTACCAGAATCGCCAATATGCCTCGAAATGCAACTGGAACGCGAATTTGCGGTAGGTCTATAACGTGGACGTCGACCGTACGTAGGAGTTCCACTAACGCGGGGCCACAAACTGGCTAGACTTTATTGGGCAAGGGCACATTGTCGGTGGACAAGACGGTAGTGGAACCAAGTTATGTTCACGGACGAGTCCCGTTTCAATTTGAAATTTGCTGAAGGAAGAGTACCTGTTTGGAGGCGAGATGGAGAGAGGATGGACCCTGCTAACGTCATTCAGCATGACCGTTTTGGAGACGGCAGCGTTACGGTTTGAGACGGAATATCGCATCGGCCTAAAACAGACTTAGTGACTGTTCAAGTTTATACATGAATACCGTCCGTTATTGTCATGAAATTGTTCGGCTTGTGTTACTGCCTTTCTTACGTCAAGGAGACGCCGCGATTTTTCAGCAGGATAACGCACGCGCCCATGTTGCACGTCATACAATGGACTTTCTGCAGGCAAATAATGTGAATGTGTTAGACTGGCCAGCAAGATCACCTGATCTTTCGCCTATTGAGCACATCTGGCACCATCTGAGAAGACGTACCAGAATGAGAAATGACGTCAACAACGTAAGAGACCTTGAATGTGTTCTTCATGAGGAATAGCACCGCACACCCATGGATATGGTTCGGAGGCTTATTTCGACAATGGGGATACTGTGTAGGGCTGTTGTTGACTCAGATGGTGGGCATACCAGATACTGATAATTGGTATGAGTTTTGTGTGACACCCGACGTTGATTGACGCTATGCAGCGGCTGTATCTTGTGCTTTTTTTTTTTTTCAAATCAAATTTGAAAATTTTCATAGCCAATACATTAAATATTGATGTGTAAACATTTAGGATTATTTTTTTATCCAGACAAGAGCGAAATTAGCGGTAAAAACATACGCTAAACTTATTTCCCTTAGTATACCATGTTGTCCGCACAAGATCTATGTTGTGCAAACAATCATTGCGTACTAAGTTTGAGGCTTCTAGTTTTATAGTTCCTAAGACTTCGACAAAACATTAACATACACATGTATATCCAATATTGGGAGAAATAAGGGTAAACATGTAAGCGCTGGAAGCTCATCGTCTCTTACACTATAAGTAACCATTATTGCATTTTATGCTACGTTTGTGGCTTCTAGCTTCTAGTTTGTAAGAAATCTTTAATAAAAAATAGAATTGGTCTATATGGGAATAAGAAAGAATGAAAGAACAGATGAACAAATGAGTCAAGAAATACCATTGTGTCTTACACGATATAGAAGTCATTAACATTGCATTACCCGGGACTTCCGTGGAGCGTGGGCCATGTTTGCTGATGTTAGCTGGGTGTGGGACGCCTATAAGTCTCTTGCCTGATGCCTCCAGATAACCTGTCTCACGAGCTACGTCGGTCGGTGTGTGCTATGAGGGGGATGTGCTGTGTTTGCCGGGTCTTGTCCATCATCCGTTTCGGTTTCAGAACTTTGGGTTGAGACACACTGATGAAGATTAAATATCAGAAAGGCCTCTGTGTCACTAAATTAGGTATAGTTACGCCTTAATTAATATCAAGATTGAGGCTTCTAGCATTTATAAATCCTAGCGAATCTCTGACGAAAACATTACGAAGCACACACCTATTCAAATACACTGTAAGTTTTACCGGCGGAAAAACGAAAATTTGTGATCTTTTTCTTATTTCTGCTCAAAATATAGATTGTGGGTACACGTTAGAATCGCCTCATTTCACGAACTTGTTCACGTGATGTAGGAGGTGCATTCCATTTTGTTCATTTTTTTATAACTTTATATATTTATATATTGTTACTTTTTCTAGAAATGGCCATCAAAGATAAGTTGAAGAGAATATTTTGGGACTATATAGGAAAGCCGTTGATTTTGGTCTGCTTTCTTTATCTGTTCATATGTTCACTGGATTTACTCAGCAACGCCTTTAGACTTATTGGTGGTAAGTGTTTTTGTTTGTTTTGTTTTTTTGTTGTTTGATTTGAGGTTTAACGTCCCCGTCAACACTGTAAAGGTCATTTTGGAGACATTGCTTCCAATTTTGTGGGACTTTTACCCGATATTGAGATGAAACGACATCTCAAACCCTGTCGCCCAATGGAACCAATAGGGTTTATAAGCATGGACGGGCCGACTTGCACCGCATTGCCTGGGCAGGCTTAGATCCCCTGTGCGGTTTACCAGTACTCGTGTGCAGTCGGTTTCAGCTCTGCGTGGAAGCATCATGCAGCACTTTTATTTCTGTACATTTTCAGCTGGGGAATGGGAACCTCATCATGAAAACACGCCTATATCATTTGACCCCCTTAAACCCCACTTTTATACAGTAAATCTGGGGTTTGCAGGGGTATACATCAATTTCCTTATTCCTGCTCTAAGACATAGGTGGTGGGTACTCGTTAGAACTGCCTCGGCGAGGCGGTTCTAACGAGTGCCCACAATCTATGTTTGGAGCAGAAATAAGAAAAAAATCGCAATTTTTCGTCAGAAAATTTTCATTTTTTGGGGGTAAAATTTTCAATATGTTTAGATAGGCATGTTTTCGTATATTTACCTGCCCCCGCCCATAGGGGCTTGAAGAAATATATGGGCTGCATGATGCTTCCACGCAGAGCTGAATCCAGCCCGCACACTGGTAAACCGCTTAGAGGATCTAAGCCTGTCCAGGAACCGCGGTGCGAGGTGGACCGTCCATGCTAATAAACCCTATTAGTTTCATTGGGCGACAGGGCTTGAGATGTCATTTCATCTCGATGTCGGGTAAAAGTCCCACAAAATTGGAAGTAACGTCTCCAAAATGACCTTTGCAGTGTTGACGGGGACGTTAAACCTATAATCAATCAAAATCGTATATTTACATGTATGTCTCTGTAATTACTAAGACCTTAGGTGAAAAAAGAACAAAAGAACAAAAGCAAACAGACTCTTCAGAAGTGAAGACAATCAGTTGTCTACAACTGCCGTGTGTTTATGTCGTCTGCTGGTTCTGTTTGAAAACTTTTCAAAAATATTTTTGCGTAAATGCAAACAGCGTGGGCCCAGATCTCGGTCGACACTGTTGACTAAATGACTTTTAAAACAACTGGCAGACAACAAAATAGACACAATTGTTTTGATTGACATTTTAAGGGTTAAAGTAAACCTTGCCGGAAGAGGCTAACTTCAAAGAAAACCACACAATGAAATTATTAAACTTATGTTCTTTTTAATTATTTGGAAGCAAACTAAAAGCACCAAAGATCTGAACCATTGCTGGAAAGTTAACAAAGCTGTAAAATATATCTGGCTTTTATATACATACGGATTCTTAATCTCTACTCATAAACGTTATAAACATCAATCGTTGTTGTGAGGTATATAGAGGATCTTGCATGAGTGCTCGTGTATTATTGAATTTATTAAACGAGTTGAGGAAAAGGGATAAAATGCGAGGCTCTGCCGAGCATTTTATCCCTTTTCCTCAACGAGTTTAATAAACTCTGCCGAGCATTTTATCCCTTTTCCTCAACGAGTTTAATAAATTCAATAATACACGAGCACGAATGCAAGATTATATTTATCATATGACATTTAAAACGCATTTTATTCACGATTGTTTACAAAAATGTCAAAATTCCGCCGTAAGTAAACGCGACGTCGTTAAGGACGTCGTATATGTAACGTTACGGCACGTATCTAGCTAATTTGCATATTTAATCCACTAGTGGATTATCGAAAATAATACATGGCGTTATTACATTCTCAGACGCGACGTCATATGATAAACAAAATTAACCCATTATGGTAAATTATTAATTGATTATCCTGTATTACACATGGTCAACCAATATTCAAAAATCATAAATCATGTTTTTAATTGCGTCAGTTAATAAAATTGTCATTAACCAAATAACTTCGTATTGGCCCAGTTACAGGTCCTCGGTCAGCTGTATTGGACTCGGCCTTCGGCCTCGTGCCAATACAGCAGACCTCGGACCTGTAACTGGGCCCTTACGAAATTATTTGATTAATAACATTATAATATCAACTTTTCGTAATTGCATAAACATAGGAGGACTGCCTTTTTTTCTGAAAAAAAAAAAAAAAAAATGCATGCAACTTTTGTAAAGCTACTCATAATTTTCATCACAAATGCCTCTGTATTGAATACTGTTCTTGATAGATCAATTAACATTATTATTGTGAAATACGTTTAATCAAACATATTGAATCTTTTACCACCAAAAAAAATTGATTTTTTTTTTTTCAGATAAAAAATTCTGACAGCTTTATTTCTGCACAAAACGTAGATTGTGTGAACTATTTAGAACCGCCTCGCCGAGGCGGTTCTTACGAGTTCTCACAATCAACGTTTTAAAGCAGAAATAAGAACAATAATGTATACCCATATATATTATATAGGCGGGTTTTTGTGAGGATTTTGACCACTTACGAAGTTCAGCTTGCAGTTAAGCCCAGAATTAATTCATTTTGTACACATCTTAATCTTAATGTTGAAAACGGATGTTCTGTATTTGTAATATAACCACGCTGAAGATTATTTTGTTTGAATTGAGGTTTAATGTGTCCATCAACACAATTTAGGTCATTTTGGAGGAGATAAATAACATCTCAAGCCCTGCCACCCAATGAAACAACAGGGTTTATATGCAGGGACCAATTTGCCTGGTTCTGAGTGGTTTACCAGTACTCATGTGTGGTCGGTTTCAGCTCTACGTGGTAGCACCATACAGCCCAATCTATTTCTCCTAGCCCCGATGGGCGAGGCTGACGCTGAAGTTAATATTTGGCATCTATCTTGCTCAGGTAAAACTACTGGATCAGTCTTTTCCGAAAGTGAACTATTATCCAACCCTGTTGCTGGTCTAATGACAGGCGTTCTGGCAACAGTTATACTTCAGTCTTCTTCTACAACCACGACCATTGTCGTCAGCATGGTAGCAGCGAATAGTAAGTAGAGTGAGTGTTAGAGTTTTAAGTCCCACCAACAGCTAAGGTCGTATGGAGACGGGACCTCGGTTTAAAGACTCATCCGAAAGTCTGGAGAAGCCCGGGATCGATCCTGCGATCCCTGGTTTACAAGACGAGTAGCGTAACCACTACACCACGGAGGCTTCTATTAGTAAGTAGAGATAACTCTTTTTCTATACTGACATTGTGTGTGTGTGCGTGCGTGCGTGCGTGCGTGCGTGTGTGTGTGTGTGTGTGTGTGTGTGTGTGAATTCGGGTTTAACGTCGCTTTCAACAATTTTTCAGTCATATCACGACTGTGTCTGGTTGCGACAGGGAGCTCAATGCTCACTTTTATAGTGCTGCCTCGCTGAAGTATCATGTCCCAGACACATTACATGATACCACACCCAGTCACATTATCCTGACACTGGGTCGACCAGTCCTAGCTCTACCCCGTAAATCTGAGTGCCAAGCTAGGTGCAGCAAGTACCATTTTTAACGACTTTGGTATGTCGCGGCCAGGGATCGAACCCGTGACCTCCCGTTCCCCGGAGCGGACACTCTACCAACTGAGCTATCGGGGCCGGTACTGACATTTTATACAGAGGACACTCGATATAACGACTGTATTTGTTCCCTATTATTGTGTCGTTATGAAGAATGTGCCGTTATGAAGAAGGTAATAAATAGAGGACCTTACATAAGTGTTCATGTATTATTGAATTTATTAAACGAGTTGAGGAAAATGGATAAAATGCGAGGCTTTGCCGAGCATTTTATCCCTTTCCCTCAACGAGTTTAATAAATTCAATAATACATGAGCACGAATGCAAGATTCTATTTATCATATGACATTTAAAACGCATTTTATTCACGATCGATTGTTTACAAAAATGTCAATTGTTACCTCCCTTCCATTATCTACCTTGGTAGATCATATGCATAGCTTCTAGGTTTATAACCACTCTCTGACAACTGCGTCAGAGAGTCGACTCTTTGGCTCAGGGGTAAGAGCAGTGGACTATCACCCGAGCGGCCCGGGTTCGAATCCCACCATAGGCGGGGATTTTTTCAGGCTATGCATCTTTCCTTTGTTACGGCTTTCAGGTCGTAAGATGGGGGCTCGTCCAAAGTGCCAGAATTGGCTTGTGCCGAAGTTGGCATCCTTCACGTCATCATAAATGATGACTTCCTTGAAGAGGGGGGTGTGTTACCTCCCTTCCATTATCTACCTTGGTAGATCATATGCATAGCTTCTAGGTTTATAACCACTCTCTGACAACTGCGTCAGAGAGTCGACTCTTTGGCTCAGGGGTAAGAGCAGGTCTATCACCCGAGCGGCCCGGGTTCGAATCCCACCATAGGCGGGGATTTTTTCAGGCTATGCATCTTTCCTTTGTTACGGCTTTCAGGTCGTAAGACAATATTCCGCCGTTAGTAAACGCGACGTCGTTAAGGACGTCGTACATGTAACGTTACGGGGCGTATCTAGCTAATTTGCATATTTAATCCACTAGTGGATTATCGAAAATATTGCATGGCGTTAGTACACTCTCAGACGCGACGTCATATGATAAAAGGCATTTTCCTCACTATATCTCCAAGAAACAAATGCTATAGACATGTGTTAGAACCGCCTCGGTGAGGCAAATCTAACACATATCTATAAATGTGTTTCTTTGAGTATTAGATTATAAGACCCTTTCATGACTATGGACTCGATTTGTGCATTTCCAGCCCGAGGGGAGCCCACGCCGCTCGAAACTGAGGCTAAGCCTTAAGCTAAGTAGTCATTTCATTCAAGTTGCCGTTATAACGAGCTTAGCCGTTATAACAAACGTCGGCATAAAGAGGATTGACTGTATAACGGTAACTCGCAGGAGCAACAGTTCTTGATATGTTTAACTGGTTGAGTGTTATTGTTCTCTTACCGCTTGAGGCCGCCACAGGTTTGTCTGTTCCTCTTCTACTCTACAGACTACAATGAAACTTCGATAACTCGAATACGGATAATTCGTTTACTATGGTTAATTCGAACTCACTCGTGGGCCCCTAGAGATTGGTTCCTTTAGCCCCAGAAACCCGTGTATTTAGTAGGTCAATTTATTGAGGTTTGTTTCATTTTAACTTTAAAATGTATGTTGTGCGTACTCATTAGAATCGCCTCATTGAGGCGATTCTAATAAGTACACACAGCATACATTTATTTAAAAAAAAAGGCGAAAATATATCCTTAGGTCATCCCCATTTGGTCTCAGCTAGCAGTATCAGCAACCCTCAATAACTCGAACTATCCCTAGTCCGAACAAACTTTCATGGTCCCGAAGGTGTTCGAGTTATCGAAGGTCGACTGTATGTCACTTGTAAAGGCATAGTTCATATGGCATACATTTCGTTATTTGTTTGTTTGTTTGCATTGAAGTTTAACGGCCCAGTCAACACTATTTAGGTCATTTTTGAGCCGGTCAGTTTACCAATCCACACTTTTCCTGGGCAGGCTTATACGTAAGCGGTTAACCAGTACAATGTAAATTCTTTCGTCTGAAACTGACAACTACCCTTAATGGGGAGAATGACCGTAGAAAATTTTTCATGATCATCACGTGAACAAGTCCGTGAAACGAAGACCCCCCTACACCCCACTTTATATAGAGAAAAATGGGGTGTAGGGGGGTATACATTATTTTTCTTATTTTTGCTCCAAGACATAGGTTGTGGGTACTCGTTAGAACCGCCTCAATGAGGCGGTTCTAACGAGCACCCACAACCTATGTTTGCCGTATTTAAAAGAAAAATATCAAGGAATTTCATCAGAAAATGGCCATTTTGGAGATGTGAAAAAATTCACTATGTCGCACGGGTGTGTTATCGTAATGCAATCTCCACGAAAGAAAGTTGCTGACTCCGGTAGGTATCGATCCCTCGTCCTCCTGATCACCAGTCAGACGCGCGCGCATCCGGCTGAGCTACCGGGGCCGACAGCATACATTTCGTTAATTTTCTCGTGAATTAATGATGTCGTGTGTGCATTCCTGTAAACGAATTAAAAGGGTGTCTATTCAGGGTGTCTATTCTAGAAAAACCGTTTTCTCCTCCGAAAAAGCAAAGTTTTTTCCTTCAAGAATGCGCAACTGATTATAAAAGGTACAAAACAAATTTTAGCCCTTATCCAGCTGAATAAATTAATTAAATCATATCGATTACTGATTATTTCTACAAGTACTTGATATGATATGTTTGTTAAATTCACAAACTGCATGACAAACAGTGTAGCATTGACTAGACGTCATCAGTTCTGGCTCTATACTGTTTCATCTGATCTGAATCTACACAGTTTGCAAAGGTTGGGGTTGTCCTGTTCAGTGTTCAGTGGGATAATGGTTAAGAGAGACACGCACCGAGTAAGGGTATTCAAAACCGGCAGCAGGGCATTGCAGTGAAACTTCCGTTCATCACGAAAACACGCCTATTTAATTTTGACCCCCTTGAACCCCACTTTTATATAGTAAAAGTGTGGGTTACAGGGGTAAACCTTATTTTTCTTAATTCTCCTCTAAAATATCGACTGTGGGTTCTCGTTAGAACCGCCTCGATGAGGCGGTTCTAACGAGTACCGCAATCTATATTTTGAGCGGAAATAAAAAAAATGTCACATTTTTTCATCGTTTTTTTTTTCGGCGGTAAAGTTTACAATGTATATGTATGGGCGTGTTTTCGTAATGACACAAAAAAGAATGGCTTCATTACCATGCATGAGTACCACTCGTTCCTTGGCCCACAGAGATGCTATAATTCTATATACAGTCGAACTTCAGTGGCTCGAATACCTTGTGGACCTCGAAAATCTGTTCGAGACAGGGGTAGTTCGAGCCACTGAGGGAGACTGCCAGGAAGTATACAATATACTTTGGATATCTTTTTGGTGTTTTATGATGAAAATGTATGCTGTGTGTACTCATTAGAATCGCCTCATCGAGGCGATTCTAATGAGTACACACAGCATACATTTGCAAGATAAAAGACTAAAATCTCCTTAATTATCCCCTACTATTTCTTATGTAGAGGATTTCGTAAGGGGCTCAAGAATGGGTTCGACACATCCATGGTAAACGAGCCATCGGTGTTCGAGCCATCGAAGTTCTACTGTAACATATTAGGGACGATTTAGAGAGATGTTTTAAAATGTATATTGTGTGGCCCCGATGTATGGCCCCGATGAGGCCCACTGACCTGCTAGTGATTAGCCATCTGATTAACTGTTGTTATGGTAGTTGAATAAAATGGGATATACAGCCTTATTCAATTTAAATGCAAATTTCGGAAATGACCATCTGCAGAACTTTCGAAGCCTGTTGACTGTTTTCTCTCTCTCCTTTCAACAAGAAATCGAAATGTAGGGAAAATTGGTAATTATTTTTTTTTTTCATTCAAACCGAAAACAGATCCTTGTTTTCAGTTTTCGTTTTAAAATAATAGGAGTGCGGTTTTGTAAACAAGCTTATTTATTTTAATGACCCAGCTCATGAGAAAAAAGATTATCGCATATGCGCGCGGCTCGCTGAAGTGTAGTAAAGGCCTTGATGTAGCTGGATGCAAAAAGGCTTGCATCTCAGTAGTCCTTTTGGCTGTCTATTCAGAATCGGATGAATCATGTGTGGTCGATTTTTTTTGTGATAAATATCCCTTTCTGATGATTCTAGTTCATGTTGGTATTTGACCAGCACTTATGCCTTCATAACGAGGGTCCTCTGTATTAAGCGGGTCTGACCACTGCCACTCTAAGTCGTATACAGTAAGATTCCTTTATTAAGACCACCATTGGGGCTGTTCAAAAGTGATCTTTAAGACCACTTTTGAACAGTCCCAATGTTGGTCTCTTATTAGGAGACATTGGGTCAGGAAAACACAAATAAAAATAACTGAAACCTTCTCAATAAGCTTTTAAAAGCAGATTTAGTCTTAATTTTAGGTGGTCTTAATAGCGGAGTTTTACTGTACTTTGCATGAAGCTATTGGTTGTCATTGAGCGAGTTGGATCAATCAAACTCTAATCGAACTGAGTCTGGTTCAATGGCGGGAAAGTCATGTCGTCACATTAGTAAGCATTTGTTTCTCTGGTACAAAAGTGTACAAGATGGCAGCGAAGGGTATGAAAATCTGTTGCCCAAAGGGAAAATACTAATTTAAGTGTTGTTAAAGCATGATTATTTGTAAAAAGATGTAAAATGGGCACAATATGAAAGATAGAATCGGCACTGCCATCTCTGAAGTGTTAAAAATTGAAGATCCTCCTCGTCCAAAAATACCACTCGTGTCATGGGGGTTGCCGTTTACCAAATATCTACCAGAGGTTGTTCGATCACCCTTGTGAGGGAACATGCGCAGTTTGACATGCAGTACCATAGTCCGGTTGGTGATCGAACGCGCTCAATATTTTAACTCACGATTCTGGGACCCAGAATCAGGTGTTCATATGTTTTACCCTTGTCCTCATAATGTTAACAAGTCCGTGTAATGACAACCCTCTTAACCCCACTTAATATCGAGAAAACGGGGGTCTACGAGGGTAAACTTTATTTTCTTATTTCTGCTCCGAGATATAAGTTGTGGATGCTCGTTCCTTAGGACCGCCGCCTCAATGAGGCGGTTCTAACAAGCTCCCAAAACCTATGTTTGTAGTATAAGAAATCTAACAAAGTTTCATCAGAAAAAATACCCTTTAAGGTATGCACTATATCACATTGGTGTGTTATCGTAATGTGCTGAATGACGATAACCCATATCAGACTTTGGCAAACATTGTTGATCCAGATCAGATGGCTATCTGATCAGGTTCTACACTGTTTGTTATTCGGTTTGTGAATTTGTAGGAACTAAATTCATTACAATAACACACCCGTGCGACATAGTGCATTTTTACGTCTCCAAAATGGTTACTTTTCTAATGAAAATCCGTGATATTTTTCTAACATAGGTTGTGGGTGCTCGTAAGAACCGCCTCATCGAGGCGTTTCTGACGAGTACCCACAAACTCTTTCTGGGAGCAGAAATAAAGAAACTAATGTATACCCCCTTAAACCCCACTTTTCTCTAAATAAAGGGGGGGGGGAGGGGTAGAGGGGTGTCTATTTCACGGACTTGTTAACATGATGTGTATCAAGTAATCCGATTGGTTGAATGTCAGATTTTGTTTGATTTGAGGTTTAATGTCCCCGTCAACACTGTAAAGGTCATTTTTGAGACGTTGCTTCCAATTGTGTGGGACTTTTACCCAACATTGAGATGGAATGACATCTCAAGCCCTGCTGCCCAATGAAACCAATAGGGCTTATAAGCATGGACTCGCACCGCTTTGTTTGGACAGGCTTAGATCCTCTAAGCGGTTTACCAGTACTCGTGTGCGTGTCGGTTTCAGCTCTGCGTGGAAGCATCATGCAGCCCATATATTTCTTCAAGCCCCGATAGGCGGTGGCCGCTTGAATGTCAGAAATTGGTTACTTCATTAATTTATTCAGCAGGAGAAAAAGTTGACACGGTTTTCAGGTTACCTGTATAGATTGACTGCTTTGATAGTAAAGAATTTATCAATGGATGAAAACGACGCCGGAAAGCAAGAGTTTTTAAAGGTTATCACTCGCCCCTTCACAGAACATATAATTCAGGTTTGTATTTGTGTATGTAGCTTTTAACCTTTAGTCGACGTCAATGAGAAACAGTTAAGATGAATGCAAATCTATATGTGACTTTAGAATTTACATGTATTTGATCGGAGAAGATAATATGGGCCCCGTCAAGCGATTTTGGTACTTATCGCCTATGCGAGCAGCGAAGGTTCAGGCGAGCCTGCGCGTCCGCGCAGTCTCGCCAGAACCTTCGCTGCTCGCTCATACAAGCAGTGAATCAAAAGGAACCTTCAGACAGAAAGCCATATCCCTGGCCCCTCTGAATGGCTGGGCATGCGCAGTTAAAATTTGTCATGACGGAATGCTCGAAGACACAAATTCGCTTGGCGGGGCCCATATATGCATTATATAGGCCTATAAACGGAGATTTAACCATTACAACAGTGCAAATTTGTTGATTTAACTTTAGGCCTTTATCAGAGTTTACACACTCACAAAAAGAAGATTAATGTTATAGCCCAAATTTACATGATAAAATTACATAACAGCCCTTATCGTAATGATAGTTTGCGACAAAATGACGTCGCTTTGTGAATACGGTTCATAAACACACCGCTACAAACTCGGAACTCAAAATGAGCTGGAAAATAACTGGAATATCAGTAAACATGTCGCTACAAAAGTGGGTCAAACGAGGATGTCGTATCTCGCAGCAAACTAAATGCAATTACTGTCTGTGTGTCGGGGAAAGAAGCAATGAACCTTCGTGGTCCTCAAATAGCAACCTTAACCGGTCTGAGGGATTAGTCTCCCTTGTTGATACCACTGGGATTCATAGTGTTTAGGCGGCGAATCCAGTAGCTCTCTCGACTTTTTTCTGGTTTTATATGTCCACTCTGAATTGTGGTCAAGACACCAAACATAAGCATGGCTTATGAAGTCCTGTTCTGGCAAGCAGATGTGCTGTGCAACTGGAGATTTTGCAAATCTTTTATGCCTCCATTCATCTCTATAACCGTTCATTCTAAGTCATCGCTACGAAAATAGGAGTCTGAAAAATATTTTTTATTTGGATAAACGATAATGTCCGCGCAGTCTGATCAGAGTCTTCGCTGTGCGCTCTAAGGATAGCTAAGGGCCCAATGCTCCTTCATGCAGCAAGAGAAGTCTCTGGTTAGCCTATATGGATGCGCAGGCTGATCTGAGTCTTCGGTGGGCGCACATGTCTTATTGTAGGTTTTGTCGTGCGCTGGCTCATTTATTTTATGACAGTCAATTTTTATTCTATGTTTGTGAAAAACCTTTGTTTGTCCACAGGTGAACGAAAAAGTTCTTGAAGCTATCGCCGAAGGTAAACCGGAAGCTACTAACAAAAGTATGATTAAACATTGCTGCGACGAGAAATCTGCAGCAGTCTTGAAACTTAACATTAGTGAGGAAGCCAATTTCACATCTAGGGAAATGGAAGACCGATGTGCCAATACATGTAAGTGATTGATCGGTTGTAAATCAATCAAGCAATCCTTTATTCCTTCAGATTGTTTTGTTCGATTTGATGTTTAACGTCCCCGTCAACACTGTAAAGGTCATTTTGGAGACGTTGCTTCCAATTTTGTGAGACTTTTACCCGACATTGAAATGAAATGACATCTCAAGCCCTGTCGCCCAATGAAACCAATAGGGTTTATTAGCATGGACGGTCCGCCTCGCACCGCGGTTCCTGGACAGGCTTAGATCCTCTAAGCGGTTTACCAGTACTAGTGTGCGGGCCGGATTCAGCTCTGCGTGGAAGCATGGTGCAGCCCATATATTTCTTCAAGCCCCTATGGGCGGGGGCGGCTATTCCTTCAGTTATCATAAGTATGCAAATACATGAGGTGCAGAATATACATGCAGACAAATTCATCTAGATCTTTTAACAGTATGTTCAGGTTCAACCTTCCACCGCCTGACTTGTGGTTTTCCAGACCGGTGGTTTTCGGTTACTCTGTGGTAAGCTGTCTGCATCATGATTTTCTTGATTAACCAATTTCATACCGGAAACCCCAAAACGGGTACCCTAGCAAACAGTGCAGGCCCAGAACAGACGCTGCAAAATGCGGCGTCTGATCAGGGCCTTCACTGTTTGCAGAAAGTTCAGCCATTTTCCAAATCAATTTTGAAGAAAACACAACCTGACACCCCTAATTTTTTAAATGAACTCCTGCTATATAAAAGGTGGAAGATTCCATTTGGTACAAAAAGGGTTAATATATAAAGAAGCCCAGCCAAAGATGACACCCTATTATAACTACAGTATTTATTCCCTGACACTTTAACGTTATATAGAATCCGGTGCTATGAAAATTAAAAAAAAAATAGCCATCAGAAGAGATGGCGAATCCCCCGACCAAAAGCCAATATGGCCTTCAGAAGATTGTTCACCAATAGAACATACACCGGAATTAAACCAGCAATATATCACAAAAGTATTGCAGTTATGGCCATCACAAGATTATACTATCAGGGGACATAACTAAAAAACAGGGCACTCAGAATTGTGGTTCTTGCGAATGACATGCCTGCTTAAGCTCATGTATTTCATGACACGCCGACTCAGCCTTGTGAACAAGTGTGCCAAGAGCCATCAATGAATCTCAAAGGGTATAGGAGTTATGGCCATCACAAGGTTGCGTCTACGGACGGACAGACGGACGCCAAGCTAAATCCCCGAATCTATTCGGTCGGGGGATAAAATGGAGTAGAATAATAGGTAATGAAGGGTCTTTTTTCTCAATTACTCCAAGAATCAAATGTCGGGGCGATTCTAACAAATATCCAGAACATTTGTTTTTCTGGAGTTACAGATACAGCATTCTCGAATATCTCCGGTAACCTATGCAATTATAGATTTAATGAAAATAAGTTTTTATATATAATATTTTATATGCCGACTGATCATAATTGGGTCATTATGTCGACATGTTGGTTTTCATTGGATGAAAACACTGTGACCACGAACTTGGGATGGTGCTGGTAAAACCATTGATGGCCAACCTTCACCTGCCACCAAAAAGTCTTGTCTTACTCACATGAAACGACACAACAACAAGCGTTTAGCAAGTGTAAGAATCAGGCCCTCTTTTCATCAAACGGAGTGATCAGACTGCTAGAAAACTCTTAATAACAACCACCGTCTTAGAACGGTTGGTAGCACAATCTACCGAGGGACTTACCTTTACTGCCGGCAAATCATCGCTCTAGGTTCCGATGTAATTAAATATCAAACACATAACATTTGGTTGGTATAATCTTTTAACTCAATCAATGCACCATCACAGACATACAGTCGAACTTCGATGGGTCGAAATCGGTAGGCTCGAACACCACGTTTGGGTCGAACTGACTTTTCAGTCCCGGCAAAATTCCTATTCATTTTAACTAAACATGCCACCCTTGGCTCGAACCACGATGGCTTGAACCCTCGAACTCTAAGCCTGGTCCCTAGAGTGCATTTTCTATGTAAAATCCAACCGATGGCTCGCACTAATTACCTTTTTAAAAATTCTAATTTTATCGATCAAGTCACGCAGGCGCGTGATCAGTATCATAATACGAACCAAAAATGCGGCTCATCATTAACTCTTAAATTATGACCGATAAATGTACCGGAAGTCACCAAAATCGCCGCAGCTATGATAAAAAATCATAGTACACAAAGTTGGATCTTGCCGAGTTGGACTCCAATGGCTCGCACTACCGATGGCTCGAACTTTTTTTCGGCGGTCCCGGTGAGTTCGAGCCATCGAATTCGACTGTATATAAATTGAATTCAGTCATTGAATTGAAGTAAAGACGAGAGCTGCTGACCGACACATCTAACGCTGTTGGCCAGAGCTAAAGAACCGCGGGGTCCAGCAACAGGTATAGCGTCAGCCTTCATACTTTTCAGTTCATGTTCTGTGGTGTATTCTATCTTTAAGCCCCCAGTGGCATATGCTGCTTACCGCTCTAAGGCGATAGTTTTGGCGTTGGTCTTTTGCTGTTTATTTGTTGTATGTCTGCGAATTTATTGTGAGTTGTTGTTTAGTGTTTTCTAATAGTCTTATCACCCCGAGAGGGGAAGAGAGGGCTGATTGTTCCATTACATAAACACGCGTAGTTTTTCTTGTTTTGTGTATGTTTCCTCTTCCCCTTGGTGTGTCGATAGTGGGCTGCGTCTTGTGGTTGTGGCGCTCCCTGGGTCTTTTTTCCAGGATTACCCTTTTATAGAAAATATTCCACCAACTAGGAGTTTTATGTTGTGGCAGTCATTGAGTCTCAAGTTCGAATCAGACATGTGCAGTCCACTATAGCTGTCGACCGTGAAAAACTGATTTACGTTTACAGAATCAAAGTATTGAGTCTAACTGTTGGTTTTCTTTTGCTCCAGCATTTCAGTGGTTTCTTGCTGTCGAGTCCTCACCGTTGTCTCACCTCTGTGGTTCTTTGATTTTTTGTGTTCACGGAGATGTTGCATTGATGAGTTAGGAGGCCTTCATGCGGACTGAACAAATTATTTGTCTAAATCGCGACGGAAGTAAGGGCGAGGATTGTGGCCACGTAAAATCGATTTAAGCCCCCCCCCCCCCCCCCCCCCCCAAGTGGAAATCATTCCACTGATCGTTCCAAGGCGGTTCTTCTGTGGCGGTTTATTTATTGTGTTGTTTGTTACTTACTGTGTGCATCACTTGTGTCTTTTTATTTTGGATGGCCATATGGCCATTTTGTGGGAAAGCAACTGTCCTTATGGCCTTCCTTTGTTTAGGTTTCCATTATGGTCTGGTCGCTTAATGTTTGTGTTTCTTTCCCTTTGGTGTCTTTGATGGGTGGAGTAAGTTAATTGTATCGATTCCTGATCTTTGTTTTACTTCTACTTTGATTCATACTCAAAACAAAAGAATTAATTCCTACTCTTACCTTATTTCTAGGTAACTTGTTTTTAGCTCACCGTCACGTAGTGACGAGGTGAGCTTTTGGGATCACTTTTTGTCCGTCGTCCGTCGTGCGTCCGTCCGTGCGTGCGTCCGTGCGTAAACAATTTCTTCAAACGACATCTCCTCCTAAACCACTCAGCGGATTTTGACCAAACTTCACAGGAATGATCCTTAGGTGGTCCCCTTTCAAAGTTGTTCAAATGGTTCCGGTCCGTTGCACATATAGGTCACAGGAGCCAAAAATAGATTTTTTTCACCAAAAACTTAAAAAATCTTCTTCTCTGAAACTGCAAGGCCCAGGTCTTTGATATTTGGTATGTAGCTTCATCTAGTGGACCCCTACCAAGATTGTTCAAATTATAGTGCTGGGGCAAAAAATGCCCCCGCCCCGGGGCCCTTTGGTTTTACATGGGCTTATATAGGGAAAATCTTTAAAAAGCTTCTTCTCTGAAACTGCAAGGCCCAGGCCTTTGATATTTGGTATGAATCTTCATCTGGTGGACCCCTACCAAGATTGTTCAAATTATAGTGCTGGGGCCAAAGATGCCCCCGCCCCAGGGCCCTTTGGTTTTACATAGGCTTATATAGGGAAAATCTTTAAAAATCTTCTTCTCTGAAACCACAAGGCCCAGGTCTTTGATATTTGGTATGAATCTTCATCTGGTGGACCCCTACCAAGATTGTTCAAATTATAGTGCTGGGGCCAAAGATGCCCCCGCCCCAGGGCCCTTTGGTTTTACATGGGCTTATATAGGGAAAATCTTTAAAAATCTTCTTCTCTGAAACCACAAGGCCCAGCATTTGATATTTGGTATGAAGCTTCATCTAGAGGACCCCTACCAAGATTGTTCAAATTATAGTGCTGGGGCCAAAAATGCCCCCGCCCAGGTGCCCTTTTGTTTTACATGGGCTTATATAGGGAAAATCTTTAAAAATCTTCTTCTCTGAAACTGCAAGGCCCAGGTCTTTGATATTTGGTATGAATCTTCATCTTATGGACCCCTACCAAGATTGTTCAAATTAAAGTGCTGGGGCCAAAAGTGCCCCCGCCCCGGGGCCCTTTGGTTTTACATAGGCTTATATAGGGAAAACCTTTAAAAATCTTCTTCTCTGAAACCGCAAGGCCCAGGTCTTTGATATTTGGTATGAAGCTTCATCTAGTGGACCCCTACCAAGATTGTTCAAATTATAGTGCTGGGGCCAAAAATGCCCCCGCCCCAGGGCCCTTTGATTTTACATGGGCTTATATTGGGAAAATCTTTAAAAAATCTTCTTCTCTGAAACTGCAGGGCCCAGGTCTTTGCTATTTAGTATGAAGCTTCATCTAGTGGACCCCTACCAAGACTGTTCAAATAATAGTGCTGGGGCCAAAAATGCCCCCGCCCCAGGGCCCTTTGGTTTTACATAGGCTTATAATAGAGATAATCTTTGAAAATCTTCTCTGAAACAACAAAGCCCAGGCCTTTGATATTTGGTGTGAAGCTTCATCTAGTGGACCTCTATCAAGATTTTTTACATTATAGCCCTGAGGCCAAAATGCCTATGCCCCGGGGCCATTTGGTTTTACATAGGCTTATGTAAGGAATATCTTTAAAAAAATCTTCTTCTCTGAAACCGCAAGGCCCAGGTCTTTGATATTTTTTGTGTAGCTTCATCTAGTGGACCTTTGCCAAGATTGTTCAAATTATAGCCTTTGTTGATATTTGGTATGAAGCTTCACCTTTTTAGACCTCCCTCAACATTATGCACATTATAACCCTGGGGTCAATAATGGCCCTCCCCGGGGCCCACTTGTTACTCTATGGATCAGGTGAGCGATCCAGGGCCATCATGGTCCTCTTGTTACATTATATATTGACAGGCTAAACTTTTCTCTTTTCAGGCCATTTCTTATTTGAGAAGATCGCAAACACGTGGAGCGACACCACCGTCGGTATAGTTCTATTGATTGTGTCTTTAGCGATTTTGTGTATGTGCCTAATAGGTGTTGTTAAGACTCTCAATTCGTTACTCAAAGGAAAAATCGCAGGAATCATCAAGAACTTTATCAATGCAGAATTCCCAGGAAAATGCGCTTATTTTACGGGATATTTGGCGATTTTGACTGGCACCGGATTGACAATTCTCGTCCAGTCAAGTTCCGTATTCACGTCGGTTCTGACTCCGTTAGTAGGTCTAGGTGTTATATCAATCGAACGGATGTATCCTTTGACTTTAGGAGCCAACATTGGAACAACAACGACAGCCATATTGGCAGCACTTGCACAAGAACCGAAAGCCATCCCTATTTCTTTACAGATTTCCTTTTGTCATCTGTTTTTCAACCTTTCTGGTATTTTACTGTTTTATCCTATACCATTTCTACGGTTTCCAATCAGTATGGCAAAGTTTCTAGGCAACAAAACGGCAAAATATCGTTGGTTTGCAATAATTTATCTTATTTTATCATTCTTTATACTGCCAGCTGCTATTTTTGGTCTTTCAATGATAAGCTGGAAAGCAATGGCAGCTGTGTTGGTACCTATTGCTATTCTCATTGTGGCCATTACGGCACTGAAAGTAATTCAAAGAAAGGTTCCAACATGTCTACCTGCAAAATTAAGAAACTGGAAATTCCTTCCAAAAGTTTGTCGTTCATTGGAGCCATATGACAAAATGCTGCAAAAACTGAATTTCTGTTTCAAGTGTTGTAATAATAAAGAGAATAAGGTTGAAGCTGCGAACAGCAGGAAGATGGACCAAGAACTATGTGATACACATATGTGAAACAGAGGATAATTTTTTTGTGAGATCCATTTTTATATTTCACCGAATAAACGTCAAAAGATGTATTTTCACTTATTGCGAAACGAGTGAAAATACGTCTTTTGATGTCCATGAAAAAAAAATGGCTCTTACACTAAAACATCAATTGTTTCTGTTTCTGTCATGCTTTTACCTGTATTTTTAATGCAATTTCAACTAGTCAGTCGTCACCACAGAGAACAAATGTTTCCATGACCATTTCGCGTCCAGCGGGTTTACAGGTTATAATTTTGGGTGTTAACCAAAAATTTGCATCTGGAAAATGGCTTGGAATGTTACTTTATCAAATGGTTCACTTGTAATTTGCATTTAAATAATGTCCGCAGTTCCTGAGCTTATCTGGCGTCGCGAGGTTGTATAGGTTCTATAAGTGACGTCATAATCCTCTTAATGACGTGCGAACGTGGTCACGCATAATTTCTGACACCTACTAGGCCTATTTACGAAAAGCTAACTGGCATGGAATAAACACAGTGTATGTGCTATTTTTGATGATACATGGAATTCAAAAACAATAGGTTCGTGTCTTTTGATAACAAGTTTATCAGGCAATGCTTTGAGTGAGCTTGCAGAATCGCGAGGCTTGCCGAGCGATTCTACATGCGTTCTCGAAGCTGAGCCTGATAAATTTGATATCGAAAGATTTATCACCTTGTAAAATATTTAAATTGGCAATTTACCATCAGTTATTGATTGTCACCAGTGAGCCCCAACATTCTGGTGCGGAATAATATCGGTCAGTATACTTATTATCAGCCGACCGTTATTTTTCTTTTGATATACTTATTTTTCAATGTGTCCAGTAATAATAACATTTTTCCCAGTAGTCCGCTTCATTCATAAAAGTGCAATGTCCCGTTAATGTGATAAAGCTCACTTGTCCTGAGATAGCATATCTTTATAAGCTCAATGCGTTACAATGCAATATATATAGGGGGTAACCAATAAAAGACTAAAAATCGTACCTTCACTGTTTGCAGTGACGATATCAATTTCGAAATCTCTATATTTCATTGAAAAGCATGTGTTCTTAATGCTGTGAAACGTCAAAAACTCGAACATGAAAGGCTCATTTTTCCATGGCTAATTCGAACCCGAATCCATAGACAATGCACCCAATAGCTCCAGACAGTTATATATTTGGGTATTTTAGGAAGGTTTTCCTGAATTTATCCTTGATTTTTTTTTGTATTGTTAGTATAGTAGTTTAACGGCCAAGTCAATACTATTTAGATTATTTTCAGCCCGGATGTTTTCGAAGAAAACGACGAGGTATTGTTATAGCTCTGGTGTCGTCTGCGTCGTCGTCGTCGTCGTGCAAAAACTTGGACATTTTGTAATATCTCTGTCATTACTGAACATATTTACTTGAAACTCGGACAAGTTGTTCGTTATGAAAAGAGGAACTCGTACCAATAGGTGAGGTAACCCTCAAAATATTTTGGCACAGTTATGCCCCTTTTTCGACTTAGAATTTTTGCAGCCGAGCGTTGGCACCCGCATGCAGTGCTCTTGTTGAACTTTGAACCAGTCAGTATACCTACCCACACGTCTCCTGGGTAGGCTTATACGTATGCGGTTAACTGGTACAGTGCACATTCTTTTGCCAGAAACTGACAACTGCCCTTCTTGAATCAGCGGAAGGGAGATAATATCCGTAGAAAAGATTTCAAGATCAATCTCCACGAAAGAATGTTGCCGACCTCAGCAGGTATCATCAGTCAGACGCGCATCCGACTGAGCTACCGAAGCCGGCAATCCTTGAAAGGTATGCCGTGTTTACACATTAGAATTGCCTCAATGAGGGGATTCTAATGAGTACACACAACATACCTTGATTTTACAGAAGATCGTAAAGATTTCCTAAACTAATCCCTGTTATGCTTCATGGCCTGACACTTTAATTAAACTTCAGTAGTTCAAACTATCCCAATTTCGAACAAATGTTTATGGTCCCAAAAGTGTTCGAATTATCGAAGTTGAACTGTATTACGTCAAATGAAGGGAAAAAGGAAATATCTGATCGAGCACCATTTTGCAGTTTATATTTTCTTTGGGGTCACTGTGCCCATTCATTACGTGAACAAGTCCGTGAAATGAACACCCCACAAAACCCCAATTTATAAAGAGAAAACTGGGGTTTACGGGGATACGCATTATTTTTCTTATTTCTGCTCCAAGACATATGTTGTGGGTACTCGTTAGAACCACCCAATGAGGCGGAAGACATAGGTTGTGGGTACTCGTTAGAACCGCCTTAATGAGGCGGTTCTAACGAGAACCCACAACCTATGTTTTCAGTATAGATAAGAAAAATATCACATTTTGTCATCTGAAAATTTTCGTTTTTAGGTGGTAAAATTTACAATGTATTAGTTTAGGCGTGTTTTCGTAATGGATTTCGTACTCAATGGCTTTCACATCTTAGGAACCATGAAAATTTGTTCGAGATAGGAGTAGCTCGAAATACTGGGAGTTTATTATACTGTTAAATTAGTATGGATGGTATTATAACATTGCGAAAACACGCCTATACAAATACATTGTAACCTTTATCGCAAAAAGAAAAAAATGAAAATTTAAATATGAAAATTTGTGATATTTTTCTTATTTCTTCTCAAAATATGAAATTTGGATGCTCGTTAGAACCGCCTAAAGAGTACCCACTATCTATTTTTTAGAGTAGAAATTAGGAAAATAAGGTTTACCCATGCAAACACCAGTTTTACTGTATAAAAGTTGGGTTCAAGGGGGTCAAAATTATTTAGGCGTGTTTCGTACTGACATTTCCGTCTTCTTCTATTTAAAAGGTAAGTTGTATGTAGTTATCAGATCGCTTCTTTGAGGCGATTCTAATGACTGCATACAACGCACTGGTTAATCATCCTAAATTATCATTCAGTCACAATGGTATAGCAACTGCCTGCACTATGCAGATGACAAACAGGGCCGATACGGATAAAGAGGGCCAATCCGGGAAAAGAGGACCAATACAGGAAAAGAAGGGCCAATATGGAAAAAGCAGGGCCAATACGACTATTATTGAAGTTAAGTAATAAAATTGTCATTAACCAAGTAATTTCGTATTGGCCCTATTACACGTCCTTGGCCTGCACATATTAGTTTATACTATGATGTTATTAATCGAGTAATTTCGATTGGCCCAGTTACAGTTCCGGAATCTGCTGTATTTGCCCGAGGCCAAAGGACGAGGCCGCTACAGCAAACCGAGAACCTGTAACCGGGACAATACGGAATTACTTGTTAAGTTGATTAATGGCAAAGGACTAGTAAATATAATGCACACTATGATGAAGGACAGGGAGACCATTTATGATCGCCACACTTTCCCTTTACACCAGCTGTGGTGAAGTTAAATATGTTCTATAGAAGGCTAACCAAGGTAAAACATATCAAGGGATGTAACTCCAAGAGTTTTAGAGTCTTGGCCCTGATTCTGGTATACATAATACAACTGCCCATTGTCTGTGTATTCACTAAGTCTCAGCTTTACCGCCATTATCCCTGAGAAATCTGTAATAAAAATGTTTCATTCATCAAGTGATTTAATATCAACAGTTATGGGCACTTGGCCCTGATTCCGATGTACACAATACCTTAATCCATTGTTCATTTGTATGTCAGGTTGTAACCCTAACAGTGTTTGAGAAAAGGTAGACAAAAATTTCATTAATGGATGAAATTTTTTCGTTAACAGCAAATTGTAAAACCTGTCAAGGGATGTTACTCCAGGAGTTGTATGGCCTTGACCATGAGTCTGATATACACGATATATCTGCCCATTGCCCATGTGAGTACCAAGCGTCAATTTTACAGCTTTCATAGTTCCTGAGAAATTTCCAAGGAAAATATTTCATTAATGGTACCTTGTAAAACCCATCAAGGGATATAATTCTAAAAGTGAGTATTGTGCCATTGGCCCTGAATCCAGTATACACAATACATCAACCCACTGCCAATGTGTGTACTAAATTTCAACTTTGTAACCCGAGCAGTTCTTGAGGAAAAGTATGACAAAAATTTTATCTGAAAAAAAAAATCCATTAATGGTAAATTGTAAAACATATCAAGGGATTTTGCTCCAAAAGTTATTGACCCTTTGCCCTGAATCCGATATAAAAGATACATCAACCCACTTCCTATGTGTGCACCAAATTTCAACTTTGTAATATCAACAGTTGTTGAGAAAAATGCGACGAAAATTGTTTATTAATGGCGGAGTGCAACACCTATCAAGGAACGTAACTCTAAGAGATATAGGCCAGTGGCTCTGAATCTGGTGTATACAAAAATGTTATCTTTTGAGAACAAATAAGTTATTTTCATGATTTATTTTCTGCATGGTACCTCCAAGTGGATACACGGTGTGTACGCGGCGTCGTATCGGCGTCAATGCGACGTTTAACGTTGCTTAGACGTTGATGCAGCGTTGCTTTGACGTCGTGGACCAGCTGGGTTAGAGGGTTTATAATAACGACTTGGACTAGTCGTCCTCACTCTTTACAAGTGAATTTTCAGGTATCATGACAGTGACTGATAAGCCATTTCATATGGCTGGGTGTCTTAGATTCATATCTATACAAACAATATGCTGTAAGTTTGTGTTAATAGTTTTCATACTGTGTAATTGTGTTTGTATTGACACGTGTCACACAAATAAAGAATACTGCTACTAATACTACAAAACAACAGCCCACTGTCCACATGAATACCAAGTTTCAACTTTGCAGCTTTCATAGTTCATGAGAATAGTAAATATCCGGAAATCTTATCTCTAGTAGCAACAAATGTGTTTATCCACGTGACCTAGGGACAAGCTTTCCGTGCTGCAGAGATAAAATCTGTGTATTTGTATAGAAATCAGTGAGTTTGCTTGGAATCAGTTGTATGCTTTTCACATTTTTTTCATGTTATATCCAAATGCCAACGAAAAATGTTCTTGGGGACAGTGTTATCTTGACAGCAGATATGCAGACAGGCCACACATGGAAAAAACTGCAGAAATACAAATAATGTATACCCCTGGAAACCCAGGGTTTCCCTATATAAAGTGACGATTTCATTGTTTTAATTATAATTTTGCTGTTACAAATATTTATTTTCAGTCTACTGCTTGCTAATTTATATCATTAGCATTATTATCATTGAAATTTGTGGGGTTTTTTTTCAACAACTTTATTGCTGTTTTCTGTTCCCCATTCATAGCTCAGGATAAGTTGTTTTTTGTTTGTTTTTTTTATTTTTTTCATGAGACAGTTACTGATATTCAAGAAAAATATAAATGTTGTGGGTACTTATTAGAAACCCCTTGGTGCGGCGCTTCAAGTGAGTATCCACAACATTTGTTTTTTTGTGCAAAAATAAGAAAAATAACATGTGGATATCCCCTCTAATCTGGGGCTATGTCCTTTTTAAGTAGAGCTCGGGATCTGATTGAATCTGTTCCTGACTGATCTTTATTTTTATATACATTACATGTACATTTATTTTTATATACAGTAAAATTCCGCTATTACGACCACCTAGAATTAAAACTAAATCTGCATTCAAAAGCTTAATGAGAAGGTTTCAGTAATTCTTTCTATCTATTTTCTACACTTAGTGTTTCCTTATAAGAGACCACCTTTGGGACTGTTCATAAGTGTTCTTTAAGATCAAAAAGTGGTCATTAAGAGCACTTTTGAACTGTCCCAATAGTGGTCTTGATATAGGAATTTTACTGTATACCGTAACCGAATTAAGATTTTTTTCCGACTGTCACTCCCCATTGTTTAAAAAACGCTTGAAGCTCTTTGCAGGCCTCATACTAAGCCTACGGCCCCCGCCCATCGGGGCTTGAAGAAATATATGGGCTGCATGATGCTTCCACGCAGAGCTGAATCTGACCCACACACGAGTACTGGTAGACCGCTTAGAGGATCTAAGCCTGCCCAGGCAAAGAGGTGTGAGTGTCGGACCGTATTGGTTTCATTGGGCGACAGGGCTTGAGATGTCATTTCATCTCAATGACAGGGTAAAAGTCCCACAAAACTGGAAGCAACGTTTCCAAAATGACCTATACAGTGTTGACGGGGACGTTAAAACTCAAATCAAACAAACAAGCAAACTGACTAAGCTTCACGCTTTTGCAGCCTTAAACTTTATCCTGCTGAACATGACAACCGTTACCTTTGCAAACAGTGTAGATCCTGATCAGATGGCTCCTGAAGCTCAGATGGCTTCTGAACAAGCCATCTGATCTGGATCTACACTGTTTGTAATGCAGTTTGTGAACTGAATGAATACATTATATCAAGTAATTTTTTATTGACTGATAGTCAGAAAGTTGTGTTGCTCAATAAGTTCATTATACAAGATAAGTGTTAAATGGTAATTTTTAACAGAATAACGAAAGAAAAATCAAATCTGAAGCCTAAAGTCAAGAAAAATTCAAGCTCTAAAAGCCTGAAATCCTGCAAATGCCTGAAACAAATGAGGCCTGTCTTTGACAGAACTACTAGATCTGAAATCTGAGGTCGCTGTTCTGTAATGTTTCAATATTATTTTTTTTCAACCTACCAAAAAGAATAACTACATGTATAAATCTACTCTTCAAAGCAGCAAATTATAATATTTAACCACAAATTGATTCTAAAATAAACATTAATTAGACATTAATACTGATATGAATCTTTTTCTTTGCCTAATGTTTATAGCAAACACATGTTGATAAGCAGGTCAGTTTGAAAGGCTTGTCCCTAGGTCACGTGAGTAAACATACTGGTTGCTACTGGAGATAGATTTCCGGAGTAGTCCTATTCTGTAACGAAAATGTTTCGTTAATGGTAAATTGTAAAACATATCAAGGGATGTAACTCCAAGTGTTATGGCCCTGAATCTAATATATTCGATACATCAACCCACCGCCCATAGGTGTACTAAATTTAAACTTTGTAACCCTAACTGTTGTTGAGATAATTGTGACGAAAATTTTACCTGAGAAAATTAATTATTTTCATTAATGGTATATTGTAAAACCTATCAAGAAATATAACTCCAAGAGTTAGTGGCCATCTGCCCTGAATCCAGATTACACGATACATGTACATCAACTCGCTGCCCATGTGTGTAACAAATTTCAACTGTGTAACCTAAACAGTTGTTGAGTAAAATACAGTAGAACCTGTCTTAGTGGCCACCTGTATTAAACAAGCAACCTGTCTTAAGCAAGCAGGCATTCAGTACCCCCAAAAGGCAAATGTGTTAAATTTCACCTGTATTAAGCATGCACCTGTCTTAAGCAAGCACATTTTGGTTATCCCTTAGGTGCTTGCTTAATACAGGTTTGACTGTATGAAGAAACTTTTATCTGATGAAGCCGGAAATAATGACAGCAGTCCAGTATAACCCCACTTTTTCAAAGCGGGGCTAGAAATGAAAACCATCTTGTAATCAATATTTTTGAAAGTATTTTTCTTGCATTTTAACGTTTTTGTTTGTTTACATTAAATCGGACTCTCATAGCTTGGGCTGGCTAATCGGAGCTGAAAAGATAATCGATTATCAGTCATGTCATTGCGATCAATAATCGATTAGTAATCGCTAAGGTTTTTGTCATAATTTTACTTGTCTGGCTTTCTTTTGAGCATGACTCTTACAATATGTTGCACTTTACCATATGTATATTTGAACAGACAGGCCTGAGCAAACAGTGTAGACCCAGATGAGACGCCGCAGAATATGGCGTCTCATCAGGGTCTGCACTGTTTGCCACTCATCCATCTATTCTAGGCATAACTTTGGGTAGTAAATTGTACCTATCAAGTAATCGATTAAAAGCAAATCAGAAATGATAATCATTTTTGTTGAACTTATCGATCGATTAATCGATTATACGATTAATCGTGTCAGCCTTACTCATAGCCCAGTATCTGCAAAAAGGACGGTTATTGTATAGAACAATGCATTGGCTGACTACACGGCGTATTCTTTCTTTTGCCTACATCATCTCAAAGTGTACGCAAGAGTGCGAACACAGTTTGCAACTCGTACAATACGCCTCGTGGAAAGGGCCAAGATGGGCCTGAATCGCTCCTCTGACTTAAAAATGTGGCATAGCTTGTAGAAGACATGTGGATCACTGACTTGACAGATTTTTTAATTTAACACTGACAGCCATCTTATTATTAAATTAGTTTGGTAGTGGATCACCTATGCAACATTCTTGTGAAGTTTGAATGAAACTGGACCAAGTGTTAATTGAATGAGAAGTTACCATTTGAAAATATATTATTTTTTAAGTCTGGTAGCCAAGATGGAGCGAGACCATTTGAGCTATTTTAATACAGAGTCACATGGGCAATATTCCAATGAAGTTTGAATTAAAATGGCTCAATGATTAATGTGGATCTGTCATTGAAAGATTTTTTTATTTTTAGCTCTGGAAGCTACCTTGTTCATTGCGTAGGATCCATTTTATCTATCTTGGTAAAGCGTCACCTAGGGAACATTGATGTAAAAATAATGAAACTGGCCTCCAATGAATAAATGGGGCTAGGTTTTTAAGCTTTTTTTCTATTTTGATCACTAACGGCCATCTTGTTAATTGGAGTAGAACCGTTTTAGCTACTTTGGTAGAGAGTAATCCCAGCAACATTCCAGTGAAGTTTGATTGAAATTTGACTTAAGATAAAGAAGGTGTTATCATTCATTTTTTTCTCTATTTTTCACTATGTTGGCCATTGTTCATTGAAGCAGAACCATTTTAGCAAGATTGGTAGAGGGTAACCTAAGCAAATTTCAATAAACTTAGATCAACAGTATAGGAGGAATTGTCATTTTAAACTTTTCTATTTTTCGGTCTTGTGGCCATCTTGGATATTCGAGCAGAGGGCCACCTAATGAACATTCTCCTATGAAGTTTTAGTGGAATTATCACCAAAGGTATTGCAGAGGTTTTCATTTAAAGATATTTCGATTTTAGCTCTGCACAGGAGCGGAACTGTTTTAGCTATTGTGAAAGAAGGTCTTCTATGCAGAATTCCTGAATAGCTGGAGTGGAATCGGGCAAAAGGTATAGGGGTGTTGTTCTTTTTGTCCCCTATTTTTCTGGGGTGGTTGTGTGAAGCAAAGGTGACGTGTATCTTGCGTCACTGGGGCGTCCAACTGATATTGGCTTACAGTTGAGCAAGGCAAGATGTCCCTGCAGCAGGTAAGGATAGGGGGGGGGGGGGGGGTCGGAATGTTATTTCTTCTCATTACGAAAACAAGCCTATACAAATACATTGTAACCATTTCCTCCGAAAAATCGATATTTTTAGATGAAAAATTGTGATATTTTTCTTATTTCTGCTCAAGAAAATAAGGTTTACACCTGTAAACCCCAGTTTTACTATATAAAAGTGGGGTTCGAGGGCGTCAAAATTATATTGCCATGTCTTCGTGATGGTTTTTACACTTTCACTCATTTTCCTAATTCTCCTCTGTCCCTCACTTGCATCTTTTCTACTATCTCTTCTAACACTTTTATCCCTCTCACTTTATGTCGACACCAAATGACCCCTGGGGTTGACGTGTCGTTAAACTAAAACTAATCAATCAAATCATATTTATTCTATTTTAGCTCTGGTGGCCATCTTGTATGTTGAAATAGAATTATTTTAGCTATTTTTGGGAGAGCGTCACCTGGGCAATTTTCCTGTGAAGTTTGAATGAAATTAGACAAAACGTATAGGAGTTGTCATTTAAAGATATTCTATTTTTAGCTCTCTATGCCATCTTGCACATCGGAGCAAGAACCGTTTTAGTTATTTTGGTAGAGGGTCACCTAAGCAATTTTTCATTGGATTTGCAACGAAATTGGACAAAGGTATAAGAGGAGTTGTCCTTTAAATGTTTTCATTTATTATTTTAATCATTATTTTATTTTAATTGTTTATATAGGCTGAGCCTACATCCAATCCTTTGACATTTGTATGTATATTTGTTTTACAGATTTATGTAATCATGTCATGAAATGTTGAATAAATAAATGATTAAATGGTTTCATTTGTTTTGGTTCTGGCAACTATTTTGTACATCTGAACGAGACCGGTTCAGCTATTATGGAAGAGGGTTACCTCGGAAACATTCGTATCATGTTCAGATGAAGTTTGCCCTTTGGTATAGGAGTTGTTATTTAAAGGGTTTCGTATTTTTGCTCTGGTGGCCAGTTTGCTGATCAGAGGGAAACACTTTAGCTAATTCGGTAGGGGCTCACCTAGGCTACATTTCTATGAAGTTTGAATAAATTTGGACCATGTTTATGGGTGGACTTGCCATTTAAAGGCAATTTAAATCGCGACGGGAGTATGGGCGAGGATTGCAGCTGCGTAAAATCGATCCAAGCCCGCCAGTGGGATTGGTTTCACTGACCGCGCCTAGGCGGTTTTTCTTACGCGGTTTATTTTTGTTATGGTTTGTCCTTAAGTGTGTGTTTCGCTTAAATTCTTTTGTTTTGGATAGCCAGATGGCAATTTTGTGGGAAAGTAACTGTCTTTTTGGCTTTCTGCTATCGATGTTTCCGTTGGGTTCTGGTTGTTTCATGTGTTTCTTTCCCTTTGGTGTCACAGCTGGGAGCTGTGGGTTAATTGTATCGATTCCTGATTATTGCCTTCACTTCTGTATTCTATTTTAGCTCTGGTGGCCAACTTGTGCATTGGAGAGTAACGATTTTAGCTATTTTGGAAGGGACAATCTAGGCATTATTCTTGTGAAGTTTGAATGAATTTGGCCCGAATGGTAAGGAGCAGTTGTCATTTAAAGCAAAATACCAACGCCACACGACGCACTACGGGCATCGACCGATCACAATAGCACACCGTCCTCAGATTAGCTGAAACCGACACTCATATTTTTCTAACTGTAATAGCACAAGTTTTATAGCTTTGTTGCAGCTGATGTTAAGCGTTCTTCGGTGGAAATAGATTGTCCCTCCGTGCTGAGTATGTTTTTTGCTACCTCACGAAGGTCTTTCACGCATAGTCGATAAGCATGGGCTTTACTTGAAAAATGGTTTCCGTGCGATATCTTTTGAAAACATTGGATTTGATTCAAATTTCATACACAGGTACATTATAATAATACTTTGAGCGAGATCAAGATCAAGGTCGCAGTGGCTGTTTTTTTAGAAAAAAAAATGTCATCGCTATGGCGCCTTTATGTATTAATGAATTTTAATACAACTTCATACAAATCTTGGGTGTGATGATATCTCGAGAGAGTTTGACTTTCAGGGTCCTGGGCTCAATGTCAAGGTCATTGTGGCCAGTTTTATAAAACTTTTGTCATCGCTCTAGCGCCTTCATTTATTGATGGATTTTAATATAACATAAATGGCGGGTATGATGAAAGTTCGAGCAAGTTCGACTTTAGGGGTCTGGGGCTCAAGGTCAAGGTTACTGTGGCTATTTTTAGAAAAACTTTGTCATTGCTCTGGCGCCTACATTTATTGATGGATTTTATGATAACTTCAGAAAAATGTTTTGTATGATTATAACTTGAGCGAGTTCAACTTCCAGAGTCAAGGTCACGGTCACTGTGGTTATTTGTAGAAAAGCTTTGTCATCACTCTAGTGCATGTCGAACTTTAACGGACATCCAGGTAACTGCAGTCGGTTAAAGTTAATACATAGATTTATATAAGAACTTGATAATTATTTCCCCATAAAACAAAAACTAATAACAATATCTTTTCTTTGCCAACGGATCATGATTTTATATTTTTTTTTTCGAATATCCACATGTATTTTTAATGAAATTTATGAACAACGTTTTGGTCTTTTTTACATGTATTTAGAAGCACCCTCTGAATGTATAGAATATATAGTAGATCAGTGAATGAAGCGACTCAAACTGATCAACTTGTTTATTTTCATAACTTTATTGTAAATTGTTATTTCTTATTTCTTTTCTGCGCCAGCGGGAGTACAGCTGTAAATTTATTGCTAACACGTCCATATAAATTTTGTAAAATAAAAATGAAATTAATTTTGTCTTTTTTAAAAATGAAATGCAATACCCCCTTTTTCTATTTCCAGTTTACCTTGGCAACCAGCAGTCAGCGGTTGTCACTACGGTAAACAATAACGAAGACTATGTTACGCCTACGATATTTTACTTGATACATTTTACACTTGAATATGCAATTTATACAATTTGTAATTATATATATCATCTAATTACATTATTCTTTATTCAGGCTTTTTTTTTCAAGAAAAGAAGATACATTATAACACTATCTCAACTTTCTTAAATTAGAACAATGGTCTATAAAACAGATATAAAGCGGTCATATTGATGCCTCAAAATCGTTCCGATTTACAACTTGCCTGTGCTATGGTCAGCAGAAGGATTAGATGTCACCCTGGTAACCATGGCTGGGTAGTTGAGGCCTTGGGAAGATACCATTTATTTTCTGTGTTGAACGCGTTAATTCCCTTGATTTCTCAACACAGCTGAAAAAGGTCGTGCCCGTATAAGTCCGGTATGGCCTACATTTTTGATTGACTTAAATCTTACTTCACACAGATCTTGGGTATAATGATATCTCAAGCAGGTTCGACTTTCAGGATCTGGGGTTCAAGATCACGGTCACTTTGGCTATTTTTAGAAAAAAACATTGTCATCGCTATAGCGCCTACATTTATTGATGGATTTTAATTTAATTTCACACAAATTTGCGTATGATAACATACCTAGCGAGTTTGACTTTAAATGTCTTCGGCTCTAAGTAAAGGTCACCATGACTAGTTTAAAAAAAACATTGCCATCACTCTTGCGCTTACATTTATTGATGGATCTTAATATATCATTACACAAATGTTGCATATGATAATATCTTTAGCGAGTTAGACTTTCGGAGTCCTGTCCTCAATGTCAAGGTCACTGTGGCTATTTTTAGAAAACTTTGTCATCGTTCTAACACCTACATTTACTTATGTATTTAATTTTTAATATAACCTCACAGAATGCAGGTCAAGTTTGATTTCTGATAAAATCCACCAGATATTCTTGGAGTTATGGCCCTTTTTAAAACTACGTTTTTATTTCACATAAAAGTATTGTGTGTTTGATATCTTTAGAAATCATTATTAGACAGTTTATTTTCACTGAATTAATATTTTGTATAATCATGAAATCTAGGTCAAGTTTGATTTCATTTTATATGCCTATATTATGACAATCATGGCCCTTTTCAACTGCTTTTTTTTTTTTTTTTTTTTTTTTTTTTTTTGCAAAATGCTTGTTTCCGGGTGATGCTGACCCCTGGGCGGGGACATCCGTGTCATGTAAATTTCCATTCTTGGATGGGAATTTTGCTCGTGCGGAGTCCTAAAATGTTTATTTTACAACTAATTCGGTTCGCCAGAGTGTCTAATCATGTCACTGATTTCAACATTCGTAATAAATTATTCTTAATCAGGGTTATCGGTATCATGAACTTCGCAAAACCTTTTTCTAAGTTTTATAGGTGTCAATTCGGTTGTGTTTCAAAATTTAGTGTTGTCTAAAGTGTTTTGTGCAACAAGGCCCATCAGAACCTGAATTTTATTATGCATTAGTATATAAATTAAGAAACATAGTTGATTGCAATGATTTCAATGCCCATTTTATTAAAACTATATTTTGAACATCTCCATTAGTCCGTCTCATATTTAACTAAGAATTCTTTCCATTGCAATTGTCGTTAAAACGTGTTTTATCGTTGTAATGAATTCCGGTATGATAAAGGGCTGACTGTATAGAGAGAATAGTAAAGATAAAATATTGTACAGTTGTTAAATCTGCAGTAACACCCAAATTTGTTTTGAGCATTAATACTCGCCATGTATTTTCGTCTGGAAAAACATTATTTATAGGACAATGGAGATAATATGATTTATAATCTTTAAGTATACTGTTCTGATTATCAGCAGCCCGACGGGTTATTACGTGGTCATTAACCTGTTCTGTAATGTTGATCAATTTATTTTATCTGCTGTTATCTAAAATTACGAACTGCGTAAGGTTACATATATCGAATAAACGGATGCATGACAAAACCTACAATAAGACATGTGTGACCAGCAAAGACTCAGAACAGCCAGTGCATACTCACTATGTGGCAAGAATTGCCGCTTATGTCTGTGAGGGTATGCAAACTTTATGCGGTATGTCTGCAAAGACTCAAAGACTGACATCAGACTCCGGAGCTGCACAGGCTGATATGAGTCTCCGCTGGTCCCTAAAGTCATAGTGTAAGCTTTGTTGTGCGCTGTCTCAAATTAGAAAAAAATGTTAACAAAAAAAAATATAGACTGTGTTCAACCGAAATCAATTTATTTACAGTTGCTTTTTGAATTGTTATTTATTTTATTATTTATTTATGTGAAGAGCCATTAATGCAGGACCAGATTATGATGACATTGTTTCGGCGTTGATTAAAATTTTTGTGGCTACTTTGCTGTCCTTCATGCTATTTATTTTAATCACACATGCAGCAAATTTTGGGGAAGGTAAGTTACAATGTATTAGCTTATTTTTACATCGAATTCGTAGATAGTCAAATTCCTTTGAACAAAATATCCCTTCCGATAACGTTCAATGATCATACAATGGGTGGTTGAGTAATGCGAAGGTGTTGTGTATCTTTTGTCACTGGGGCGTCCAACTGATATTGGCTTACAGTTTGGCAAGGCCTTCTATCCTTGCAGCAAGTAAGCGCAGAGGTAGACTAGCTACTAGTCTGATCATTTTTTTGGGGTATTTTTTATTGCTTTAGAAATTTATCACCTTCTTAGTAGTGGCAGGTCTATTTGGTAGAGTGTCAAATCTTAGGATTATCAGTTAAAATTGAGCCAGAGAGACTAGACTTTTTTTGGGGGGGGGGGTTACGGCCCTTTCAAGATTATTTCACTCATATCGAGCCGATCGTTAATCAGAGGTGGGCGAAAACCGGAGTACCCGGAGAAAAACCACCTGACCTTCCGTTGCAGAACTTGGCGTCTCACACGTGCTCCGAGCGAGGCTCGAACCCACGGCGGTGAGAGACCTAATGACTAAGAGTCAGCGCTCTTATCCACTAGGCCACGGAGGCCCGTCCAGAGAGACTAGACTAGCTAAACTTTTATACACTCTTCATTTTATAGCAAAAGATGATTTTAATTCCATACTATTCATTTTAACGCCTAGTGGCTAGGCTAGGATTGAGGGGGGATGTTGCTATGTCTTCAGCTCATTTTCATCTGTTTTCTCTGTCCCTCACTTTTATTTCCTCTACTCTCTTCCACCAGTTTTCACCCTTTCTCTGGGAGACGATACAAAATGTCCCACAAGGGTTAACGTGACGTTAAACCACAACATACAATCTTATTTTATTAACCATTCGTAAAAAAAATGTTGCGATTAACAAATATTTACATTCTTAGTGCCTTTACAGGAAACCCCTATAATCAACTATTTTGACGACCTCAATGAATACATTGACTCACGCGACGACCCATGATCACTAATTGACGTCAAAAATAACCCAGCAGGCACACGTCACTAGGACAACGTCAAATCAACGTCGGTGCAAAGTCAATACGTGCACCGACGTAGATGTGACGTTGCATAAACATCATGGGGAACCGACGTTGATGTGGCGTCACAATTTCGTCCTGTGCCCACTGGGGAACCATGGTTCTCTCCAATATGATTGACGTTGGCGACGTCAAACAGTTCTTCCGATATAAGTGGGAAGCTGCGTGCAGTTGTTTTCTTCTGTCAATTTTGTCCCTCATCCATCACAAAAACACGCCAGGATTTTTCGTCACATAATGGATGAATAATAATGTGAATATAAATGATAAAGGTAATTTTGTGATGTTCATTGAAGTATGAAAAACATCAGAAAACTTTAAGTGACCCGATGTCATCCGTACTTCTTGGTTCACTTAAACTTTGCTCGTGACCCGATGTCATCCGTACTTCTTGGTTCACTTAAACTTTGCTCGTGACCCGATGTTATTCACTGAAACATTGCTCGTGACACAATGTTATTCATTAAAACTGCTCGTGACCCGATGTTATTCATACTTCGGGGTTCACTTAAACTTTGCACGTGACCCGATGTTATTCACTAAAACTTTGCTCGTGACCCAATATTATTCACTAAAACTTTGCTCGTGACCCGAGGAAGCCTCCGTGGTGTAGTGGTTATGCTGCTCGCCTTGTAAACCTGGGGTCGCAGGATCGATCCCGGGCTTCTCCAGACTTTCGGATGAGTCTTTAAACCGAGGTCCCGTCTCCATATGACCTTAGCTGTTAGTGAGGCGTAGAACTCAAACACTCACTCACTCGCTCGTGACCCGATGTTATTCATACTTCGGGGTTCACTTTAATTTTGCTCGTGACTCGATGTTATTCACTAAACTTTGCTCGAGACCCGATGTTATTCACTAAAACTTTGCTCGTGACCCGATGCTATCCATATTTTAGGGTTCACTTAAACTTTGCTCGTGTCCCGATGTTATTCACTTAAACTTTGCTCGTGACCCGATGTTATTCACCAAAACTTTGCTCGTGACCCGATGTTATTCATACTTCGGGGTTCTCTTAAATTTTGCTCGTGACAAGACGTTATTCACTAAACTTTGCTCGTGTCCCGATGTTATTCACTTAAACTTTGCTCGTGACCCGATGTTATTCACCAAAACTTTGCTCGTGACCCGATGTTATTCATACTTCGGGGTTCTCTTAAACTTTGCTCGTGACAAGATGTTATTCACTAAAACTTTGCTCGTGACCCGATGCTATCCATACTTTGGGGTTCACTAAAACTTTGCTCGTGACCCGATGTTATTCACTAAAACTTTACTTGTTCAAACCATCACAAAAACACGCCTGAATTATTTTGACCCCCCTTTAACCCCACTTTTATATAGTAAAACTGGGGTTGACAGGGGTAAACATTTTTTTCTTATTTCTGCTCTAAAACATAGATTGTGAGTACTCGTTAGAACCGCCTCAATGAGGCGGTTCTTACGTGTACACACAATCTTTATTGTGTGCAATAATAAGAAAAATTATACATTTTTTCGTCTTAAAATGTCCATTGTCTAGGTGGTAAAATTTACAATATATTTGTATAGGCGTGTTTTTCGTAATGCCAGGATTTTTGTCACATAATGGATGAATAATAATGTGAATATAAATGATAAAGGTAATTTTGGGATGTTCATTGAAGTATGAAAAACATCAGAAAAACTTAAAGTGACCCGATGTTATCCGTACTTCTGGATTCACTTAAACTTTGGTCGTGACCCGATGTTATTCACTAAAATATTGCTCGTGACACAATGTTATTCACTAAAATTGCTCGTGACCCGAGTAAGCCTCCGTGGTGTAGTTGTTATGCTACTCGTCTTGTAAACCAGGGGTCGCAGGATCGATCCAAGGCTTCTCCAGACTTTCGGATGAGTTTTTAAAACAAGGTCCCGTCTCCGTATGGCCTTAGCTGTTGGTGAGGCGTAAAACTCAAACACTCACTCACTCGCTCGTGACCCGATGTTATTCATACTTCGGGGTTCACTTAAATTTTGCTCGTGACCCGATGATATTCACTAAACTTTGCTCGTGACCCGATGTTATCCATACTTCTGGGTTCACTTAAATTTTGCTCGTGACCCGATGTTATTCACTAAAACTTTGCTCGTGACCCGATGTTATTCATACTTCGGGGTTCACTTAAACTTTGCTCGTGACCCGATGTTATTCACTAAAACTTTTCTCGTGACCCGATGTTATTCATACTTCGGGGTTCACTTAAATTTTGCTCATGACCCGATGTTATTCACTAAACTTCGCTCGTGACCCGATGTTATTCACTAAAACTTTGCTCGTGACCCGATGTTATCCAAACTTTGGGTTCACTTAAACTTTGCTCGTGATCCGATGTTATTCACTAAAATTTTGCTCGTGACCCGATGTTATTCATACTTCGGGGTTCACTTAAACTTTGCTCGTGACACGATGTTATTCACTAAAACTTTGCTCGTGACCCAATGTTATTCACTAAAACTTTGCTCGTGACCCGATGTTGTTCATTCTTCAATGATCATTAAAAATTTCCTTCATTTCTTAAGGGGAATGGGAACACCTGGCAGATTTATGGGTCTACTCTTAAAGGAAAGAATTTGCTCCTCAGGAGCAAATTCTTTCCTTTAAGAGTTGACCCCTATTGACATGGGACACAAAAATACTTTTGCGGGAGTTGCCTCCCCTCAAGGTGTTCCATTCCCCTTAAATAAAAGCATACTATGAATGGAATACACGCTGGAAACCAATATATATCTATATAACCTTATATGCAAATTAAAGAGGAAGACAAATAAAATAGAGAGAAATTTAAATTAAAAAAAAACACGCCCTTAGAATTTGTAAATGAATAAACGAACAAGTTAAGAATAATATTGACTGTTCAGCAGTAAAACAAATTCAAGAACAAGAATATATCATGGGTTTGAGGGCGGCATACAATAATCCAATCCTCGGCATCACTCGGCAAGAGTCTAGGTGCCGGAGAATGACCATCGGTACGATTTTTCTATTTATTGTTAGGTTCTTAGTTTTTTTCTGACAGATGACAGCTGAGGACGAGGAGCAGATTCTGGATACAACAAAGGAGTATGGCTCAACTCATTTACACGGCTCTTTGCAGTCTGATCAACAACAGTATAAAGTGTATAAGAGAAGATGGTATGTTCTGGGAGTGTTTGTTCTTACAAGCTGCACACAGGTATGAATGGCCATGACGTCAGCTCGTTGACAAGTCCGTGATATGAGTACCCTTCTAGAACCACTTCGTTTAGAGTTAAGGGGAATGGGAACACCTTCAAGGGAGGTAACTCCTCCAAATGTATTTTTGTCTCCCACGTCAATAGGGTTCAATATTCTTTCCTTTAAGAGTAGACCCCTTTTTCAGTTGAACAGGGCTTGTAGAAAAGGAAACAGGAAGCCCCGAAAGTTGTCTTCCTTTGAAAAATGGCGGAAAAATCTGCCAGGTGTTCCCGTTCCCCTAAAGTGGAGTTTACAATGATATCCATTATTTTACTTAATTTTGCTCTGAAGCAGCGTGCGGGTACTCGTTAGGACCGCCTCAATGATATTAATCTATGTTTTAAGCAGAATACGAAACATAAAACATTCATGGGAAAAACGCCCTGAATGAGACATGAAACATGATCATGTTAACAAGTCCGTAAAATTAAAACACCCGTAAACCCAACTTTAAATAGAGAAAATTGGGATTTTACAGGGGTATACATCATATGTCTTATTCATTACGAAAAAATGCCTATACAAATACATTATCATTTTTTTCGTCCAAAAATGGAAATTTGAAGATGAAAAATAGTGATATATTTCTTATTACTACTCAAAATATAGATTGTGGGTACTCGATAGAACCGCCTCATCGAGGCGGTTCTAGCGAGTACCCACAATCTATCGAGGCGGTTCTAGCGAGTACCCACAATCTATATTTTAGAGCAGAAATAAGAAAAATAAGGTTTACCCCCTGCAAACCCCAGTTTTACTGTATAAAAGTGAGTTCAAGGGGGTCAGAATTATATAGGCGTGTTTTCGTGATGTCTGCTCCAAGATATAGATTGTGGGTACTCGTTAGAACCGTCTCAACGAGGTTGTTCTAACGAGTACCTACAGCTTATGTTTTGAATCTAAATAAGAATAAAACTACAAATTTTCATCAGAAAATAAACCAGTCTGGAGATATGAAAGAATGCACTATGCCACACGGCTGTGGTATCGAAATGAATGGAGGTGCTATCACAATGTTCCAGCAAACCGATAATCACTGTGCTTCTGTACCTATCAGATGTCAGATTTGATTGGCAACGAGCTGGAAGTGGTCAAGCTTTAATTTTCTAGTTTCTCCTTATGACCAGTACGTGTAATGCGAAGACAAATACGATTATACGAAGATGGAAATCATTTCTGAAGGTAGATAAAAAATGTTTTTACTTTAGAACAACTGTATTAAAATGATATGGTTAAATGATTCTTCTGCACATATCATAATTATTGTCTCCCAGTCAAATCTATTAGAAAATTTGCTATAGATCTTATAGAGATTCGTCCCACCGTATTTGATTTATGAACATTATTCAACATCTAGAACTGAAAAGAAAACGAGACAGCCAACCAGATTGTAAGACACTGAACGTATAACTGCTTAAATAATTTAGTAAAAGACGATAAGAAATAAAAACCAACACTAACACGACAATTTTAATGTAATGAACCCATAGCTCAGGATGGGTGGAGTTAATGGATATATTCCAGAATAGACTGGGTATGATGATCCTGGAGGAAACAAAAAAACATAGAGGATCTTACATGAGTGCTCATGTATTATTGAATTTATTAAACGAGTTGAGGAAAAGGGATAAAATGCGAGGCTTTGCCGAGCATTTTATTCCTTTTCCTCAACCAGTTTAATAAATTCAATGATACATGAGCACGAATGCAAGATTCTATTTATCATATGACATTTAAAACGCTTTTTATTTACGTTTACTTTACAAAAATATCAATATTCCGCCATAAGTAAACGCGACGTCGTTAAGAACGTCGTACGTGTAACGTTACGGGGCGTATCTAACTAATTTGCATATTTAATCCACTAGTGGATTATCGAATTTATTACATGGCGTTTTTACATTCTCAGACGCGACGTCATATGATAAAAACCGTTATACCTCGTTTTTTTTATTTGGTTACATACATACATACATACATACATACATACATACATACATACATACATACATACATACATACATACATACATATGAACTATTGGATTGGACGTGGGCGAGGCCCTTTTATACCTAAATCGCTTTATCGTTCTGCCTCCTTAATACCAGCTGCTGTGGAGTGAAATAACGCTACATGTATAATCTTACTTCTCTTCTTTTCATGTTAGTCAATGACTTGGAACACATGGGGTCCTATAACGGAGTCAGCGGAGAAAGTCTTTGGTTGGTCAGACAGTACTATAGGACTATTAGTAAACCTAGGCAACATCTCTTTTATTACATTCGTCATGCCAATGAGTTGGATAAATGATGGCAAAGGTACATGTGTTAAACTTGGGCTTTGAAAATTGATTACTGTATTTATATTATTTGGGGTCATTTGTTTATTCTACCAATAATAACGGTCATTTTCCTATAAAAAAAGTTCGCCTCCTATTGTCATATGATCCGTTTTAAATTTTGAAAGTAAAAACAAATACACAAAATGGCATAGTTTTAGCATTTCAGACGGTGAACAAATGTGTAATAAGAGAAAGTCTGAATGAGAGTTCTTGCCGAAGGCTCCGGGGGAGCTTATAGTATAGGCATTGGTCCATCGTCCGTCGTCATCGTCTGCGTCGTCAACATTTTCAAACGACATCTCCTCTGAAACTACTTGGCCAACTGAAACCAAATTACATGTAGCCTTTATGGGACATAGGAACGAGGACTAGATCACATGACTAATGTGGCCGCCATGCCCATATATGGTAATAACCTTCTTCTCAGGAAACGAACGGCCGATGACCTTGAAACTTGGTATGCAGCATAGGGGACTCGGGCCCTACCAAGTTTGTTCGGATGATGACCTTTGGTTGACATTGAACTGTTTTACAGCAAGATCAAATTTGGCCACTTAGACATTTGTATGAAAAAAAGCAAAACAGTGGACTTTTATGCCCCCGGAATCCAGATTCGGGGGGGGGGGGGCATATAGTTTTTGGTCCGTCTGTCTGTTTGTCCGTTTGGCCGTTCGTCTGTCTACAAAAACCTTAACATTGGGCACAACTTTTGAATGGTAATAGATAGAGCTTTCATATTTCACATGTGTATACCTTATCACAAGACCTTTCCAGTGGTACCATAATTTTTGATCTCGTGACCTTGAACTTGACCTTTGACCTACTTTTTCAAAATTAAAAAAAAAAACATTAACATTGGCCATAACTTTCGATTGGTAAGTGATATGACTTTCATATTTCACATGAGCATTTTTTGTCACAAGACCTTTCTAGTGGTTCCATAATTTTTGACCTTGTGACCTTGACCTTGATGTTTGACCTACTTTTTTTAAAACTTTAACATTGGCCATAACTTTCGATTGGTAAGTGATAGGGCTTTCATATTTCACACGTGCACTCCTTGTCACAAGACTTTCTAATGGTACCATAATTTTGACCTAGTTACCTTGACCTTGACGTTTGACCTACTTTTTAAAAACTTTAACATAGTCCATAACTTTTGATTGGTAAGTGATTGGGCTTTCATATTTCACATGGGCATTCTTTTTCACAAGACCTTTCCAGTGTACCATATTTTTTACCTCGTGACCTTGACGTTTTACCTACTTTTTAAAAACGTTAACATTGGCCATAACTTTCAGTTGGTAAGTGATAGGGCTTTCATATTTCACATGTGCATACTTTGTCACAAGGCCTTTTCAACAATCCCATAATTTTTGACTTTGTGACCTTGACCTACTTTTTTAAGACTTGAACATTGGCCATACCTCTTGATTGCTTAGTGATACTGCTTTCATATTTAACATGCGCTGTCCGGGGGCATCAGTGTTTCACAAACACATCTTGTTCTGATTGCGTGGCATCAGAAATGATTTTTATAATCAGCTAATTGGAAGTTTATCAATTCCAAAGGCCAAGGTTATTTACTGACCTTTGTCCTGGATGGCTCCGATTCAGTACTTTTACCTTCTTCACTTAAACTGCTGGACTGATTAAAACCGAATTACATGTGGAGCCTCTATGCGAAGTGGGGACGAAAGTTTGTTCTTGATGTCTTGGTCATATGACCAATTTGGCCGCGATGCCCATACATGGTAAAAACCTTTAAAAACTTTCTATTCAGGAACCGAACAGCCGATGACCTTGAAGCTTGGTATGCGGCATCGGGGACTACCAAGCTTGTTCAAATGATGATCTTTGGTTGTCTATGACTTGCTTTACGACAAGGTCAAACTTGGTCCCATAGACATTTGTGAGGAAAAAGGCAAAAACAGTGGATATTTCTGAATGCCTGATAGCCTGTGGCATCAGAAATGATATTTGCAGTCGGTTTGATTGGCATTTTATCAATTCCAAAGGTCAAAGATGAAAGTCATTTAATGACCTTTGTCCTGGATGCCTCAGATTCATTTTATAATCTTCTTCTCCACTTCAACTGGTGGGTTGATTGAAACCAAATTACATGTAGAGCCCCTATGGGTTGCGGGAATGATTTTTTTGGTAAGGAATGGTCACATGACCAATATGGCTGCCATGCACATAAAAGGTAAAACACTTCCTTCTCAGGAAGCTAATAGCCGATGATCTTGAAATTTGGTATGTAGCATCGGGGTTTCGGGCCCAACCAAATTAGTTCAATTTATTGACGTTGACCTGTTTTACATCAAAGTCAAATTTGGCCACTTAGACATTTGTATGGAAAAAAAGGCAAGGCAGTGGATTTGTAGCCTGTCGCATCAGGAATATTAGTTGCAATCAGCTGAATGGAAGTTTATCCATTTCAAAGGTCAAGGTCATTACTGACCTTAACTAGGTTTCCTCGGAGTGAGTATTTTTGTCTTCTTCTCCACTAAAACTGTTGTGCTGATTGAAACTAAGTTACATGAAAAGCTTCTATGGGTTGAGGCAATGAAAAGTTATTCATGGGATTGTTGTCACAAGACCAAGATAGGTTCCATGCCTGTATATGGTATAAACTACATGACCTCTGGTTAGCGTAGTGGCCCATGGGACTCTTGTTATTTTTGTTAACTGCAAGCGTTTTTTTTTTCGCATATTTGACGCATTACTCGTACTTTTAACACATTTTGATCGTTGAAGAAGCGACCACCACTATAAAAACCGTCATTAAAAATGTAACTTGGCCCTTGTTTGAAAAACCCTTCGGTACCTCGAAGATATAAATGCAATATTGGAATACATGTGACAACACGTTAGCAAGTTATTGTAACAATAAATTTATGCATCTTTTTATCAATGGTTTATCTAGAATAAGAAACAAAAAAAGATAATATCTATCTGCTGTAATGCTCGTTGCATGAACTGATAAACAGCATGATGTATATGTATGTCAATATTTCCCAGGTCTGCGTGTGTCAATGCTGATCTCTACAACATGCCTTGTAGTCGCCACTGGATTACGCTGTATAACCATGCATCCCACGCCGCTGACTTGGTAAAATTTCATTCACATACATTTTTTTCAAAACAGTTTTACTCATGTTATCGTAAAACTCAACTGGTTATGTTCTAGTTATGACTCCTCTTATTTAGTGCATTAATAAATGGGCCCCGCCAAGCGATTTTGGTACTTATCGCCTATGCGAGCAGCGAAGGTTCAGGCGAGCCTGCGCATCCGCGCAGTCTCGCCAGAACCTTCGCTGCTCGCTCATACAAGCAGTGAATCAAGAGGAACCTTCAGTCAGAAAGCCATATCCCTGGCCCCGCTGAATGGCTGGGCATGCGCAGTTAAAATTTGTCATTACGGAATGCTCGAAGACCCAAATTCGCTTGGCGGGGCTCAAATAATAAACACTTCTATTTGAAGTTAAAAGACATGCAAAGAAGAGTCGAAGCTACACAAATAATGTAGAACAGAATGAATGCTTCGATGGGGATTCGATACATTTACCTCACATCTCTCATCCGAGACACCAAAGGGAAAAAAACATGAACATATAACAACTTCACCGTAATGAAAACGTCACAAGCGGAAAGCCAAAAGGACAGTTACTTTCTTGCACACCAGACAAGGAAATCCGTGATTTAACCCTGGGATAGAAATTTATGTTCTGACCCTGGTGTTCCGACCCAAAATCGAATATAATCGCGTGTTTGATAAATGCACTGGTTGATTACGACCTCGTTTGCGTCGTCGTTAAGGTTGACGTCACAGCAACATCGCTTTACATTCCTGCAGTGTCAACACAATATGGCGGACGTTTGTAACCGAAGTGCCTGCAGCATTAAAAATCCGCTTTAAGAAATTGAAGGTATGCAAGAAAAAGATTCCAATATGGGTGTGAGGGGTGGATAGAAAAATCCGTCCCTCGGGATCACTGTCCGGCATCACTCGGCAAGCCTCGTGATGCCGGACAGTGTCCCTCGGGACGGATGTTTCCATCCACCCCTCACACCCATATAAGATTCTTATATTCCCACAGAATGGCCAAACGGCTATCCAAAATACAAAAATATTTTAGCAATACATACATACATACATACATACATACATACACACATACATACATACATACATACATACTACATACATACATACATGGGCTGCATGATGCTTCCACGCAGAGCTGAATCCGGCCCGCACACTTGTACTGGTAAACCGCTTAGAGGATCTAAGCCTGTCCAGGAACCACGGTGCGAGGCGGACCGTCCATGCTAATAAACCCTATTGGTTTCATTGGGCGACAGGGCTTGAGATGTCATTTCATCTCAATGTCGGGTAAAAGTCCCACAAAATTGGAAGCAACGTCTCCAAAATGACCTTTACAGTGTTGACGGGGACGTTAAACCTCAAATCAAACAAAACAAAACATACATACATACATACATACATACATACATACATACATACATACATACATACATACATACATACATATACCGGCCCCGATAGCTCAGTTGGTAGAGTGTCCGCTCCGGGGAACGGGAGGTCTCGGGTTCGATCCCGGGCCGCGACATACCAAAGTCGTTAAAAATGGTACTAGCTGCTCCTCGCTTGGCACTCAGATTTACGGGGTAGAGCTAGGACTGGTCGATCCAGTGTCAGGATAATGTGACTGGGTGTGGTATCATGTAATGTGTCTGGGACATGATACTTCAGTGAGGCAGCACTATAAACTCGAGCATTGAGCTCCCTGTCGTAACCAGACACCGTCGTTATATGACTGAAAAATTGTTGAAAGCGACGTTAAACCCGAATTCACACACACACATACAAACATACATACATACATACATACATACATACATACATACATACATACATACATACATGCGCATACATACATACATACATACATACATACATACATACATACATACATACATACATAGGCGAAGTTTTACATTAATAAACATCAACAGAAGAACCGCCTGGCCTGGCTGGGGACGGTCAGTAAAAGTTTTCCAGGCGTGGTGGTTGGGGGGGGGAGTTAATCGATTGTATATGGCCACAATCCTAGCCCTTGGTTCTGTCGTGGTTCAGACAAATAATTTGATAAGTCTGCATGAAAGACATGTCTATATGTCTGTTATTTACAGGCGTGTCAGTTTCATAGCCCTAAAGGTAAATTTTAAAGCTATGCACTTCGCAAATGTATTAACCGTTTCAGACATGGTCATTGGGTTCAAAATAGAAGTGAAGGCAATGATCAGAAATTTAAACAATTAACCCACAGCTCCCATCAAAGATACCAAAGGGAAAGAAACACAAACATGAAACAACAGACCATAATGGAAACAGCAAAAGCGGAAATCCAAAAGGACAGTTACTTTCCCACAAAATGGCCAATTGGCTACCCAAAACAAAATAATATAAGTGATACAAACACTCAAAGACAAACCATAACAAAAAATAAACCCCGACAGAAGAACCGCCTGGGAACTGCTTAAGGAAAAGAGTTTATTACCAATTAGCACATTCTTTTACTTAAATCTGATCACCGTTACAGAAGATTTCAGTTGTAATAAAGCCAAACAAGACGTTACAGATGTTGTCTCTAATGCCGAAATGGTGGCAAATATACTAAATTTACTGTATTTACCCTAAATATTGGGACACCTAAACTCCTTACTATACTTGCTCTAAATTTTAAACAAGTACAATTTATTACCCGATGTTGTGTCTGTAAAAGCTCGACGAGTGGTAAACAGTGAAGACCCAGATTAGATTCCGCGGTCTATGGATTCTCTCTGGGATCAATTGTTTGCTCAGGCCTGCCTATCCAAATACATACGGTAAACACGGTATCCATTACACATTACTCTGAGGGAGAGAATCACAGCTAAACCGGCGATATTTTCAAAAAAAAGAAGTGAAGGCAATGATCAGAAATCGGTATAATTACCTCACACCTCCCATCCAAGCCACCAAAGGGAAAGAAACAGAAACATAAAATAACTTCACCATAATCAAAATGTCACCAGCGGAAAGCCAAAAGGACAGTAATCGCATAACAAAATGGCCAAATGGCTATACAAAATAAAAAGTTATTATGTTCTAATTCGACTTCGTCTCAAACGAACATAAATCATTTATATTCTATTGAACTGTAAATCTTTCTACAGCTTCCTTCCATAACTAAATATATGTCTTACCAAGACTTAATACAGCTTAATCTTCACTTCAGTATCATCGCATCAGCGGAATAATACAGCTGTAAAGACTTGATAAGTCTTACACATAAAGAACTAACACCAGATAGGTGATGCCAACAGACAGCATTTCGAAAAACAAAGAACGGGCTGCATATAACTTATTAATTCATTTAATGAAAACGTTATTTAATATTTTTGGTAACAGACATTTTATATTTCATACTTTCATGAATATATCTGTCTTTTGACTTCTCACTTTTCCACCTTCCATGCTTCATTATAAGCCTATCTGCTACACCAGCGTTACTAGCAGACGTAGCTCCCCCTGACCTTAAGCTGTGCAAACCAAATTTGCTTTTGTCCAGACCCATATCTTGCAATTTTCCGAGCAAAATATCTCTAGTTCTAGAATATGATAATTTCTTCTTTTTGGTAAGCATGTAACCATGAGATGATTTTAAAATAGGTCTGAAAAGAAATTCATGAGAATAACAATTCTTTATTCTCGCTGCTTTAAGATAGTTTTTTAAACATAATATCGGGCAGCATTTATCATCCGAAGCTGATATAACAATATTAGTACCTTCTCTGAATTTATCAGTTTTGCTTTTCCTAATGAAGATTTTTAAATGGTCCTCATTTATTTCAATATCTGACCTTTTCAAATTTGACAATTCAGAAAATCTCATAAATCCATAAAAACCTATGACACACATGGTAGCAAACCTAATATCCGGTAAATTCTTTATATCTTGTCCATATCTTAAGACGATATTCTCTAACGTTTCGCGACTTAATGGCTCTTTTTGCACACAAGGGCGAGCCAAAATTCTTCTTGCACCTTCTAACATTTTAACTACAACTGGATCTTTACATGGATCTGTTTTTCCAGATACACTGTGAATCCAGGTTATTGCATACACTACTGAATTCAACACTGCAACAGAAACTTGTTTGTCTATAAGTTCTGAAATAAATAGTAGCAAATGCTTCTTTTCAACTGGAAAAGCTTTGAAATTAAACCTTTTACACCAATCATACCATTTCTTAAATCCTGATGTGTAGCTTTTATATGTATTAGGAGAAATACAGTTTTTAAGTACTTGTGGAATTTTCGAAGCCAGTCGAACTAACTCTTCGTTATCTGAAATCGATGCCAGATCCAGGAAGTCCATGGAAATTTGCATCATATCTGCAAAATTTATATACAAAAAACAAATATCAATGATGCGTCTGCATTGTTAAATAATACTGTTAATGTTTCAAATATATAAGTGAATACAAAAATGAAATTTCCCAGTTCTGTAAATACACATGGAATAACTATTGACCCATGCATCCATGTTTCTGCCCAAACAAACAGTATTTGGATCATTTCGGACCACCTCTAATTAGCCAATGCGCTCAATGCTCTGCCTGAAACGCCAACTTTGAGCCATTGCTAAAACAATCTTAGACTTTCAAAGCTCTGCCTGAAACGCCAGTTTTGAAATTCTCCACATATATATATACGACTCTTTCCGATCTACCTGAACTCCCACTGTGGGCAGTTCTTAAAACACTACATTGTTCTATCTGAACACAAAAACTCTTGATAATTTTTCATGTATCTGCCTTAACATCGAGCACTGGTAATTTTTGTTCTATTCAATAAACGCCTAGCTTTGTATAGTCACACATGAATTATCCATACCTTATCTCTTTTTCTCGATCATACCACGTCAAAAATATACATATACTTCTTAATAATAAATTTTATATTATAATACCAACCAAACAGTTATAATAGCACATATCTTTTGAAAAATGCACTTTCGTTCATAATTACTGATCATCACTAATATTAATATTTTATAGAAAATCAATAACTTAAGCTATTCCTAATAATCAATTCACTATCGGTATCCCAAATTGAAACAGACTTTAACAAATAGTAAATCGATACACAATCATACCTTAAAATAGAACAGTGTCATTCATGAAATTTGCAGTCCAGTCCATTAATGCCTGCCATCCATTTTTTTTTTTTTTTTTTGATCTATATAAATACAGAAAACCTATTTCAGATGCTACATGATATTTCATCTAAACCAGGTTCTCATTAAGTAATTATACCTAACAATGTCTGAACTTCCATCGAGATCTAAAATCAAGATAATTTTAAACAATAATCCGCATGTCACAAATGGGCAAAGACCGACTACATCGTACAATGTGACAGAATGGATAAAATTTATTAAGATAGTGGTAAGTAAGCATTTAGTTATCAATCATTCTTACTACGTGTTTGTTTGATCGTATTGTATCTAACATCCCAGATAACAGTATTTAGGTCATTTTGAGCCTGTCAGTTTACTTTCCACTTTTCCTGTGGAAGCTTATACATAAGCAATTAACCAATACAGTGCACATTATTTCGCAGTAATCTGACAACCAGTGTAAGGGAGATAAATCTCTCTATCATCTGATAATATTGGAAACTGCCTCGTGTTAATTCTGCGATAGCCCCAAAATCATGTCTCCAATGCCATAATAAACTCAAGCCGCTTTTATGAAATGTGAATACAGAAAAGCTGCCATCAATAAGCAGTAATAAAATTCATTTACTCCCTTGGTCAAAGCCAATTCGGAGGGAAACGAACCTCGATAAGGGGTTTCCAATCGAACCACATAGTGACTGGAGAAGCTGAGAATCTAACACCTCTACTATACATACTCATTTTTTTTTTTTTAAGAAACGAATCTTATTGCCAGAACTTTGCTCTTGAACTTTTCAGAGCCGAAAAGAGAGTTTTTATTTTTACCCTGAATAAAGATCTGTTCACCTTCATCAAATTCTACAATATCCACAATGTAGCTATAGCAAAAGCTATGTTGATCAGATATTAAGGGCCAAAAAGGGGCCGAGGTCCATTTAGGAACAATAAGTGTTCCTGAAGCAGAACAATTGACAAGATGTCTTATAACTTTTGGTACCAGATAAATTGGCGGAACCAGCCAATTGTTATATCCCTTCCAATTCTGACAAAACGCATCCACCGCCTCACAACCTGGATTCCATACCGCTGAATTAAAACGAGGCAATTTAGCATTCTCATGGTTGGCAAATCTGTCAATATCGTACGGGCCCCACATAAGATTCATAAAGCTAAAAAACTCTGAAGAGACTCCCCAATCGTCATAATCTATCGCTTTGCTGATACAGTCCGCTTGTTCGTTAAGGGACCGAGGAATCCATTGCATTTCTAGTTTTATATTACTTCTTACACAAATATGATAAATGTCTATAGCCTGACCTTGCAGCTCTGAATTGAAACTTCCAGAACTTATGACCTTGACACAATTCTGAGAATCTGTATACCAAGTTACATTTTTGTTTTTAATATGATTTTCATAAACCCTTAAAGCAAGCAAAACTGCTTTAATCTCTCTAAATGTAGAACTTTTCTTTGAATCCTCTTCAGACCACATAGCATGAAAAATGGAATTACTGAAATTTACAGAAAAAGCTCCCGCACCTGTTCCGCTAGCATCACTATATATAATAGTTTCTGGCAATGGATCATGTAATAACAATCGACTGTTAAGTCTCTCTATTGATTTTTTCCAAAAGAATATTTCTTCAATTGCAGGGTTATTGTGGCTGATAATTAAACAACCGTCCCATGAAACTCTATCTTTAATAATTTCATATAAATGCCTAGTCATTAGTCTCGCAACATTACCCACAACGGGCATCATTGAAATCACTTTTCCGACTAATTTCGCTATTTGCCTAGCTGACGTTTTGGGAAACTGGGTCAAAGTATAGTCTATTTCAGCTAACAAATCTAAAATCCTCCTTTGAGGAATTGAAATTGAAAAATGTTCTCCGTCCCAAATAAGACCAGTCCATTCTAAGGATCTCTGGGGTACCCATATCGACTTTTCTTGATTTATCAGAAAACCTGCTTCTATTAAAGAAATCCTGACAAACTCAGCGTCATTTTTGCACTTGTCAAAATATTTGTTCATGCCTAAACCGTCATCAAGAAACATCAAGACCTGAATAGAGTTAATTCTCCAGTATTTCACCATAGTTTTAAGGCATTTCGTAAATATATAAGGGGCCGAAGACAATCCGAACGGCAAAACAGTAAAACAGTAGAAAATGCCTTCAAAACAGAAACCAAGGTAAGTCTGCATTTTGGAACAAATGTCCAGATGAAAATATCCAGATTTTAAGTCAAATTTGAAAAAGAAAGAACCCTTTTCAAAATAGTTAAGGGCTACTTTCCAGTCTTCAAATTTAATTCTTTCTTTCCATATTTTCTTATTTGGAATTCTGAGATCTAAAATGAGTCTCTTTTTACCTTGGTTATTTTTAGATACTGTCAAAGGATTTACTATATGTGGCTTGAATGGGACTTTAATAACACATCCTTTATTTAATAAATCAATGATGGCTTCCTTAACAAATTGCTTATTTTCTAATGCGGACGCATTGTTTTTTGAAAAAGACTGTTCCGGAGACTCGTAAAATGGAATTTTATATCCTGAATTGATAATATCTAATATGAAGTCAGACGCACCAATATATTGCCAATAAGAAATGTTCCTTTTCAAATTACTCTTTATTCCAATACAGTCTTTGTTTTTGCAGAATAAATCTTCTTCCATATACTCGAAAAATCTTACTTTCATAAGATCTCCGAAAGAATCCAAACTGACTATAAAGTTTTCTACATAGGCTGGATTATGTAAATACTTATCATTTTTCTTCTTTGGGAGTTTCTTGTTCTTGCTGTTTATGGAATCTTCTCCAGTGTCCCAACTCTCCGCATTCGAAACACCTGTCTGTAGCTTGTGGGGTTCTTTTGGTCCCGAAGTCTCGAAAAAGGTTTCGACCCCCTGGCTGACCTTTAAACCGACTAGCCCCGTCTGGTGCATACAATTCCCTTGCATTCCCTGGGCGATTAATAGGCCCACCAATGGGACCAGAAGCCCCAAAAGAAGTTGGGGCTCTCTTATATTGGAAGCTCGAGAACTTCTTTTTCCTAAGGGCTCTTGCTTCAGCCGCCCTAATTTTTCTCTGATCATCCGAATCGGACGCAAGATCATCATCTTCATATTCGGCCACTGTCAGCCACCCCCCGGGGGACTTATCTGCTAAACGAATAAGCTTATTTCTACTCCTGATCTGACCTTTAAGTTCCTCTAAATGTTTATTTTCTTTAAGTTTTGCACTTTTTTCAGCTTTCTCCACCAAATCAAGAATTTCAGAGTTAAACTGAAACTGGATTCTGTTAGATTTTGACTTGAATTCAACGTTTTCTAACTTTCTCTTTCTAGAGTTGCACTCTGAACCAGAAGTCTCAGCTATGATTTCAGTCTTAAGAGAATCTAGCTTTTTATCAAAATAGCTTTTAAAAAGGCTAAACTGATCTCCAGGATCTGATTCACCCCCGGGAGGCTTACCGCTGACGCATGCACCGATATCCACATCAGAGTCGCTCATGTCGATCCGCTTACAAAGCTGTCTTCGACTCGAATGACTACTTAGCCTTCTATATCGGACACCTTGCTACAAAATTGCTTTTCAGCAATTTCATGCTTTCTAGCGAGTTCATGAAAACTTACAGCTAATTTAACATCAGACCACCTTACTGTATCGTATCAGTCCATAGTATACTACACTGCTAAATGACTGTACCGCATTTTCCATGCTACGAGCATGCCTATACATTTCAAACGAATATAAATTCTATTAGTAACACATGGATGGAAAGACGAACTATAACAATAATTAACCACAACAGAAGAGCCACCTTGAAACGGCCAGTGGAACGTTTTTACTTGGGGGGGGGGGGGGGGGGTAGGGGTGGGGCTTATCTTAAAATGTTCGTTTTTGGCGGTAAAATTTACCATGTATTTGTATAGGCGTGTTTTCGTATGAGTGAGTGTGAGTGAGTGTTTCAGTTTTACGTCCCATCAACAGCTAAGGTCATACGGAGACGGGACCTCGGTTTAAAGACTCATCCGAAAGTCTGGAGAAGCCCGGAATCGAACCTGCGACCCCTGGTTTACAAGGCGAGTAGCGTAACCACTCGACCACGGAGGCTTCTGTTTTCGTAATGTGATGCCTTATTGGTCGAAACTAGCTAGTCTGGCCTACCCGACCATTGGGGCTTGGAGAAATAGATTGGGCTGCTTGATGCTTCCACGCAGAGCTGAAACCGACCGAACATGTATACTGGTAAACCGCTTTGATGTTCTAAGCCTGCTCAGGAAAAGTGGTGTATAAACCCTATTCGTTTCGTTGGGCGGCAGGGCTTGAGATGTCATTTCAACTCAATGTCGGGTAACAGCCCCACGTAATTGGAAGCGACACCAAACTAAACTATACAGTGTTGACGGGGACGTTAAACCACAAATAAAACAAACAAAACTAGCTAGTCTGGTCCAGACAAACCTAAATACTTCAAAACTCCGTATCAATTCCGTGGTGTATCTCGTTCTTCTATAGAATAACATTTTATACACCATTTTGATAATTCATGTGAATCGTCTGTAAGATTAACTGGCATGTAATCCTTATTTATTGATATTTCAAACAAAAGTACAGAAATATGATGTCTGCTCCAGAATTAAGCTTTGTGTTTTCAGAGTTAACCTGTCCATATCTTTCAGGAGATTTGCTAAAATATTAATAGACGGTCTAATGTTTACATATATTGAGCAGTATCACCAATGGACATGCAGAGCATAAGAACCTATCCATGTTTTGCTTTGTTGTGGAGCCAATAGATCTTAATGATTTTGCCATACGTTCCACGTCATCAAAACTTAAAAAATTGTATGATGGCTGTCGTATTTGGCGAGGGGTGGTTGTGTTATTCTGTGTTCGTGGCTTTTCCTGAGTTTCCAAAAGCTGCAGAAATAAAGTGCATCATTAAACTATTCACAATGTACAAACCGGCTTTGGTTTTATAGCTTCTACCGAACAACTTGATGCTCTTTCTATACGCTTATGATTTCGCGAAACTTGCTAGAAGCATCATTGAGCATTACAATGGTTTGTACAGATGTCTTTTAAAACTGCAATTAAAAGTTTGTGTTCACAAAGCAGCTTGAAGCCTTTGTCCAAAAATATTACGCAATTTAGGTATGCCATTCTTTATGAAGTATGTGCGTTGGTGTTGAAAGATCAGCGTGCAAATGTTGTATATATAAAGATACATTGGAGGACATATGTGTACATCTAAATATACACTTACTGACAATAGGTTTGCTGGTATAAACTCAGTTTCAAATGGTATATCTGGTTCGGTAGCATTTGCTGCTCCTGCTCTCATGTCAAACACGTGGTTCCCACCAAACCAGAGAGCAACAGCAACGGCGATTGGAACCTTCTTCGTCTTCATGGGCGTAGGAGTCTCATTTATACTTGGTAAGAACTTAATTTTCACTAATACTGTTGTTCTTGATTTACTATTATAAGTTTATTTTACACTGACTCGTGAAACTTAACCCTTAAAACGCCGAAAAAATCTACATCTGAAAATGTCGTCTGCTTATGTCGTCTGCTGAATCTTCTTGCAAACTTTTTAGAAATAATTTTGCATTCAAGCAAACAGTGTGAATCCAGATCAGATTGCCCCTAGAGGAGCAGTCTGATCTAGGTCAACACTGTTTGCAGAAGTGACTTTTTAAAGTAACCGGCAGACGACAAAGCAGACGACAATTGCTGTGATTGGCGTCGTATTGATTAAATGACTCGAACTCTGGTGGCTCGTTTACTATGACTGCGTTAAATTCTTCAGTCCTTGGGGATAAGAAATAGTTAGGTATAATTTTGGATGATTCTCTCCTTCTATCTTGAAACAGTATGTTGTGAGTACTTGACAGATGGCCTCTATGAAAGCAATTCTTATGAGTTTGGTTTGATAGATCATTGACAACATATACCGAAATTATTGTCATTATCCCTCCTGACCTGGCGCTGAGTAACGCTTACTGGCTCGAACTTTCCCTATCTCGAATAAATTCTCAGGGTCCCAGAGTTTTGAGCCATTGAAATTCGGCTGTATATTTAAAATAAGTGCTGGCATTGAAGTGAGAAATAAGAGATGTTGCTTTGGCATCAGTGGGGTCGTTTTAGTGCCTTTGAAAATGTTCTGCTCAAATTTTACGCCATAGGGCGTAAAACGTTTTTCAAACTCCTATGCCCAGTTGTCAAAAACCTCGTTAGCTTAACGAGCTCTTTAATGATTAATTTGTTAACTGTTCAATATCTAAAATTGTGTTATTTTTTGCTGAAAAATGTGAGTAGCTTTTGCGAATGCAAAGGCTACTCACATTTTTTCAGCAAAAATAGTATGATTGCCATATTAAACGATCAACGTTTTAATGATTTGTTAGTTTGAACAACTGGGCCCTGTACTGCTTTTGAAGGGTTTCGGAACAACCGAGACGCACCCCCCCCCCTCTCCATTTTCTGCCTGCAATGTTTTCCTTGTTTCCAAAGGCAACTTTTGTAGCTTAGTCCAGATCACGCTGAATTAATAAAGCCACAACAATTTCTTAAATACTTGATAAAATGTTTCATTCCAAATCATAAACTAATTGACAAACTAACTGACAAACAGTGTAGATCCTGATCAGATGGCTTCAGAAGGCAAGGGTTTTCGTGTACAGTGGGATAAGGGATAATTGCATTGAATCGTTAAACCAATCAATCTGAATTTGGCAAGATAAATAAGCCCAATTAAAAAATTTAAAGATACTAAGCAAGAACAACAAAAATCAGTACCTTATTAAATTTTCTGGCTGTACTGGGTAACCGCTTACGTGTAAGCCTGCCAAGGAAAAGTGTGGATAGGTAAATTGACCGGCTCAAAAATGAGCTAAATAGTGTTGAATCGGCCATTAAACTGCAATACAAACAATCATAGCTGCATTTGGCGTGCTCGGAAAGGATAGGAAAACATCTGTTCTGAGGAGGAGTATCTAGCTTACCTAGCTAGTTATCAAATTATAATCTTTGCTGAAAGGGAGATGTGCTGGCGCTTTCATCTTAATATGGAGTTGATATGAAATTCACTGTATGAACCTATTTTGTATCAGAAACCCCAAAACGGATACACTGGCAAACAGTGCAGGCCCAGATCAGACGCCGCAGATCGCGGCGTCTGATCAGGGCCTACACTGTTTATGAAAAATTAAGCCATTTTCCAAATAAGTTTTGAGGAAAACACAACCTGACAACCCTTATTTTTTAAATGGACTCCTGTCATATTTAAGAAGGAAGATTCAGTTTGGTACAAAAAGGGTTATTGAGGGATTTGCAAGTATGTTTAATGATGTAAAACGTCTAAAGAAAACGCGTTCATTGCTTACAGCTTGTTTGCATTCTAATTGATGTCGTGAAAAAAAAAACAGGCGGAAATTCACCTGCCTTTTCGGCAAACATTCCCAGTTGATATAGTAGTACAATTAAAATATTACCATGTGCTATTAAATATTCACATGTTTGCAATTAAAAACGTGTGTTTTTCAGGGCCACAAGTTGTGCACAGTCCCAAATATGAATATTTCACAACACTTTATAACGTAACAACAGATCAGTAAGTTTGTTTTTGTTTCCTGTTTATCATAGTAGTATGGGCTTAAAAAACAAACCGTGTATCCTATTATTTGCTGATACTACGTAAATGCCAGAAAAAAAACTTCATATCTTTAAGGCGTTTACATGTTTGATGAATATTAGCGATTTGCACACACATCTCATATCAGTGAACAAAACAGATTACTCAACAAAAAACACAATGAAAGATTACATTCAAGATAGAAACACAGATATTAAAAGTAGAAGTAAAACAAAGATCAGGAATCGATACAATTAACTTACTCCACCCATCAAAGACACCAAAGGGAAAGAAACACAAACATTAAGCGACCAGACCATAATGGAAACCTAAACAAAGGAAGGCCATAAGGACAGTTACTTTCCCACAAAATGGCCATATGGCCATCCAAAATAAAAAGACACAAGTGATACACACAGTTAGTAACAAACAACAACATAAATAAATCGCCACAGAAGAACCGCCTTGGAACTTGTTCTCGCGTTCCATACTTTGGTCCGAAATAAATGTAACAATTACAATTTCGAAAGTAAACAAGAGGGCCATGATCGCTCACCTGATCCATAGTGTAACATGCGGGCCCCGGGGAGAGCCATTATTGTGCTATAAATTAGCCCAGGGCTATAATTTGCATAATCTTGGTAGAGGTCTAAAAGGTGAGGCTTCATACCAAATATCAAAGACCGAAACCTTCTGGTTTCAGACAAGAAGATTTTTAAAGGTTTTCCCTATATAACTTTTAAAAGTATATATAAAACCAGTGGGAACCGGGGCAGGGCCATTTTTGGCCCCGGGGCTATAATTTGAACAATCTTGCTAGAAATTCTCATGACGAAGCTTCATACCTAATATCAAAGACCTGAGCCTTTTGGTTTCAGACAAGAAGATTTATAAAGATTTTCCCTACATAAGTTTATGTAAAACCATTAATATTTTACATGACGAAGCTTCACACTAGACGAAGCTTCACACCAATTATCAAAGACCTGAGCCTTCTGGTTTCAGAGAAGAAGATTTTTAAAGATTTTCCTTATATGAGTCTATGTAAAACCAAAGGGCCCCTGAGCGGGGGTATTTGAACAATCTTGATAGAAGTCCACTAGATGAAGCTTCACACCAAATACCAAAGCCCTGGGTCTTACGGTTTCAGAGAAGAAGATTTTTAAATATTTTTCCCTATATAAGTCTATGTAAAACCAAAGGGCCCCGGGGCGGGGGCATTTTTGGCTCCAGGGCTATAATTTGAACAATCTTGATAGAGGACTACTAGATAAAGCTTCACACCAAATACCAAAGCCCTGGGTCTTACGGTTTCAGAGAAGAAGATTTTTAAAGATTTTTCCCTATATAAGTCTATGTAAAACCAAAGGGCCCCGGGGCGGGGGCATTTTTGGCCCCAGGGCTATAATTTGAACACTCTTAAATGTCAACTAGATACAACTTCATACCACATATCAAATACCTCGGCCTTCTGGTTTCAGACAAGAAGATTTTAACGGTTTTTCCTATATAAACCTATGTAACACTGGTGGGCCCCGGCGCGGGGCATTTTTGGTCTTAGGGCTATAATTGGAAAAATCTTGGTAGAGGTCCACTAGATGAAGCTTCATACCAAATAACAAAAGCCTGGGCCTTGTGGTTTCAGAGAAGAATATTTTTTAAGTTTTCAGTGAAAAGAATCTATTTTGGCTCCTGTGACCTAGAATTGCAATGAACAAGAACCATTTGAACAACTGTGAAAAGGGATCGCCTAAGGATCATGCCTGCGAAGTTTGGTCAAAATCCGATCAGTGGGTTAGGAGATGTCGTTTGAAGAAATTGTTTACGGACGGACGCACGAACGACGGACGACGGACAAAATGTGATCATAAAAGCTCACCTTGTCAACACTACGTGACAGGTGAGCTAAAAATATACCAAAACTAATTTGACAGATTATCTAACGTGATAATTATACAGAATTTGTCCAAGTACATGTATCTTCCCTTTGCAGATATTGGCCTCTCAAATGTGAACCGACCAAGCTCGAGGTGTGAGAGACCTAATGCTTAACCCTTCTCTTGCTGAATATTCATTTAAGCCACACCCATTTCTGTCTATCAACCAATCACATTACTTGATGTAATTTATTGCTACAAATTCATAAACTGAATGTCAAACAGTGTAGATCCTGATCAGATGGCTTCTTCAGAAGCCATCTGATCTGGATCTACACTGTTTCCAAAGATAAGGGTTGTCGCGAACAGCAAGATAAGAGTTAAGACCAGCGCTCTAACCCACTAGGTTGTTTCAGTGTACATTAAATTACATGCGTTCATGCAAATGTGATACTTCTAAAACGCAGGCTCGAAGAAATGTAAAACTGTTGAAGTATTCGATTGTTTTTCAGAAACGTTTCTACAGACTATCCTATCAGTACAACAGAGACAAGTACACAGGTTTATAAAAGTAAGTTTGGCTTGGTTTACAATTAAGGTCTATATCCGGTAGTTGCTGTTGCTTGTTAGACGTTAGACAAAACCACAGCAACATTTAGTGACTGATGAGGTACAGTGATATTCCACTATTAAGACCACCTAAAATTTTACTGTATTTCGCATGGTTACCCAATATGTCGAATATACGTTTATAATAATTATTTACGTTTTCCCTAGGCTTAAATGCATCTTCAAAATTGTTTTGTGCTTAAACAATTCTGTACATCTATTGTGCGTTTGTGAAAAGCAAGCACCTCAAAGGAAAGAATAATGATTGACAGCCCTTCACGGGTTATTGCACGGAAAAGCAGTTTTCAAAACAGAAATGAAGGCAATGATCAGGAATTGATACAATTAACCCACACCTCAAGAATATATGTAGGTTTGTCATTTGAAATTTGCTATCCGTCAACTTTATCTTAACTCTTGTCCTTCTGAGCCCGTATATGACTTACCTTTTAAACAATGCAGATCCAGATCAGATGGCTTCTAAAGAAGCCATCTGATCAGGTTCTTCATTGTTTGTTATTCAGATTGTGAATTTGTTGCAATAATTTGCATCAAGTAATTTGTTTGGTTGATAATCAGTAGTGGGTGTGGCATATTTAAATATTCAGCAGAACAGGGGTTAAATTTGGATTTTCTTTCTGTTTAACGGGATATTTGTACAACTAATCTGCCTATCTATTCCTCTGGTTTAGAATCATTTTCGTTGTACAAAACCCTTAGTGACTGGCGAAACATCTCGGTAGATTCAGTGAGTAAATGTATTTTAGAACAGATTCAATTTGGAATAATTACATATATACAACATGTTATCCAGTTGTTGTTTTTTTTTCTTTATAGATGTAACAAATATGGACCAACTACAATCAGATATCAAACATTTATTGTTCATCCGTAAGTACTTTGAAAAGACTCGTGCAATTGCCGCTTATACGTTTCAGAAATGCGCCATGCCATACGAAAGCGGTCCGTTTTTGCCCTTTGCGAACAATAAAGGTGTGGAACCCACCCATTGTGCCTTTTAGAAATAGACTGGGCTGCATGGTGCTTCCACGCAGAGCTGAAACTGACCACACATGATTACTGGTAAACCGCTTAGAAGGACTAAGCCATCCTAGGCAAAGTGGTGCGAGTAGGACAGTCCAATGTATATAAGTCCTATTGGTTTCATTGGGTGGCAGGGCTCGAGATATCATTTTATCTCATAGTTGGTAAAAGTCCCACAAAGTTAGAAGCAACGTCTCCAAAATAGCCTAAATAGTTTTGACGGGGACATTAAACCTCCATTCAAACAAAACAAACAAACAAAAAAGATGCCGTGCACTACCTTTATGTTCGCGGCTTGGCTACTACAACGCCTCTTATCTTTTTATATAGAGGATCTTTCAAGAGTATTCATGTATTATTGAATTTATTAAACGAGTTGAGGAAAAGGTATAAAATGTAGGGTTTTTCCAAGCATTTTATCTCTTTTCCTCGACGAGTTTAATAAATTTAATAATACATGAACATGAATGCAAGATTCTATTTATGATATGACATTTAAAACGCATTTTATTCATGATTGTTTTATAAAAATGTCCATATTTCGCGATTCGTTAAAGACACATTTTTTTCCTTATATAAAAGGGGTGGCCTGTCTAATGATCTCCAATAAACATTTGCTTCCGACCATAGTGCACATCAAAGGCTTGTCTTATCTAAGTGATTATGAGGTGATTATGAGCAGATTTCTTGTTTAATAGGGGGCTCAATAAGGGCACTTGAGTGATTGTATAATTTACTGAGATTGTTTCCAACAACATATTGTTTCAATAACTTCTTTTTTATTTTAAAATAAAGTAAAGAAAAACACTGATATCCATTGTTTCCTTCACTCAAAAGTGCAAAGAAGTAAACAAACAAGGTAAATGAATTGATTAACCTCAAAATTTAATCAATCAATTTACCTTTATTTATTTATTTATTTATTTATTTTGGTTGAAAGTATGTGATACACAAATCATATCATGTCTAAAACATTAGCATTTTATAGTTTCAGTCAAGATGGAACTATAAAATGTTCTTTGTTTTAGACACAATTATATCAGAAAAGAAAAAAAAAAGATTTTTTTTTAGATTTTATTTTTTCACCTTTTCAACTTTAAAACTAAAAATAACCCCTCATTGAGGCGGTTCAAACGAGTACCCACAACCTATGACTCAATGAGACGATTCTAACGAGCACCCGTAACCTATGACTTGGAGCAGAAATAAGGAAAATAATGTATACCCCCTTAAACTCCCATTTTTCTCTATAGAAAGTGGGGTTTAGGGGATGTTCCTTTTTCCTCAAAAACATATATTGTGTGTCCTCGTTAGATCCGACTCATGGAAGCAGTTCTTACGAGCAGTCACACTGTAAAAACAAATTGTGGGTACTCGTCTAAACCGCTTCGCCGAGGTGGTTCTAATGAGTACCCACAATATATGTTTAGAGCAGAAATAATAAAGTTATCAGGATTTTATCTGAAAAAAAAAATCATTTTTGGTGGAAAAAATTTTACCAATATATTTGAATTGGCATTTTCTGTAATGATTATAAACAATGGCTACTAAATATAAAATCGGGAAAAAGTGCTGTTGTTTCTTCCATGCAAATCAAAATAAGGACTTAGGTGTAAATGAATAGATGTCATTTGTCAAAGTCATATCCCTAGGTAATTTATTACCCCTTCTTGGTCCCCTACCTGTATGACAGCCTGAATACCCCAAGTGTATTTTATCTCAATGCTAGATTCTTTAATAAACGGTCATTAGGATATTATGTAATCGAAAAATGTGTCTTTAATGACGCCGTACATGTAACGTTACGGGGCGTATCTAACTAATTTGCATATTTAATCCACTAGTGGATTACGGAATTTATTACATGACGTTATTACACTCTCAGACGCAACGTCATTTAACAAATAAAGTTTCAAAGCTATTGCTAGTCTATGAAACTGAGCAGATCGGTCATGTAACGGGCTCAAAAGGCGCACGATTTCTGAAATACACTCTCTGACTGATACTGAATTTTTACGACATCGTTTCAAACGATTCACCATATTTGCATTATTTGCTGGCTCCCAGCTTGCACATTGTCAATATTGGAAAAACAGGTAACCAGACCCCCCTGACCTTTCAAGGTCAGGGGGGTCTGGTTACCTGTTTTTCCAACACTGATAACCGTTAGACTAGGAACCAGCAGATAATGCAAATAAGGTGAATAGATGCACCATGGCTGGGGCCGAGATGATAAATATTTTTTTTTCATGCTCAACTCAGCTGAATATGAAATTTGCAATGCTCATAAATACTAAAATACAATCTGAAGAGGTGTGATTATCCTGCTCAGATCAACAAAGAATGCAATTTGTCCTGCTAATGAATTTTAAAAAAAAAATATGGTGTTGGCTTTACAAAATTTCTGAGAAACAAATCCATTCACAATTAAGTTAAGCATGAAAAACGTTTTACAGCTCGAGACCCGATGTGTCTGTAGCAGAATGGTAAGAATCGTAATGAAGTATGTAAACTGTTGTTCTCGGGTCAGTTAAGATCCCCGTAAATGGTGGGCAAGAATGCTAAATAGAGTGGAGGCAATGATCAGGAATCGATACGGTTACCCAAGACATCAAAGCGAAAGCAACACGAACATAAATTCACATCACTATAATGAAAATGTCACAGGCCGATTGCGTCTTGGAAAGATCAGTAGAAAAAAATAGAAAAAAAAACTTTTAATGTCTGTGTGTGTGTTGGGTGGTGGTGGTGGTGGTGGTGTGTGTGTGTGTGTGTGTGGGGGGGGGGGGGTTCTTAAATCGATTTTACGTGACCACAATCATCGCCCTCGGAAGTTCAGTCCGCATAAGGTCTGAACCTACTAAATTAACATATTAACCTTCAAATATATGTTTTCACCTGTAAATGCTAATGTTGACCTTGCAGATATGATTTGTCGGGTATTAACCCATTTTGTACCAGATACCCCAAAACGGGTACCCTGGCAAACAGTGCAGACCCAGATCAGAACGCGGCGTCTGATCAGGGCCTCCACTGTTTGCTAAAAGTTCAGTCATTTACCAAATAAATTTTGATGAAAACACAACCTGACACCCCTACATTTTGGAATGGACTCCTGCTATATTAAGGAGGAAGATTCCATTTGGTACTATGACCAACTAGCAGTCGAACTTCATTGGCTCTACCATCTTTGGGACCATGAAAAGTTTGTTCCAGACAGGGGTAGTTCGCACCCATACTAGTAACGTCAGGAGGCATATTGGGTCATTACGATAACACACCCGTGCGACATAGTGCAGTTTTTTACATCTCCAAAATGGTTACTTTTCTGAAGAAAATCCGCGATATTTTTGTTAATGATACTGAAAAGAGACGTTGTGGGTGCTCGTTAGAAGGCGGTTCTACGAGTACCAATAACCTATGTCTTGGAGCAGAAATCAGAACAATAATAAATACCCCCATAAACCCCAGTTTTCTCTGTATAAAGTGGGATTTTGGGGGTGTTTTTTTTTGTTTTGTTCACGTGATGATAGTTAAGGCGTAATATTCGATGTTCTGTGTTTTGTGTACTCATTAGAATCGCCTCATCCAGACAAAAACCTAATAAATGCATTTTCAGGACCCATCACGAAAACACACCTTTATAATTTTTACCCCCTTGAACCCCACTTTTATATAGTAAAACTGGGGGTTACAGGGGTAAACTTATTTTTTCTTATTTCTGCTCTAAAATATAGATTGTAGTTACTCGTTTGAACCGCCTCGATGAGGCGGCTCTAACGAGTACTCACAATCTATATTTTGAGCAGAAATAAAAACAAGAGGCACATGGGCCACAATGCTCACCAGAGCTCAGCCGGGCACTGCCCACTGGCAGCCATGTATGGTTTCAGGTTTTAATTTATTGATTATAAAGTCTCCCAAACAAACCCCCATTTCCAAATGAGCACCCATGTGGACTCTGTATCTGAAATATTAGGCCTTTTATGAGGATGAGGGATGAGAAATGGACCCAACAGAGCCTGACTGGTATCACTGAATCCATCTTATCATAAGGCACAAGAATATATACGGTTTAGGGGTTGGGATGTGTACTGTTTCTGAGATATGAGGCCCTTTTATGAAGTGGAAGGGAGATAAATGGCCCCTGCGGACCCCACAAGACAGGGTTGACTGAATGTGTCTAATAACAATGAACAAGAATATATGTGATTATAGGATGGGGATTTGAATGGTTTCTGAAATATATGGCCTATTATTAAGTGGAGTCTTATCATCAGGAAAAAGAATATATATGGTTTAGGGGCGGGGATCTGAACGGTTTCTGAGATATATGGATTATAATGAAGTAAAGGGGTGGGACATGGCCCGTGGCACCCTGGAGGACTCCCTTGCTGGTGTCACTGTTTGCGTCTTATCATAAGGAACAAGAATATATATGGTTTAGGGATGTGCTCTGAACAGTTTCTCAGATATATGGGCTTTTGTGAAGTCGAGGGGTGGAGTATGGCCCGGGCGCACCCTGCGTGACCCCCAAGTTGGCGTCACTGAATGCGACTTATCATAAGGAACGAGAATATATATGGTTTAGGGGTGGGGATCTGTCAGGTTACTGGGATATTGGGCCTTTTATGAAGTGGAGGGGGTGGGGCATGGTCCCGGCACCTACCGGGGGACCCCCAGGTTGGTGTCACTGAGTCCATCTTATCATAAGGAACAAGAATATGTATGGTTTAGGGGTGGGGATTTCAATTGTTTCTGAGATAAATGGCATTTTATGATGTGGAGGGGTGAGGCATGTCCCCGGCACATCCCGGGGGACCCCCAGGTTGGTGTCACTTAATGCATCTTAGCATAAGGAACAAGAATATATATAGTTTAGGGGTTGGGATCTGAATGGTTTCTGAGATAAATGGCATTTTATGAAATAGAGGGGGAAGGGCATGTCCCCGACACATCCCTGGAGACCCCAAGGTTGGTGTCACTTAAATCTTATCATAAGGAACAAGAATATATATGGTTTAGGGGTTGGGATCTGTAAGGTTTCTGAGATATAAGGCATTTCATGAAGTGGAGGGGCGGGGCATGGCCCCGGCACAACCTAGGGACCCCCAGGTTGATATAAAAGCATATGGCTGAGAGAAGTTTACTCAAGGAACATGTTTATGTAAGTTTGGTCAAAATATCTGCAATGACTTAGCAGTAAATGCCATTTTTTCAGTTTTCCCCATTATAAGTCAATGGAAACTCTAAGTTGCCATAGCAACAAAACTAAAAGGCCAAATTTCATAAAAAACACAAAACCTCTAAAGGCAAATATGGTGAATATTTTCATAAAGTCTCAGCCTCCTAGAGCATATAGTTTCTGAGGAGATGATTTTTTAAGTTTTTTGGTCTTTTTTTTTTTTTTGCATTTTGGTTTCCATGGCAACCAATAAAAATGAGCAGAAGGCCTAAAATCATACGGCAGATAGTAGATTGTCTATGGAACACTTCAATGAAAGTTTTGTCAAAATATCTGCATGAATATTTTCATTGCTCTTAAAGGAACTCATTTTTGATTTTTATTGGCAGTAAATGCCATTTTTCAATGTTCCACATTATAAGTCTATGGAAACTACAAGTTGCCATAGCAACCAAACCAATGAGCCGATTTTGACAAAAAAAAAAACAACAAAAACTGTCAATCCTTCAGCCCAAGGATGCTACAGATAAAATTTTAGCCCAATCGGCCCAGTGGCTTCCGAAAAGATGTCGTTTGAAAGTGTTGACGGACGCAGACGCAGACGATGCAGACAACTGCCTATCCTATAAGCTCCCCCGGAGCCTTCGGCTCTGGTGAGCTAAAAAATGACTTTTTTTCATCTTAAAAGTTTTCTTTTTTTGGGGGGTAGATAAAGGTTACAATGTATTTGTATAGGCGTGTTTTCGTAATGAAAAGAAAATTTTGCCCTTCATATTTCTTATCTGGGGCTATGGGAAGAATTCCCTAGGGACTCAATAACGGTTTCAACTCAGCCATGGTAAAAGAGTGATCATAGTTCGGACCATTGAAGGTTGACTGTATACTGGTCTTTCTTTTTTATAGATTTTGGGATAGCTGGATTTTGTTTCCTTTGTGTGCTTGTATATTTTCCTGCAAAACCACCGCTGCCGCCAAGTAAAACAGCAGCTTTAGAACGTATAGAATACAAGAAAGGTCTGATCAAGTTGGCAAGGTAAGAACCGACCACTAAAAGATGAGTCAGATGACGTCAGGATTACACATAGCTACAAACATTGGTTAAGTTTTTGTCTTGGTCGACTATTGAAAATGGGACAATTTCTACCACAGCCATTAACCCTCTTGACTTCATGCTGTTCACATCAACAGCAACAAATTGATAACATGTTTCGCCTTTATTTGTACAGCAAAACATCAACAGCACATGCGAACTTGTTCGTAAATACCGGTACTAATACTCCTTAGACATTGGCATTTGAGCTCTGGCTTGGACCGCTTGTATGGGCAATATTGGGAATACACATCATATACATAATGATCAGACAACGCACAAACAGCCTTGAAATTTCTACATTTCTGTTTACATGTATCAAGTAAGAGGTGCTGGGAAAATGGAACTTTATGGGTGGCTGAAATGATAATTTTTTAACCAAACATGATACATGTACAAGAGTCGTGTAGGTAATATAAGATGCTGGACTCATTATGATAATACTCACTAGGGACACAGTACATCGGCGCTTGAAATGTGTGCCCATCAAAGGTATTTAAAATGTTATAAATAAAACAGACCGTAAACAAGTGGCTTCTTATTGACACATTTGATTTTGGACATTATGCATCTGTGTGGACAGAACTTCAAGCTGCTGTGCATAGTACATTGTTTCGTGTTCCAAATTTAGCACTTTACGAATGCAAACAAATACGATTTTTCCTTATTTCTGCCGCAAACATAGAATCTGTGTTTTTCAGCACGAATAAAGAAAATAAGGCATGCTTTGGTAAACATCATGTCTCTTAACAAGGGATCATTGTTCTGAATTGCTAACTTGGTACGAATGTATGTGATGATCCGAAATTGCATCAACGGCACCTGCTAACATTTTAGACTTTATTGACTGTTGTTTTCAAGGAATTATATTTTTCTTAAATTTGGCCGAGTAAAAGCCGTAATAATCCACAATTTAATATCCCTAATTTGCAAAATGTATGCATAAGTATGCAGATTATTTATTTTACAATTTATAATATCTTGGCATGCGCTTTACTGGTTTTCAAGACTACAACAGTTTGGGAAAGCTTTGAGTGTCCTCTTTTATTCTGCCATATAAGAAACTGTTAATTTGCTGTGACTATTGGAGTTGTTCGTCCAAAAACAACTAGTGTCATGGGGAGATGGGACCTCGGTTTAAAAACTCGTCCGAAAGTTTGAAGAAGCCGGAACGAACCCACAATCCTGGTCTACGAAGCGAATAGCTTTACCACTGCACCAGGGAAGATTCGACTGCATGTCTATGAAAGGAAAGATAAATCTAATATTTGCGTTACCTGATTCGGTTACAAATTGCTACATTTAGTTAATAGGCATTGTTCTAGTGTGCGGATTGACCGTGTGTGCGTATGTGTGGCTTAATATTATTTTTTCGGTGGCTGTCTTTAAGTGTGTCTTTTTTCTGACTAAGCTAACCAATTACTGTATTTTAAATAGTCTCTTCGAAGCATGGCGTGTCTGTTTTCTATTAAGTATTGATTTTTCATGTACCCGCACGGCAGATTTAAAAAGTGTTTTTTTTTTTTTGTCGATGCATCTGTTGAAATATTGCATTTTTGTATCCTTACGTAAGAACAGTTTGCATAGATAGATGTTTTTATGATAAATAATTATGCAAAGTAGCCATCATCGAATTGTCATTGCGTATATTGTATATAAATGTTCATGCTGTCATTTTCCAGAAATTTTGATGCCTGGTTAGTGGTCATAGCAAATTCCTTTCCCATAGGCGTGATAGGAGTTTGGGGACCGGTTTTGGGTGTAAATATGAAGCCTCTTGACATTTCACAGGTAGGATGAGATTTGCTTTTGATTGAATTGAATTTAAAGTCTTTACAAAATATTTATCGAGGTGGGCTTTTAGAGAAATCTAGCTAAGTAAGTAAGTAAGTAAGTAATTTCTTTATTTAGTGAGGGTGACTCGTTTTGTATAATGACCAGTCTGCCACGAGGCCCGCTGGTTAAAACACAATATAAACAATGCACATTTGCAAACGTGATGACATTATTTTGCAAATAAAATATGAATGAAGAATTTAGAAGATAAAAATAAAAAGTACGGTGATGAAGGTATACATTTCAAACAATGATTGTTTTCACATACCTAGGTTTTAGTCATCCAAAAATTAATTTATCTGAGAATGGACCCAGGGTAACAGTATTATCTCACTGAGAATACTTTTTCATAATATGGGTCCTGATCAGGAAATAATTTCCTTGATTTTTGCTAAATTTGGTTTTGGAACAGCAAGGTTTTGATTGCTAGATCTGAGCGTCATATTTCAAGAGTTTAATTCTCTTTTCTCAAAACTTGCAGATAAATATTCTAGAACTAAATCACATCATTTTTGACAAAACTTTTAAGTTTGATTTAGTAGTGGGTTAATTGCATCGATTCCTGATCATTGCCTTCACTTCTATTTTTCATAATTTTCATTCCTAAGATAAATTTGAAGGCGCGTTTACGTACGGCAGACTCCATCTCATTAATCTTTGAAATAAACATGGACATGTTCTTATGTTTGATTGGCAAGAAAGCTATCTATAAAATATTATCACGGCTCATGTGCTGGGGCATTGGCAAGTTAAGATTCAGGTCAGACGCAACAGAAAGTGGTGCATGATCAAGGACTAAAGTACTGTAATTTAAAGTCTAAGTCCCCAAGCAGGACCATTTCCCAGGCTATACTAAAGAGACAATCGCACCGTCAGTGCTGCCAATACTTAGAATTCTTTTTATTTCAGACAGATGCTGGTTGGATGGGATTCTGGTTGACATTTGGTGGCTGTGCCTCGGGGCTTATTTTGGCTAGGTACTTGGTATTTAACATTTTTTATAGTCTGCTTATTTTCAAAAAACTGAAACACCTATAATTTGCTATAAATAAATCAAACCTGTTAGACCTATCATTTTAATTTCAATAAACTTGTTTCAGATCTTGATATTGATACTAATACTCCTGATTCACGTGACTGTAAAAACTCAGTGTATATCTATCCTGCTGCTGGTCATGTAATTACTGGCAATTTGAAAATTATTCCTGATTCTAGGATAAGGAATATAATTTCTAAAGGACCGAAATATCGGTTTCCTTCTAAAATTGATTTCAGTTAATGTAGAGATGAAATCGCTGCTGCCTTAAATGAATTCGGTAATCGATGGTGTAAGCGAAAGTATGTTGAGCATAAAGCCCTTAAGCACTGGAAACTTAGCATATTAAAACAAGTGAATAAACGCATTTCTTTCTATTCTCAAAATTCTAACTTATTACCTCCTAAGCCTAAGACGTCTTTACGTCATCTTAAACTAGGTATTCAAGAATTTCATAAGAATAAAAATCAAAAATGAGTTCCTTTAAGATCAATGAAAACATTCATAAGAAAGAAGATGGGTCATACTACGTAGTTTCGGCTAATAAAGCCTCATCAGTGACCCTGTAATTATCAGGCAAAGAAAGCCAGAGAAAACATACTGCAATTTTGCGAATTTCGAATAGGTAGTCGATTCAAAGACTGATATAAATCAAATTGGGGTCCAAATAATTAAAAACCTGTCTAGAATATGAGTCTAAACCAATAATTTATTTCTGATTTCTTAGAATATTCACGCTGATCTCAAAGGACCAAAAGTAAAATATAAACTGCACTATGGATGATGTACGGGGAGACGTTTTACGGCCGCCACACGGCACAACACCAGCTGTAGTGAAGGCAAATATAAATCAAAAAAAAGAAGTTTGTTTTGGTCCCTGCAGGCAAGGCCGCTAACAACGTCGTCGTTGTGTGACGGCCCACTATGTTAACACGCTTAAGCAGGAGCTTGGTGGTACTAAGGCCTATGAACTTTAGCTGAAGAGAGAGCTATAGTAGATGAACATACTTGTCATTCAGCCACCAAGTTTGCTATGTGTGTTACCGAAGGCCAAGACAAGCTTGCTACGCTATACTGGTTACCAAAACTTCATAAAAGGCCTTACAAAGCACGGTTTATTGCAAATTCTAGCTCTTGCACTACTACTGAACTTTCTAAATTATTAACTTCCTGTCTTACTGCTATTAAAACGCATGTGATTAACTATTGATAAAGTGTTTCAAAGATCAGGAAGAAATCTGTTTTGGTCTATAAAAAATTCGAATGATGTTTTAAATAAATTTAAATCCAGACGTTTGCGTGCTTCAAGTATGTCTACTTACGATTTTTCCACTCTTTACACTACAATTCCTCGTAATCTTATAAAAGAAAAGCTTAATGATTTAATTGAATGGGCTTTTCACAGAGATAATTCTCTCTATCTAGCATGTAATGTCAGAAATGCATTTTTCACTTCTAAAGAGCATAAGACTCATACACTTTGGTCATGTCAGAAAATGTAATATGCCCTCACCTTTCTACTTGACAATATTTATATTAGATTCGGTACTAAGTTATTTAGACAAGTTGTGTGTATTCCGATGGGTACGAATTGCGCACCTCTTGTGGCTGATCTGTTCTTGTATTGTTATGAAAGAGACTTCATGTTGTCGCTTTCCATTGATAACCAATCTGAAATTATTGAAGCTTTTAGCTCCACTTCTAGATATTTAGATGATTTATTAAATATTGATTATACCTATTTCGATGGTTTGATCAGTGAGATTTACCCCCCAGAACTTCAGTTGAATGAAGCAAAGTCTTCTGATACCGAGGCCCCGTTTTGGGATTTACATCTATCTATTGTAGGTGGGTTTGTTTCGTGCAAAATTTATGTTAAACGCGATGACTTTGATTTTGAGAGTGTAAATTTTCCTTTTTTGGATGGTGATGTTCCTCGTGCGCCATCCTATTGCGTTTATATTTCGCAATTATTTTGATTTGCTAGAGTGTGTAGTCATGTAACTGACTTCAACACTCGTAATAAATTATTAACGGCTGAACCTCTTAATCAGGTACCATAAACTACGCAAAGCATTTTCAAAATTTTATAGAAAGTAGAAGTAAAACAAAGATCAGGAATCGATACAATTAACTTACTCCACCCATCAAAGACACCAAAGGGAAAGAAACACAAACATTAAGCGACCAGACCATAATGGAAACCTAAACAAAGGAAGGCCATAAGGACAGTTTCTTTCCCACAAAATGGCCATATTGCCATCCAAAATAAAAAGACACAATTGATACACACAGTAAGTAACAAACAACAACATAAATAAACCGCGACAGAAGAACCGCCTTGGAACGGTCAGTGGAAAGATTTCCACTGGGGGGGGGGGGGGGGGGGCTTAAATCGATTTTACGTGGCCACAATTCTCGCCCTTACTTCCGTCGCGATTTAGACAAATAATTTGTTCAGTCCGCATGGAGGCCTCCTAACTCATCAGTGCCACATCTCCGTGAACACAAAAAATCAAAGAACCACAGAGGTGAGACAACGGTGAGGACTCGACAGCAAGAAACCACTGAAATGCTGGAGCAAAAGAAAACCAACAGTTAGACTCCGATGGGCCCGACCAGAGACAGAGCATCAGGCACCAACCAACATTACCTTGAATTAGATCTCTCTAATTCTCAATAAGCCTTTACGTTGGAGCCGTCATAGAATCTGAGGCCTGTCCCACCGGAGCGCAACCAAAGATGGAAGCAAAGCCGCCAACCGTGACCGGGCCAACTACCATGCATGCAGCCCGCCGTATAATACCCACGTTGTACCCAATCCCTTTACATCGAAGAATGACTTCACGAAATCGGGCGCCGAAGCCACTGCGGCCACATACTCCTCCGAATTTATATACTAAGTCACCACAAAACTCGGGGCCCCGATAGACCCCGCTGCAGAAGAGACTCAAGTCCAATATTGAATTTTGAAATTAAATCAGAATGGCGTCTATAAAATTTTGAAAAGGCCTCGCGTAGCCTATGGCACCCACAACCCCGATCAAGGAGCCCAGCCGCCAATAATTTACCACAAGTGTTGAAGTTAGTTACACGACAACACACTCCAGCAAACCGAATCAACTGCGAAACACAAACGCCATAGGATGGCGCACGAGGAACACCACCATCCAAAAAAGGAAAACCCACAACCCCAAAACCAAAGCCACCGCGTTTATCATAAATTTTGCACGAAACAAATCCATCTACAATAGATAGGTGCAAACCCCAAAACGGGGTCCCGGTATCTGAAGAATTTGCTCCATTTAACTGAAGCCCCGGGGGGGGGGGGGCAAATCCGATCGACCAAATCACCGAAACAGGCACTATCAACACCTAATAAATCATCTAAATATCTAGAAGTGGAGCTAAAAGCTTCAATAATTTCAGATTGGTTATCAATGGAAAGCGAAAACACGAAGCCTCTTTCACAACAACACAAGAACAGACCAGCCACAAGAGGTGCGCAATTCGCATTCATCGGAATACCCACAATCCGCCCAAACAACCCAGCACCGAACCCAACACAAACACTGCCAAGCAGAAAGGCGAGGGCACCACACACTTTCTGATTTAATTTCAAAATTCAATATTGGACTGAAATCTCTTCTGAAGCAGGGTCTATCGGAACCCGAATTTTATGGTGACTTAGTATTTAAATTCAGAAAATATATAACCGCAATGACTTCAGCACCCAATTTCGTAAAATCATTCTTAGATATAAAAAGATTAGGTACAACATAAATGTTATACGACAGACTGCATGTATGGTAGTTAACCCAATCACGGTTGACAACTTTGCTTCCCTCTTTAATTGCACGCCGGTGGGTCAGACCTCAGATTCTATGACGGTTCCAACGTAAAGGCTTATTGAGAATTAGAGAGATCTAATTCAAGGTAATGTTGGTTGGTGCCTGATGCTCTGTCTCTGATCGGGCCCATCGGAGTCTAACTGTTGGTTTTCTTTTGCTCCAGCATTTCAGTGGTTTCTTGCTGTCGAGTCCTCACCGTTGTCTCACCTCTGTGGTTCTTTGATTATTTGTGTTCACGGAGATGTGGCACTGATGAGTTAGGAGGCCTTCATGCGAACTGAACAAATTATTTGTCTAAATCGCGACGGAAGTAAGGGCGAGGATTGTGGCCACGTAAAATCGATTTAAGGACCCCGGTGGAAATCTTTCCACTGACCGTTCCAAGGCGGTTCTTCTGTGGTGTTTTATTTATGTTGTTGTTTGTTACTTACTGTGTGTATCACTTGTGTCTTTTTATTTTGGATGGTCATATGGCCTTTTTTGGGGAAAGTAACTGTCCTTATGGTCTTCCTTTGTTCAGGTTTCCATTGCGGTCTGGTCGCTTCATGTTTGTGTTTCTTTCCCTATGGTGTCTTTGATGTGTGGAGTAAGTTAATTGGATCGATTCCTGATCTTTGTTTAACTTCTACTTTGTACTAACCGATTCTCACTTAACAATTATTTTTTGAAAGTTGGGATCAAGATCTTTCTTATATTTTATCATATGACGTCGCGTCTGAGAGTGTAATAACGCCATGTAATATTTACGATAATCCACTAGTGGATTAACTATGAAAATTAGCTAGATACGTCCCGTAACGTTACATGTACGACGTCCTTAACGACATCGCGTTTTCTTATGGCGGAATAGTGATATTTTTGTAAAGTAAACGTGAATAAAAAGCGTTTTAAATGTCATATGAGAAATAGAATCTTGCATTTGTGCTCATATATTATTGAATGTATTAAACTCGTTGAAGAAAAGGGAAAAAATGCTCGGCACAGCCTCGCACTATATCCCTTTTCCTCAACTCGTTTAATAAATTCAATAATACATGAACACTCATGTAAGATCCTTTATATATTTTATAAAATGTCTTAATCTCCAAACGTATGATGTGAAACGCATCAACGTCATAACTTTATATACTCAATTATATTGCAATAAAAATCACCCGAGATGATGAGCCTACAAGTATAGACATATTCTTGGAACAGCTCCTAAATTATCTTTGAATAATAACACAATAACTGCGTCCTCGCAAAGAAATAAATATATATGTTCTAAAACGGGATTTCTCTTATTTTTGCAATCCAAGCTAATAAATAGGTGAACAGCTATGACATGTATGCTTGATTGAATTTCTACCTGCCGGGTTCGGCAACATTCTTTCGTGGTGATTGATCATGAAATCTTTTCTATGGTCATTATCTCCCTTCCGATGATTCAAGAATGGTAGTTGTCAGTTTCTGGCAAAAGAATGTGCACTGTACTGGTTACTGTATAAGTATGCCCACGGAAAGTGTGGATAGGTAAACTGACCGGCTCAAAATTGACCTAAAATAGTGTTGACTGGGCCGTTAAACTCCAAAACAAACAATTGATTGTATTTCACTACGGCTTCAATTTACATTAATTTTTCATGAAGTGCCATTCAGCAAAGACATAAAATGCTTCCGATTATCATCTTTTGTTACATGTAATAAAGAGGGCACAACATCTCGCCCATTTCGAGAAACCAAGAGAGCCGTGCGACAACAGACAACCAGCTTGTATTCTTTGCCTGACTGAAAATCCCGTGTCCATTTTGTGAAGTGAATGACATTTTTTCTTAATTGTTCTGAAGTATAATAGAATGAGCATTCATATTTTGCTGACCAGCACTTTAGATTCAAACAAACTGAATTTAAGCTGCAAAAATAATTTTCAGGAGCGTCATTTTTCACAAAATGAAAAGCTCTCCTGGTCACATTCCCAAAATAGAAGTGGAGACAATAGTCAGAAATCGATACAATTAACCCACACCTCCCATCACAGAGACACCAAGGGGAAAGAAACACAAGCATGAAATAACTAGAACTTAATGGGAACATCAATAGCGGTAAGCCAAAAGGACGATTACTTTCCCAGACAATACTTGCCAATTGGCTAAAAAGGCCCAAGGGGGACACACACACATACATAGATAAATTACAACAAAAATTAATCGCGACAGAAGAACCGCCATGGAACGGGCAGTGAAAAGTATTGTACGCATTAAGCTTTCCTGACTCATTAGTGCAACATCTCCGAGAACACAAAATTCAAACAACCCCAGAGATGAAACAACGGTGAGGACTCGACAGCAAGAAATAACTGAAATGCTGGAGCAAACGAAAACCAATAGTTAGACTCCGATGAAATGCTGGAGCAATAAAAACCGACAAACTCCGCTGAGGGCTCGTACTTGTTACATAGTTAAGCCAGAGACCACGAAGGGTTAAGCAAAAAAATCATTTCAGGCACCAACCACTATTAAATAAAAAAAATCTTAAAGTTTTAATCGGGGCCGTCATCGTGTGCTTTTTTTTGAGATTTAGATTTGTTTGCTTAAGGCGGACTTGTTTCGTGCAACATTTATGAAAAACACGGTGAATTTGATTTTGAGATTGTCAATTTTCCTTTCTTTTGATAGGGATTCTCCTTGTGAGGCGCCCTGGGGCATTCCTGATCATCGCTTTCACTTCTGCTATCCTACCGTGTTTATATATCGCAACTAATTCGGTTCTCATCTCTCGTAATAAATTATTACCTGCTAAGCTTCCTAACAGGGTTATCGGTATCAAGAACGCCGCAAAGCTTTTTCTCAATTTCACGCTATCGAGTACTCATCGTTGTTTCATCTCTGACTGGATTCGTTTGAGTGAGTGACTGTTTGAGTTTTACGTCCCACCAACAGCTAAGGTCATACGGAGACGGGACCTCGGTTTAAAGACTCATCCGAAAGTCTTGAGAAGCCCGGGATCGATCCTGTGATCCCTAGTTTACAAGGCGAGTAACGTAACCACTACACAACGGAGGCTTCTCTGGATTTGTTTGAATTTTATGTTCTCGGAGATGTTGCACCCATGAGTATGTTTTCATTGCTCTTAAAGGAACTAATTTTTTATTTTTATTTGCCTTCACTGCAGCTGGTGTTGTGCCGTGTGGCGGATGCAAAACGTCTCCCCGTACATCAACCATAGTGCAGTTTATATTTTACTTTTGGTCCTTTGAGATCAGCGTGAATATTCTGAGGAATTGGAAATATATTATCGGTTTAGACTCATATTCTAGACAGGTTTTTAATTATTTGGAACCCATTTGATTTATACCAGTCTTTGAATCGACTGCCTATTCGAAATTCGCAAAATTGCAGTATGTTTGCTCTGGCTTTCTTTGCCGGATCATTACAGGGTCACTGATGAGGCTTCATTAGCCGAAACTACGTAGTATGACCCATCTTCTTTCTTATGAATGTTTTCATTGCTCTTCAAGGAACTCATTTTTTTTATTAGAAAAAAAATATATAGCAATAGATGCCCAGGAAAAGCCACAAACGAAGATAACAGTCCACCGATGACGCTAAGAGGAAGAGTAACTAACAATGAGGAAAACAAAAAACAGGAAAACAAAACAAAACAAATCCCAAACAGTACAGCGACCTTGCAGCTCCCTCTTCTCAACAAGAGGTGATTAAGGTGCAACAGGCACAAAGCCCTCACGCGGACTGTAAACCACGACAGAACCAAAGGCGAGAATAGTGTCCAGGGGCCGGTTGTTCAAAACTAACGACGTCGTTAGTTAACGTATCGTTAAAACTCTGACCATTTATTATGGCAAATATGCTAATATTTTTGCAGAAAAAATGTGAGCAGCTTTTGCGGAAGCAAAAGCTGCTCACATTTTTTCAGCAAAAATACCAAAATTTTACATATTAAACTTGCTAGAACAGTTAACAATATGACCACTAACGAGCTCGTTAAGAAAACGATTCTTTGAACAACTGGGCCCAGGTATAACCGATTTGATTCCATTGTTAACTTTTGACTGACAATTCTGAAGTGGTTTATTAATGTAATTGTTTGTCTTTGCGTGTATGTACTGGTAATAGTTTTAGATGAACATTTTGCTTTTTTGTGAGAAAGAAACTATCTTTATGACAGTCTGCGTGTTGATAATGTTATGTGTACACACCATACCTGATCAAAAACATCACCCCCATTGCGCTTCACTACTGTGTGGAATATAAAGTGGCTATAACTATATCTGTCTCAACTTTAAATTCTCATTGCCTCAATGGTGTTCGAACAATTACGTTTGACTTTATAACCTTCATCATCGAAGCAAACTAGTAAAAGTTTGAATTTTGTTACATTACAGGTTCAACGACCTATTCAAGCGTAGGATGAAACTATTTCTTATTCTTTTGTTGCTTGGAGGAACGGGTTCAAGCATTTGGTTCACACTGTTATGCAGCAAATACATCTCCTTCAACCTTGGTATGTATCATGAAATACAAGTATCCCACTGCAAGGAAGCATTTTAAAAGATTTGTGTAACGAGCGATACAGTAATAATTAATGAACATTAACGAGATCTTATAATAAAAAGAATGTGTTACTCGGCAAAAGGCAAGAACAAATAAAAGCAACAAAAAAACAACAACAACAACAACAAAAAAAAAAAACAACAACAACAAAAAAAAAAAAAAAAAAAAAAAAAAACAAAGCCATATTGGGCAGTTGTCAGTTTCTGGCAAAATAATTTGCACTGTACTGGTTAACCGTTTACGTATAAGCCTGCCCGGGAAAAGAGTAGACCCAAAAATGACCTAAAATAGTGTTGACTGGGCCGTTAAAC